>OW388080.2:66285595-67010595 GCA_936449025.2 Sarcophaga subvicina
ATATTGATTTTTAAGCATGAAGATTGTTGAAGCTGAATTAAATGATTTTTTATTATCAACTACTACTATTTGCAGCATACCAAAAGCAACCAACCTTCCTGTAAGTGGTTCTTTAATGTCCTCGGCGCTTCGAAATTTTAAGATTTTAACCTGAGCAAATTAAGAGTATTTGTCTATAGCCGTAATGAAAATGTCTATGTGTACGATCTGTCCCGGGTATTGCGGAATGGGTGTTTCCTGAATTGCAATCTTGTTAGCGTGCCTATCGCACTTGTTCTCTTTACAAATATTGCAAACACTGATAATTCTTTTGATCTTTGAATGCGTTTGGGAGAAATAAAATTTCATAAGTAGTTGAGTTTTATTTTGTATGCTACTCCTCCTATGAGCTTTATTATGTTCCTTTATTATTTAATTTTCTTGCTCCTCTTCATTCTTCAGATCTGTAATCATATTCCGAGAATACCGCACTCTGTAATGCGTAAAATTTTCTCAATAGATTTCCTGCAACTTTCCCAAAATCTCATCAGATGTTCTAATGCAATTAGTAACAGATGAATTTAAAATTTTTCTTAAAATCTATGTGAGAGATTCAGTAGTAATGTCGGGTTCATTTATAATGTGCTTGTGATATGTTGGAAACACGATTTCAAAGTTATGCGATGCTTGACCTTCTCCATTGGATAAAAAATTTGGTTTTGAAGGAATTTATAGGAGCATCTGTAAACTGTATTAGGTTTTTTGATGAACTGTCATCTCTGTGTTGAGTTGCAATCAGGGTATTTATTTGATTGTCATTAGATGGTCTAGATAAAGCATCAGCAACTACATTTGTACTGCCAGGCTTGTTCATAGTTAAAATCTTCGAGAAATGCTTTCCATCGTTTTAATTTAAAGTTTGACTTTTTATTATTCAATGCGTACGTCAGAGGAAGGTGATCTGTAAAGATTTTTATTTTCGATGACCCGTAAAGATAATTCTTTAAAGACTTCAAGAAGCTCTTTTTCATTAGTGGCATAATTTTCTTCCGTTCTGCTAAGGGTTTTTGATAAGAACCCGATTGGTCTGTTATCTTGGGATAATACTTACTTACTTAATTGGCCATTAACGACCCGATTAGCGGATTTCGGCCTGCCGCAACACACCCTTCCAGGTGCCTTTGCTTCTTGCTCGCCTAGGCCAGTTGGTCACACCAATCGACGACAGGGCTTCCTCGATTTGGTCCTTCCAACGCATATAAGGTCGTCCTCTCCGCCGACTTCCTCAGATCCCCGTATCTAATACGCGTCTCGGCGGAGCATCCTCGTCCATTCGAACGACATGGTCGAGCCAGCGCAGCCGCTGGATGTTAATATGCTGCACAACGTCTATGTCGTTCAGGAGATATTACGTAGGACTTTTCTCTCGAATACTCTCAAGGCTGCTGCATCTGTACTTAATAGGGTCCATGCCTCTGCACCGTATAGAAGCTCGGGTAGGATGAGCGTCTTGCAGAGTTTCGTCGTACGAAAGGTCTTTACTACTCAATTGCATATTGAGACCATACTAGCACCTGTTAGCAAGAGTGATCCTGCGCTTGATCTCCAGACTGACATCTTTTTTGTGGTAACGGGGGATCCAAGATAAATAAATTCCTTGACTGTATCAAAAATATAGTTATCGGCCGTAATCTGAGAATCAATACGCCGCAAGCCTCTACTTGTGGATAACATACACTTTGTTTTGCCCTCATTTACTGCCAGACCCATCTTAATACACTCCCGTTCAAAAATACTTAAGGCAACAGTAACATCTCGCTTGATGTCAATGTCGTCAGTGTACGCAAGCAACTGAACACTTTTTTGAAAAATAGTGCCATTGCGATGCACTCCAGCCTTTCGCAGAACACTCTCCATGACGAAGTTGAAGAGTTCGCATGATAAGGGGTCGTCTTGTCTGAAACTTCGCACGGTATCAAAAGGTTCGGAGAGGTCCATTCCTACCTTGACGGAGCTGCAGGAATTGCTCAACGTCATTCTGTATAGCCTTTTCAGCTTCGCAGGTATACCGAGCTCATACATTGTGGCAAAAATACAATCCCTTATGGGGCTATCGAAGGCTGCCTTGTAGTCGACAAAAAGATAGTGTGTATCGAGTTGTTTTTCTTGGCTCTTTTCCAGGATTTGCTGTAGTGCGAAGATCTGATCGATGGTGATCTTGCCAGGTCTGTAGACGCACTGATAAGGTCCAGTCAGTGTATTGACGAGTGGCTTCAGTCGTTCACACAATACGCCTGTAAGAACCTTATATACGATAGGGAGAAGGCTTATACCCCTGTATCTGGCGCATATAGGGGCATATAGTAGGGTCTCTCTTTTTCAGGACACGACAGAGGACACTGAGATTCCAATCGTTGGGCGTACCTTCCTCTAGTCATATTTTGTAAATAAGCTGGTGCATGTGCCCTACCAACTCATTACATCCGGTCTTAAACAATTTAGCGGGAAAGCCATCAGGACTTGCCGCTTTATTGTTTTTAAGACGCAAAATAGCGACTTTGAGGTATTCTTCATCTGTAAAGGCGGTATTGGTGTCGCCATCGCCTTGTAGCACAACATCAGCACCCCTGCGGATCTGTTACCAAGTTTCCATTCTCATCTTGCAGGAAGACGATCAGTGTTAGACGCATAACCTTTTGATAGAATTTTCGAACGTCTTTCCTACATCTATACATCTCGACTTCCTCACGCTCACGCCTTTCGTGCTCCCTCTTCTTACGTCTGAAAAGGCGTCTCTCATCCCTTTTCGTCTTTCTATAGTTATCGAGAATGGCTCGGTTAGCGGCTGACTGCAACGTTTTCCTATATGCGGCGTTTTACGTTGTCCCGCGACGCTCCTCATCGTACCATTGATTTCGTTGGGGTGGGCGCTCGAAATCAAGGACTGTTTCCGCAGTAGTGCGCTAGGAGTGGGAGATGTTGGCCCAGAGTCCGCCAATGTCGTTGACAACGTTGGAACAACGGAGCTAATCGAAGAGTTGAGCGGAGAACGCCTCAGCTGCACTAGAGCGCGCAGAGATCTAGGCGCTAATGCTCAATCGAAACTTGGATGTTTGGACTTCTGAATGTGCGCACATCTGTATACGTGCCTTCCGTCAACCACAATATGACTAATCTGGTTGGACATTGATCGATCGTGGGACATCCAAGTGGCCTTGTGAATGTCCAGATTCTGAAACGTGGTGCTACATACTACCATGTTATACGCCGCGTCGAAATCGATCAGCCTCATACCATTGGAGGTAGTGTTCGCGTGGAGGCTGAACTGTCCGACAGTGGGGCCAAAGATACCTTCCCGCCCTACCTTCTCATTAAAATCTCCGAGAACGATTTTGTTTAGTGTAGAAGGCATCTTATTCACGTCCTTTTCTTCCGGGGGCGTGAGCACAAATAAGGCTGATATTGTAGAATTTTACCCTGATGCGGATTGTGGATATCCTTTCGTTCAAGGGCGTGAGTCCAGAGGCAATGTGGCGAGATCTCTTCTTAACCACAAATCTGCATCCGAATTCGTGCTTATCAACCTGGCAGCTGTAATACACATCGCCTGGATGCCTTCTGCATTTCTTGCATGGCAGTGACGTCCGTCCTACATTTCATCAGGGAATCCACAAGCTGGGCGAAATCGCCTACCCTGTGAAGTGTTCGGACGTTCCAAGTGTCTATTCGTGTATCATCGTCCTTTAAATATTTGCCGTGGTCGTCAACTTTTACGTGGTGGGTTCCAAGCGCTACGCACAACCCAAATTTAAAGTCTAGGGGATTGGTCTTCGCTGGACGCATTAGTTAATATTTAGCGGGTGTTAGAATGTTAGCCAGCAGGGGCCACGAGGAGGCTGCTTGTCAACTTGAATGCAGCAAGACAGGGATCGTCCGGATGGTCGCCACATCGACCACAGTCAGAAACTTTATCTTGTTTGCATGCATTCCCTGGAAGGGAGGGATAATACTGCTCCTAAAGCGTAAGTTGAAGCAAATCCTTTTTTAAAATCTGGATAAGCTAACATCACATCGTCGGAAGTCAATGTGGTTTTTAATTTTGTAAACGCATCTAAAACTTCTTGGTTTAGTTAAATTTCTATCGTTTTTGAAGTATATTTCGACGAATGTCCTGCCTCCCCTCTTAAAAGCTTTGTCAGGGGCTTAGCAATTTCAGTGTAGTCCTTGATAAAGCGCCTATAGTAGTTTGAGAGTCCAAGGAATGCTCAGAGATCTTTCAACGTTTTTGGCGGTGAGAAATTCAGAATTGCTTCGACTTTTTTTGCGATTTTTTATTTAAGATTATTATCGAAAACTTAGAATAAGAATAGTATATAAACCCCAAATTTTGTTAATAAAAATCAGAAACTAATCCGACTTCAAACCTGTTTATGTTTTCGTCAACTTCGGCGATTGACTTCGCCATGATATAAAGCCTTCCATAAGGCTTTTCAAATAAACAAGAATACTATTGGCCCAATTCTTAATCTATAGGAATTTAGATTTACACAGGACACATTATCATTATATGGTAATCCTGCCCATTCGGATCAAATGCCCTACACTTTTGAAGACCTTGAGACAACAAAAAAGGAAGTAGACCGGTTACAGGAGAAATGGGAGCAGTTATTGGACGTATAAGCCCCTAACCCCATTGCTCCAAATCCTGAAGCCCCGAAGTACGATACCACTAAGAAAAATAATTCCAATACAGATATATTAAAACCGGTTAAGAAAATCCAAAGCAAAACCTCCTCCTCCTATCCTAAAAGAAAAATCAAACCTGCAAGTATAAGAGGCGGAAAAGCAGTAAAGAGAAGGAAACAGATCGCAGAGACAGAGATTACAGGCGACCACACCTAACAGGCAACAATGCCGAAAAATCCGCGATCATTCAAGAAATATTTAATATTAAAAAACTTTAACAGATAAATATATGTACATTAGAGATGAGCGATATTTTCAAAACTGTGATTTAATCACGGTGATTGATAATTCACTGGTAACTACAGTGATTGAAATTGTCAAATAACAGTTACTAATAATATCGTTCTTTCAAAATTGTTACATATTCAAATTTATTTCATTTTATTTTGACCGAGGCAGAATTACTATTAGGTGATGCTGATTATTTTGTCTTTTATACATGAACTTTCTGTGAAACTTAATTGTCAAACTTCATTTAAAAAAAAATTACATTAAAAATAATAACATTGATGACACCACTTTGATTTTGTTTAGTAGTCTTTTCGTAGTATGTGTTCAACGTTATACATAACATAAAGAGCAGCGTTTCTTTTATTTTATTTTTTTAACTCTTTCTCTTTGCTTCTTTCTTATGTTCCTTTGTTGCTTAATCTTAAGATCAGATTTATACATAAAAGCACTCTAGTTTCGACAGTCAAACAGTGAACATTCAAATCAACAAACAAAAAATACATATGTAAATTAAATTAAAATAAAACAAAGAAAAATTTGTATACATTTGCTCAACAAAGCTCCCTCGGACTCTTTTAAAGGAATTTGAAAATTCACTTAAGGAAATTACAAAAGTTCCGACTTGGGAACAATTCAATACTTTCTTGACGCACAATTCTAAGACTCTAGAATCCATAGCGGCCATCACACAATCGAATTCAAAATTAGAACAATCGAGAAAGGATAATTTAAAGTTTAAGTCAAAACGAGTTCACACTTTTCACATAAACACAACCCAAAATGAAACTGGGTCGAAAAATATAAAACCTTTAAACACAAATAGGGCACAGAAAAATGACTCAAATTACATATGCCAACATTGTGCCATTTGTGGTCTTGGCCCAAGTTCTTAGAGAAGAACGTTAACGACAGAATTCACATTGTAAAGGTCACAAATTCATGTTACAATTGCCTCTCTATTGACCACAGTGTTAAGGACTGTAAAAGTAAATTCAGTTGTAGATTATGTAGACAAAGACATAACACTTTGTTACATAAGGGATCAGAATCCCATACTTTAGTTCAGAATTGTGACGCGACCCAATCTAGCAGGAGCATCGCAGCACAAAACACCAATATACAGTCCACATCAGCATCAAACTTCGCCATACCAAATATCACTTCCTTGACACTGCAAGAGAGCAAACATCTCTATCAATCTCCCAATGAGAAAGAGACCTTGTTATTTACTGCAATTGTACTGATCGAAACTAGAGGCGAAAAGTACCAGGCAAGAGCAATTATCGACCCTGGCTCACAAACAACTTTTATGTCAGAAAAGTTGAAAAATCGACTAAATTTGCCCACCAAACGAAATTTAGATCATGTTACAGGCTTGAGTCAAACAGTTTCAGAGACTTCAACCAAAGCATGTTTATTCAATCTTTGCTCCAAGGTGGATTCACAATTTAAATTAGAAGTCTGGGCACCAGTCCTGAAGACTCTTCCATTTAATTTACCACCACAGACTTTAGATTTGCAACATTTCAACGAGACTGCTAAATTAGAACTTGCAGATCCTCAATTCAATCAAAGCAGACCCATCGACTTGCTTATAGGCCTAGACTTGGGCCACTCAATATATTGCATGGACACACCGATGCGGTCTATTGGATCCCTTTTGGCACAAAAAACAGTATTTGGCTGGATTGTGGGGGGACCAATTTCAACAACGACACAACCAAGTACAACAGTGTCTTTACTCAACACTACGTCCCTTGACCGAACCCTCACACGCTTTTGGGAGGTGGAGGAAACCCCAAAACGGGTTTTGAGGTCAGATGAGGCCACATTTTGCGAGAACAACTTCATGTCGACAACACGAAGAAACGACACAGGAAGATATATTGTTACCCTACCCTTTAAAAATAGCGAAGAAATAGGAACTTCGAGAAACATAGCAATGGCACAGTTCTTGAGAATGGAACGCATACTTAGCCAGAAACCCGAACTCAAAAAACAATACGACCAAGTAATTGTTGAGTACCTCGAGTTAGGACATATGAGGAAAATTTCTCCCCTGGAAATCAACACAAACCCAAATTATTACCTGCCACATCACGCAGTAATAAAACCCGACAGGCTGACAACGAAACTTAGAGTAGTTTTCAACGCTTCGAGCCCGTCTTCAAACAAGAAGAGTTTGAATGACATATTGTATCCAGGACCCGTACTTCAACAGGACTTGGTGCTTCTGGTATTGAAGTGGAGATTCTTCCGTTTTGTGTACAACGCAGATATCACAAAAATGTATCGACAGATACTCATTGATCCGACTCAAACCAAATATCAAAGGATATTATTTCGGCAATCAGAAAAGGACCCTATTGAGGATGTGGTCACACATTAAACGACGCCATCAAATCAAGAAAAGCACTTACAATAGTCCTAAAATCTGCTGGATTTGACCTGATGAAATGGACATCAAATGACCCACGAGTTATACAAGACTTACCAAATGAGACCCTACTACCTCTCGATTGGTTAAATCTGTCAGAGAGCACTGGAACAAAAACTCTTGGGATCAAATGGAACATTTCTACAGACGCATTTACATTTACAGCACCAGATGTCAAATCAAAAGAAAACTACACGAAAAGAGAAGTTTTATCTACAATTGCCAAATTCTTTGACCCTTGTGGATGGATAGCTTCAATAATAGTTGAAGCAAAACTAATTATGCAACACATTTGGTTGGATAAAGTCGACTGGGATGACATATTAAAACCCTTGACTTGTCTACAGTGGCAAAAATTCATAAAAAACTGCCCGGCAATAAACATATTGAAAATACCCCGTTGGCTCCAATTTAGCCCGAGTTGTAATGTGGAAATTCACGGTTTCAGTGACGCTTCAGAAAAAGCCTATTCTGCGACTCTTTATGTTAGAATACAAGCAGAAAACTCAGTATTCACATTTCTTCTGGCTTCAAAGACCCGTATAGCTCCCATTAAGCAAATATCTTTGCCCCGCTTAGAACTATGTGGATCCGTATTATTGGCAAATCTTGCATGTGGGCTTATACCAAATCTTCAAATTCAAAATATCAAGGCATATTATTGGACCGACTCAACAATCGTGCTGTCCTGGTTAAAGAAAGCCCCTTGCTCATGGAACACTTTCGTTGGAAATCGTGTTTCTGAAATCCTGGATAAGGTTGGAAATCAAAATTGGCAACATATCGACTCAAAGGATAACCCAGCAGATGTAGCCAGCCGAGGATGTACTCCTCAAGAACTAGAAAACCACAACTTATGGTGGTTTGGACCCTCCTGGTTAAAATTGCATAAAAATCAATGGCCGATACCAACACAAACAGGTGACACAAATCCAGAAGCTAAAACTGTAAAAGCATTTACAACCACAACACGCGAAGACCCATTTAATCGATTTTCAGACCTATCACGAGCTTATCGAATACTCGCTTATGTCATACGATTATGGAGAAATACTGGAAGCAGCCGAACCCATCTTCGCGTATCTTCAGCAGAAATCACCCGAGAAGAAATAGATATCGTCAAACATCGACTCATCATATGGACGCAACAAAATCATTTTCCAGATGAGCACAAACATTTGAAACTCAACCAGAAAATATCCCCAACCAGCAGTCTTTTGACCTTAAATCCTTTCATGGATCACCATGGCATTATTAGAGCCAATGGGCGACTAGCGCAATCACCTGCATTAACGTACAAAGAACGCTACCCAATATTGCTACCTCATAACTCGAAGCTATCACAGCTACTAGTGGAATTTACACATAAAATTACCCTTCATGGAGAAAACTAGCTAATGGTTCGAGTCCTACGCACAGAATATTGGATATTCATATTGAAACCCTTGGTCAAAAGCGTAATTTACAACTGTAAAACGTGTGTTTTGTACAAAAAACAGACGCAAAATCAAATCATGGCTGCATTACCACCAGAACGTACAACATTATCAAGACCCTTTGCTACAACTGGATTATACTACGCAGGACCTTTTGACATCAAAAATTTTACAGGCCGAGCTTGTCTTATTACAAAAGGGTATATTTGCATATTTGTATGCTTCGCCACAAAAGCTGTAAATCCTGAAGCAGCAAGTGATTTATCGACCCAATCGTTCTTAGCAGCATTTTCCCGCTTCATAGGAAGACGTGGATGTCCCGCACTCATTTACTCAGACAATGGAGGAAATTTCGTCGGAGCAGCAGAACTTCTAAGGAAAGACCGTCTAGAATTCATAAAAACTCTTCAAAATCAAGTGACCCATCATTTTAGTCATAAAAATCTTAATTTATTCCCCCAGGAGCCCCACACATGGGCGGCCTTTGGGAAGCCGGTGTAAAATCATTCAAAACGCACCTCAAAAAGATGATACCGAACATGAAATTCACATTTGAAGAGCTATCTACAATTCTTGCTCGTATAAAATCGTGCCTAAATTCTAGACCCTTAAGTCCTGCTAGCGATGACCCAAATGACCTTAATCCATTGAACCCTGGACACTTCCTTATTGGTAGTGCATTATTGACCCCAGCTGAACCAGATGTAAGCAACGAAAATCTGAATCTCATTAACCGCTGGAAACGCCTAAGGGTCATCTACCGCTCATTTTGCCAAAGATGGAAGTCCGAATACTTGATTGAACTTCAACGCAGATATAAATGGAAGATTCAAAGGGACAACGTTAAAATCAACGATCTGGTAGTCATCAAAAACAACAACTTGCCACCCAATGAATGGCAAATGGGTCGAATCATCAAAACATATCTTGGACCTGACCAAAACTGTAGAGTTGTAGATATCAAAACCAAAAATGGAGTAATCACCAGATCAATTACAAAAATTGTGGTTGTTGTTTGCAAATTAGTATAACTCCTAACCAATTATATACACTAATATTGTTCTAATTTTACACTTACAGGTGTGACATCCCAACAGCAACAAAGACCCGAACACTGGCAATTTTTATGTGGAGTTTGTCTCAAGGACCAACCCATACGCACTTGCAGAAAGTTCTTGAGCTTCAATCCAACAGAAAGATATGACCTCATGATCGTCAAAAAGTATTGCCTGAACTGTCTTGCACGATCCCATAATACAGAAGAGTGTAAAAATGAAAAAGGGTGTCATATCTGTAAGAGAAGCCACAACACACTGCTTCATGATGTAATGCAGTTGAACGACCCACAGCCATCAAGAAGAGCCGACCCATAGCCATCAAGACGAGCCGACCCAGAAATGCCTTTCTTCAATTGGAATTTGGTTTTTGTTGAAACCGCCTCCATTAAGGTTTATACCGGTAGTCTTACTACCTGGACCAGCACACGAGCTATCGTCAATAGATCCTTAAGAACGTCCAGAGTGTCAAAATCATTCGTCGAGAAATACAAAGTCAAAACAATCATGAGGTACGGGCATGAGTTTGCTGTCTTCGAGATACGATCGTACAATGACACCAATAAATGGTCGATCAAGATAACAGCCCTGGTAACAGATCTACTGCCAAAGAAGTCCTATTCTGGACCCATTTTAACCGACCCGACAGAGGATTTTTCACCTAATTCATTGGCTGACCTTGACCCTTGTTCCAATACTACTGTTGAAGTTGAAATTGGCAGTGACATTTATAGTGCTATTCGTCGCGATGGAGCCATCAACACAGAAGCCGGTCAAGTCGTAGCTGAAAAAAGTGCCTTGGGATATTTATTTTCAGGACCCGTTCAAAACCTGTGGTAAATTTCACCAAGGCATGGGGGCCGGAATGTTCAACGTTATACATAACATAAAGAGTAGCGTTTCTTTTATTTTATTTTTTTTAACTCTTTCTTCTTGTTTCTTTCTTATGTTCCTTTGTTGCTTAATCTTAAGATCAGATTTATACATAAAAGCACTCTAGTTTCGACAGGCAAACAGTGAACATTCAAATCAACAAACAAAAAATACATATGTAAATTAAATTAAAATAAAACAAAGACAAATTTTGTAAAACAACATAAAACTTTACAAATTGAATTTCAAATTAAAATCAGACATAGTATTAAATAAATTAAATAAAATAAAATTACAAAACCAATAAAACAAACTTACATTAACTTAAAAAATCCTAAAAACAATATTGTGTTTCATTTTAACAAAAACAAAAATTAAAACGAACCAGCACAACATCAAACATTAAACAGTATGTATCTAGTTGTCTCTTTCTTACGACTTAATAAAATACGTTATTGTCATTATTGTATTTACAATGTGAATATAATACTGTGATCACAATCACTGTTTTAAAGAACAGTGATTAACAAATCACGTTCACTGAGAACAACGTTCTTCAAAAATCACTGGATCGCTCATCTCTAATATACATTTAAAAAAATATATATTGCGAACAACCATTGTAGTGGTGTAACAGTTACAGGTGACCACATTCAACAGATAATTCTGATCCTTTTAATTATATTAGTTTTAGGAAAGTTAAATGAGCACTATAAGGACTATATGAAAAAAGCAATTAAATTAAATACAGCTCGTATAGATGTATAATTAATGGATAAGTTCGTAGGAATCTATAAAAATTTAAAGAAAAGTCCAAATAGAACTTATACATTAACGTAAGTAAACAGTACTACACAAACAATTGAACAATTAATAAATTTTGCAGTGAAATACGAGGGACACACAGTACTACACAAACAATTGAACAATTAATAAATTTTGCAGTAAAATACGAGGGACACACCCCAGAGAAATTAAAAATTGCATTTTTAAGTATTTAAACAGTATTTAAGTATTTAACAACAGCATAATGGCATCGTTTGGCATTCTTGGCGCGTCTAAAATAATACCAGACTTCAATGGGGACCTCAGCCAACTCAATAATTTCATAGGCATAATTGACTTCTGTGCCGAAACACCCAAAGATAAGACAGAAATTATCTAACAAAATAAGAAATAAATTGGTCTCAGAAGGAACATTTCCTTAGAATTTCCGATTTCTTTAGAATCTTTTAAACGCACCCTTAGAAAGGTACTTACACTTAAGAAATCACTTTCCTCCAAACATGCTGACTTAGCAAGACAAACACAGGGCAATAATTCCGTAATGAATTACAGATCACAGAATTAGGTTCCCAAAACAGGGAAACTATCATTAAAATAAACATGAATGAACACAATGCGCTCAGCACTTTCAAAAATGTTTTCAACGAACAACATAGAGCCATAGTATTGGCTGCTAGAGCCAAGAGTTTAAATGAAGCGATTGAAATAGCCGCAGAAGTAATGACGCAATCAAATGCAATAATGCATTTCAATAAGTACAAAAGACGTTATAATAAATATAGGCAACGTAGCCCCTACAATATTAACACTTACAATAATATTAGAAGTAACAGGAACCAGGGTTATTACTATAGAAATACTAACAATTCTCAAGGAAACAACCATTATAACACTATACACTCAAGAAAAAACAACTACAACAGCAAAGGTTAGAGCAATAACAATCAGAGAGGTGACTATTTCTGAAATAGTAATTATCAAAACAGAAAACAAAGAAAAGTATATCTCACTCAAGAGCAGGGAAACGCAACCAACCCCTGCAATCCTCAAGAGTAAATTTCAACGAAGATGAAGGGGAATTTAAAATTTGGAAAGAATATGCCTTAAAAACTTATAGTTCACATACGGACGCAACGCATTTTGTCGCTGATGAAGGATTCTTCATAACATTTTTAATGGACACAGGCGCAGACATCTCTCTATGTAAGAAAAATTTTATAAGGAATAAAGAAATGAAACAATACAAAGCTTGCAAAATTACAGGAATAGAAAATAATGCAAAAAATGGGTAGTTCAATATTGAAACTATTACTTCCAGATCAAATAATATACCTTTTGGTCATTACAACCCTTCAGTCAGGATTACGACCTAGCTTCTCTTACCACTTAAGTTGTGTATGTTAATTTTATACATGAGTGGTGGGATCTTCAGTTTAAAGTAGACTCCGAAAGACAGATTTTTGAGGAACTTTTTTATGGCAATTTTATTTAATCCTAGAGTTCTTGCCACAAATCTGCTGAGAGGCAGTCGCCCAAGAAATACTCATTTGTGTTTTCTTTTGTTAGAAATGTGTGTCCTGGGGTTTGAACGGCGGTAAGCCACAACAATACGTACTAGACTACAACGACTACTTGCTATATATCTCTCCTAAAACTAATGTAATATTACAGCATACAGTTATCGGTCATTGCCTCTGTTTCACTAGCAGAAAATTTTAATTAGCCAAAACAAGATCCTACGATGGATTCTGTTACAACTTTTTTGTAATAGAAGATCTTGATATGCCTACGGTTAAAAAAAAGAGGAACACTGCACCTCTCATCTCTTTGCAAAATTTTTTTATTTTTAAATTCAAATTTTATATATACTTACAGTTGATCAAAATTTTATCTTGAGGTATTAAGATTTTTAACGATATTCAAGGGAAAACTATGAAAACCCTTATCTGACATGAATTTTTGATACCTGTGATCAGCTTGCAAATAAGAACGGTGTGCCAAACTGTGTGCCTGTAGATTTCTTGTTAAATTTATTAGCTTTAATCATGTTTACGATGCGGTTGATTTGATGTACTGTGTTGTCTTTTGAAAGCAGATTTTTCGCTAGCTATAACTAACTCATTTTCAATTGCATTACAAATTCTATTTAGAATTGTGTAATATAAGTTATCTTAAAAAAATGAAAAGTTTTTCAGTATTGTCTTATCTCTGCAGCCGCTATTCGACGAGCATTAAAATGCCCTTTTGAGATTGAGAATTAAAAGACAGAAGTTTATTTTGACTTCTTGATTAATTTTGAATTTTATTTAAAGGAAATCACTGCTTATATACTAAATTAACTCTAAATCAGCATTTCGCTTAATTATCAATAAACAATAAAAAGTATCAATACAAAAAAATAAATGTCAGTAAACTTTGAGTTTATGCTGACGATTAATATAAAGCATTAATGCACAATATGTGTCAGTGAACTATGGCTGACTTCATAAACGCAGTTTGCAATGCAACACTACAAAGTAATTCATTTACAAGGTAAAGCAATGTTTTATTGCAACACTTCTTTGTCAAATAATGAGATGATATTTTAATACGTTTATGAACGCGAAAACTTTTGATCCTGTGTATAATTTAATTTCTTAAAATGAATATTCAGAAAATATGCAGTCTTCTTTTGAAAACAGCTTTCGATTTGAATGATAATAAAAATTCAAGTAGCGCTTTGATCATTAATATTTAATAAATATAATAATAAATATTTAAATAAAAATATCTTTGGTATATGGAAAAATGCTTTCAATTTCCTTAATATCCAGCATTTTTTGTTCTCAAATTTAGTTTCTTTTCTATTTTTCACTATGAAGTCTGGCTCATGCCTCAAACGCAGTTCTATGAATAGCTTTTTTCTTTCATGAATCCATTTTTTTTTCACTATACATATATAAAAAATTAAATGTTGAATCACATTTGTACTTATATAAAAAAATTTAAATTACCACAAATCTGCCATTTCTACTACAAAATTTTTGCCGTCAATAAATGTTTACAAAGAACCACAAATAAAAACCATGCACGAAATTGACAAATAATGCGCATTGAAAAGCATTCCCATGCAATTATGAACATGAGGCATTGCCAAAACAAATTTTACAGCTTTTATGAACACCATGCATTGTAAGGTTACATTGCAAACTGCCTTTATGAAGTCAGCCTATATGTTTATGCTGACAAAGTATTAATTCTTAAAAAAAATGTTTATAATATAATGCCCAAATAAAGTGCGGGTAAGAAGTAGTCACACATCACAGCCTCACCTTTTAGTTTTGGGTATTATTAAAAATAAAATATATTCATAACACAAAAATGGAGAAAAAAATATTAAAATTGTTTGCTTAACTGAACCTATAATAGAGGTTTCTTATAACGCAAATTAAAAGGAATATTTAAGCTCTTACGGTTATTACACTCAGAATAAAAATTATTTAAAAATAATTTTTTTTGTGCAATTAAAAGTTTTTATTAGACAAAAAAGATATTTTTTACTTAAATATACATATAAATAAACATAAATTTTTATAAATATTAAGAATTAAATTTCTTTATCATGTTTTTATGTATTGTCTTGGATTTTGTTTTATCAATTTCTACAGTAGCATTTAAGTCATCTATGTCTAATATTTTATATATATATTTTTTTTTATTTGTAAGGAGGCTCGAGTTTTTTTCTATATTCGGATTTTACTAAGACTTGGTCTCCTATATTTAGTTCTATTCTGTTTTGTCTTCTTTCAGATTCTAATTTTCGTTTTTTCTTTACTTCTAAGATTATGTCTCTTACTTTTTGCAATGAGTGGCGAAGTCTAAGTTAAGTTCATTCAGATAATTGTCTAGATTGTAGATTTTCTCAGGATTTCTCAATTCGTCACCCGGTAGTCTAGTAAGTTTTCCATATACCAATTCAAATGGTGTATAATTAGTATATACATTGGGAGTTGTGTTGAAAGCGAAAGCAAAGTATGGTATCCATTCTTGCCAATTGTTGTCTTCTAAGAAATTTAGAAAATATTTATTTAGAACACGGTGATTGTGTTCCACTGTTCCCAAAGCTCGAGAAGCTCTGATTTATTTTTAATAATACACAAATCTCTCTTATCAACTCGTTAGTAAATTCAGTGCCTCTGTCTGTTTTGAGAACGTTGAAAAAGCCGTAATTTAATATAACTACTAGCGTTTTTGCTACAGTCTTGGCATCTTTTGATTCAATCCGACAGGCTATAACATATTTCGATAGTTTACATTGCATTGTGAGTGTATACCTAAAGTTGCCTGACGGTCTTAATGGTCCAACTGTGTGCATTACTACAATGTTCAAACTCCTTGATGGTGTATCCGTTATTGACAAGGGTTGTTTTGTATGTCTTAATTGTTTGTTCTTTTGGCATGATGTATATGTTCTAATATAGTTTTTAATCATTATGTTCATATTTTTCCAAATAAAACGCTGTTTTAATTTAATAAATGTTTTTCTTATTCTGAAATGTCCACCATGAGGAGAGTTGTGGAATTCTTCTATTAGTCTGTATTGTTTTATTGTATCATTAATTCTTCTTGGTATATATAATTATATCGACGTCATTATTTTTTAGTTTATTCTATTCTTCTTTCAATTTCTCTACTGGTATATGTTTAAAAATTTCATCATTATTATAAAATACGTACTTTTTATCCTTCAATTTCTTTATTTTCAATAAAAGTTTCTCCATAAATGTTTCTGAAAACATAGGATTTCGCTTCTACTGCATATCACGCGTGTAATTTCATCATCATATTTATTCTGCAGATTATTAATATCATTATTTTTATATATAAATTGTATTCTTTGAAGCTTCTTTATATCATGTATTGATACACATTCCCTCATATGGAGGTGGCCTGTCTCCTGTTGAGATATTTAATTCTTTTCTTTATTATTATTATTTCCAATTTCATCTTTTTATTTTTTATATTTTTGCTAAGCATGCTACGAGTTATTGCTAGAGTTCTTCTTTCCCTTTCATCAATACAGAACGGAATCATTTCTTTCAATATTTTTGAATTAAGTTCAATACTAGACAGTGCATCTGCGTTAGTGTTATTCGCTCCCCTTTTATATATAATGTCAAAGTCATAGTCCAATAACTCAAGTCGGATCCTGGTCAATTTTGAGAATGGATTCTTATGGGAAAATAGACCGATGAGGGGTCTATGGTCGGTTATCACACTGAATTTTCTTCCATATAGATATGGTCTAAAGAATTGAATGCGCCAATAAATTCCCAATAATTCTTATTCAATAACCGACTTATTCCTCTCGTGTTTATTTAAAGACCTGCTTGCATATGACTCAAATTGTACTGTTTCAGACTTTCAAATGCTCTTATGAGATTTTCATTGTGGTGTTTAAGGCTGCATCCGAACACACTTATATCATCCACATATAGGAATGCTTCAGATTCCAAACCAGATAATGCTATGGCGAGCATGCTCTGAAAACTGTTTGACGATATCTTCAATCCGAAAGGTAGTCTGTTATATTGATAGTGTCCGCTGTTAGTGAGAACTGCTGTAATTGGTCTTGATGCTGTATCCAGTTCTATTTGATGAAAAGAACTTGTCATATCAAGAGTTGAGAAAAATTTTGCTCGTCCTAGCTTGTCTAAAACATCATCCAGTCTTGTAAGGGGGAATTTGTCGTTTACAACTTTATCATTTAAACGTGTGTAATGTACAGCAAGACGCCATTTCTTTATGTCATTTTGTCCCTTTTTTGGGACCAATAACAAGGGAGAGTTGTATGGGCTAATTGATGGTTCTATTAGGTTTTCCTGTAATACCTTCTGTACTTGTCTGTCTATTTCATTCAATTGTGTTTGTGGTAAACGATAATTTTTAGTATATTCTGGGGTATTATATAGTTTTATGCTCTGTTTGTAAAAGTTGTTAGTTGTTAAAGGTTCTCCCTCGAGATGAAATACTTTTTGATATTCCTTCAATATGCTGTATAAAGCTTTCTGTTTTTCGTCATCAAAATCTTTGAATTTGATAGTTTCTAGTAACCTCTGAAATCTCTTCTCTCAATAATGTTCGTTATTCTGATGTGTGGTTTTATAGATGTTATAACATTGTAAAGATATTGCAGATAGTTTAAGGTGTGACAATCGTATGGATGTTTCCAATGAATTTAGAATCCTAATGTAACGATTACTATTTTTTGGTATTATTGTATTTGCAACGAAACTTCCGTTCTTATTTCTTTATTGCATATGACACTATCTTCACCTATTTCAATATTGATCTTTACTATTTTTTCACTTGTTGGGGGTATGAAAATATTTTTCACCTGGTTTGCATTAGTTTCTATAGGAATTGTGATAATATCTCCATTCATATTAACACTTATGATTTGTGTATCGTAATTTATTATACAGTTGTATTTATAAAAGAAATCCATTCTTAAAATTCCGTCTATGTTTATCGGAAAGTCACTGTTCAATTCTTCTAATTTTGTCGATTCAACAGTTTCTGTATAGCCTTCGTTTACGCCATTCAATCTAAAAACATTTTGTCCAAACATATTACATCTATGCACAACATTTTCCTTGCAAAGGGATATGTCAGAACCTGTATCAATCAAGAAAGTCAGTTTGTAAGTCAGGTTTCTGATAGATATATAAAGTTCGAAGTGTTGGGATTTATTTTGTGAATTTGTAATTTTCCCTTTCTGGATATTGTTTCTGAACCTCCAGGGTTTCTCCGTTTCCCTGTTGATGTATTGTGCGTTCTTTTATATTGTTATTTCTCTGGTTTGTATAGCTCAGGCGTGGCCAGACTTTTCTTGATGAAGATCGACTTTGTCTAAAACCCAGAAGGAAAGATCGACTAAAAATAAATATAATTTTTTAGAAAACTTTTATTTAATCATTAATATTACAACCACTTAAAATAAATTTGCAATTTTTATTTAGATGTATATGCGTGACATTGCATGTTGTCAGCAAGCTGGTTGATCGATGGCACGTTATTGGTAACTGCTAAGTGCAGACACATTTTTAAATGTTCAGCTGTTAGAGTGCTGCGGTATTTTGATTTTATTATTTTCATATGAGAAAATGCTGATTCGCATAAGTAGGCAGATCCAATGTACGCGGTCAACTGCAAAGCAATGTCTATTAAACATGGATATTTTTCTTCTTGTAGCAACGACCAGTAACTATTTTCAGACGCTCTTGATTTTATAAAAATATCTGAATTGAAAGCTATAATTTCATCTTCTATTTTTGAAGAGTCAATGGCAAAAAGTCAGCTATTTTAACAGACATTTCTTCAAAATTCTTATTTCCGGAAAGGAAATAACTTGAAAACGATTTTCAAACCCACTCTCAATTTTTCTAATCTCTGCAATATAGTCATCAAATGTTGTATTAAATTTGAACTTTTCTGATACTGAGTTTAAACTTTTAAAGTTTTTTAAATCTTTTGCTGACAACTGCGATTTCAAAAGCTTTAATTTTAATTTGAAGCTATTAATGGAGCTTACTAATTCAGTAATAGTTCTGTTTTTTCCTTGAAGTTCAAGATTAAGTATATTCAGGTGAATTGTAAAATCTGTTAAAAAGCCTAATCATGAAGCCATTTTTCGTTCGACAATTGGTCATACCTTTCTCCTCTTGCCATCTGACATTAGTGTGCAACAACAGATCACCATGTTCTGACTCATTTTCTTCTAACTGAATTTCGTCGCTGTAAACTTCTTGAACGTAGTGAATTAACTATTTTAAAAGCAATAACCATAACCCCGTTTAAGTTCAACATTTCTGCACACAACGCATGCTGATGTATATATGTATGTACAATGAAACGATACAAAATCTGGAATATCATCATTTTTTCGACAAAGAGTAACAAAACCGTTTAACCGGCCCACCACGCCGGGAGCACCGTCTGTTGCTGCGCATACAAGTTTGTGCAACGGTAGTGGAAACTTTTTCAAAAATTTTATAAACTCGTAATAAATGTCTTCACCACGGTTACTGCCTTTTAGTGGAAGAATTGTTAAATTGTTAATTGTTAAATTAGAATTGTTATATACATAAATGCATAATTGAGCAATATCAACTACGTAGGTTGATTCGTCAAACTGAAGTGAAAAGTATTTGCATTCGGCGATGTCTTGTTTCAGTTTTTGATTCAAATCAATTGCCATAGCTTCAACTCTTCAAGTTGCACATCTTTAATAGCTGACATAATTTGCGACTTGTTTTTAAAATTTGCAAATAAAACTTCTCCACCTTCTATAAGACGCTTTTTTCACTAATTCACCGTCACTAAAAGGCTTTTTATGTTGAGCTAAAAGAAAACTTATTCGAAAGGAAGCTTCCGTTGCTGCTGTGGGCCCTATGTGTGGCTTGGTAAACATAGATTGTTGGGCTTCAAGTTGATTTTTCAGCATATTCAACTGAATTCTACTCTTCTCCGATTTTAGGGGAAATCAGCTTCATAATTCTTATGATTGGATTTATAATGTCGCTCTAGATTCATTTTTTTTTTGGCATCGATATTATGGAATTACATATCAGACACACGCACTTTTCTTTAATTAGATTAAAGAAATAATTTTCCTCCCACTCATCGTGGAAGTGATATGTTTTCTGTTTTTTAATAACACTCATTTAGGGTTAAAACTTTTAAATTATTTCAAATATTTTATTGCTGGGTTTAAAAACTCTAACAAAAATGATGTTTTCTCTAAGGAAACTGAATTTTCAACATTCAACTGAATTTTCATTGGCAACAAATGTATGTGAAATGTTTTTTTTTCATTATGAATTCAAATAAAACACAGTATGTCATGCTTTTCATTTTAAATGAAAGCTCAGTTGTGGACGTTAAAAAAATAATATTCAATTCTAAAAATTATTTAATTTTTACTTTTCTTTAGATTTCTTTAATGAAGGATTTTCTAAAACCATCGAAAGATCGACCGAAAACCATCGAAAGATCGACAGTCGATCGCGATCGACCGTTTGGGCACGGCTGGTATAGTTGTTATTGTTATAGTTGTTCCTGTTATGTCTGATGTAAGTATTGTTTGTGTTATATCTACTGTCGGTATTGTTGTTATACAATGTATTTTTATTATTATTATTAAAAGTTCTCCTATTACCCTTATAATCATTATTGTAGCACCTATCATTTCTGTAGAGATTTGTGTTAAAATTTTGTTTTCTTTGATTGTTGCTTCTGTCATTGTTTTTGTAATTGTTATAATTACGTCGTTCTCTATTGTCTATGTGAAAAATAATAATAATTTAACGTTTGTTGCCTGTATCAGTCTTTCCTGAGTACTAGCTATTTAATATGCTTGTGCTAATGTTTTAGGTTGCGCCGCTGTTACTGCTGTTCTTATGTTCTCCTGTAGACCTTCTTGAAATGTTTCAAGTGCCAAATTTTCATTTAGTTTTATAATTGTAGAGTGTGCAACTTTTGCTGTCCTCAAGAGCACTAAATTTTATAAGACTTAGTTCTGAAATCAAAGTGTTTAATTTCTCTCGAAAACTCGACAAATTACCTTTTTTCTTATATTTCTAATTTCTGAATGAAGATAACTGTTACGCCGGCAAGCCAGAGACAATTGACACTTTAAAGGACAATATTCGAAAAGCCATTGGTGAAATTCAGCTGCACACAATCGATAATGTGCTTAAAAATTGGACCGATGGTGTAGGCTACTGCATGGCCAGCCAAGGCAGCCATTTGAATGGAATTATTTTCCATTATTAACCGGAAGAATTGTACTTTCAAATAAAAAAAGAAATTTGAGAAAATATTCAGTAGTTTTTTTAAAGCATTTAAAAAAAAGTTATTTGGCGGACCCTTTAATATAAGTTTTCTTAAAAAAAAAATAATTATAAGTTTTTCAGTATTGTCTTAGCTCTGCAGCCGCTATTCGACGAGCATTAAAATGCCCTTTTGAAATTGAGAATTAAAAGACAGATGTTTATTTTGGCTTCTTTATTAATTCTCAATTTTATTTAAAGAAAACCACGGCTTATATACTAAATTAACTCTAAATCAGCATTTCGCTTAATTATCAATAAACAATAAAAAGTATCAATACAAAAAAATAAATGTCAGTAAACTTTGAGTTTATGCTGACGATTAATATAAAGCATTAATGCACAATATGTGTCAGTGAACTATATGTTTATGCTGACAAAGTATTAATTCATACAAAAAATTTTTAAAATATAACGCCCAAATAAAGTGCGTGTAAAAAGTATGTATGCACACACTACAATTGTTTTCTCAAATTTTTTTCCTAGATTGCACAATAAACTTATTGATCTGTAACTATTGGGATTATTGACACGCTTGTTGGGTTTTGGAATTGGAATAATTTTCGCTTTCTCGAATTGTCTCGAGAAGTAGTTTATCTTTAAGCAGCTATTAAAAATAATCGGTAATAATTGTGTTCACACGAGTGAACAAATTCGAATAACCCCAAACCTGACTTCCAATATAACAACACAAACATCTCCAACAAATAATAATAATAGCATCACCAACACACATCAACATTCACAATACACATCAACATACACACTTTCATCAACATCTCCTGCATGATTGTTTTGATCCTTGTTGATCAGTTGATTATCCGATCCGCAAACAGCACTAAACAGAAAAACCGTGTGAACTTACATATAAAAATGAATTAAAGCTTTTTGAAACAAAGAAATAAATTGTAATAACAAAAGAATATTGTGAACAAACATATACAATCTGTAAAACCAAATATTGTGTATTGAAATACATATTGCTATTAATATAAACATTTGAAAATATAAACTTTGAATAGAAATTGGAATAAAAAATTTTTTACAGGAGCTTGCTTGATAGATATGGTATTTGGTTACAAGGTTTAATTTGCAAACTAATTGACTACAAGTTTCCCTTAAACTTGCTTATTTTGTTACACAACATGTTATTTAGTAAATCATTCATAGTAAATCACAACAACAAGTCTAGTAAGACACTTAGTATGATGAATGGCCTTCAACAAGGCACTGTTAACGCACCAATTCTCTTTAACATTTATACCCTCGACCTTATTAATAAAATTGATAAGATTATTTCATTTGCGGATGATATGACAATTTACCACGCGGAAGATAAAATTTAAAATTTAAACCAAAACTTACAAGCAACCTTTAACCAAGTTGGAAAATTCACAATTGACTGGCATATGAAAATTAATGTCGACAAATGTGAAACAATTTTATTTCGTCCAACCGTTGATAAATGTACTTACGACATTAAAACTAACTGGAAATCTTTTGAAATTGTCTCAAATACATTTAACAGCTAAATTACGAACAAGGAGACGGTCAAATATCTTGGAATTTATTTGGATAAATTTTTATATTATGATAAACACGTCGTTAATATTATAAGCAAGACCAAAAAACATTTTTCGCATATAAAAAGCTCTCCTATTCCAAGTATCCAGATAAAAGAGTTAAAATTCTTATGTATCAATAATTAATTAGACCCATAATTACCTACGGCTGCTCAATATGGTTTAATATCTCACCTTCTTACATGGTAAAAAAAAGAATATTTGAAAGAAAATGCCTAGGGGTGCGAACAGAGTGAGCGCTGATGCCGAGCGGAGCCGAGCCGAGCTTATTGAAGCTAATTTTCATGCGAGAAGAAAATTTGTGTATAACACAGTGAATGCGAGAATCAGCGCTGAAATTCTGTTTATTGCTTTGCTTTTATTGTTTTGCTTTTATGTCATTTAGTCTTGTTGTTCATTTGTGTTTATAAAATTGCTGTACACTGTAATGGATTCCTCTGATGAAGAGTATTTTGCTTCTCCTAGTGCGATTAATGCAATTATTAACACAAAATAATTTGGAAAACATCCAATTATACTAAAAAGGAAAGAATTTACTGAATTTCATCATTTATATAACTTATTATTTGATCAATATAAATTTTTTTAATTTGAAACCATTAAAAAACACGACTGCACACTAAAAAGTAAACATCAGGAAAACAAGCGCGCAAAACGCTTTGAAACTGTTTTCTCGCACTCATCGGCTTTGATCTCTGCTCTTGTCGGCGTTAACTGTGTTATACAAAAGCTTATTTGTATTGACTTGTATGTAATCAGTTTTATCGCACTGACAATCTCGGCTCGGCTTTCAGCGCTCACTCTGTTCGCACCCTAAGGATATAAACTTCGAAGAATAGATCACACCAAAGTAATTACCGCAAATTAGAGATGAGCGATATTTTCAAAACTGTGATTTAATCACTGTGATTGATAATTCACTGGTAACTACAGTGATTGAAATTGCCAAATAACAGTTACTAATAATATCGTTCTTTCAAAATTGTTACATACTCAAATTTATTTCATTTTATTTTTAGCGAGGCAGAATTACTATTAGATGATGCTGATTATTTACTTTTGTCTTTTATACATGAACTTTCAGTGAAACTTAATTGTCAAACCTCATATAAAAAAGAATTACATTATACAAATAATAACATTGATGACACAACTTTGATTTTGTTTAGTAGCTTTTCGTAGTATGTATCTAGTTGTCTCTTTCTTACGACTTAATAAAATACGTTATTGTCATTATTGTTTTCTTTTGGAATACTGTGATCACAATCACTGTTTTAAAGAACAGTTATATTAGATCCACTGCACAATCTGTTGAGAAAAAGCAGCAACTTTGTTTGGACAAAAGAATGCAATGACTCTTTCGAGAGCATAAAAAAATTATTCTGTTCACAGCCTATCTTGGCAATTTTTGATAAAGACACCAACAACTGTTTATACAGATGCCAGTTAAAAAGGTGTAGCAGCAGTTTTTAAGCAAAGACAAGAAAATGGTGAGTGAAAACCAGTGGCATAATTTGCAAAAAAATTAAACCAAAATCAAATGAGAAAAAATGCTATCTATTTAGAGTGTCTCGCAATAAAAGAGGCTGTTAAATATTGTCAATATCGACTCATGGGTACTAAATTTACAGTAGTCTGTAATCACAAACCACTAGAAAAATTGAATATAAAGGCCACGACAGATAAAGAATTAGGGGATTTAACATATTACCTGTCATAGTATGATTTTACCATAAAGTATACTCCCAGAAAAGAAAATTTAGAAGCGAATAGTTTGAGCAGAAACCCTGTATTAGAAGCACATGCAAACAATGATGATTTTTTAAAGGTAATAAATTTTATTAAATTATACGAGATTTTAGCTGATCAAAAAGAAAATGAAAAATTACAAGCTAATAAGGACAAATGTATATTAAAACGGAAACTTTATTATAGAATATCCCGAAAAAAAGATTTCTCGCTTTTATCAGCTGAAAATTTAACCAATGATATTAAAAAGGTTTGCAGAAACTGTGAAATATATATTAAGAATAAGTCAAGAGACGGAGATAAAATAGGTCTACTGTCTCTTTTAGGTCCAGCTGAAAAACCGTTTGAAATAGTTTCAATAGATACAATCGGAGGATTCGGAGGTTCACGATCTACTAAAAAATATCTACATCTTCTTGTGGATCACTTTACCAGATATGCATATATATTAACGTCGAAGACACAGAATGCACAAGATTTCATAAAACTTATTCAAAAAGTGGAAGATCACAAAATTAGGGTGGTTCTATCAGATCAATACCCCGAATTGAATTCAAAAGAATTTTAAAACTTTTTATCAAATAAAGGTATTTCAATAGTTTTTACTGCAGTAGACGCACCATTTTCGAATGGCTTAAATGAAATACTCAACCAAACACCTTTAAACAAAATTAGACGCAGAATAAATGAAAACGGGGAAAAAAGAGCTTGGACGACAATAGCGCAAGAGTGTGTTCAGTCATACAAAGAAACCGAACACATAATTGCAGGATTTACACAAAAATATTTGTTAGAAGGCCCAGACAGCAACTGCAACAAGCAACTGTGATAAAAATAGAAAACATCTTGAAATCCAAGTAGGAGACGTGGTATATGTCGCAAACGGTAATAAGCTAAATCGGAAAAGTTGGATGAATTAAAAATCGGCCAGTACAAAATTATAGAAAAAATTGTCCAATTCAATCTACAAGATAAACGTAGGACACATATTTCATATTACAATATTAATTCCGGTTACCCACATTGAATGAAAAATGTTCAGTTGAAAAAAATATAATTTTTTTCTTCCCCTGGGAGGGAGATGTAACGAAATGAATTCACTTATTTAAATATCTGTTTTGTAACGGTTTGAATTTTGACTTATAAGGTATAGAAGAAACAGATGTTTTATCATTTTCTTTTATTGTTCATTTATTAAAATACTTGTTTAGAAGAAATAGACAAAGTTCCTAAATTATATCGGAAAATAATTAATACCGAAATAATAAATTTTAAATGTAGTTTCTTTGATTACAGATGATTATTGAAATAATAATTTAAGAGCATAAGAAAAATTTAAATAGTTTCTAAATCTAGCAATAATAATATGTATAAATACCTTTGATTACAGAGAAACTCAATTTCGTTTATTTGATTGGTTTTATCTCCCGAAGAGAATAAAATCTTATTATATATACATATTAATATATGTACATATCAATAATGCAACTAACACGATGTCACTCTTCAAGAGATAACGGCGTCAATGTGATTTTCAAAATGTTTGCTTCAATGTGAATCAACTTGAACTTTATCTTCTTTATTAAGAGAAAATTAAAATTATTAAATTAGTTCATAAGCTTCTAACAATAAGATAAACTACAGTTTAATTAAAAATTACATTAGTTCATTAAAGATAGGATACAATTTATGTAACTAAAAAATATTAGAGTCCAATGGTTGCATTCAGAATTAAATGTTGAAACAAACAATTGAAAAAAGACAAACTTTTAAATCACACGATGTAAATGGTTCAGTTTTAAGATTATTTCATATTTCCTGACTGTGATTTTACGGGGTTTAGAGGCTTTGTGTACAATATTTGTGATTCCGAATACAATAAAATGTTTCAGTGCATAATACGTTTTTCCTTGAGAGGAACCCAGTTACTAAGAAATTACCTTGATTTCTTCTTCGGAACAAATTAATCCCATACCTGATGATTAATTTTTGTATAAATTTTTGCTGACATTATTTAAAATGTACAATTTATAAAAATCGAACTAATTTAGGTATTAAAAATTTGTTATTAAATTGTGGAAACTAAGAATGTTTTAGCTTTGTGTCCACTTAAAAAAGCAACACTTCTACTAAATAATGACATATTTTTTATGAAAACTTATTAAAAAGAATTTGAAGAAAAAATCAAGTGTAGAGGAGATCAAACTTACCTTTCCATTGGAAATATCTTGTTAAAATATCAAGAGGTTATATAAAAGACGGAAGAAATTAGAGATCATACGATATAATTACATGTCAACCACTGTATGTAACATAAAAATAATATATATATAATTAACTATTATTCAAGACTTTTTGTTTTTACTTAATGTTTGTACTTATGTATATATCTTCTGTATATTAATATCTTTACAGGAGTCAAATGCCTGAGTGTGGAATATTTTAATTACCATTAAACAGATTCTATAAAATTCTCAGCAGCAATATAACCATACCGAAGCTAGTCCAAATATCCAATATCCCACAAAGAGGTTTATTATATGAACTCGTAAACTCATTAATGTTAAATATACACTTAAAGAACAATGATAAAAACATTGTAAAGCATAACTCCTTTGTTAATGCATAATATAAAGTCTGTGATGCCTCCTCATGTCTAATACAGATCGTAAATAATTTTTGTTGATGCTTATTAATATTAATTTTTAAATATACATATGTTATCATGACTCTTTCTATATCATGCTTCCTTCTTTTAATGACTATTTAATTGTTGCATATACACTCAGAAATATTTTGTAATGAAATGTTAGAAACATAAATTGAACTGATATCATTTTTTATAGCCATAAAAAATTTATGAATTTTATTAGAGAAATTTAGTTGTATATACTTCATTGCATATATTTCAATAATTCGACATTACCAAACAAAATTGCAAATGTAAGGCGTAAGACGTATATTTTTTTATATTTCACACAAGTTTTTCATTAGTTTACAGTGGCGCATATTTATAAATACTGATTATGGCTAACATGTACAATGTATATGATAAGAAATAGTACAAAATTAATTCAGGAGTAGTGACAGAAACTGCTTATAATATGTACGGACTTTCCCGATAGCCAGAAATTAATATGTAGTGCGTTTCCATATACATGTTTTGGGCAACAAAACTAGTTCTGCTAAAAACCAGTAGTTTTGAAAAATTTTTTTTGGTTCAACACAATTTATGTTTTGCTTAGTTGTTCGTCAAACTAATTTCGAAAATTCGAAAACAAAAATTATTAAAGCATAATGAAAACACATAAACTAGTTTTGCGCACAATAAGTTGTTTGCTCATAATGAAAACGCACTATATGATTTCCCGCTAGTCTAGCGGGTAGTATGGAAACACTGGTCGTTAATAAAAAACACACTACTTCTTTTATTCCTCCTACAAGGTGTTGTCCTAATTCCAATGCATTGCACTGCATGAGTTCAGAGCAACCACCTAAATGTTGATGTCATACAAAATACAAATGACATTTTTCGATATATTTTTTATTTTCATATTCATTTATTTATTCAGTTGTAGTGTGTTTGTCACACTTATCCACTGTGTTGGTTACGTTTGCGCTACCTAAAAATGCATATTGACACATTCCTCAATAATATAAACACAATCGTAAATTTCAAATTAAACTACTAGTATAAATAAACGGAACGGTTGATATTTTATATTTGGAAATAAGAGCGGCAGTATTCTTCTTTAACAATTCAGATATTTGGATGGAAAGTCCTCTTCTCCAGGGGTCAAGCGGTTTCCGCAGGATAGGGATATGCAAGCATAGCTCCCTAGGAGCCTCCAGCCTCTACCCTATTAATACCGTTAGTGCGTGACATTGTTACATCCTGCTAGAGGTGGCCCTGCTCTTCAGCGAAACACTATGGATCTAGACTGGGGAGTCAAGAAACACCTCCCTCTACGCCGGGGTAGGACTATGGCTGACCCCCCCTTTTTGGCACGACCCTTCTTTTTATTCTGAGCACTCTCTCCCTCCCTGTTTCTGATTTGATTGCCCTGAGCTGGTGGCTGTAGTTTTCTGGACCTAGTTGTGTGTGCACGGTAGCACCGGGGTGAAACCCGCTGTGTGAACGGCTCCAGGCTAGGGCTACAGCTGCCCCCGTCCCGTTAAAACCCTGGCAGGCCTCAAAGTACGTTCATTGTCCGTCGCCGTTAAGTTGGTGGTGTAGGTTCGGTTGAGAAGGCTCCCGATTACTACCCGGTCTGACTCTGAGCACCTGCCCCCATAAGGGCTGATGCCAAGCCTCGCGTGGCCTCCCTGTTTGCATAGATAACCACAGGACCACTTATGGGTAACTACACTTTGCTGGCAAGGATAGCGGCTTTGAGTGGGGACCCTCTTGCAATGAATTCGACCAACCAACCCAGGCCACAAACCAGCGCTAACTCAAGTTGGCGAGCGCAAAGCATACACTGTAACCGGTGGACTCACAACCCTCTATAGGCAGGCACCTGTCAAAAATGCAGCTGCCCCTACGTCGAAAGCTAAGGCCCAAGTTTCTACTTCGGTAAAACCCCGCTTGGCGCACAAGGCTCCGGCTGCGAAGCAGGTCCCCAGTGTCGCCACACCTCCTGCCCCGGCAGCTTCTACCGACGCTCCGTCTACTTCTAAGGCTGCTGCGAATATGCCCTCGCACTCTTCGGCTGCCGCCAAGGCATTGGCAGACAAGTCTGGTCTGGACAAGTCTAGCACCGTGAGTGCTATCGTGAGGGCATATAGAACTCGCAGATCAGCCATTCGTATCACTGCGAAATTTGGCTCGATCGACCCGGCTCTCCTCTCAGAGGACGAGAAGGATCGCCTTGCCTGGGCTAAGGCTAATCAAAATGATCGCCCCCGCCTCTCCGATCGCGGCAGAGACGGCCCCAAAGAGGCACAGATCAATCGAGCTAAACGCTCCACTCCAGCTTCCAAACGCTCTAAGGTGACCAACCCGTTCTTCGACGCAACCTAGATGTCCTGACCCCAGCAAACCTTCTAAGCCTCTCAGAGAGGTATTAAAGGAAGGTCTGACCTGGGCGGTCGTTGACCAGAGCCACCCTGATGGTTCCATTGTTCCCACTAAGTGGAAGCTGGTGGAACATGGACGTCTTCCTTGGAGTAATGGACTCCAATCAGTAGGATTGGTGAAGTCTGGCCAGGAGCTAAGCTTGCTGCCGTCCTTCCAGACCAGATTCCTAACCGCCCCCGTTCTAAGGCTAGAATTCCGACCGAACCATCAGACCCGGAAACCATGTTGAGGATCCTCAAGGCCAGCAACACCCACCTGCCCACTCATAACTGGAGGGTGGCTAAAGTTGCTGAATGAGGAGTTACTTCCACTTATCACTGCTCGTGGGGCGTGATAAAATATTGTTTTAGCTCAATTGAGCTAAGGGTCTATAAGTCGGATTCCCGCGCTGCCGCACATCCCCCAACAGAACCCATCCCCGAAAATCCGGTCCCATCGCAACCCATCCCACAGAACTCTACCACATCTGACCCCACTCCATCCGACCCTACCCCTCGAATCCGCCGAAGACCTCGAATGCAGAAGCGTGTGCAGTCATTCTTCTCGACGCTCCTCATCCAGCAAGAAGTCCATTGATGTTGACGCGGGCGCAACCTCTCCGTTGTCGGACGAAGAGGACGCTGATGTGACAATGGTTGATTCTCTGGCCAATGCTGAGAGTCATCCAAATTAACCTGCAACACTCTAAAACCAACTCCGCCGCTCTGCTCCTCCGACTAGCAGCCGAGGATGCAGAGCTCATTCTGGTCCAAGAACCCTGGGTTGTAGACGGCAGGATTTGTGGACTCAATACCAAAGGATATCGCTTAGCGTATATCCAGAACTCAGGTAAGCCTCGGGCTTGTGTCGTGGTTAAGAATAGTATTAACGCTATTCTCCTCCACAGGTTCAGCGACAAGGATACCGTCACCATGGCCGTCGAAATGAACTTGATGATCCTCTGGATCACGTCATCGTATCTGGCACATGACTATGGGCTCTGTCCCCCACAGGAGCCCATCGGTCGACTGGTAGCGGATGCGAGACTACACGGAGTTCCGGTCATAATCGGAGCAGAAGCCAACTCCCACAACACGATGTGGAGCAGTTCCGGTACCAACGAACGTGATGAGTGCCTCTTTGATTTTATTATAAGTAATAACCTAGTTATAGCTAATCGGGGCGATGAACCAACCTTCCTCACTTCGAACAGAAAGGAGGTGCTGGTCTGGTCAGCTCCGATTTCTCTACTAACCTTTGGGACTGGTTTGAATCTCATGAATGCTCCTTTTCGGACCATAGATACATTACCTTGATTATTGACACGAACGAGTCTCCTCCTTTTATGACCCCTCCGGTCAATAGGAGGAACACGAATTGGATCATTTTTAGAGAGAAACTGCGTAGCAGTCTTCCCTCTACCCCCGACTGTAACGACCCGTTTCGACGTGGATAGTGCTGCGGACACACTGTCAACCGTGCTTAGGGCGGCAGCCACATCCTCCGTCAAACCCGAAAACCGCCCTGGTGGAACCAAGAGATCGATGATCTACACCGATCTTGTGGCAGGCTCTTTAACAGGGCAAATACGACAGGTGAATGGTCAACCTACAAGGCCAAAAAGAGGGAACTTAAAACGCTGTAAGGCGGGCGAAGAGGGCCTCGTGGAGGAACTACTGCGCGAGCGTAGAATCCTCTGCCGAAACGGGCCGTCTCCGTAGAATTCTAAGTTCCACTCACAAATCCCTTGACTGTATCCGACGACTTGACGGATGTTGGAGTACGTCTAGTTTGGAGCCGCTTGAGCTTCTCCTTGACACTCACTTTCCAGGAAGTGACACACTTGGCGGCCAGGCCTTTTATCAGGTTAACGAACCACCGTCTGGAACTATTCCCCCCTGACCCTTACCCCTGGCCAAATGCAGTGGGCTGTTAGGTCTTTCAAACCATTCAAGTCACCAGGACCGGGTGGTATTATCCCGGGTGATATTCAACATGGGGAGGAGATAATAATCCCTTGGTTGCTTGCCATCTATAACGCTAGTTTTAGGCTCCTTTACATCCCTTGGAGCTGGAGGGTGATCTTCATTTCTGTCTGTGTTCCTTTCTTCTGAAGACGCTGGAAAGAGTCCTTGATGTTCATATTAGGGCCTCCATTGATCCAGCGCTTCTATCCGCTTCCCAACATGCGTATACGAGAGGTAAATCAGTGGAAACTGCACGTCACTCTCTTACATCTCGTGTAGAAAAGTCCATGCACGTTAAGGCATACACTTTGACCATTTTTCTGGACATTGAAGGTGCATTAATAACGTCGACCCGGACGCCATAGTTAGGGCTATTGGTTCTCTGAACCTGGGACAGAATCTGGTCAGGTTCATTGAGCTTCTCCTCAAGTCGATGATAGTAACCTCCACATTGGGGGCCACGAATTGTCAGAGAATGGTTCGTAGGGGTACACCGCAAGGCGGTGTTCTATCACTACTTCTCTGGAATCTTGCAGTCAACTAACTCTTGAGGGGGGTGGAACACTCTGGCTATAGCTTACGCTGATGACATTGCCATTGCTGCGTCGGGAATTTGTCCGCAGACACTGTCGGACTGGTGTAGGGATTTGGACTGGACTAAGACCGATACGATTCTTTTTACGAGGAAATATAAAATTCCGACCTTCTCCCTTCCCAGCATATGTGGGACCAGACTCACGTTCCTCGAGGTTAAATATCTGAGCCTGATGCTCGATCCCAAATTCGACTGGAGGACGAATCTGGCTGCTAGGGCACGCAAGGCGGCATGTGCTGCTTACTGCTGCAGTAGAGCGGTCGGAACCAGATGGGGTCTTCGCCCAAGGATCATACGTTGGATATATTGTACGGTCATCGAACCCAACCTCTTATACGGTGTTGCTTTTTGGTGGACTGTTCTGGACAAGCAACACAACGTCAGACTTCTTGACAGAAGGTCTGCCGCCATTTATATAACTGGCGCTCTACGCACCACCCCCACGAAAGCCTTGTTCGCAATGCTAAACTGGCTTCATACTGTGCTTCTCGCTAAGCAGATAGCCAAATTTGCTGCGACTAGACTTAATGCTCTCTCTCGTTGGCACATTGTACCTTCTGGTCACCCCACTATTCTGGAGGTTGATCCAGTGGCCCTTGTGGACATGGACTATTTCCCTGCTGAATATTGTCTTGACAGATGTTTCCACTCTCTGATTCCAACTAGTGATGACTGGAATTCTAATACCGTCGTCCCACCGGAAGTCCTGGATATATATACCGACGGTTCTAAACTCTATAATGGGGCTGAGAAACTGGACCTAAATATTTCTCTCCGTCTGCCTGACTACTGCAGTGTGTTTCAGGCGGAGGTGATGGCAATTTACCGGGCCGCTCAATGGATCCTCGTCAACGATGCTCCTTTCACTCGCGTCTCGATCTTTTCTGATAGTCAGGCCGCGATAAGATCTCTATCGGGTTTCGTGATTAACTCTAGGATCGTTAGGGATTGTCGCCGCTGTCTCGACCTTCTCTCGGGGCGCTTCACCAGTGTCTCTCTGGTGTGGGTCCCCGGTCACAGTGAAATTCCGATAACTGTAGGGCCGACGAGCTCACCAGAGCTGGTGCGCTCCTTCCGGAATCCTCTTCTATTGAATTGGTTATGCCACTTGCCTCGGTCAAGTTGACCATTGCGCGGAGGTTCTTTCGGGGCGCCAACGTATCCTGGGTCAATGAGTCTTGCTAAACCGCTAGACTCACCTGGCCCAAGATGGATAGTAGGCGTACCAACCGATTACTTGGTCTTGGTCATGATGACATCTCGACTGCAGTGGCCGTGCTTACAGGTCATTGCGTCATGGGTAGACACGCGGAAAGAATGAGGCTCCCTTTCAACGACTTCTGCCGTGGATGCAGGTCCACTGAGGAAGAGGAGACTGTTGTTCACTTTTTTTGCCAGTGCCCGTCTCTTGCTAGGTGTAGATATAGGTTATCTGGCTCCCCATTCCTTGTTAGCTTAACGGAGCTATCATCTATTGACATCAAGGATATAGCTTCGTTCATCAAACTTTCTGGCTGGTTCTCCAGTGCGGGGTAGTCGTGCTTTCGTTGTGCAGCCCTTGCGCTGACCAACTTCTTCCTTTTTCCCTGATTTTGGTGGAATTTGGTTAGAACAGGGACTGCGTTCAGCCGTGGCATCACAAAGGGCCTCTATGCATGCTCAAGTGAGCTTTGTGATAACAGAGCTACCACTCCGACCTAACTTAACATAACCTCTTCTCCAAGTATTCGCTACATATTATTGAATCTTTGCTCTAACCGGTTGCTGGTTGAAATTTTCATAATTTTCGAATTTTAAATATTTAAATATTATCACACATTAAATTTTTTAACTTCTTACAGTACAGTAATATAGCAATAGTTTGCTGTCCAACTGCAAATAATCAAAATTCCTCAAAGAAAGCACCAGATCTTATGCAAAATCCAAGTTTAAACTCAAGAGAAATATTTTTTCTGCGCAGGATCGATTAATTGCTAATGAGCTAACAACATTTATGAAATATGAAATTTGAATAAAATTAGTAATTTGTATTCAACTTATAGTTTTCTAAAACAAGATTTGGTTGTTTGAACTCTTATTAGGCATCACACCTTTATTTTATTAAGAATTTAATATTGTTACGCAAAGCGAAACGACCTAATATCGTTTAACAATAAAAATGATAAACAAAAGCTACCAGCTACACCAACACAAAGGCACACGATACAAACGCACACTAACACTAAGTATACAATGAACGTGTTGGTTATCTAAAGCTGCACACACACATATATATGACGAACCTGGTTGCGCCTAGTACGGCAACATAAGCAAAGTACACAAACAACAATGTACTAGCAATCGAGTTCTCGAAAAAGCGAGAACAAGAACCTTCCACATCGAGAAAGTTCATTACACCGTATAACCAGTATAGAAACCTTTGACGTTTGACAAACGCTCATAGCAGCAAATTACTAGCCAATTTAGAGGGAGAAAAAAATGTTATAATGTTTTGCGAATAAAATGTGTTAGAAGCAACAGATAGACAGAGTGAAAACTGGCGGATAAAGCAGAAAAATTAAATGGAAATAAATATTTATTTTGTGTTAAAAAAGGGAAAATTTGGAATATTTTTTAATTTCTTCAATGAAAAGTTTAAAGATTCCTAAATATTTAATTATTAATCGAAATGTGTGGAGTTTTTGGTCACAATGAATATAGTTTCTTGTGCAAAAGGTAAGTAAGAAGCCGAATATATCAAGATCAAAATAAGACGTACTGCTCATAAAAAATTTTTCTTGCTGAAAGTTGCCAATATTTTTTAATTTCTTAAAAGAAAAAGTTAAAATTTGCTATTGTTATTAGTTATATTATTATTTATTAATAGTTTTACACAAAAATTACATTTTTTATTAACTCTCGCCAATATAAAAAACCCACCCCAAAAACTAAAAAAAACGTAAATAAACAAAACAGAGTTACAATCAGAGAAGGACAGAAATACTTTTTGGTAATATTTGCTGTCCCTTTCATAATTCGTTGGTAAACGTCAAAATTGCGTTTCTATACTGGTTATACGGTGATAAACAGAACCAAAGTGAGAAAAGATAAAAAAGTTGAATAAAATTCAAAACAAGTAGCAACAAAATACATAGGGCCATAATCATAGTCATCAAAAAAGTATACTTTAAGTATCATTTATTAAAATGTCTACTTTTCAGCTACTATAGACGATAAAAAGCTTACTTTTTCCGCTAAAGTCAGTTTTATACTTAAAACAAGCTAAAGTTGTTTTTAACAAAGTTAACATCACTTTAACTCTATCAGCTGTTTGTCAGTTACCAAAAGTTACAAAATCAAAACAAACCAAAAACAAAAGTTGTATGAATTGCAGATGCCATTGACTCTTTAATGGCCTTCCAAGCATTTTTTTTGTTATTATTCATAGAGGTGTCATTGTGTGTGTCATAGTGACAAAAATTATAAAATTGAAAATATATAAAGTGCACAAACAAATTACATTCAAATACAGTTCACTAACAATAAATTAAAAACAATTACAAATATATGAATGTGACTACTAAAAAATTAACATTAATAACATTTCACACAAACACAACACAACAAATATCACACAAAGAGGATTTGGAAAAATTTGGTTTGTACCCTACCCTAAGCAGACAAGTTAATTTGAAAACTTTCAATTTACATTTTTTATAACATTGTTACATATTTTTAACGCGGAAATTTAAAACGTGCGAAAACTTACAATAGGAAATATTATCTTCTAACGCACCCACCTAATAAATACCCTTTTTCTTCGATAATATTTCCAAAATATTGTAAGGAAAAATATTGCCGTTCACTTTGTGTAGTGTTATAAAAACACAAGGAATACCCAATAGGCAATTTTGTCTGCTAATTAGATTTATTTTAAATTTGAAATAACTATTTTTTTAAACCAATTTTAACCGCAGTAAATTGATTTACTGTCGAAGAATACTCATTTTATCCATTCCTCTGTGTATAAAATTATAGAATAATAATATCGGACTTAAAAACTTTAGCCGCCGATATTATGCGTTATATCCAACAGGACTTAAGTGCCTTTGAAGAGGACTTTATAGTCCTCTGAGAATGAGGACTCTGGACTAGCCATAAGGCTAGCATTGAGATTCATGAAACATGAATTGGAAGAGTTGTGGTCGAATATTGACAAAACTCAATGACCCTGAAGTATCCTATAAAAAGACTAGCGATTTTATCAGTTTACAGTCAATACTGAACTGCTTTCATAAAATATTTTATTCTCTTTTTATATAAAAAACTTACCGAATAAACATAACTAACTTAACGAATAAACTTAACTATCAGTGCTGGTTCTATAAACAGTGGTGGCACTATACCTCCCTTTTATAACAATAAAAAAAAAATTATTTATAATTATATTTTTTTTTTTTCTAAAACTATTTTATCACTAAATTTAAAACTATGCTCAAAAATAAATACATTCCTTCCCTTCTGGAAAAATTAAAAAAAAAATTATAAATTATTACAAAAGTTATTAATTATTACAAATTTATTAATTTACTTATAATTTTTTTATTTTACTATATTTAAGTATTTATAAAGTACATCTTTTTTAATTTACATTTTTCTCAATCTGTTCTTATGAACAGTTTTTCCCTCATTTCTTTTCTTATTATAAATGATTACATTAATATCATTTATATTTTTTACAATATAGGGACCATCATAAATATTGTCAAATTTGTCATAAGGTTCTTTTTTCAACAAAATATTATCATTAATTTTTAATTCAATAGGTTTAGCATGTTTGTCATAAAATTTTTTATTTCTTTCTTTGTGTTTTTCTATTAAAGTTCTAGCTAATATGTTAGTCTTTTGCAATCTGTGTTTAATTTTTGTTTTGTAGTTATCAATATTATAAATTGGTTCTAGATTCATATTTGTTTCATTCATTATTGATACTTTTTTTCCAAAAACTAGTTCAAAAGGAGTGAGTTTATTATCGAAAACAGTGTTTGATGAAGTGTTATGATAAAATGTGAAGTACTTTAAATATGTATCCCAATCAGATAAGTTTTCACCAATGTATGCTCTAATATATTCATTAAAAACTCTATGATTCCGTTCTATTGTTCCTAATGTTTGATAATGGTAACTAGTCGAGAATTTTAATTCGATTTCCAAAAATTTACAAAGTTCTGACAAAACCTCACTCTTAAATTCCGTACCTAAATCAGATTTTATGACTTTCATTTTTCCATAAACAAGAATGAAATTTCCGAATAAAGCACGCGCAACTGTTCGAGCTGATTTGTCCGGTATGGCTATTGTCACTAAATATTTAGAAAGGTCACACATTAAAGTCAAAGCGTATTTGTTACCAATGTTCGATTCTGGTAAAGGACCAATTGTATCTATTACAACTATATCAAAAACGTTAGTGGGTGTTGGAGTAAGTACGAGTTTCTTTATATTCTAAGGTTTAACTTTATTTAATATGAATTTTTCACAGTTTCTAACAAAGTTTGCTATGCCTCTAGTCATTTTCTTCCAGCAATATTTCGTCCTAAGCTTTGCATATAATTTCTTCTGACCGCAATGTCTTCCTAAAATAGGGTCTTCTTCTATTATTATTTTAATTGGCTCCGTAAGAATAATTTGAAAAATTTTCAATACTTTTATACCATGGTTTTTAATTCTTGTATTGAGAAAATTGTAAAAAAATACATAATATTTTGGCCATTCTGCTCTGTAAATTTTTCCATTGTTGGCTTCAGTTTATAACCTCGAAAGCATATAGTCTAAACTAAGTGTTTCGTTCACAATTTCGAATTCAACAGATAGCAGTTTCATAAATTTTTTATAAATATTTATACATAGTCTTTTATAATTATTCGGATCAATTATTTCGGTTCTAATTTTTGGAATATTCTTAATGAATTCCTGAGAAAATTTGTCATAAATTTTTAGTTCAATTTCTTTATTATCGGAAGATTAGCTTAATTTAATTTTGTCATTATTTTGTCATTTTGACATTATTCTTTAACCCATCTATTGATATTCTAGATAGATCATCTGCTCCCACATTCGACTTTCCTTTAATTTGACATTTGCTAAAAATTATTAGCATTCTACTTCAAATCAGTTAGCAAAGAAAAATAGAAATTAGAAACATAAGTTTGCCTTTTATTTAAAATTTTATGATGTCCCCATAATGTTTTTTTAAATATATATATATATATATATATAAGGACAAATATATATACACATTTATAAGATATAATATAGTTAGGTATCAAAATAATACAATAAGAATAGTAATATGATAAGGTAAATTAAGAATAATATAATATAGAAAAGTAATAATGGTAATACGAATAAAATAATAATAAATTTATTTTATACTCCTCTAATTTCCTTGACGCAATTATTAGATGAAGTTGCCAGGTGATGTTATTTGTTGTTGTTCTTGAATGTTGATGTTATTTTGAAAATTGAAAATTGAAATCTTGATGTTGTTGTTGTTCATAACTGATGATGATGACATTTGATGTTATTGTTCATATTTGCAGATGATGTTCTTTTTTTGTAATTTTTTTTCCTTTTTGAATTTTTTTTTTCATTTTATTTAAGTGTTTTTTTTTATTAATTGTTCTATTGAAATTGTAAGTAATTTTATTATTTTATTTTTTAAATACAGGGTCACTAGTAGTGAATGACTGGTAAATTCACTACTAGTGACCCTGTATTTAAAAAAAAAGAAATTTTTTTTAATAATTTTTTTATATTTAATATTTTTTCTTCAGTCATATATGTATGTACATATATACATAGTTTTTTTTCAATACAAATCTTTTTTTCAAATTTTTCTATATTTGTTTCTTTTCTTGCATATTTTTTACTAAAGCACTTTAAAAAAATAAAAATTATTTTTCATCCCTTATTTTATATATATGAATATATCTGTTCCTCTTTTTCTTATTTTTTTAACTACACTTTTTTTTTTGTAAAAACTCTTTTTTATTTTATTTCAAATAAAGTTTACTTTTTTTCAGTTCTTTTATATTGTTGTCCTTTTTACATTTCTTTTATATTTTTGTCCTTTTTTTCATATGTTTTACATTGTTGTTCCTTTTTTTTAACATAGTACCTTTTTTGTCTCAAAATTTCGAATTTTTTTTTTACATTTGTCTCCCTTTTCTCACAAATTTTCTCTATACCACAATTATTCTTCCTCAAAAGAAAATATAATGACAATTTATCGATTTAATCGATTTTTAATTTTTTTAGTCCATTTTTTCACGAATTTTGTATTAATTCCATTCAATTTAAATTTTTTTTCGACAAAAAAATCTTATCTTAATTGCACATTTACTGCCTTGACTCCCTTAGCATTTTCGGTAGGAATTAATTTTTTTCTTTTGCCCGTATTTTTTGAAATGTTGATTCCTTCGGTTTTCTTAATTTTGGAAATTCTTCTTCTTCGAACACTAACAATAAATTAAAAACAATTACAAATATATGTATGTGACTACTAAAAAATTAACATTAATAACATTTCACACAAACACAACCACACGACTAGATAACCACGGGGTCCACGATGGATTAGGATAGCGGCCGGGAGTTGGGGCCCAAATGAAATGATTAACAACAAAAATAAACCTACAAATAAGACGACGAATGATATGAATACCTTGGAGCTGAACGCTTTCGGGCAGAGCTCAAGGATTCTGAGATCTGCTGTGCGGAATCGGGAAATCAACCCGTTCGGTCAGAGTACGAGGACTCCGAGATCCCCAGTGAATGGAGAATCTTCAGGATTGGTGGCATCGGAGTCGGAACCATCGCGAAGCAACCCGACGGCATCGACCAGTGGGGTTTTTGGTCAACTCGGAGACCAAATTAGGAGCTTAGTATGAGAGATGCAATTGACTCTATTAAGACCCTATACCACCTGTACGCAGGTGAGTTGAGGGGGCAGTCAATCAATGAGAAGGGTTGCAGCAGTTCTGCAACACAAACTTCGCCCTGGATGAGAAATCATGAGGGGAAGAGGAGACAGGAGGAGACTGTTGGGACTCCCGAAGCAAAGAGGAGAACTCCAAATCCAGCACCAAAAGCTTTGACAAAGAGGACTACTGAGACGACTCTGGGTCGGCAGGTAAATACTCAAGAATCAACTGGAGAACCAGGGTGGCAAAAAGTCACTAAAAGGAAAAATAAGTAAAAGAAACCTCAGGAGAGGAAAACAAAGCCTGATGCAATAATGATAGCAACGAGGGATGACACATCGTATGCTGACATTTTGAGGAGGGTTCAAACGGACCCTAAGCTTTGCAAATTAGGTGAAAACGTAACAAAAATTCGGAGAACTGTCAAAGGGGAGCTATTGCTTCAGCTCGGCAAGAACGGCGAGCGAACGGAGGACTTCAGAGGGGCCATTGGCGAGCTCCTAGGGGAATGCGCGACTGTCCGCACTCTAAAAGAGAGGAGGACAATTGAGATAAAGGACATTGATGAGATCACGGAGAAAGAAGATGTATATAACGCAATACAGAACATTCCAGGTCTTGAGGGCTTCGCTCTAGCCGACATAGTTGGTCTCAGGAGAGCATATGGTGGGACGCAAACGGCCACAGTGAGCCTTATGCAGACGCTGCGGCTATTCTTCTAAACTGAGGTAGAATTAGGATCGGCTGGGTCATATGCAGGATTCGCGAATGGAACATTCCGACGAAATGCTTCCGATGCTTGCAGTTTGGACATATAGCCCGCCTCTGCGAGAGTAAAGTTGACCGCTCGGGAACATACCGCAAGTGTGGACAGGACGGTCATATTGCTGGGAATTGCGAACGGGAACCAGTCTGCATGTTCTGCAAAGTGGACAACCCAAGGTTCGCCAAACATATCGCGGGGAGCAGGAATTGTCCGCAGTTTCAACGCGCTCTTAAATCACGATCTAGGAGATGAGGTTAATACAAATTAATTTAAACCATTGCGAAGCAGCTCAGGACCTACTGGTCCAGAGAGTAAAGGATAAGCGAACCTTATAGGGTACCAAGGAATAGTACTTGGATCACGGACGGATCTAGTACTGCGGCTATATGGACTTGCGGTTCATTACCCTTCCAGCAAACCTATGCGCGGGACATTGGTTTTGTTATGGCCAGGATTAAGGGAATTTTCGTCTACAGCTGTTACGCCCCCCGAGGTGGTCGATGGATGAGTTCCAACATATGCTGGAGAGGCTGGCGTCACACGTGCGCCTGAACACCCCCGTTATTATTGGAGGAGATTTTAATGCTTGGGCGACCGAATGGGGTAGTAGAAATACTAACGCCAGGGGTCGCTGCCTCTTGGAAACATTCGCTTCCCTTCCTGTGGCGCTGATGAATGACGGAAGAGGAAGCACATTTAGGAGAGCTGGATCGAGCTCGATAATAGATTTGTCATTTCTGAGCGATGGCCTTGTTTCGCAGACCGCGTGGATGCTAACTGTGGACTTCACGAATAGTGACCATCAGGCAATCGTGATGACGGTTACTGGGCGCAACACAAGAGGAAACGGATTGCCGAAGTTTACGGGACCTAAATGGAAGGACTCCCGCTTTGACGAGGAGACGTATAAATTGATGTTGTCGTCTTTTCATACGACTGGCAGCACGGTCGAGGAATTAGTGAGCGGCGTATACGAAATGTTCAACACTGCATGTGATGCTGCTATGCCTAGGAGAACTGTGTGTAGGGGACGTTCCCCCTGCTACTGGTGGAATGAAGAGATTCGAAGACTGCGGTCGGCATGCTTTGGGGCGAGAAGACGGGCCCAGCGCACGAGAGGAAGGACGACATGTGAAGCCGAACGGGCTTCATATGAGGATCTAAGGCGTCAACTTCGAAGATCCATTAAAAGGAGCAAGAAACTATCCTTTCAGCGGATATGCCAGGAAGCTGACATCAATCCTTTTGGGACGGCGTACAGAGTCGTCTGCAAGAGAATCGGTGCTCGAGAACAGACTAAACTAGGTTGTCCAGTTTTGCTACGGGAGATCATTGGTACATTATTCCCACGGGGCCAGCCCTACACTTTTATAAGTAGGGAGCCGGAGGCCATTCATACCATACCCGAGGTAACAGGAGAGGAGGTACTCGCAGCATGCACTGGAATAGGAGATAGGAAAACACCGGGGCCGGATGGAATCACGAATAGGACACTTAAGGCGGCTATTCGGCTCAGACCGGATACGTTCGCCAAGGTGTTCCACAAGTGCTTCGTCGAGGGTGTTTTTCACGTAGGTGGAAGAAGCAGAAATTGGTTCTCATTCCAAAACCTGGTAAACCGCCATGGGAACCATCGTCGTATCGGCTCATCTGCCTACTTGACACGATGGGAAAAATACTGGAGAGGATAATATGCAATCGACTACTAACGTGTGCCGAGGCAGGAGGAGCTCTCTCGGACCTGCAATACGGATTTAGGAAAGGACGGTCCACTGTTGACGCGATAAGGAGGGTGGTCGACATTGCAAGAGATGCAATAGAGGGCGAAAGATGAAGATTTGGCACCAAGGAGTACTGCGCGGTTGTCACGCTTGACGTTAGAAACGCTTTCAACTCGGCGAATTGGGGGCGGATTACGAGAGCCCTCTTTAATATGGCTATGCCGCCATACTTAATGGAGATTGTGAACAATTACTTTCAGGACAGGAAGGTAATATACCTAACGGATGAAGGAGAGCAAGAATACGTAGTGGCGGCAGGAGCCCCGCAGGGCCCTGTACTAGGGCCACTACTATGGAACATTATGTACAATGGAGTACTTCGACTGCGATTGCCAAGCGGGACTACAATTGTGGGCTTTGCAGATGACATTGCCATAGTCTCTGTAGCTAAAACGGTAGGAGAAATAGAGGAAAAAACGAACACAGCGATTCGAAATGTTGGAGCATGGCTGGATGAGGCAGGTTTGACACTTGCTGCACATAAAACGGAGGCCGTCTTGATAAGCGGCCGGAAGATAGTGGAGAAGATGGAAGTGACCGTTGGAGGCACAAGGATCGAATCGAAGAGGGCGATAAAATACCTGGGAGTGATTATCGACGACAGGTTGAACTTCAGGGAACACGTGAAATACATTGGTGAAAAAGCATCTGTAACACAGGGAGCACTGGCGAGGATGATGCCAAATATTGGAGGACCGGGTCCATTTAAAAGGAGAATAATTTCGGCGGTAGTAATGTCGATAATGCTGTATGCTTGCCCAATATGGGCGGAAGCACTCTCAGTGGGGACGACGAGGAGGATACTGTCCTCGGTGTATCTTCTAAGCGCGATTAGACGGATAAGTGGCTTCAGGACAGTGTCTGATGAAGCAGTTTTGGTATTGCAAAGACAATACCAATAGATATATTGGCGGATGAGATGAGAAGGATATACCTTCGCCGTCTCGAGTACCCGGGACAAATAGCGGCTATAAAAACGGAGGAACGAAGGACTTCCAAGCACAAATGGCAGTCACGATGGGAGAGCAGTTTAAAGGGAAGATGGACATTTCGTCTTGTCCCTGATGTAACCCTTTTAATGAAGAACGGACATTGCGAGTTAAACTACTACGTAACCCAGTTTCTCACTGGTCATGGGTGCTTCAGAAAGTACCTGCACAGATTTGGTCATGACACTTCCCCTATATGCCCAAACTGTGTAGATGAGGAGGAAGATGCGGAGCATATTCTAACATGCTGTCCCAGATTTAGATGGCCGGGAGAAACGAATTTAGGACCAAACCGGCTAATGGAAGAACTGTTGAACTGTAGGATTCTATGGAATCAATATAGTCAGAGAATGGCTGAAGTAATGAGGAGGAACGAAGGCGAAATTTAAATTAATGTGATAAAGCTTTCAAGCTAACCAGCCCTCCGCGAAGTAATACCTTACGGCAGTCCCACGGGGGGAGAGTGGTTGAAGTGTGTAGGGGGTGGGTTTAGTACGTAGGTACCAGTGATGGTGAATCGTGCACTCTTTTGTTGGAACAAAAGTGTCTTTCGAAGATTCACACCTCCGGCTCAAGACAAAAAAAAAAAAACACAAACACAACACAACAAATATCACACAAAGAGGAATTGGAAAAATTTGGTTTGTACCCTACCCTAAGCAGACAAGGTAAGTTGAGAACTTTCAATTTACATTTTTTATAACATTGTTACATATCTTTAACGCGGAAATTTGAAACGTGCGAAAACTTACAATAGGAAATATTATCTTCTAACGCACCCACCTAATAAATACTCTTTTTCTTCGATAATATTTCCAAAATATTGTAAGGAACAAATATTGCCGTTCACTTTATGTAGTGTTATAAAAACACAAAGAATACCCAATAGGCAATTTTGTCTGCTAATTAGATTTATTTTAAATTTGAAATAACTATTTTTTAAACCAAATTTATCCGCAGTAAATTGATTTACTGTCGAAGAATACTCATTTTATCCAATCCTCTGTGAATAAAATTATGGAATAATAATGTCGGACTTAAAAACTTTAGCCGCCGATATTATGCGTTATATCCAACAGGACTTAAGTGCCTTTGAAGAGGACTTTATAGTCCTCTGAGAATGAGGACTCTGGACTAGCCATAAGGCTAGCATTGAGATTCATGAAACATGAATTGGAAGAGTTGTGGTCGAATATTGACACAACTCAATTACCCTGAAGTATCCTATAAAAAGACTAGCGATTTTATCAGTTTACAGTCAATACTGAACTGCTTTCATAAAATATTTTATTCTCTTTTATATAAAAAACTTACCGAATAAACTTAACTAACTTAACGAATAAACTTAACTATCAGTGCTGGTTCTATAAACAGTGGTGGCACTATACCTCCCTTTTATAACAATCAAAAAAATTTATTTATAATTATATTTTTTTTTTCTAAAACTATTTTATCACTAAATTTAAAACTATGCTCAAAAATAAATACATTCCTTCCCTTCTGGAAAAATTAAAAAAAAAATTATAAATTATTACAAAAGTTATTAATTATTACAAATTTATTAATTTACTTATAATTTTTTTATTTTACTATATTTAAGTATTTATAAAGTACATCTTTTTTAATTTACATTTTTCTCAATCTGTTCTTATGAACAGTTTTTCCCTCATTTCTTTTTTTATTATAAATGATTACATTAATATCATTTATATTTTTTACAATATAGGGACCATCATAAATATTGTCAAATTTGTCATAAGGTTCTTTTTTCAACAAAATATTATCATTAATTTTTAATTCAATAGGTTTAGCATGTTTGTCATAAAATTTTTTATTTCTTTCTTTGTGTTTTTCTATTAAAGTTCTAGCTAATATGTTAGTCTTTTGCAATATGTGTTTAATTTCTGTTTTGTAGTTATCAATATTATAAATTGGTTCTAGATTCATATTTGTTTCATTCATTATTGATACTTTTTTCCAAAAAAAGGAGTGAATTTATTATCGAAAACAGTGTTTGATGAAGTGTTATGATAAAATGTGAAGTACTTTAAATATGTATCCCAATCAGATAAGTTTTCACCAATGTATGCTCTAATATATTCATTAAAACCTCTAAGATTCCGTTCGTCGAGAATTTTAATTTGATTTCCAAAAATTTACAAAGTTCTGACAAAACCTCCTTCTTAAATTCCGTACCTAAATCAGATTTTATGACTTTCATTTTTCCATAAACAAGAATGAAATTTCCGAATAAATTACGCGCAACTGTTCGAGCTGATTTGTCCGGTATGGCTATTGTCACTAAATATTTAGAAAGGTCACACATTAAAGTCAAAGCGTATTTGTTACCAATGTTCGATTCTGGTAAAGGACCAATTGTATCTATTACAACTATATCAAAAACGTTAGTGGGTGTTGGAGTAAGTACGAGTTTCTTTATATTCTAAGGTTTAACTTTATTTAATATGAATTTTTCACAGTTTCTAACAAATTTTGCTATGTCTCTAGTCATTTTCTTCCAGTAATATTTCGTCCTAAGCTTTGCATATAATTTCTTCTGACCGCAATGTCCTCCTAAAATAGGGTCATTATGGTAAATTTCCATTAACTTCTGTTTATTGTCTTCTTCTATTATTATTTTAACTGGCTCCGTAAGAATAATTTGAAAAATTTTCAATACTTTTATACCATGGTTTTTAATTCTTGTATTGAGAAAATTGTAAAAAATACATAATATTTTGGCCATTCTGCTCTGTAAATTTTTCCATTGTTGGCTTCAGTTTATAACCTCGAAAGCATATAGTCTAAACTAAGTGTTTCGTTCACAATTTCGAATTCAACAGATAGCAGTTTCATACATTTTTTATAAATATTTATACATAGTCTTTTATAATTATTCTGATCAATTATTTCGGTTCTAATTTTTGGAATATTCTTACTGAATTCCTGAGAAAATTTGTCATAAATTTTTAGTTCAATTTCTTTATTATCGAAAGATTAGCTTAATTTAATTTTGTCATTATTTTGTCATTATTTTGTCATTTTGACATTATTCTTTAACCCATCTATTGATATTCTAGATAGATCATCTGCTCCCACATTCGACTTTCCTTTAATTTGACATTTGCTACAAATTATTAGCATTCTATTTCAAATCAGTTTTTTTTTTCTCGAAATTTATTTGCAATCTATCTTACAATAATAAGCAAATTTTCTAAAAATATTACAACATAACATTGGTTTAAACCCCATTGGGTTTAAAACATATCTTAACAAGTTAAAAAATAATTAACTTAGTTTTTCTTAAAATAGATAATAATACAGTTATTTACATTAAAATTTACATATTTACAACTTATTATGGATTAAGTTCTAAAAGACAAGTCTAGTACGTGACATCTTTTAAGTCTATTGACCTCATCACTGTCATCATTCGAGTGATTACTAAGTCTATGGAGATAGTTTGAACTATATCTGTTAATTTCAGTTTTGACTTTTGGTATAGACAGGTCTTTATGGATATTGTCATTGGTGACAAACCAGGGCGCATTTACTATCATTCGAAGAGTTTTCGATTGGTAACGTTGCAAAATTTCAATATTGGAGTTGCTGGCAGTACCCTATAACTCTATTCCATACGTCCATACGGGTTTTAAAATCGTTTTATAAAGTAATACCTTGTTGTCCAAACTTAACTCAGAATTACTACCCAGCAACCAGTACATGCGTTTTGTTTTAATATTAAGATGTTCTTTCTTTGCTTTTATATGATCTTTCCATGTTAATCTTCTATCTCAGTTCATTCCAAGATATTTTACACAGTTCGAATTCGGAATTTGTTGTCCGTAAATAAATATATCTGGACAATCGCCTTTTCTCAAAGCAAATGTGACATTGGTTGATTTTTCTGCATTGATGCAAATATTCCACTTTTTAAACCAATTTGAAATATCGTCAACGTGCCTTTGCAACATCCGGGAGGCTTCTGTGGATTTATTATTACACTCAATTAGAGCAGTGTCATCTGCATACGTAGCAGTAGTTATATCCTCGCTTATTGGCATATCTGAGGTATATATTGTATAAAGCACAGGACCCAGTACACTACCTTGAGGTATTCCTGCATTAATGTCACAAATTTCAGAGAAAGTGTTGTTTATCTTGACGTAGAAGTAACGATCCATTATGTAAGACTTCAGCACTAAATAAAAAGGTGCTGGGAGAATTTGTTTCAATTTGAACAGTAAGCCCGGGTACCATACCCTATCAAATGCTTGCTTGACATCCAAAAATATCGCTGAGCAGTATTGTTTTGTTTCGAGGGCATTTCTTATTACTTTAACAATCCGATGGCACTGTTCTGGTGTCCCATGTTTTTGCCGAAAACCAAACTGATATTCTGGAATAACTTTTTTGTTGTCCAATATTTTTTGTAGTCTCTTCAAGAAAAGTTTTTCAAATATTTTAGAAAGACAACATAGCAAGCTTATTTGCCTATAGGAGTTTATCAAATTTTCTGGTTTACTTGGTTTTGGAACCATTACAATTTCCGCGCATTTCCACTCCAATGGAAAGTATTGTAACCTCAAAATAGAATTATATATTAGAGTAAGATAAAGTATGGCTTTTTTAGGAAATAATTTAACATCTTTAGCACTAATTTTGTCATATCCTGGACTTTTCTTGTTGTTCAGCTTCGATATTTCTAATACAACCTCCTTAGGTGTTATGTGTGCAATAGGAAAATCCATTTGACATGGGATATCTAAATAGGATGTGATATTGCTGTCATCATTATTAAAAGAAAAAGGTTGGAAAGTAGATTCTAGATATTTAGAAAATGCGCCCGCTTAACTACTATCTGATTTACACCATGAATCATTAAGATCTTTAATGGGAACATTCCTTTTTGTTGGTTTTTTTAAGTATTTTGTCGCCTTCCATAAGTTGATTTCATCGTTTCGGTCGTTATGAACAGTGAGATTTTTTAGATATGTGTTAAAATTTTGATTTTTTATCTCTTTTAATCGTTCTTTGAGCTCAGATGCGGCTCTATTTAAATTTCTTTTATCTAACGGATTTCTGGTTAGTCTCCATAATCGTCTCAGTCTTCTTTTATTCTGTATAAGGCTTCTAATCTCAGCAGAAACAAGAACTCTATTTCTCTTAATAGTTAATGGCGTTGATAAATAAGCTGCCTCATGCACTAAATTTGTGAAATTTTCTACAGCACTATCCAATTCTGCACCATCTTTGATTCTTATATTGGGATTTATATTTCTATCCAACCAATATTTAAAGGAGTCGATATCGGTTTTTGAAGTTGTGCCATAAGATTCTCTTCCTGTTGGTAAAAATGTATCATAGTTGACTATTAGCGGTGAATGGTCAGAGCTTAGATCATCGGTATCTAAAATGTCCAATAAATTACTTGGAATGCCAGAATATATAACAAAATCCAGCAAGTCTGGAATTTTCCTAGGATCACTTGGCCAATAGGTTGGCCTCCCAGTAGACAGAACCGAAAACTTATTATTTATTATACTTTTATACAACTCTTTGCCCTTATGATTACTTAACCTTGAGCCCCACCATGGATGTTTGGCATTAAAATCTCCGCCAACTAAAAATGAATGTCCAAGTTTTAGGAAGAATTCTTGATATTCTTGATATTTAATATTATGTCGTGCTGGAAAATATACGGAGTAAATATCAATTTTGTTGTTGTTGTTTTTAACTCGTATACCAGCAGCTTGTAGATATGGTTTCTTGAAGTCATCTAAAATATCATAATGTATATTTGATTTCACCAATATAGCTGATCCACCGTGACACCTGTCATCTGGGTGATTACAACATACGAGGTCAAAACCATTGATTTTAAAGAACGATTTTTTGTTAAAATGCGTTTCTGATATTAAGAATATATCAATAAAATTTAAGTTTACAAAAGTTTCAACTTCTGCTTTATGATTGGAAAGTCCATTGGCATTCCATATTGCAATTCTTAAATTCATTTTGTTAATTTAGAAATTAACAACGTTATCATATTAACTAGATTTCCTAATATAGCTTCAATCCTCTCCATTGAACTATTGCTGACATTATTAGTATTACAATTCTTTAAAATTTCTGAGTAGGACAAATTTGGTTGGTGGGTTGTAGGCGATTGATTAGCATTAGAATTGCGATTGCTAAATTGTGGAAAGTCATTTGGATTTACTGAAAACTGTGTGAATTGATTATTGTTATTATGTGAGTTTCGATCACAAAATCTTTTTGAAATTAAATTTTTGTACACTTGACAACCTCGATAATTGGCCGTATGATTTTTCAAACAATTAATACAACGAGCTGGAGTGCTGGAATTTTTTCTACATTCTGCAGTTGGATGATTTAAACCGCATTTAACACAACTGAATGGCCTGTTGCAATACGTTTTTGTATGGCCGAATAGTTGACATCGGTGACATTGTACTATTTAATTTTTCGTCCTTGGCGCCTCTACAGTAACAATTGCATTATTTATAGCCTTAATATTAAAAATTTCCTTATTGTTTGAATGGGGATCTATTTCAACAAGGAACATAGGCAAAGGCAACTTTGTTACCCTACTTATTATATTTGTGACGTTACGTACTTGATGACCCAACAAGATTAATTCTGCCTTGATATTCTCAGGTGGAGTAGAATGATGCAGTCCTTTAATAATCACTCTATAAGACCGCTCTTGCTTGAGCTGATAAGTATGAAAGCCTACATTGCGATTTTGAAAGTACTTAACTATTTTTCTGTATGACTCTAGTCTTAATCATGAGCCTAATTTGATTATTTTTTAAGGATTTATAATTAAAATCTACCTTAGGTATAATATTAGATATATTACTTATCATATTATCAATATTAACTACGTCAGGAATGTATATCGGTGGAGGTTTGGGTGTTGCTGTTTGTGTGTCGTCATCTGCATCATAATTTTGGAGAATAGAAAATTTGTTGTTGGTTGAGGGTAAATCATCATTTTTAAACGTTGGCCTTTTGTTCTTGTAAATTTTTGGCGATTCGTTTAAATTTCTTTTTCTATTTCTTATCACTTTTTGCCAATGTATGTAACTGTTATCACTTGATTCACTGCTTGCTTCAGCTTCATCAGCATCAGCATCCATGTTGTTGCTTTAAAAGCAGCAATAAAAGTTGTTTTTCAACTTTTTTACTTGCAATTGATTTTAAGTGTTGTTTGAAATGTAACAACAACTAGTTAACACAATATATTGTTTTTAAAGTTTATTTTTTTTGCTTTTTTTTTGTTTTTAATTGTTTGTAATTTTTAAATAATTTTGAATTTTACTTTCGTAAAGAGCTAGACACGTCTATTCACTTTGAAAGTAGATGACACTCTGATTTCAAATCAGTTAGCAAAGAAAAATGGAAATTAGAAACATAAGTTTGCCTTTTATTTAAAATTTTATGATGTCCCCATAATGTTTTTTTAAATATATATATATATATATATATATATATATATATATATATATATAAGGACAAATATATATACACATTTATAAGATATAATATAGTTAGGTATCAAAATAATACAATAAGAATAGTAATATGATAAGGTAAATTAAGAATAATATAATATACAAAAGTAATAATGGTAATACGAATAAAATAATAATAAATTTATTTTATACTCCTCTAATTTCCTTGACGCAATTATTAGATGAAGTTGCCAGGTGATGTTATTTGTTGTTGTTCTTGAATGTTGATGTTATTTTGAAAATTGAAAATTGAAATCTTGATGTTGTTGTTGTTCATAACTGATGATGATGACATTTGATGTTATTGTTCATATTTGCAGATGATGTTCTTTTTTTGTAATTTTTTTTCCTTTTTGAATTTTTTTTTCATTTTATTTAAGTGTTTTTTTTATTAATTGTTCTATTGAAATTGTAAGTAATTTTATTATTTTATTTTTTAAATACAGGGTCACTAGTAGTGAATGACTGGTAAATTCACTACTAGTGACCCTGTATTGAAAAAAAAAGAAATTTTTTTTAATAATTTTTTTATATTTAATATTTTTTCTTCAGTCATATATGTATGTACATATATACATAGTTTTTTTTTCAATACAAATCTTTTTTTTCAAATTTTTCTATATTTGTTTCTTTTCTTGCATATTTTTTACTAAAGCACTTTAAAAAAATAAAAATTATTTTTCATCCCTTATTTTATATATATGAATATATCTGTTCCTCTTTTTCTTATTCTTTTAACTACACTTTTTTTTGTAAAAATCTCTTTTTTATTTTATTTCAAATAAAATTTACTTTTTTTCATTTCTTTTATATTGTTGTCCTTTTTTCATTTCTTTTATATTTTTGTCCTTTTTTTCATATGTTTTACATTGTTGTTCCTTTTTTTTAACATAGTGCCTTTTTTGTCTCAACATTTCGAATTTTTTTTTACATTTGTCTCCCTTTTCTCACAAATTTTCTCTATACCACAATTATTCTTCCTCAAAAGAAAATATAATGACAATTTATCGATTTAATCGACTTTTAATTTTCTTAGTCCATTTTTTCATGAATTTTGTATTAATTCCATTCAATTAAAATTTTTTTTGGAAAATTTTTTTTTATCTTAATTGCACATTTACTGCCTTGACTCCCTAGCATTTTCGGTAGGAATTAATTTTTTTTTTGCCCGTATTTTTTGAAATGTTGATTCCTTCGGTTTTCTTAATTTTGTAAATTCTTCTTCTTCGAACACTAACAATAAATTAAAATCAATTACAAATATATGTATGTGACTACTAAAAAATTAACATTAATAACATTTCACACAAACACAACCACACGACTAGATAACCACGGGGTCCACGATGGATTAGGATAGCGGCCGGGAGTTGGGGCCCAAATGAAATGATTAACAACAAAAATAAACCTACAAATAAGACGAGGAATGATATGAATACCTTGGAGCTGAACGCTTTCGGGCAGAGCTCAAGGATTCTGAGATCTGCTGTGCGGAATCGGGAAATCAACCCATTCGGTCAGAGTACGAGGGCTCCGAGATCCCCAGTGAATGGAGAATCTTCAGGATTGGTGGCATCGGAGTCGGAACCAACGCGAAGCAACCCGACGGCATCGACCAGCGGGGTTTTTGGTCAACTCGGAGACCAAATTAGGAGCTTAGTATGAGACATGCAATTGACTCTATTAAGACCCTATACCACCTGTACGCAGGTGAGTTGAGGGGGCAGTCAATCAATGAGAAGGGTTGCAGCAGTTCTGCAACACAAACTTCGCCCTGGATGAGAAATCATGAGGGGAAGAGGAGACAGGAGGAGACTGTTGAGACTCCCGAAGCAAAGAGGAGAACTCTAAATCCAGCACCAAAAGCTTTGGTGGGTCGGCAGGTAAACACTCAGGAATCAACTGGAGAACCAGGGTGGCATAAAGTCACTAAAAGGAAAAATAAGGAAAAGAAACCTCAGGAGAGGAAAACAAAGCCTGATGCAATAATGATAGCAACGAGGGATGACACATCGTATGCTGACATTTTGAGGAGGGTTAAAACGGACCCTAAGCTTTGCAAATTAGGTGAAAACGTAACAAAAATTCGGAGAACTGTCAAAGGGGAGCTATTACTTCAGCGCGGCAAGAACGGCGAGCGAACGGAGGACTTCAGAGGGGCCATTGGCGAGCTCCTAGGGGAATGCGCGACTGTCCGCACTCTAAAAGAGAGGAGGACAATTGAGATAAAGGACATTGATGAGATCACGGAGAAGGAAGATGTATATAACGCAATACAGAACATTCCAGGTCTTGAGGGCTTCGCTCTAGCCGACATAGTTGGTCTCAGGAGAGCATATGGTGGGACGCAAACGGCCACAGTGAGCCTTAATGCAGACGCTGCGGCTATTCTTCTAAAAGGAGGTAGAATTAGGATCGGCTGGGTCATATGCAGGATTCGCGAATGGAACATTCCGACGAAATGCTTCCGATGCTTGCAGTTTGGACATATAGCCCGCCTCTGCGAGAGTAAAGTTGACCGCTCGGGAACATACCGCAAGTGTGGACAGGACGGTCATATTGCTGGGAATTGCGAACGGGAACCAGTCTGCATGTTCTGCAAAGTGGACAACCCAAGGTTCGCCAAACATATCGCGGGGAGCAGGAATTGTCCGCAGTTTCAACGCGCTCTTAAATCACGATCTAGGAGATGAGGTTAATACAAATCAATTTAAACCATTGCGAAGCAGCTCAGGACCTACTGGATAAGCGAACCTTATAGGGTACCAAGGAATAGTACTTGGATCACGGACGGATCTAGTACTGCGGCTATATGGACTTGCGGTTCATTACCCTTCCAGCAAACCTATGCGCGGGACATTGGTTTTGTTATGGCCAGGATTAAGGGAGTTTTCGTCTACAGCTGTTACTCCCCACGAGGTGGTCGATGGATGAGTTCCAACATATGCTGGAGAGGCTGGCGTCACACGTGCGCCTAAACACCCCCGTTATTATTGGAGGAGATTTTAATGCTTGGGCGACCGAATGGGGTAGTAGAAATACTAACACCAGGGGTCGCTGCCTCTTGGAAACATTCGCTTCCCTTCCTGTGGCGCTGATGAATGACGGAAGAGGAAGCACATTTAGGAGAGCTGGATCGAGCTCGATAATAGATTTGTCATTTGTGAGCGATGGCCTTGTTTCGCGGACCGCGTGGATGGTAACTGAGGACTTCACGAATAGTGACCATCAGGCAATCGTGATGACGGTTACTGGGCGCAACACAAGAGGAAACGGATTGCCGAAGTTTACGGGACCTAAATGGAAGGACTCCCGCTTTGACGAGGAGACGTATAAATTGATGTTGTCGTCTTTTCATACGACTGGCAGCACGGTCGAGGAATTAGTGAGCGGCGTATACGAAATGTTCAACACTGCATGTGATGCTGCTATGCCTAGGAGAACTGTGTGTAGGGGACGTTCCCCCTGCTACTGGTGGAATGAAGAGATTCGAAGACTGCGGTCGGCATGCTTTGGGGCGAGAAGACGGGCCCAGCGCACGAGAGGAATGACGACATGGGAAGCCGAACGGAGGATGAGGATCTAAGGCGTCAACTTCGAAGATCCATTAAAAGGAGCATGAAACTATCCTTTCAGCGGATATGCCAGGAAGCTGACATCAATCCTTTTGGGACGGCGTACAGAGTCGTCTGCAAGAGAATCGGTGCTCGAGAACAGCCTAAACTAGGTTGTCCAGTTTTGCTACGGGAGATCTTTGGTATATTATTCCCACGGGGCCAGCCCTACACTTTTAGAAGTAGGGAGCCGGAGGCCATTCATACCATACCCGAGGTAACAGGAGAGGAGGTATTCGCAGCATGCACTGGAATAGGATATAGGAAAACACCGGGGCCGGATGGAATCACGAATAGGGCACTTAAGGCGGATATTCGGCTCAGACCGGATACGTTCGCCAAGGTGTTCCACAAGTGCTTCGTCGAGGGTGTTTTTCACGTAGGTGGAAGAAGCAGAAATTGGTTCTCATTCCAAAACCTGGTAAACCGCCAGGGGAACCATCGTCGTATCGGCCCATCTGTCTACTTGACACGATGGGAAAAATACTGGAGAGGATAATATACAATCGACTACTAACGTGTGCCGAGGCAGGAGGAGCTCTCTCGGACCTGCAATACGGATTTAGGAAAGGACGGTCCACTGTTGACGCGATAAGGAGGGTGGTCGACATTGCAAGAGATGCAATAGAGGGCGAAAGATGGAGATTTGGCACCAAGGAGTACTGCGCGGTTGTCACGCTTGACGTTAGAAACGCGTTCAACTCGGCGAATGGGGGGCGGATTACGAGAGCCCTCTTTAATATGGCTATGCCGCCATACTTAATGGAGATTCTGAACAATTACTTTCAGGACAGGAAGATAATATACCTAACGGATGAAGGAGAGCAAGAATACGTAGTGACGGCAGGAGCCCCGCAGTAGTCTGTACTTGGGCCACTACTATGGAACATTATGTACAATGGAGTACTTCGACTGCGATTGCCAAGCGGGACTACAATTGTGGGCTTTGTAGATGACATTGCCATAGTCTCTGTAGCTAAAACGGTAGGAGAAATAGAGGAGAAAACGAACACAGCGATTCGAAATGTTGGAGCATGGCTGGATGAGGCAGGTTTGACACTTGCTGCACATAAAACGGAGGCCGTCTTGATAAGCGACCGGAAGATAGTGGAGAAGATGGAAGTGACCGTTGGAGGCACAAGGATCGAATCGAAGAGGGCGATAAAATACCTGGGAGTGATTATCGACGACAGGTTGAACTTCAAGGAGCACGTGAAATACATCGGTGAAAAAGCATCTGTAACACAGGGAGCACTGGCGAGGATGATGCCAAATATTGGAGGACCAGGTCCATTTAAAAGGAGAATAATTTCGGCGGTAGTAACGTCGATAATGCTGTATGCTTGCCCAATATGGGCGGATGCACTCTTAGTGGGGACGACGAGGAGGATACTCTCCTCGGTGTATCTTCTAAGCGCGATTAGACGGATAAGTGGCTTCAGGACAGTGTCTGATGAAGCAGTTTAGGCATTGCAAAGACAATACCAATAGATATATTGGCGGATGAGATGAGAAGGATATACCTTCGCCGTCTCGAGTACCCGGGACAAATAGCGGCTATAAAAGCGGAGGAACGAAGGACTTCCAAGCACAAATGGCAGTCACGATGCGAGAGCAGTTCAAAGGGAAGATGGACATTTCGTCTTGTCCCTGATGTAACCCTTTTAATGAAGAACGGACATTGCGAGTTAAACTACTACGTAACCCAGTTTCTCACTGGTCATGGGTGCTTCAGAAAGTACCTGCACAGATTTGGTCATGACACTTCCCCTATATGCCCAAACTGTGTAGATGAGGAGGAAGATGCGGAGCATATTCTAACATGCTGTCCCAGATTTAGATGGCCGGGAGAAACGAATTTAGGACCAAACCGGCTAATGGAAGAACTGTTGAACTGTAGGATTCTATGGATTCAATATAGTTAGAGAATGGCTGAAGTAATGAGGAGGAACGAAGGCGAAATTTAAATTAATGTGATAAAGCTTTCAAGCTAACCAGCCCTCCGCGAAGTAATACCTTACGGCAGTCCCACGGGGGGAGAGTGGTTGAAGTGTGTAGGGGGTGGGTTTAGTACGTAGGTACCAGTGATGGTGAATCGTGCACTCTTTTGTTGGAACAAAAGTGTCTTTCGAAGATTCACACCTCCGGCTCAAGACAAAAAAAAAAACACAAACACAACACAACAAATATCACACAAAGAGGAATTGGAAAAATTTGGTTTGTACCCTACCCTAAGCAGACAAGGTAAGTTGAGAACTTTCAATTTACATTTTTTATAACATTGTTACATATCTTTAACACGGAAATTTGAAACGTGCGAAAACTTACAATAGGAAATATTATCTTCTAACGCACCCACCTAATAAATACCCTTTTTCTTCGATAATATTTCCAAAATATTGTAAGGAACAAATATTGCCATTCACTTTATGTAGTGTTATAAAAACACAAAGAATACCCAATAGGCAATTTTGTCTGCTAATTAGATTTATTTTAAATTTGAAATAACTATTTTTTTAAACCAAATTTATCCGCAGTAAATTGATTTACTGTCGAAGAATACTCATTTTATCCAATCCTCTGTGTATAAAATTATGGAATAATAATGTCGGACTTAAAAACTTTAGCCGCCGATATTATGCGTTATATCCAACAGGACTTAAGTGCCTTTGAAGAGGACTTTATAGTCCTCTGAGAATGAGGACTCTGGACTAGCCATAAGGCTAGCATTGAGATTCATGAAACATGAATTGGAAGAGTTGTGGTCGAATATTGACACAACTCAATTACCCTGAAGTATCCTATAAAAAGACTAGCGATTTTATCAGTTTACAGTCAATACTGAACTGCTTTCATAAAATATTTTATTCTCTTTTATATAAAAAACTTACCGAATAAACTTAACTAACTTAACGAATAAACTTAACTATCAGTGCTGGTTCTATAAACAGTGGTGGCACTATACCTCCCTTTTATAACAATCAAAAAAATTTATTTATAATTATATTTTTTTTTCTAAAACTATTTTATCACTAAATTTAAAACTATGCTCAAAAATAAATACATTCCTTCCCTTTTGGAAAAATTAAAAAAAAATTATAAATTATTACAAAAGTTATTAATTATTACAAATTTATTAATTTACTTATAATTTTTTTATTTTACTATATTTAAGTATTTATAAAGTACATCTTTTTTAATTTACATTTTTCTCAATCTGTTCTTATGAACAGTTTTTCCCTCATTTCTTTTTTTATTATAAATGACTACATTAACATCATTTATATTTTTTACAGTATAGGGACCATCATAAATATTGTTAAATTTGTCATAAGGTTCTTTTTTCAACAAAACATTATCATTAATTTTTAATTCAATAGGTTTAGCATGTTTGTCATAAAATTTTTTATTTCTTTCTTTGTGTTTTTTTATTAAAGTTCTAGCTAATATGTTAGTCTTTTGCAATATGTGTTTAATTTCTGTTTTGTAGTTATCAATATTATAAATTGGTTCTAGATTCATATTTGTTTCATTCATTATTGATACTTTTTTTCCAAAAAAAAAGGAGTGAATTTATTATCGAAAACAGTGTTTGATGAAGTGTTATGATAAAATGTGAAGTACTTTAAATATGTATCCCAATCAGATAAGTTTTCACCAATGTATGCTCTAATATATTCATTAAAAATTCTATGATTCCGTTCTTTTGTTCCTAATGTTTGATGATGGTAACTAGTCGAGAATTTTAATTCGATTTCCAAAAATTTACAAAGTTCTGACAAAACCTCATTCTTTAATTCCGTACCTAAATCAGATTTTATGACTTTCATTTTTCCATAAACAAGAATGAAATTTCCGAATAAAGCACGCGCAACTGTTCGAGCTGATTTGTCCGGTATAGCTATTGTCACTAAATATTTAGAAAGGTCACACATTAAAGTCAAAGCGTATTTGTTACCAATGTTCGATTCTGGTAAAGGACCAATTGTATCTATGACAACTATATCAAAAACGTTAGTGGGTGTTGGAGTAAGTACGAGTTTCTTTATATTCTGAGGTTTAACTTTATTTAATATGAATTTTTCACAGTTTCTAACAAATTTTGCTATGTCTCTAATCATTTTCTTCCAGTAATATTTCGTCCTAAGCTTTGCATATAATTTCTTCTGACCGCAATGTCCTCTTAAAATAAGGTCATTATGGTAAATTTCCATTAATTTCTGTTTATTGTCTTCTTCTATTATTATTTTAATTGGCTCCGTAAGAATAATTTGAAAAGTTCTCAATACCTTTATACCATGGTTTTTTAATTCTTGTATTGAGAAAATTGTAAAAAATACATAAATTTTTGGCCATTCTGCTCTGTAAATTTTTCCATTGTTGGCTTCAGTTTGTAACCTCGAAAGCATATAGTCTAAACTAAGTGTTTCGTTCACAATTTCGAATTCAACAGATAGCAGTTTCATAAATTGTTTATAAATATTAATACATAGTCTTTTATAATTATTCGCATCAATTATTTCGGTTCTAATTTTTGGAATATTCTTACTGAATTCCTGAGAAAATTTGTCATAAATTTTTAGTTCAATTTCTTTATTATCGGAAGATTAGCTTAATTTAATTTTGTCATTATTTTGTCATTATTTTGTCATTTTGACATTATTCTTTAACCCATCTATTGATATTCTAGATAGATCATCTGCTCCCACATTCGACTTTCCTTTAATTTGACATTTGCTAAAATTATTAGCATTCTATTTCAAATCAGTCAGCAAAGAAAAATAGAAATTAGAAACATAAGTTTGCCTTTTATTTAAAATTTTATGATGTCCCCATAATGTTTTTTTTTAAATATATATATATATATATATATTTACATATATATATATGTATATATATATATATATGTATATATAAGGATAAATATATATACATATTTATAAGATTTAATATAGTTAGGTATCAAAATAATACAATAAGAATAGTAATATGATAAGGAAAATTAAGAATAATATAATATACAAAAGTAATAATGGTAATACGAATAAAATAATAAAAAATTTATTTTATACTCCTCTAATTTCCTTGACGCAATTATTAGATGAAGTTGCCAGGTGATGTTATTTGTTGTTGTTCTTGAATGTTAATGTTATTTTGAAAATTGAAAATTGAAACTTGAAAATTGAAATCTTGATGTTGTTGTTGTCCGTAACTGATGATGATGACATTTGATGTTATTGTTCATATTTGCAGATGATGTTCTTTTTTTGTAATTATTTTCCTTTTTGAATTTTTTTTTTTCATTTATTTAACTGTTTTTTTTTATTAATTGTTCTATTGAAATTGTAAGTAATTTTATTAATTTTATTTTTTTAAACTTTACCAGTCATTCACTACTAGTGACCCTGTATTTAAAAAAAAAGATATTTTTGTTAGTAATTTTTTTATATATAATGTTTTTTTCTTCAGTCATATATGTATGTACATATATACATAGTTTTTTTCAATACAAATCTTTTTTTTCAAATTTTTCTATATTTGTTTCTTTTCTTGCATATTTTTTACTAAAGCACTTTAAAAAAATAAAAATTATTTTTCATTCCTTATTTTATATATATATGATTATATCTCTTCCTCTTTTTCTTATTCTTTTAACTACACTTATTTTTTTGTAAAAATCTCTTTTTTATTTTATTTCAAATAAAAAATTACTTTTTTTTCATTTCTTTTATATTGTTGTCCTTTTTTCATTTCTTTTATATTTTTGTCCTTTTTTTCATATGTTTTACATTGTTGTTCCTTTTTTAACATAGTACCTTTTTTGTCTCAAAATTTCGAATTTTTTTTACATTTGTCTCCCTTTTTTCACAAATTTTCTCTATACCACAATTATTTTTCCTCAATTTTCGATTTTTAAATTTTTTAGTCCATTTTTTCACGAATTTTGTATTAATTCCATTCAATTAAAATTTTTTTTCGACAAAAAATCTTATCTTAATTGCACATCTACTCCCTTAGCATTTTCGGTAGGAATTAATTTTTTTCTTTTGTCCGTATTTTTTGAAATGTTGATTCCTTCGGTTTTCTTAATTTTGGAAATTCTTCTTCTTCGAATAGGTAATTCTTATCTTTCACATTAAAAAAATTTTTTGTTTGCTATTTTTTATATCCTTTATAAAGTGTTTTATTTTTATCCTTTTTTTGTTTTATCCTTTATAAAATGTTTTCTTTTGTTCTATTCGTTATAAAATGTTTTTTTATCCTTTTTTGTTTTATCTTCTTATATTATGCTTTTATATATCTTTTTTTTTAATTTTTTCACACGTCACGGTCGCCATATAAAAAGAACTGCTTTCATAAAATATTTTATCCTCTTTTTATATAAAAAACTTACCGAATAAACTTAACTGTCAGTGCAGGCACTATAAAAAGTGGTGGCGCTATAATCCAATTCAATAAATTTTAATAGCCTCTCCAGGAATGTGATATCTGTCGAAAAATTCAATAGGACGTCTATGATTTCCATAGATGAGTCTATAAAAAACTTTACCCGACCCAAAGTTTCTAATCCAACCCGAACCCACACAACCTACCCCCTCAGTTGGATTTAACGTACCCCCTTGCGATTTGCAAACATTTAGCGGGGATTAAAATCTTGGGCCTCGTTCAGAGACCTATTTAAGGCTATTTATGGCAATAATACCATCCTAAGTGGCGTAGAAAAACTTTTCTACCTCAAGAATAAGATTAGCTGTGAGGCTAAAGATATAGTCGACAATGCACCCTTAACTAATGATGGTTTTCTTAGTGCTTGGACCCAACTGGTAAATCAATATGAAAATGAAAGGATGCAAATTAATGCACAGATAAAATCTCTTCTAAATTTACCAGCGGTAAACACTATGTGTAGTGTCTCAATAAGAAAACTTCAGAGAAAGATAAATTGCTGTATTGCAAATTTAAATACATTGGAGATAGATACGCATAATTGGGATCCTATAATTGTATATCTCTGTTTGGCAAAATTACCCAAGGAATCCCGAAGAGAATTTGAGAAAACCCTAAAGGATTGTGCTGAAATGCCTTCCTGGACTGATGTGGGTGTATTTTTAACAAATACATTCAGGGAACCCACTTCTGTCAACCCTAACACTAACCTAAACACCCACCCAAAACCCAAATTCCTCCAGGACATCAAAAATCAAATTACAGAAGAGTGAAGACTTTCCACAATGTGACATACGACAATATACCCGATACCCGATCCACAAATTCCACAAATTCAATTCCAGAGCAAACCCTCGAATTCTAATCAAACCCACCCAAATACACATAATTACCCAAAAAGCCAAGAGAAACTCGATAGTTCGTTGTGAAAACTTTTCAAAAATAACCACACTTTAAGGGAATGCTCATCATTTACTTCCCTGGGAGTAAATGAAAGAATTGAATTTGTAAGAAAGAGGCCATTTGTTACAATTGTCTGGCCATTAGCCATATGGTATCAGAATGTCGAAGTACATTTACATTTGCGGCAGACATAATACAACAACAAGATTTGGTTGTTTCAATCTTGAGATGGCGCTTTTACAAGATTGTTTTTAATGCCGACATCACTAAAATGTATAGGCAAATTCAATTAAACCCTACCCATACACCCTGTCATAGGATTTTATTCCGAAAAAGCGTCAACGAACCCATTCAAGATTACGAACTGCAAACAGTCACATTTGGCGTTAACTTTCCCCCTTATTTGGCTATCAGAACCATACACAGATTAACTAAAGACATTCAAGATACCCACCCAATTGCGTCTTAAATTTTGAGAGGCAATATGTACGTCGATGATATACTAGCAGGTGCTCAGACTGTTCGAGAGGCTGAAACCACTCAGAAACAGTTGATCCCTGCACTTGAATCTGCTGGTTTTCCTCTACGAAAGAGGACATAAAATACCCAGGAACTCTTGAATAATTTACCCAGGGATCAACCACTCAATGCCGCTTTACTCACCCTTCCGAATTCGGAAAACCCTAGGCATTCGGTGGGGTGGAAAAGATGCCAATCTTTTCTTTGAGGCTCCCAAGATAGAGAGAAAACTAGCCTATACTAAGCGTGCAGTTTTATCTGACATCGCTAAACTTTTTGACCCAGCTGGTTGGTTAGCACCAACTATAATATCCACCAAAATAATGATGCAGCAAATTTGGCGGGATAATACAGCTTGGGATTAGTGTCTTAACCCACTTATACCCGTAACCCTACTCTTCGCTGAGATGAGAGTTGCACCTATCGAAGTCATTTCGTCGCCGAAATTAGAACTTAGTGGTGCAGTGTTGTTGGAAAAAATGGCACACAATTTGATTACCCAGCAAGGGCTAACCCAACACCCAACGAATTTTTGGACGGACTCCGCAATAGTTTTGGCATGGTTCAACAAACTCCCGACTACTTGGAACACCTTTGTGGCAAACCGTGTGTCTACAATAGCAGAAGCGGTAGGAACCAAGAACTGAAGAACTAGGACCTTGAACACAAAAACATCTATGGACTCTATCCACCCTACCCAGGGCATTTTGGAAAGATTTTCTAAATGGTCCAAAGCACTTAGAATATTGTAATATGTCTATCGTTTTGTTCTCGCGCATCAGTTACTCGAAGAAATGGAATTCGACATGAAAAATTCCGCAATCTATTGACGAAAGACTCAATAGATTATTAACCCACCCGAGTATTAAACTTGATGCGCATCGGATCAAAACTACCCGTGATAGACTAGTAATACTTTGTCAGACGCAATATTTCACCCACTACTCACTCAAACACTCCTTACCTACCCAAATTCTTACCCAGTACATCCACAACTATTATTACTCACCCAAAGATTCATTTCAGATCCCAACAGAAAAATTGTGTGAACTTACATATATAAAATGAATTAAAGCTATTTGAAACAAAGAAATAAATTGTAATAATAAAAGAATATTGTGAACAAATATATACAATCTATTATTGAAACACATATTGCTATAATATAAACATTTGAAATTATAACCTTTGAATAGAAATTGGAATAAAAAATTTTTTACAGGAGCTTGCTTGATAGATATGGAAAAGGCCTTTGACACTATTTGGTTACAAGGTTTAATTTGCAAACTAATTGACTACAAGTTTCCCTTAAACTTGCTTATTTTGTTACACAACATGTTATTTAGTAAATCATTCATAGTAAATCACAACAACAAGTCTAGTAAGACACTTAGTATGATGAATGGCCTTCAACAAGGCACTGTTAACGCACCAATTCTCTTTAACATTTATACCCTCGACCTTATTAATAAAATTGATAAGATTATTTCATTTGCGGACGATATGACAATTTACCACGCGGAAGATAAAATTTCAAATTTAAACCAAAACTTACAAGCAACCTTTAACCAAGTTGGAAAATTCACAATTGACTGGCATATGAAAATTAATGTCGACAAATGTGAAACAATTTTATTTCGTCCAACCGTTGATAAATGTACTTACGACATTAAAACTAACTGGAAATCTTTTGAAATTGTCTCATATACATTTAACAGCTAAATTACGAACAAGGAGACGGTCAAATATCTTGGAATTTATTTGGATAAATTTTTATATTATGATAAACACGTCGTTAATATTATAAGCAAGACCAAAAAACATTTTTCGCATAAAAAAAGCTCTCCTATTCCAAGTATCCAGATAAAAGAGTTAAAATTCTTATGTATCAATAATTAATTAGACCCATAATTACCTACGGCTGCTCAATATGGTTTAATATCTCACCTTCTTACATGGTAAAATAAAAGAATATTTGAAAGAAAATGCCTAAGGGTGCGAACAGAGTGAGCGCTGATGCCGAGCGGAGCCAAGCCGAGCTTATTGACGCTAATTTTCATGCGAGAAGAAAATTTGTGTATAACACAGTGAATGCGAGAATCAGCGCTGAAATTCTGTTTATTGCTTTGCTTTTATTGTTTTGCTTTTATGTCATTTAGTCTTGTTGTTCATTTGTGTTTATAAAATTGCTGTACACTGTAATGGATTCCTCTGATGAAGAGTATTTTGCTTCTCCTAGTGCGATTAATGCAATTATTAACACAAAATAATTTGGAAAACATCCAATTATACTAAAAAGGAAAGAATTTAGTGAATTTCATCATTTATATAACTTATTATTTGATCAATATAAATTTTTTTAATTTGAAACCATTAAAAAACACGACTGCACACTAAAAAGTAAACATCAACATCAGGAAAACAAGCGCGCAAAACGCTTTGAAACTGTTTTCTCGCACTCTCGGCTTTGATCTCTGCTCTTGTCGGCGTTAACTGTGTTATACAAAAGCTTATTTGTATTGACTTGTATGTAATCAGTTTTATCGCACTGACAATCTCGGCTCGGCTTTCAGCGCTCACTCTGTTCGCACCCTAAGGATATAAACTTCGAAGAATAGATCACACCAAAGTAATTACCGCAAATTAGAGATGAGCGATATTTTCAAAACTGTGATTTAATCACTGTGATTGATAATTCACTGGTAACTACAGTGATTGAAATTGCCAAATAACAGTTACTAATAATATCGTTCTTTCAAAATTGTTACATACTCAAATTTATTTCATTTTATTTTGAGCGAGGCAGAATTACTATTAGATGATGCTGATTATTTACTTTTGTCTTTTATACATGAACTTTCTGTGAAACTTAATTGTCAAACTTCATATAAAAAAGAATTACATTATACAAATAATAACATTGATGACACAACTTTGATTTTGTTTAGTAGCTTTTCGTAGTATGTATCTAGTTGTCTCTTTCTTACGACTTAATAAAATACGTTATTGTCATTATTGTTTTCTTTTGGAATACTGTGATCACAATCACTGTTTTAAAGAACAGTGATTAACAAATCACGTTCACTGAGAACAACGTTCTTCAAAAATCACTGAATCGCTCATCTCTACCGCAAATATATATCAAATTTCAGGTTGTACAACGCAGCGAAAATAACTAAAATTGATAATTTTATTATATACCTTATAAGAAAACAAAATAATGTGCATCCAATGCAAAGATTTTAATTTAATAATGGCCCCATATTATACAGATACACGTTACATTAGGACCACTGCAGAAAAAGGATTTGTACCTTCCTATTTTTAGATAGCAAAAGATTCATTCAAACTGATGCAGAAGTGCCAATCTTTTACCATTTGTACAGACGGGCAACAAACAAATCGTTTGACTTTAATAGAGTCGATATGGATAACTTGAGGTTTGATACCTCAATCCCTCAAAGAGATAAATATACTGCAGAAAATTGTTTCAATAAAAAATACTACTGGCTGCATTCACAGTAGTTATTCTTCTTTTTTTATTTTTTAGTACCTGACATAGTTTTATCTTATATAAATATATAATGTAATGTTTTTTAAAAAAAAATTTCATTACAGGAGAATATTAGCCAGTTATTATTATATAAAAATCGATTGGAATTTTAATTTATTAATAATAAAATGAGAAAATTATAAATTGTAAATATCCTCTATCTATTGTTTATTGTAGTGTAAAAATATAAAAATTGAAAATAAATAAACAAAAAAAAATTTTGAATAGAATATTTATTGAATAAATAACAAATACCTTTTATAACGTTTACAGAAAACAAACAAATATAAAACTCTAAATAATTTTTATTAATAATATACATATATATACATATTACAATGTTTGTACATTATACACCCTCCCCCCACATACTAATCTTCACCTTATAAACAGTTTGTTCAAATTGAATGGCCTTTAGAGGAGGATTTTTAACTTAAATATTTGAAATAACATCTAGTTCAGGTGATTTAGTTGTTTCAAGCGACGCAATTAATGAAATGACTTCGTTTGTTGATATATGTAGTATGTCTTCAGAATAGATTTTAATAAATTGACACTAGAGTTAACAATGTTATCAAATAGGCAGATGTTAAGAAGAAGCAAAACAGTCCGCTAGTTTTTTCATTATTAGCAATAATTAATGATTTTGTAGTATAAGAATCAGTAGTTATGTTGATTTTATTGCTAATAATATTTCGGAAAACAACCCAATTTAATTGGTACGTTTGTAATCAGATCATTATTAATTATACAAACAATATGTCTGTGATCTGAATGTATGTCATAATTGAGTACATTTAAATAATAGATCAATAACTAATGTATTTCTGTTGCATTGGTATGGATATAAGGTAGGATCATTAGGTTGAAAATAAAAGAAGTTATTGGATTGTTCATGTTCAAGTGTCGTTATAAGAACAGTTCCACGAACAATGCTTGGTGTTAAAGTCTCCCAAAATAATAAAATTTTCAAGTTTCGAAGTTAATTTGATAATATTCTTCGCAAAACTACTTTATATTTTGGAGAATAGACAGTAGTAACAATTAATTACTTATTATTCAATTCATTTTCAACTGAAAGATTTTCAATGCCCAACATATTTTAAAAGTTAACAGGTTATGTTTGACGGTCCTGCGGTTAGCCATAGCCGCACCACACCCAATGGCATTTAGTCTGTCCTTACGATAAATAATAATAATTTTTGAAATAAGTTTTGTGAATTCCTTTAAGGTGAGTTTCACTTAAGGAGGCGATACATATGTTTTCTCTTTCAAATAAGTATCCGAATTGGAGTTGATGAGAATAATTAGAAATACCATTTGCATTCCAATGAAGAATTTTTAAACAATTATCTTTATCGAAAACTATATGCATACTTAACCATTGACATGATTACTTGAATTTGTAAAATTTTTTTGTACAATGTTTAAGATCGTTGAAAGCAGTGGTAAATATTAATATTAAGGCGATCGTCATAAAATTGATCATATTAAAGATATCATTGTTACCTCTTAAACAGTCAGCATATAATAACGAACTACGATATGTATTGTTGTTGATATTATTATATTTAGGGAGATTATGGTTGATGTACGATGGTGATTTTTGTTTGTTGAATTTTCCAGTTGTTTTGTTGGTTGCTTTAGTTATAGTTTCCAAATAAAGAGAGCTAAAAGGGCAATTGATGTTATTTGCAGCGCGATCTGATCGCTATTTACCATATTTTGTACAATTAAAACATGAGAAAACAACAGGAACTGTTTCTTGATTGCGCAGTGGGCAAATTATAAATTATAAGATAAAGGTATTGTGGGGGTGAGCGGGGAAAACTAATAAAATAAAATATTTGGCAAAATAAATAAAATACGAAAATATTAATTTCAATATCAAAATTTATTTAATACGACAAAGACATACCTTTCGGGTTGGGAGTTGTTTGGATATTGATCTCTTTTCATGTATATTCTTAACAATTCACAATATTCATATGAACACGGGGGTGGTTTATACACTTAAACTAAACTTATATTTAAGACTTAAAAGTAGGGTGGCCAGCGTGAACATCCCGTCCCCGTTGCAACATTGCAACAAGAGGACCGAGAAGTCACCTGGCCAGAGATCATAAATTAACAGTTCAGGGTAGTATTCAGTTAAAATTCAATATGAAAATTCAATATACAATAAGAGTAAATTCAGTACAAGAAAAAAATAGGAAAAGAAAGAAAATAGAAAATGGGAATAGAGTGATAACGAAGAAATTATCTGCCCAGCACGTTGATTACTACTGTAGCTCCTGCAGTCGTATTCGATGCCGCCATTATGGCCCCATTACCGGAACTAGGAGTTTGACCAGCACATGAGCATTGTTTATCCAGAGTTTGGTTGTGGGTTGTGCTCTTCTTCTTGGGCTGGGATCAACAATAATCATATTGAGGATGCCGTTAGTAGGGCGTTCGACAGATAGCTCACGGAGTATTAGATTATCTGTAAATGAAAACGACAAACATGCAACAGAGAAAAACAAGAAAACGAATTAGTTTTGCTCTTAGTTAGTTAGGATCAGCACAAGCTTCTCAATTGGTCATATTAGAATGCCATTGGCAGTTCGAATTTCGGCCCTTCGCACTTCGAATCAAGGTCAAAATAAACCTGTTCGATTTTACCTAGTTTCCAATTGTTAGGGGGTAAATTGTCATAAGTAATGACAACAAAATCGACAACAACAAAATCTCTTTGATATGTTTTTAGATGAGTAAAATGGTCATCATAGGGTATTAACTTTATGTCGAGACTCCACGTGATTACAATTGTCAGCGCCTACCTGGTCCACGATGACCAATACTCGATTTACGCAAAAGTTGGCCAATGGCACGGGGGTTTTTTGAAGCCAGGACAGAACGATTTTCGAATCTGTCCCACAAATGCTTCGGATCTGGTAAGATTCAGCTTCTTACTAAGTGAAAATACAAGTTTTTGCCAATAGAGTTGTATCGCAGAGCTCTAAACGGGGTAAAGTTTACACTTCTGCAGGCACAATTTTTAATTTGGCAGCGAGTAAGTGGGTGACAAATTCACCAGACGGGGTCAGGACTCTACTATACAGAATGGCAGCATATGCTTTCTCAGAAGCATCACAAATTGCATGAAGTACTTGACGCTGAGGGTTAAATTAGCCCAACGGTGAATGTTAATCCTGTCGATGTACGAGTAATCATCGACAAACTCACGCCATCTATTAAACGTCATGGGTTACAAACGTTCGACGCAATCTGTTCTGCCTTTACAAATTTGTCGCATAATAGTCTTAGCAACTACTATTTTATGTGCCACTCACCCAAGGGGGTAAAATAGCTTTGGCTATTTGAGACAAAACAGAACATTTTGTGACTGTAGAGAAATAGGGCGTTGGAGCTGGCTTGAAGTAAAATGTTTCAATGCTCGCATTCCAACGTAAACCCAGAGTTTTAGTGGTGCTGGCGTTTGACAATTTTAAAAATTAGGAATCTAGTGGATGTTTGGGAGGCAAACAAAACAAAACATCAATTATCTGACTTAAAACGGTATGATAAGGTAAATGGTAATTGGAGGAGAATAAAATATAGTCATGATCGGCGAGTGGTCTAGGGAAAGGTATACCCCAATTACTTCGTCGTATTAGGTTTTAATCTCGGGGCTCTGTAGCAATCAAATCTAATATTTTGAGCAAATGCACCCTTACGAGATGATGATCAGTGAGGAATTCAGACTTAAAAGGAAACGAATTTGACTAAGGTATTTTACCAGTCACAACCCAACCGAAAACTATTTGTTGTGAGATCAAAGGGTCTTTGGGGTCCTTTCGAAGTCCAGAAAGCATTATCTAGGGGTATACATCTCCACCCAATAGCAAATTCATATGTGCATATTTAAAATCTGTTAACGGGAGTTCGGGCATGTATGTAATTGACCAGTGAGCTTTTCAACAACATATGCCTCCGTGGTCAATTTAAACGATGGATCAATATGTGACCGTAATGAAACAATACAAACTTTTCTAGAGTTTGCTACCACTGCGCCGTTAAGGCCCACAATAGTGGCAGCAGGTGCCGAATAGGTGGGAAGATCTAGCTTCCGTTGCACCTTGCGTAGCTTGAGACGCTGGGTCTATCAGAGCTCTCACAGAAAACATGGCATAATCTAATTCTATATTCACTCGGGCAGTTGAAGACGGGGTGGACTGTAGACGAGTAGCGAAAGAACGGGTAGTAGCAGAGTTCGATGGACAATTATCCACTTCTTTTCGCTTTTGATCGGGAGGCCGGGGGATTTCTAAAGAGCGATTTGGGGAAAATGGGATAACGGGGCTGGTTTCAGCTCTCGGTCTCTCCAGGGTAGTAGATTCGGTACGGAGAAGTAGCGAATCGTGTTTTTGTTTACAAATATGTATAGCAAACGTTAGAGCTACGGCATCTTTTTGACTCATGGGAAACGGCCAAAAAATTCGTGCAACATTTATGATCTTTAACAGATAATATGCGTTCACTTACCGACATTCTCAGAAAATCAGAACACAAACGAACAGGGTGATTCTGATTACAAATTGGACACTTTCTTTGGGGTATATTCGGGACAACGGTCTCATAAGTTCTGTATTTTCGGGGGCCACCATAGCTGCTTTGGTTAGTAGCCTGGGTAAAATTGTGACTGCCGATAATGTCAGATACTGATTCCAAAATTCGATATCTGGCCGTCAGGAATTCGTCCATTCTCCACTTTGGTAGGAACTACGAGATAACTCGTAGTTGGTTCCCTAGAAGGGAACGCAATCGCTAAACCACTTTTTCTCCTAAAAAAACATCATTTTTGCTTTTTGATAATACCTACGATCTACAAATAAAGTTTTTAGTAATAAATGTGAAAAAATCAAATTGTCATTTTTGGCCTGTTTTCTGAAAATTGTCGCTGCAGTCAACTTGTTAACTTCACTATGCGAAATAAAAATAAAAGAAAATGTCAAATAAAATGTGTAATCAAATACAACTATGTGTATATTCGAATAAAGAACAAAGCAAGTTTGCGAGTACATCAAACTCAGAACTCAGCCCCGCTCGTTTTCCCCCTCTCTCCCCCAAACTCAAGAGTTTTCAAACTAATTTGAAAACAAATTTGAACGTGCAAAAGGCGTCTTACAAAAATAAAATAAAAAACAACACTTGTACACTTCTTACTTATACAAAATAAAGCAAAACCAATGAACTTGTTTGTATTTATTGCTTTCCGACAACAACAACGCACTTTCAATTTTCACTTTATATTCTTTATATTCTTACACTTCTTTTAAATAATACACTTCACTTTTTTATATCCGAAAATTCAAATTACATACTTTGAAAATGTAATTAATTAATACCAAATTACAATATAAAATTATATGAATAAGAAAAAAGGGTGTAGTATCCAAGAAAAAAATAACCAGTATGGCGATCTTCGAGACAATCTGCAAACAGATTCTCGTCAAATATTTTATTTTATTTAGGGGATGATCCGGCTCGATTGGACCAAAATGTGGTGGTGAGCGGGGAAGACAAGATCAGTGTCTTTTAAGTAATTGAAAATTATTTAGTTAACAAGAAGTGTAGTTAATTAGGTCACTTAAGTACATATAAAAGCAAAATGTTATAATTTTAATTTTTAAGTTCTGTTTTTGGGTAAATAAAAGTAAGGTCGTAGGACATCTCAAAGATAAAAGTGTATATATGTATATATATAAGTAACGCAAATCATAACTGGCGCCCAAGCAAATGTAATAATTCTGTCCGCGTGAGAATCCTTTCTTCAAGTAGTGTAGAAGTAACATTTCAGAATGTCATCATCGAATTGGAGATAAATAAATTCTACATTGTGGAATTCTGCACATTTTTTCTTAAAATATCTCAAGTAGTGAGAAAGAAAAGTTTAAAGTGTTCTGACCTGGAACGAGATACAAAAAATATTGTACATAGTAGATTCCTACACATCCTTCTTCAAAAATCCGCAAGTAGGGTAGAAGAAGGTTAAAAAGGGGTCTTCCCTGATTCGAGAAAAGAAAATAAACTTCTATGTTGTAGAATTCTATAAATACTTCTGTAAAAAGTCCTGAAGTAATTCAACGGCAAGGAAAAAATTAAGCTGAATAGATTAATAAATAAAAAAGGATATATAGCGAAAAAATAAAATGCAAGTGAACAGTTAAATAAGAAACTAAAATTAATAAACAAAAATTATTAAAAAAAAACAAATTTATTTAATAAAAACTATAAATACTAGTGGTGATTTTTATGGTAATTATATAAATAAATTATATAAAAATAAATATAAAAAATAAAATCAAGTGAAAACAGTTAAATAAAACAATCAAGGAAACGTACTACATATTGTAGAAAAGAGTATTTAAATTTAAGCTACAATTAATCATTTATTTGTTCTATTTTAAATAAAGCAAAATTCCTAATTCGTTAACATGTCGAACCCAGAAGATCTCATAGGTCTTCCAGTTTTAAATGCAGCAAGTACAGAATATTAATATAATTATTGAAACTACTTCTCAGTTGTTAAGCAACAGTTAACTAAATTAATTCAGTCTATAATGAACGCAAGTTTGAGTTTTGCTTCTGATCAAGAAGTTGAGGAACAATACCTCGGAAACTTTTCAATCCTAATTTATTCATGGCGTAGAAGTGTCAAACACATCTTACAGATTTATGAACTATCTAAAGGTACACCTAGATACTATGCTGTTCTTAGTGTAATAAGGAACAAGATCTTGGGTGATGCTGACATTGCTCTCGAATCGTATAACACTCCTATACATTGGAAATCTTTTATTAAGTGCCTTTCTCTTCATAACTCCGATAAAAGGGACTTACCAACCCTCGAATGCGAAATGATTTCATTGATATAAGGGAAATTGTCTATCCAAGATTTCTATCAAAAGGCTTACATCATACAGAAACAATGCCCAATCCGCCAAAACTTCTTGGCATGAGAGAGCCTGTGGATCTACCTCAAGCTCTCCATCTTTGGTCGTATAGTTGACGAAATTCGTACATCTACGGATACACCAATCTATTCAAACCAAAATCCTTACACAATGTCGTTAAAATCTGAGGTTGAGGTGCAGATAAAAAATTAAGTTGATTATGAAATCACCCAACTATCACGTTCGCTATACAACTCAGCAGTTTGGGTTGTTGAAAAAAGTCAGTATAGGCTCGAAATAGACTATAGAAAATTAAACTCATTAACAATGCCTGACAGATATCCGATACAGGTATTATTGACATTCTTTCGCAATTAGGAGACACAATTAAGGAGTGGATTCCGCCAAATACCTTTAAAGGAATCCGATTTTGAAAAATCAGCATTTTCGATTACAAATTTTCGTTGAAGAAAAAAATAAAAAAATGATAATTGAGCAGCAACAATAACAAAATTAAAAGGGAAATAGCTACGCGTTTCCGCAAACTAATACCCTTCCGTAAATTTATGTCTTTTTTCTCTAACATCTTATGTAAGACATATAATTTTTCAAAACTGGTCGGTTCGTTCGTTTCTCAAGCAGTCCCACTTACATTCTAAACCAATGCATTCGATATAAACCCAGTTAATAATTGTTTAATGTTTCATTTAAATATATTTATCAAAGTCCACGATTCTATTAGCAATCGCGACTCCATTAGCAATCGTTATCCATTATTGATGTATACAAAAACACCTTTTTTCCTCAGAATATTTTTACGCTTCTTATAGGAAACTATTTCATTTTTTGTATTAATCTTTCCATAATTTTAAAATATTTTTTCACAAAATGTAAACTACATAGTTCCTATTTTAGAGTACATTTCTAAAATGTTTTATGCAAACAGAAACAGCTGTTATACAGTTTGTCAAATAACTACTAACAAAGGTGTTGAATAAGGATTCAGCAAAAATAATAATGTGAACGCAATGATTTTAACGTTAAAACCCAGTTTTAATTTTTGTGTGAAAGAGATGTTATCGTCAAAACACATAAAACATTGTTTTACATAATTATATTGGAAAAATATGTTACGTGTATATCGATAATATCGTTATATTTAGCAAATCGGAAGCAGAACATTATGGTCATTATCAAGATATATTTGCAACACTTCAAGCAGCAAATCTTAAATACGTGTAATATTCTGCAAACTAAAGTAGAGTTTTTAGGATTTGTGCTCTACAGAGCAAAAAATGTATTCTGGATTTTCCATTACCAAAACCATCAAGGGTGAAACAACTAACACTAACTAAATTGGCGCTAAAGCTTATAAAATTAAATGAGGATGCGATATGCGATGGAAGCCTTTGAAAAGTTAAAAAATACTCTTGTCTCTCAGGATATTGCATTCCCTTATCCGGATTATATTAAGGATTTGGAATTTACAACAAATGCATCAAACTATGCCTTGGTGCAGTCCTGTCACAAAACAACAAACCAATCGAAATTGTGTGATATCAAATACAATTGCTTAATACATAGTACAATAAGGAAAAACCAATTGAACTATTTTTTGGTAGAGGAGTTAGTACAGCCCCTTCCCATCTGGAACATGATAGGTTGGAATTTGACATGAAATATCACAACAAACATAGACAAGAAAAAAAAACTTATGAACCAGACGAAATAATCTTCGAAAAAATAAATACCAGATTATAAACCAAATTAACTTCTAGACGTAAGAAAAAAATTGTTAAAGAAGATAGGTAACGTACGTGGTGACGGAGTCTTATAAAAACATTCACAAGAGTAATATTAGAAATTAAATTTACTAAGTCAATACACTTGCAATATTCCTTTACGCAATATTCTATTCCACTCTGCAGCTGAACTCCAAATCCTTAACTACACATTCTGCCACATTGTTACTCTAAATGAGGGAGTAGCGAAAATACAAGACAGTACATACAAGATTGTACACATAATAAACTTCAATAAATATCAACGCTAATTTAATGAAATACAGTAATTCATTAGTAGCAGCGATCACTCTCAAAGTATGCTTATATCATCTTCAGAACAAGAGTTGAACAAATAGTCGAAGAATTTAAATATACAGAAGAAACACGAAAAAAAATGATCGATAAACTTACTCGGCAGTGCATGGAAATATACAAACTAGGTTAAGATTAGCAAAAGAAGATTTGCAAAACATTAAATACGCAATTCAATGGCAAAAAAATAATATGATTAACTCTGTTATAATAATGTTAAATGAAATAAATGCCGTAATTGAAGCACTAAATAAAGAATTGAAGAAGCACTAATATAAGTTTTATAAACAATTCTTCAATATTGTATGCAATACAGATTCCACTTACTTTTGAAGAAATTTATAAAAAAATATTAATAAAATCTGTTTAAAAAAGTAATAAAATTCTCAACAAAGAGTTTAATGGACTTATTACCGCCAATGGCAAACGCTTAATTTTAAGTAACTTTATTGATTCAGCTAATTTGCTGGTCGGTTTTGATTTGTCCGGCCGGAATCACTGGGACAATACAACACAAGCACTTGAACCTGGTTGTAGTGGATTTGAATAACGCAAGCACTTAAACTTGGTTATAGTGAACTTTGAATAACACAAGCACTTAAACTTGGTTATTGCGGAGGGTTTGAGAATAAAAACAATCGTTGTCTTTTGTTAATCATTTGTTTCTATTAATTTATTTTTGTCAATCATAGTCTTAAATACTATTTTATTGCCAAATTGCAATATTTAATTTATTTTATTTTCATATTATATTTAATTTATTTTTTGTTGCTGAATTGCAACCAATTATTCTTAAAGTATTTATTAATAATATAAAAGTGCTTTGGACTTATGCATTTTCCCACACATGCAAAACAATCCAGGAAACCTGAAACCCCAGACAAATGCAATACAAAAAAGCAAAACTTGAAACTTAATCAGAAGTTCAAGGTTTGTCTTTTATCATAATTTGAATTAGCTGTTAAAATCAAAAATGAGGGAAATACATATATCCAGCAAAATAAAAACAAATAAAAAATTACAAGAAGTCAGCAAAATAAGGTTTTCACCTAATTTCGTGCAAGCATATGTAAGCAAGTATGTTTGTCCATTTATACAAATGTACATACGGACATATGAAAGAAATTCATTGTGAAGGTCTGAACATGTACCCCGCCGATGAGTCATGGTCAACAAAATTAAAAATGTGACAACCTTGTATTGCCCTTCATATATCTAAGAATTAAAGGCTTAAACTACTGATACTTCAAATTCTGGCGTTGGAATATGTTGACGTACAGCTGGACGTGGAGTTTGTTTTAATGTTTTAATTCCCTTGCAGTGTACCCTTTTCCAAGTGATCCTCAGGCATATTATGATTATGAGAACGAGAGCAGGATAGGCAACGATACCGTGGTGATATTTGACGTGTTTAATTTGTGATGGAAATTCAGCAGATACCCTTTGGTGTAATTTATTTTGAATTTCGGAGATATTTTTAATTTGATCGGAATAGATCTTGTTGTGAATTCTTGAAGTTCGGACCTCGACTGGATAACTGATGTCACTTATATTGCTCATTGCGGTGTATGATGTTTGAAGATAACTAAGTTGATCTTAATTGTACAATCCGACGAGATTTTTAGGAGGCCAGATCCTTTCAGGGTTAGCTGTGATTTTTCTTGCCAACATACAGCGTTTATTCGGGACGGCTGCTGCATAGTGTAAAGCCATTGATTGCTGTATTCTAGCTGTGTAAGCGACGTTCTATCAGCAACAGGAATAATGTTATAACTCGTTTGATTGTTAAAATTAAGAAGTGATATCTCGCATAAGCATTTGTCAGCGTTTGCAGGGAATTTTGATTGCATTTGTGGGCACAGAAATTCATTCCCTCTTATTGCTGCACATGTGCTCCACTGTTTTTCTGTCAACACGAAATACTGATCTTTATGAGCATTTATAGCCAGTAAGTCGCTGCATGGTCTTATAACGAGCATTATTTGAACAGGAATTGCGTGTGGTTTCAGAATTTCGAATGTCTAAGGATCAGATAACGGATAGATATGTGAAAATTGACGTGGTATTTTGTGACACCTCCCCTTACATTCATAATTTTGTACAATTGTAGTATATTATCTTTGCTTACTGGTAGTTCTAGAGATCTTGGAAGATGATTTTTTACTTGTATTAGCTCGGCTTGAAGTTGAGACGGTGACAAAAGCATTGGGCTGATGGTGTGAATCCGTTAATGCTGCTTTGATTTCTGCTTGAATTCGGTGTAACCTTGCTGATGTTAAAGAAAGTTGAACTGATTGTAACATGAATATTCGAAACAGCCTTGCTTGATTTTGTTATTTTTCATTTTCTTGTAATCTAGATGCAATTTCTGATAATTGATTATCTACGCTGTTGAACTTTAGTTTCACATTTTCTTCATCTTGTTTAAGGACGTTTAGAGTTGCATCAACAATTGATGTTTGATTCACGAGGAGTTGTTTGAGATGGTTTTGATTATCCTTTACTGCGTTGATGGTGTTTGACAGTTGTTCAGCATAATCCGAATCCACAATACCAAATAGTGAATTAGCGACGTTACCAACAACGTTAATCTATTCTCATCAAAAAAGGATGTTAGATTTTGAATAGTGCTTGTTCCTTGTACTTGCTTGTATTTTCTCAGTTGTGTTATTTCTTCCTTAAATTCTGAGAGTTTCATTTGTGAAATAATAGGAATCAGTGCTTGGCTGAGTTCCGCTGTTGTTAATAATTTTGATGGTTTTCGCAACTGCTTTTGACATCTAGTGTGGGCAATGAAGCGTAGAACATATCCCACAATTCACTGCAGACGATGGAATGAGTTTTTATGGTTGATTTGGTAAATAAAAGTGGGTTCCGTTGTCATTGCTAGTGATTCTTGCCTTTCGTGCAAGATTTGTTGGTATGTTGGAACTTGAATTTGACTTAGGTCACCCCATGGAGAAACATTGGCCCATAAAACCAGAGAGCACACTCTTTAGGAGCCGCTGGAGACATCCCACGAGATAATATATCTGCGGGGTTGAGATTCGATTTGCTACAAACGTGTTGAATGAAGCTGATGATGAATTTATCCATGAGAGCACAATTTCTGAATCAGTCCATAACCATACTGGACATGTAAGTCGAAAGTCAGACCTGAATCTTGTAGCTAATTGTGCTTCAAGTGTGGCTGCACATTGTTCCAATCGTGGTATTGTTTGCCGTTTGAGTGGAGCTATGCGGGACTTAGCACAGAGTAAGTGTACCATGATGGTGCCGTCTTTGAAAACTGATTGGATGTAAACTGCAGCTCCGTAAGCCTTTTCGGATGCGTCTACAAAAATATGGAGTTGTAGGGATTCTGAAGTTCTTCCTTTAAAAATATGGCTTGATATTTGAAGATTCTTCAAGATATTTAGGTCTGTGCGAAACGTGATCCATTTAGTATGCAGGGATTCGGGCAAAGAAGTATCCCAATCCAGTTTTAACTCCCACAATTCTTGAATAAACATTTTTGCCATTACTATAATGGGAGATAGGATCCCCAATGGGTCGAATAATCTTGCAAGGTCCGATGTGACTGTTTGCTTAGTTACTCTCTTAATGTTGCCAGTGTTGACCTTAATACTTAGTTTATCAGTTTTCGGCAGCCAAACAAGTCCTAATGTTTTGATGGTGTCGACTTCTGTACTCTCAAAATCTAAGTTTACCTCCAAGTTGTCTTGTGGAATATTGTGGATGTTTCGCACACCATTTGCGTAACACGAAGCCGTCCTTTTTCATAACCTGCACAAGTTGCTCTTGCAATTGCATCGCTCTTGATAAGCTATTTGGCCCGCCCAAGCCATCGTCTACATAGAAATTCTCTTTAATAAATTGTGAAGTAAGTGGAGAGCGTATATTATTTTCTTCAGACAGTTGATCAAGAAATTTTGTTGCTAAATATGGAACAGCTCTTGTGCAATAAGTGACCGTGTTGAGTTGATAGTATGAAATTGGCATTGTGGAAACCTTTCTCCAAATTATTAGCTGAAATTGGCGATCTTCAGGAGCAACCAATATCTGTCTATACATCTTTTCAATTGGTTGAGAGCCATTGCGTGTGAGTCGCCTAGGGTATTAGGGGTTTGATGAAATGGTAATCTGACAATGAAGCAGTCTTCATGGTTTTCAGTTGTATTTTGTACAAAATGCTCTTCATCCTTAAATGCTTTAACTTCATCCAGTTCTCAAAGTCGAGCGATGGAAGCTTCCAGCCCCTCATCTTCAGTACATATTCCACAGGATGTGTCTGTAGGGTGTTCACTATTTATTTTTCTTGCTACAACCCAGCTAAGAACCGTGTTCTGCAAAATCGGAAGTTGTGGAGATAATTTTATTTGCCCAATTGCGAGCAGTTGGTGATAATGCTCGGCATCCAGCAATATATCGATTTTATTAGATCGATTGAATGTTGGGTCAGCTAACATAATATTTTTCGGTAGTGGCCACTCATCAATGTTGATAAATTTCGATGGTTGAGGCGCAATAATTCGAGGCAGGACAAGTGCCTCCAGGCGTGTTGAGAATCCATTAATTCGAGAATGCAAAGCTACATTGACTCGGTGTTGTGTTTTTGTGTTAAAGTCCCCGATTCCATTTATGTTTACTGATGACCTCTGTTTTGTAATGTTAAGTCGTCTTACCAAACGAGCCGTAATCAAATTGACTTGTGAGCCAAAGTCAAGTAAGGCGCGACATTCGATCTCCATTGTATCAGTTTTGATTTTTATTAGAGCTGTGCTGAAAAGAACGTATGATTTAGACACCTACCATTTGCTGCCGCTAATTAAGATGCTTCTGGAGGGGTGTCGCTTCATTGAAATCGGGTTCAATTATTTTAGGTTGATAGATAGTGTATAATGAGGTCTTCTTGGATACCCTTTCACTTGTTGGCCTTTGGTTTGATGACTGAGTATTGCTCTTTAGATGAAGTAGAGAGTTGTGTTTTTTCTTGCATGTCATGATTTGCAAGTTTTGGCCGTGTGTCCTGATTTTAGACGGTTCATACCCAGGTTTTGCTTCTGAATAAAAATGAGACGGTCTTCTGGCGACAGTTGTTGAAATTTCTGACACCGATACAGTTGGTGAAATTTATTTTTGCAGAGCGAGCACGTGGCTTCTGTTTGTTTAGCTGAAGTAGTGGCAACCAGCGTTACCGTTGAGCGACTAAAGTCGCAATTTGACACTTTTTCAACAACCCCGCCACTTTTTGTGCCCCCTTACTAAAATGAACTAAATCTGACACTTTTCAAGATTTTCTACCCTTTTTTCCCCTTTTTTTAGAAAAAGTATTTTTTCTTTTATTTACATTTTTTTCTTTCTTTTATTTACATTTTTCGGAACAATCAGTTTTCAAATATAATTGTTTATAAAAAAAAAGTACAGAAGTAATTTATCAAAAGAATAATTTAATCAAATGTAAATACTAATATAACTGTGAAATATATATTGAAACTCATTTTATAAAATATATAAACCAAAACAAGCATGGAAAATTAAGTAATATAGTCCTTTTTGACATTGAGAAATATCGTTGAATCCTAATTTCTCAGTATTTCATAGAACTGCGAATAAATTACACAGACTAGTTTCTAGACTTGTTAATAGATTAGTCAATATAGAGTAGATTTATATGTTATTTAATACACCAGTTCAAAGACTAGTAGACTAGTTCATAGACTATTTAAAAAACTAGTTCAAAGGCTATTTAATAGACCAGTCCACATATATAGTAGTCTATAGAGTAGTAAATATATTATACTAGTATATGCTTTAAGTCGCCGTGGTGTAGTAGGTAGTGTGTTGGCTTACTATTCGTAAAGCCCGGGTTCGTATCCCAGGTCAGACATCAAAAAAAAAATGAAATATGAAAAAAAAAAAATATTTCTTCGGCAACTTCCTCTCAGCAGATTTCTGGCAAAAACTCTGAGAGTAAAATAAACTGCCATGAAAAAGTTTCTCAAAATTCTGTCGTTCGGAGTCGACGTTAAACTGTAGGTCCCGCCACTCACGTATAAAATTAACGCACACAACATGAGTGGTGTGAGAAGCTAGGCCGTAATCCTGACTGAAGGGTTGTAATGGCCAATTATGTATGTATGTGTATTGACTTCTGTGGTCTTTCAAATAGCATTTGAACTTGTTTTTTAAATAGATCATGAATTAATCAACTGTATTAGTCAATGGTTTATTCGATCGACTATTTTATAGACTACTACTAGTCTATGGACTGGTGTATTAAATAACTTATAAACTATTCTATTGATTAGTCTATTGAATAATCTATAAACTAGTTTGTGTAATTTGATTATTTTGTTGTTTTGTTTTGAAAAAAAAATTTTAATTTCAGAATCAAAAAAAAATCAGAATTTTTATTTTCCATGCCTGAACAATAAAGTTTTAAAAAATGTGCCTGCCATTATGATATATTTTTTCATAAAATTGTGATATATTATGACATATAAATAAATAAGATAATATAAAATGTAAAAAATTTAACTTATTACAAAATGTTTCTATTTACTTTAAAATGAACCGTTGTAACAAAATTAGTATTTATGTTTAACTTTTTGATCTCAGTTTGTTAATACAAAAATTTTCCAAATACTATGTACTCTAAGTCTTATCATACCTTAGCGTAATTATTTGAAATGTATGTACCTTATTAACTTCATATCTTTTAATTTATTACAAAAATTTATTTTTTTTTTTATTTTTTTATTTAATTTGTTACAAAATACGCAATTTTGTATAATTTTTTATTTATTTTTATTGAACTGTTTTTTAGTTATAATAATAGTTATATTATGTGTTTTGTATTATAATATAAAGTAGGTTAGCAAAAAAGTTTTATTTAATGGAATTTTTATAAATTTAAAAATGTATTTTTTTATTATATTGAAATTTAAATGTCCTAACGTTCATAAATTTGGATGAAATTACATTTTAAAGCAAGAAATAAAACAGAACAAATAATTTTAAAAAAATTAAAATTTTTGTTTCGGTTTATTAATTTTTGGCTAAAAATTTGTTCCTATTATAAAAAATTGGAAAAATTATTAAAAAATAAACTTATATGTTTGTTAATGTACATTACAAAATCCAATAAAAATTTATTTTATTTTATCTGTATTAGTTCATTTTCTTTTCTTTTAAAAATGTTGCCCCTTTTTACTGCCAAAATACCCTTTATGTGCGACTTTTTTTTCAAAAATTCCCTTTTTGTGCGACTTCTTAAAAATTTCCAGCGGTAACGCTGGTGGAAACATAGACCCTTGATGAGTTTTCTTTCTGGTTTATGGCTTCTAGGAATTGAAAACGATTTTCAAGAAAAGTTAATAGGTCTTTGATTTTTTGTACCTCTTTTGGATTGCTAATGGTCCTCTCATATAGAATAAGAGTGCCTCGATCCAATTTTTCACAAGTATGTGAAACAGCATGGGATCCCATGAGGTGGTATCGATCCCGATGTTGTTTTGCGCATGTAGGCATTCTTGCGTTGTATCATGTAATTGTTTGATAGCAGCAGCTAATGGTTCGGCGCTTGGTTGATCCAAAAGTTGTTGCATTAGTGTTGTTACAATAACGCGTTTATTATTGTATCGTTCTTGCAATAAACTCCATGCGGTTGCATAGTTTTCGGCTGTGGCTGAAAGATGACTTATTAGTTTTACAGCTTCGCCACCCAAGTATGATTTCAGGTACCACATCTTTAATACCGCAGGAATATGCTGGTTGTCTACTAGTTGTGTAAATAAATCGCGAAAGGATCTCCATTTCAAATAATCTCCATTAAATTTTTGAATTGTGACTTTTGACAACGGTTGCTTTGTAGTGGTTCGAAACCTTGCTCTGGTGTGCTGGAGCTTAGCTTGAAATTTTCAATAACTCCAGGTTTTCGTAAGACTTCATGTCGTATCCTTCCTTCAGTGGATCAACGATTGATTCCCATATTTTAAAATGTAACTCTTGGATTTCTCCCCACAGTTTTTCTTTAAGCTGCATATTGGGTGCCGTAGGGTCCGTGTCGAGTTCTAATAAAAGCATTTGTTGGAGTACATGTCAAAGATGTTCTTGCAGAAGCTGTAGTCGCCTTACTGGTATTTTGTTGATAGGTGTCCAGCGTTGTTGATAGGTGTCTCATCAATATTTCCCTGTATTTTGTGACGAGTTTCTCAATCTTTTGATAGTAGTTTTCGATGAAATATTTGTGGTCTAACTGGAGCTTCTCAAGGCATCGTATTTTATTATCGGTGTGTTCGAATTCTGCCCAAGCGGAGTCTAATCTTTTGATCCTTTCTTCGTAGAAATGGGCAGTCTTTCTGGATGATGTATCCTTTTTAAAATTCCGAATGATGGATTCAATCAGTTCTCCTGTTGCTCGTTGAGCAGTTGTAAGCTGTTCCATTGGTGAGGTTGTTTCACCAGTAGCCATGTTGTGGCCTATTCGAAGAATTTGTTCCTGGGAAGCGGAGCTGAAGATTCCTTGAAGTTGATCAATTTCAATCAATTTCAATTTAGTAGTTCGAATTAACTACTTAAAAAACGTATAATAATTTACCAAGTCGATTTTCTCACAAAAGGATTGACGTCGAAAATCACGTCGGGGTCACCAGAATGTATTGACTCAGCTGATTTGCTGGTCGGTTTTGATTTGTCCGTGCGGAATCACCGGGACAATTATGCATACAACACAAGCACTTCAACTTGGTTGTAGTGGATTTGAATAACACAAGCACTTAAACTTGGTTATAGTGTATTTTGGATAACACAAGCACTTAAACTTGGTTATTGCGGAGGGTTTGAAAATAAAAACAACCGTTGTCTTTTGTTAATCAATTGTTTCTATCAATTTAGTTTTGTCAATCAATATTTTATTGCCAAATTGCGATATTTAATTAATTTTATTTTTATATTATATTTAATTTATATTTTGTTGCTGAATTGCAACAAATTATTCTTAAAGTATTTATTAATAATATAAAAGTGCTTTGGACTTAAGCATTTTCCCACACGTTCAAAATATTCCAGGAAACATGAAACCCCAGACAAATGCAATACAAAAAAAGCAAAACTTGAAACTTAATCAGAAGTTCAAGGTTTGTCTTTTATCATAATTTGAATTAGCTGTTAAAATCAAAAATGAGGGAAATACATAAATCCAGCAAAATAAAAACAAATAAAAAATTACAAGAAGTCAGCAAAATAAGGTTTTCACCTAATTTCGTGCAAGCATATGTACGCAAGCATATTTGTCCATTTATACAAACGTACATGCGGACATTTGAAAGAAATTCATTGTGAAGGTCTGAACAGTAACAGTAAAATATTTTGTAATAAAATTTATAATGCGGAAGATTTTCGGAATAACGCCACTCTCGCCATTGCCATATATTTTTAAATAAAATCATTTCATCAGTGCTTGACTTGGAGTGGTGGTGGCGTGGACGGTAAATATTCAGGAACATATTATAAATAATTAATTTCTGGTGGTTTCTATACCAAAAAGTAAGTGAAAATTATTAATCTGTAATTGTGAATATTACTAGCAAAACTGAATTGTTTGTAGGAATTTTAATATAAGAAAGAAAATAAAACATACATTTAATTTTGTTTCAAATTGAGTTTTCTTTGTTCAAAATCATGTGCAAACTGCTAGCGAGGAAAATTCTTCTTTCAACAGGAATCTTGAAAAATGAAAGAAAAATATTAACTATTAAGGAAAACTGTACTATTATCAATGTTATCACGGTTTGTAATAGAAATAATTTAGGGATATTGTTAAGTCAACCTGTGTTCCTCCCCTACTAAATGGATTTCGTCCACTTTCATCATTTCAGATGCTTTCATCAACAGTAAAAGGACTAAAACCCGGTATAATTTCATTGAATGATATTCATAGAATAGTACATAATCAAATAATGTATGGGATATACTTGATCAATCTCCATAATGAATCCATTGCTATTGATAATAAAATCTTACGAAATCTGGTCATGTTAGATTGTTCAATATACTGAAATCCTAAAACAATTTTATCTAAATAATAAAGATAAGATTGAACGTTTAGATATCGAGACAATTGTTTGCAAGTTTTTGATTGGTGTTAATATAGTTATTTCCACCGTAATCTTAGCCTTATCTGGATTTATATATAAGACATGGAAAAAATTATATTTAACAACATTCCAATTTAGTAATCCAAATTTATTAATTTCTCATTTTTAAGAAGAGAGGTGGTAATATTTAAATTTAATTTATCTCTTGTTAACACAAATAATATTTAAATTAAATTTCTTTTTTGCTTACATGTAATTTAATTTATTTTTTACCGAATTTAAAATAAGACAAGATCAGCGTCCTTTAGGTCATTTAAAGCCCACTTCATACGATAATACTTTACGTACGTAAAGTCTAATGAAAAAGTAAAATGAAATTCCATCCGTATGACAAAAAAGAGAATAAAAGTCGTATGATTTATATTTTTTGTGTTTACATGATCGGTATAAGACAATAACAAAGTAAAATGAAACAGCTGTTTTCACTTTTTTCTATGTGTTTACATAAAAATACATCCCTGATCTAATGCGACTTGCTTGTTTTTTCTCAATGTGTGATGGTTTCATTACATAGTACGTTTAGACGATCACATCCGTACTCTTGTACACAAAATTTTGACAAATCATATTACTTGTGGGACCGTGTAAAGTAGGCTTAAGTTAGTATAAAAACAAAATTTTGTAATTTTAGTATTTAAGTGTGGTCGCCGTGATCTAGTAGCTAGTGTGTTGGCTTATTAGACGAAAAGCCAGAGTTCGAGCCCCATGCCAGACATCAAAATAACAATAACACACACAACATAAGTGGTGTGAGAAACTAGGTCGTAATCCTGACTGAAGGATTGTAATGACCAATTATGTATTATGTATGTATGTAAGTACTGTTTTGGGATAAATAAAGGTAAGGTTGTAAGAAATGTGGAAAATAAAAATTGTGCACTTTTTTTGATTTTACCAACGCAGTTCAATATAAATTAACAATCAATTACTCTTTGTCTTTTTTATGTCTTAATAAAAAATAATAATAAAAACACTCTTATAATTCCTTATGAACTTATAATGTATTTAACATTTTTAAAGGTTAAAAAGATTTATGAATAAAAAGGAAAGTACCAAAAAGATCTTTTGCATCACATTGCCACTCAAAATACATATACATTACAATCATAATAATAAAAACAATTAAAGAAAAATAATTTTTTATGTACAAATTGTTTATGTATAATATATATCAAAGTACCAAAAAGTACCACTTCGACACTCAAAATAGGTGTATATTATATACTTATTTTGTTTAAATATTTTTGTGTGCACAATAGAATCATAACAATAAGTATTCATTTCTTATAAAATTGCTTTTTATTATTATTTTAAATTAAATGAAAAAAGAAAATCATTATATACATGTAAAATTTAAATGTTTTATATAAATAATCATGAAAGTACCAAAGAGGGCATTTGTGCCGCAATGCAACTCTGCATACAATAGTCCCATCACTTATGTTCAAATCTCAAGTAAAAACGTGAAGGAATTCTGTTTTATACACATCGTTCCGTCTTGTTAACGAGAGAGAACGTTTCAGTAAGCATTTACTTTGATCACATATGCTAAAAATTTAACATAAGGTACTTTCCGTTTTTTTGAAGTCGCCGTAGTCTAGTAGGTAGTGTGTTGGCTTATTAGACGCAAAAGCCAGGGTTCGAGCTCCAGGCCAGACATCAAGACAAAATACAAAAAGTATTTCTTCGGCGACTTTTTCTCAGCAGATTTCTGGCAAAAACTCTGAGAGTAAATAAAATTGCCATGAAAAAGTTTCCCAAAAATCTGTCGTTCGGAGTCGACTTTAAACTGTAGGTCCCGCCACTCATGTATAAAATTAACACACACACCATACGTGGTGTGAGAAACTAGGACGTTGTACAATGGGTCAACTCGACCTCAGGGTACTGTACTTATCTTAATTGACAAGTACACGTACTCTAACCTAACCTAACCTACTTTCCTTTTGGCTAACTGGCCCATTGAAGTATAAACCAGTGCTCGGCACCAATAGTCCCCGGGGGCCGAACATCTTCGGTTTTTTACACGAATAGGACAAGTTCGTAAAAAGGGAAGGATAATATTGCTTTTTTCAGATTTCAATTATACACCCAAAGAAATATTACGGTAGGATTCACTAATATTCAATTAGATTCACTAATTTTTTTTTCATTTATTTTTTTTCATATATTTATTGAATCTTTCCTTTCGGAATTTACAATAAGTATTCAAATCTTAACCTAAAATAATACAAAAATAACTGCAACGTACATCTAAAAGTGCTCATCAAAAGTCAATTTACCTGATCAGATCATTTGTTTGAACCCTTTTGAGACGTCTGTGACCCTCGAATACAAGTAAGTCTCATACAAGACGGTTGGGATTTTCTGTAATCCTAGAGATGTAATTGGCACTTGCTATTTTTATTTCCTCTCGAACTAAGGGCACCTTCAGATCTTTGTGGATGTTACTGTTTCTCATATACCAAGAAGCACCTGTTATCATTCTAAGAAGTCTAGATTGCCGCCTTTGAAGCTTCTCTACATTGGATGGTGAGGCTGTTCCCCACAGTTGGATAGCATAAAGCCAAATAGGTTCCAATACTGACTTATACAAAAGCAGTTTTAGTTCTAAATCAAGTGTCGACTTAGGTCCAATAAGCCAGTAAAGCTGTGCTGTTCTGAGTTTGATCTGGGTAATTTTGGCAGCTATATGGTGAGCCCAGGTAAGGCGACGGTCGAGATGGATGCCCAGATATTTTACACTACTATGTTCTGGTACTGTCACACCATTAATCTTGATAGGTGGACAATTTCCCCATCTCAGTGTAAACGTGATGTGCATGCATTTAGAAACATTGACTTTTATCTTCCATTTCAGCATCCAATTTTCCAAATCACTAACATGAGATTGAAGTCTTTGTGACGCAACTGTAGAATTTCTATGAATGCTTAAAAACACCGTATCATCCGCAAAAGTAGACGTGTGAGTCACTAAACTTGTAGGCATATCTGAAATGAAAAATAAGTAAAGGAACGGCCCTAGAATACTTCCTTGTGGTACGCCAGCAGATATCTTTCTGCGGGAAGAGGTGACATCTTTTGATTTTATTTGGAAATATCTATTCCATAAGTAACTTTTTAGCAATTTATGTACATTCTTTGGTAAAAACTGTGTGATCTTAAAAAAAAAAAAGAAGTCCTTCGTGCCAGACCTTATCGACGGCTTGAGATATATCAATAAATAGCGCAGAGCAATACTACTTGATCTCAAAAGCACGTCTAATTAAATTGGTAATTCTGTGCACTTGCTGAATCGTGCTATGTTTTCGCCTAAAACCAAACTGATGGTCGGGAACTATGGCGTTGGCATCAGTATGCGGTATTAAACTATTGAGCAGAATTTTTTCGAATATCTTAGAAAGTATTGTGAGTAAACTTATTGGACGATATGATGATACTTGCGTGATGTCCTTGCCTGGTTTAGTATCATCACTAAATCAGATAATTTCCAAGATGCAGGAAAGTAGCCTATTCGCAACATAAAAAGATGAACAATATAAAACGCACGGCCGATGTAGACAAATTTTTAATCATTGTCGCAGTTATTTTGTCACAACCAGGTGATTTGTTCGGCTTTAGGCTCTGGATGACGGCAATCACTACAGACAGCCGGAACTTGATCAGCCTACTAACCACATCGTCGATTGTAACTGGGGCAATAATAGAAACAGAATTGTTTGGTGTAAAAACATTCTCTAAGTAGTTGGCAAAAGCGTCCACTTTCTGTTCTGCGCTTTTTTTATTTATTTATTTATTATTAATCATAGCACAACAAGATAATACTCTTATAAATGAAAGTGCTATGGGAGTACATCAAAGAGGAAAAAGTAATAACAAATCATTGATTATATGAATTGTTTGAAGTACAGTAGAAATAAAAATGAATAAGAACATGTTTTAACCTCAGGAAATAGCAAACGATACAAAAAAATTAGGATAAGAGAAGGAGTATATGTAAAAAACTAAATTAGGAAAAATACAAATATAAAGAAAAATACAAACAAAGAAAAATATATACATATAATGAGATACAATGAAACTTAAATAATTAATTAGAAAAATGAAAATAATTAATTTTTGCCCAATCACCGTGCTGTAGTCGTAAAGGGGATTCATGCAAAGTAGGTCTCCTCATTTTCCTTACTGCCTTCCATAAACTGTAGTCCGAGTCTTTCGTTGCGTCCAAATTTTGCAAGTATTTTAGCAGGTTCGACTCTGTCTTTCTGCAAAGCGTCACGAAGAAGTCTTTGCCACTTATTAAGTTGAGACTTTAGACCTGGAGAACGATATTCTTGCCATTGGCGTCTTAAATTCCTTTTTTGGCGTAACAGTGCTTCTATGTTATTAAAGCAGGGAAACTTTCGTTTTCTTACCAAAGGGGTAGAGGATGTAGATACCCTAGCAGCTTCAGTTAAGATGTTAGTAAACTGGCGGACGCCGGATTCAATTCCCTGTTAACATTTCAAAGAGATATTTGATGGCAGGTGCGAGCTTACCAACATTTTGTATTTCCGCCAATTTGTCCTCGTCTGAAGATAACTTTGCTCCAGTAGGTTTGTATCTGGCACAAATGTTAGGATGGTCGGTGAGTAATCAGAAGACAGAACCAATGACGGGTGCATACGAAGATTTTCACGTCTAATATTTCTTATTACGGCAAAATCTATTACATCCGCAATTTTGTTTAGGTCAGTTGGCCAATAAGTAGGGTGACCAGACAAGGCATCCATTCTGTTCGAAGATACTGCGTCCAATAGCTGTCTTCCTCTCGGAGTAATGAGACTTGATCCCTAGAATGTGTATTTTGCATTATAATCACCTGCTGCAATAAATTTCAGACCCAGCGTGTTGAAGTCATCGAGGAATTGATCTTTGCAAATGTTGTGTCTTGGAGGACAATAAAGTGCTGATATTGTAACACCAATGTAGGGTAAATTGATTGATGTTGCTTGAATGTAAACTTGGGTGAATTCTGGCAATGGAAAGTGGCTAATGTCCTTGTGAACAAGAATAGCTGACCCTCCGCATGCCCTACCACTAGGATGTTTTGCGTCATATGTGTAGTAGTCATTAATTCGAAAGCAGTTTTTGTCGGAGAAGTGTGTTTCCGATATTAGCATGACATCAATTTGGTAAGTATATAAGAAGTTTTGTACTTCGTTTTTATGATGGCTTAATCTGTTCGCGTTCCAAAAGAACATCTTGAGGGTGTTCATGTCTTATTTACTAAAATCTGCATAAGCATATTTTGGTTTTGCAACAGCTGTTGCAACATGTTCTGCATTTTAGCCATAAAATTACTCATTGTTTGGATTAGAGTATCAATTGAATTTTGGGAATTCGAATGTGCAGTTGGAATGCCTTCTTTTAGGGCGTCAGCATATGAAAAAGCATCTTAAAATTTACTCGTGGTTTGGGCAGCATTTTTGGAGTTTGCCTGTTGGGGAATGGTGGGCTGAGGTAAACTTGGGAAGTTTGATTCACGGTACTGATTATATATAGGTCTTCTGACCACCGCTTTATTTTTGAGTTCCAAGTATACTTTGCATCCTCGATAATTAGCTAACTTCAGTTTTCGGGTGGGGACATTCACTGCTTCTGTGTACGTCTCCGCATCTGGCGCATACTGCCGGTAATTTGCAGAAAGATTTTGTGTGCCCAAATTCTTGGCAATTTTGACACTGAGGGGGGCCTTTACGTTTAATGGGTTCCTCTACATATATTCGACGGTTTAGAAGATACCTTAATCCATATATAGGATGATTGTCACCTTTTTTCCTTATATTGTTCGAGTTAAATTCTATTTCGACTCTAAAAAGCGGTTGTGGAATTTTATTTTTATTTAAAATATTATGGATTGATTTGACTTCATACCCTTCAGATTGAAGGGCATTCTTAATATCGCTAATAGGTACAGTACTGTCAATGCCCTTAACGATTACATTTAAACCTTTTGCACTTTTGAGTTGATAAGTATAGTATTTTTTCTTTTCACAATTCGAACTTGTTCACAATTGCTCTAAAAATCTTTTCATCTTTGGCTTGGATTTTGGTTTCCTGAATATTACCCTTTCGTAGAGAAACAACGTAGAAATTGTCTTTGCCAACAAGCTGTGTCAACTTGGTTACCAAGGTATTGGTAGTGGGCTCTCGTTGGTACAGTGGTGGGGGTTTGAAGTTCTTTTTTGCAGGTGTATTGTCTTCCTCCTCTTTTTCTGCAAGAATTGCAAAACGGTTTGCGTTGTCAGTGGTATTTTTTTGCCTGCTTTGGATGCGGTTCCAACGTGGAGGCTGCTCTAGGGCTGGACTTACGTTTCGTTATTGTGATATAACGGTCCATACCTATAAGGACTTTTTCACTGCTCTCAGTCTTCGCTGCACTTTTTTAATTGTCGTAGTTTCCTTATTTACTTCCGGTGATTGAAAAATACCTTCAATGTTCTCATGATTACCCAAAAGACGGATATGAGGTAGATTCGTATTTGGCCCAACACACTTATTTAAATTTTGACCACTCGCACTATTGCTCATTTTTTTTCACTTGTTGGGTCGCTAACGTAGCGTACCCGATTTTATGTTTCGCTGTCAAATAACGCGAGTCATCAATTTTTTTTATTTATATTAACTGTTTCACATTCCTTTTAAGTAATGATCACGTAAGCATTTCTATCATTAAAACTCAGTCTGCGTTCATTAGCACTTGCACTTGGCTCACTCATTAATTAGGTTACGGCCTTTATATTTTTTTTTTACTTATTTGATTGTTGTCTGTCTTTATGCAGTTTTCTTTTTTTTAAAACTTTATTAAGTTTAAGTTGTTTTGTTTTTTATTATTCCTTTTTTATTTTACTTGTAATAAAACACCTATTCCAAATATTTTTTATAATTTGCGGACTGCACGTCCGTACACTTTAAGTGCCGCGAACTAAAAGATGTTTGTTTGTATGTTGGAGACTTTGCGCTAGAGTAAACAAATATCATCCACATGATTCGAATCCTCGAGTTGGAGTGAGAGACTCCATGTTATTTCTCTTCTCTCAGGACAGACTTCGATTACGATATCACACAGCACGATTTTGAATAGCAAAGGTGATGGGGGCATCCTTGTTTTACATCAGTGTTTGCGTGAAATAGTTGACTTAAATTGAAGTTGTGAAGAACTGCGAGTTCTGCATACTCTTACATAACTCTGATATTTTTATCTTCTACGGGTACTCCTTTTCTTCTTAAATCTTTCGATATGACAGTTCGTCTGATGGTATCTAAGGCTTTCTTAAAATCTACGAACAGTAGGTATAGGGGAGTACTCCATTTAGGAGATTGGTCTATTATAATGCGCAGAGGTTAGCTTAGCCTACGCAGCTACCGTTTTGCAGGAAACCTGCCTATTCGTCTCGTAGATTTTCCTCTATCTTGCTTTAAAGCCCTCCCTGGGTTATGAGTGCCAGTGTCTTGTATAAGTTAACCCAAAAAACATTAAAAGATATTCATTGGCCGCAAACGGAAATGCTGACGATAATTCGGACCACTGAACAACATAATTATTGAATATTGCATATGATGCACCTTTAACAGTTGTTTTTACTTAATAGTTTTTAAGGATATTAAATAAATTAAATTAAATTATAATTTAAATTTAAAATGGGACACTTCAAATACTGACCGCTAAGACCAAATCTTTGCCAAATAGAAATATACCGAACGAGTATGAATTTGATGATTAACTAACTTTATTATTTCAATGTTTCTTCAATCTAGAGTTTTTACATACTCCATCTTAACTGTCTGTTCCAATTCAGCAACTTCGTTGCTTATATTTTCCTACTTGCTATATATTCATTAACCTTAAAATTAACTTAATATAATAAAAAGTGGATAGGGCGCTTTTGTATGCCTGTGCGCGTTGCGACCTCCGCCACTCTGACCTTGCCGTCTTCTCCTTCTATGACCTTGGCGACTCTTCCGGTCATCCAATGCTGTGGCGGGCAGTTGTCCTCATGGAATATTACGACCTGACCTAGCTTCAGGTTGGACGTTTCGCTGATACACTTGGCCAGGACGTAGTCTCGTGACCAAGCCTGCCAAAATGTCTGCTTGAGACCACAGAGCAGTCGCCAATGCTTCCATAACTTGGGCTCTCTAAGTTTTCCGTCGCCTACGGATTCTAGCGGCAGCGAACGCAGACCCCCTCCTATCAGCAGATTAACTGAGGTTAGCGCTTCTTCATCGTTGGGGTCTGGAGACAGCGGTGCGATGGGCCGAGTATTGAGAACCGCCTCTACTTTTGCGAGCATTGTTGCCATCTCTTCGTGAGTGAGCGCCAAGTTTCCCACGGCTCGTAGAAGTAGGAACTTCGCTGGCTTGACAGCGGTTTCCCACAGTCCTCCGAAGTGCGGCGCCCGAAGTGGTATGAAGCTGAACCTCACCCCGAACAACGCTGCGTATGTCTTGACGACCTGTCGACTCCTGTCGAACGCTTGTTGAAGCTCCTTGAGCCTCCTCGGCTGGCTCCTACGAAGTTCGTTGCGTTGTCGCAATACACTTTTCTGGGAAGACCTCTTCTTGCAGCAAACATTTTAAAAGACAAAATAAAGGAATCAGTGGATAAATCGGACACTAACTAATGCACTGCCTTAGACTTGAAATACACGAACACCGCTATATAAATTTTCAATGGTGGTCGACCACGAATTCCCAAAGATACATTAACGGGACCAGAAAAGTCTATGCCGACGATAAGAAATGGTCGTGTAGCTCTCACTCTATTAGTGGGCAAGTTTCCCATTATTTGGGACATAAATCTTGGCTTATAGCGGAAACAATGTACACATTTGCGAACAATCCCACTGCACTTTTCCCTGGCGTTAATTAGCCAGATTCTCTCTCCGGCGAGAGCAATGAGTGCTTTTGTGCCAGCATGGCAATTCTCAAAATGGAAATGTCGCAAATAAAGTGTAACAACGTCATTTTGCTTCGGTAATAAAAGTGGGAATTTTGCATCATATGGCAAATTTGCATTAAGCAATCTCCCACCTACCCTTAAAATTGAAAATGTTCCCTCTTCTTCAGTGAATGAAATGTAAATGAAAAGTCTACGTATGAGCGACGGTAAGATCAGAGATTTCTGTAACTTAGAAACCTCCTCAGAAAAATTAGATTTCTGGATAGCCTATAAGAGGCGATAAAATGACCATTTCATTTCCGTTGCAGTAGGTATGATACTTTGATTTGTTTTTCGTTTCCTCAGATTGTTTGTGAATCTGAGTACTAAACATGTTACTCGCAGTAACTTCTTATATGCAGAGTATTTCGATATCATATCCAGTAGACAGTTAGATGTCCCCTCTACTGCAAGAAATACATTCACCTTTCTCGTTTCCAATAACTTTTGGTTCTCTGTTAATTCAAAATGTTTTTAGCAGGCCATTGGGATCTGTCGTTTAGTAGAAACGACGGTCCATCAAACCATATTGAGTTCTTCAAATCTCTCACATAGGATCCTCTTGACGCAATGTCAGCTGGATTCTGTTTAGTAGGCACGTAGCACCATGAGACTTGGTCTAACCACTCCTGAATCTCAGTTGATTCGGTTGGAAGTTCTTCTAACTCCCAAAATTTTCGGACGATCGAGTCATCATTGCTCTCGTCTTCTATTGAAGTATTTATATGAAATACTTTATAGTTGAAAGAGTCCTTTGACTGATTTTATCTTCCAGTAACAATCCAACCCTGTGAAGTCTTTTGAAGAACTGGAAGACTTGGGCCAACACACATCAAGTCAAAGAAAGGACCTGCACCAATTAACAAATCATTTTTTGCGGCTCATAGAAGCAAGGGTCAGCTAATTCTACGTTTGACGGAATACCCAAACTAGATATGTTGACTATACGATCAGGTTGCAGGTTTGTAATTAATTTCAATACCCATAACTTTGAAGTGAATTGGGTAGAGTTGACACTCGAGATCTGGATAATGAATTTGTCTCACCACTGGCATTTAAATTAAATCTGCCTCCTTCTTTTTTCAAATGTAGTTCTTGCTCTAGTTCCTCGGTTATCCAATTAGGTTGAGAACCGGAATCTAAAAGAGCTCTGGCTGGTATAAGTTGGCTAGAACTACTTCTTACTCTCACCACAGCTGTCGCTAGAATTATGCGCTCATCTGACGCCAAATTCACAGAAGCGTGAGAAGCCTTGAGAAGCGTGAGAACTTGTATTATATCGGTGAAGTAATGTGTTATGTGTGCCATTACATATCCGACATTTAAAAGATCGACACCTGGCAACTGTATGTCCTTTTTTCAAGCAGTGTATACATGCTGGCACGGATTTTATGAAATCAAATCGTTTGGCTATAGGCTCAGCAGTAAAGGAAGGGCAATTGTTGATCACATGCTGCGCCGATTTGCAAAACAGGCATCCATCAGCAGATTGTTTCGATTTGGTACAGTTTAATGATGTTCTACTGGTTTTAAAATTGAAATGTTCATTTTTAGGTTTGTTAACCCTCGGCCTGGAACTAGAAGACTCGTCAGAAGAAATATGCTGGTAAAGTCTATTCAAGGCGGCTTTGTAATCTGATCACATTGGGAGCTTCTCGAAATCATGCTGTTCTTTCCATTTTGACTTAGTGATTGGATCCACTTTTGTATTAATATGGCATTCGTTATTTTCTTGTCATCACCAATTGTCGCCTAATGGCTCATGAATTCATCAATTTGTTTGTTTATTTTCATATAATTTGAATAATTTTGTTAATTTAAATATTGTTTATGAGCTACCTTAATGTTCATTGAAATTGTTTTTATTTACCAATTGTATGATCATTGTTGTTTGGTTCATTTGTCCGTTAGGATTTTGTTATTGTCATTTTACAGTCCTTTTTGTCCTTATTTGTTTACCAATTGTATGATCATTGTTGTTTGGTTCATTTGTCTGTTAGTATTTTTTATATTGTTTTGCAGTCCTTTTTGTCCTTATTTGTTTACGAACTAAACGCAATCTTTGTCCCTATATTATACTGCAGTAGTTTCGTTCAGTTTATTTATTTGGAAATGAACTGTTGTAAAAGTACATAAGCAAACAGAAATTATAGGCTTAGTAACTACTGGCTCTAATTATAAAATTTAGATTGTTGGGGATAAAGACTGCGGTAAGTCGCTTAATTTACTTATAAGTTATTTGTAATAATTTAATATTTTTTTTATTAGAAATAAACGGTTGCTCAAATATATGTAACATAATTTAAACAATTTGTGGTGCATTTATTTGGGACTTGTTAAATTCGCTGTCCTCAACTTATAGGCTCAGGTCGCAGCCAGCGACAAATTTTATTTCGCATCTTGAGCGAAGGTGTTCCAAGGTGCCGGAACAAAGATAAGCCTTTATTGGATTTGTGGTTCCAAGCTGCCGGATCAAATTGAAGTAATTGTGAAGTTGTTCTATGTTTGCCGGAACAAATTGTTTTTAATTTTTGTGGAAATTTCTGTGGTTCCTTGGCTGCCGGAGCAATTAAATTTTGATTTAAAATTTGTGTAGCCCCAAGCCTGCCGGAATAAATAATTTTTTTTTTGAAATATTTGGAGTGTGTTGCTGTTAAATATTTGTGCGTTTGGAAACGTTTGTGATTTATAATGCAACGGTCGCCTGCTAGAAAAAGCTCTCGTTTGCAGACAGCAACGAGCCAAACTGCGAAAAGTTCCATGCCAACCGGAACAGAGAGCTCATCAAATGTTTCTCAAATGCCGTCGGCACCAAATGGAAGCTCTGTTGCCCCCGGAACAACAATAACCGCAACTTGTGCCTCCATTACTGCCCCCTGTGAAACGACACCTGCTGTATCAACGCAAAACATTTTTAGTTCAGCAAATGAAGAGCCCCTTAGCCTGCCGACGTTAGTGCCCGGTCCTGATGTGAGAACCCAGCTACATCTGACAATGAGAACCTACAACGACAGATTGATATCCTGCAAGCCCAGTTGGCAAACGCTCAACGCGCTTTAAGAGCAAATCAAAATTTAAATATGCCGAGTGTTATTGGACAAAATGTGCCAGTCATCCAAAGTATTAGCAGTGGCCCTGAAGGCATGGTTGATCGCCGGAATCCAACGCCATATTCCTATGTTAGTCAGTTAGAACAGTTGATGACATCACAGCCTCTTTTTGTTTCCCCTGCTACAGTGCCCATGCCAGTACAACGCAAACTTTATGATCTGCCCGAATTTTGTGGTACTCCCGAGGACTGGCCAATGTTTTTGTCTGCCCTTGAACATTCGACAGCCGCATATTCGTACAATAATTTTGAAAATTGTTTGAGATTGCAGAAGGCTTTGAAAGGTGAAGCCAGAGAATGTGTGAAGTCGTTGCTCATCCACCAAAATAATGTGCCAACAGTTATAGAGCAATTAAAGCTGCAATATGGTCGCCCAGAGTTGCTTATTCGATGCCAATTGCAACAGATGAAGGAAGTTCAGCCCATACCTGAAAACGCGATTGATAAATTGGTGCCATATTCCATTAAGGTCAGAAATTTAGCAGCATTTTTGGAATCTGCCAATGGTCATCAACATTTGTCGAATCCAACTCTGATGGAGGAGTTAGTCCAGAAACTTCCAATGAGTAAACGTTTGGATTGGGCCCAGTTTGCCTCATCTTTACCTCAGTTGCCGACTATTTTGGATTTTAGTACCTGGCTCCAGCGTGTTGCAAATTTGGTAAGAAGTGTGCAAATAAGTAGTTCAATTAGTTATAGGTCTAGCAGTGATCCAAAACGAAAAGTGGTTTTATATGCTTCGGATGGCCCAGGACGGCAGTTAAAATGTTTTTATTGTGTTGGCCAACATAAAATTTTTGATTGTAAGAAATTTTTAGAATTGAGTGTGCCTAATAGATGGAATGAAGTGAAGAGATTGAAGTTGTGCTTTTCGTGTCTCAGTGGTGGCCATTCAAGTAAAGATTGTCGTCGGCGTAAGCAGTGTCCCATGGAAAAGTGCCAAAGAAACCACAATAAATTATTGCATGAAATTAAGCCTAACGTACCAAGTCAAAGACCTGAAAATGTGTCCCCTACAGAGAGTGTTCCAAAAGTCGAGCCAGTGCTAAGTTGTGTTTCCAGTGCTTGTGAAAAAAGTGACTTGCTGTTCAGAGTGCTCCCAGTGGTTCTTTATGGACCAAATTGTGCTATTGAAACTTATGCGCTCTTAGATGAAGGTTCTTCAGTCACGATGGTGGATAGCTCTTTAGTGAGACAGCTTGGATTACAAGGTCGACAAAGTCAATTGAATTTGAGTTGGTATGGTGGTAAATCGGTACAAGAACCAGTTATGGTGGTGGATCTTCACGTGAGCGGCGTTTTTAAGAAGAGGAAATATGCTTTGAAAAATGTGTATGGTGTCTCGAATTTGAAGTTGCTTAGTCAGACTTTTAAAGCGGATTTAGTAAAGAATCGTGGTGTGCCTTTAAGCTCATATGAATGTGTGGCTCCAAAGGTACTAATTGGTTTAGACCATTGCCATTTAGGATTGCCTGATGAAATAGTCTCTTTGGAAGATGCTGGTCCATATGCTGCCAATACGCCTCTTGGATGGTTTGTTTTTGGAAACGTGAAAGGAGGTCGACCTGGAACACAAACTTGTTTGCTGACAACACAGTTGGATAATTTGAATAACTTGGTGACAAGTTATTTTGAAACGGAAAATTTGGCGTTAAAGCTCTACCGGTGATTGAGTCAAGGGATGATTTGCGAGCACGTGAGATATTGAGAAATTCGACGAAGAGGGTTACCGGAAGATTTGAATCCAGACTACTATGGTGTAATGATGACATAGTCCTGCCGGATAGCTATTCTATGGCCCTCAATCGATTTTTTGGACTGGAAAGGAGAATGAAAAATAATCCTGATTTTGGTGCGGCCTATAAACAAATAATGAGTGAATATTTAAAAAAGAACTATGTACGCAAATTATCATTGAGTGAAGTCGATACATTTCATCCGAGAACGTGGTACTTGCCCCACTTTGGTGTTGTCAACCCTAATAAGCCAGGGAAATTCGTTTGGTGTTTGATGCAGCAGCAAAGGTGGAAGGTGTCTCATTTAATTCGAAGTTATTGAAAGGTCCTCAGCAGTACAAACCGTTGCCATCAGTTTTGTTAAATTTCAGAGTCGGTTCCGTAGCTGTATGTGGAGATATAAAGAAAATGTTTCATCAAGTTGTTGTTGCTGAGGAAGACAGTTGTTCGCAGAGGTTCTTGTGGCGAGATGATGATAGTGGTCCACCGGAAGTGTATGAAATGCTTGTGATGACTTTTGGAGCTGCCTGTTCACCCTGTATTGCCCATTACGTAAAGGAAACGAATGCAATGGAATATAGAGATCGTTTCTCTAGAGCCGTGAAGTCAATTCTGGACCATCATTACGTAGATGATTTTGTAGATAGTTTTGATAGCTCATCAAAAGCCATCGCAATTGCCTTACAAGTTCGTGAAATACATAAAGCTGCTGGTTTTGAAATGCGTAATTTTACTTCGAATTCATCACAGGTGGTCTTGGCTCTAGAAGGCAGTTTAAATCATCAGGTCAGTTTCTCAGGTGGCTTAAATGAGTTGGACGGTTCAACTGAAAAGGTACTTGGCATGTTATGGGATCCAAAGGACGACGCGTTCAAATTTGTTTTGAAGTTCCATCGAGTGAATTTTGACGTCATCAATGGTAAAAGGTGTCCCACAAAGCGTGAGTTGTTATGTGTCGTAATGTCCATTTTTGATCCAATTGGATTTTTGTGCAATTTTATGATAACTGCCAAACTTTTGATGAGAGAAGTCTGGAGACATAGTGTACTTTGGGACGAGATGTTGCCCGCGTTATTACAAGTGATGTGGAATAATTGGCTACAAGAACTAAGAAATGTTGTCCATGTAAAGGTACCACGATTTTATTTTGGAAATGGTTTGCCCTTGGAGTTAGAGCTGCATGTTTTTGTTGATGCCAGTGAGGATGCCTTCGGTGCAGTGGCCTATTGGAGATATACAACATCTGATGGACAAATAGGAGTGTCGTTTATATCTGCCAAGTCGAAATGTGCCCCATTGAAATGTATGACCATTCTCAGATTAGAACTACAAGCCGCCGTTTTGGGGACCCGATTGATGGACACTATAGTGAAGGAACATAAACTTAAAGTTTCTCGTCGAATTTGTTGGAGTGACTCTACAACCGTCATCAGTTGGATTGGTTCTGAAAGTAGGAGATATAAGCCATTTGTTGCCCATCGAATTGCCGAAATACTTGATTCAACACGCCCGACTGATTGGAGACGGTTGCTTACAGATCTCAATATTGCCGATGCTATTACAAGAGCTAAAAATGGTGTTGATTTTTCCATTGAAACATGTTGGTTCCAAGGGCCACAATTTTTGTGTAAAAACGAAGCTGATTGGCCGAATAAGAATTCTGCGAAAGCTGATGATTTGTGTGAAGAAGAACTACGCCCCAAATTTGTCATGCTGGTCAGTACAAATTTAGTTATAGATTTTAACCGTTTTTCTTCATTTCTCAGGCTTAAACGAACAATGGCTTGGGTTCTGAGATTTACAAATCGATGCCGAAAAGATGATAAATATAAAGGTACGAGATGCCTGTGTGCTGAAGAGTTAAGGGTTGCTGAAACTATTCTGTGTCGTCTGTCCCAAGAAGAGTGTTTCGCCCTTGAAATAAAGATTTTAAAATATGGTGGTTCTTTAAAAAAGGAAAACGAGTTATTTTCGCTTTCACCTCATTTTGATGAAAATAATTTACTTCGAGTGAGCGGTCGTATTGATGCTGCGAGTTGGTTGCCTTTAGATGCCAGGCACCCTATAATTTTGTCACCCTGTCACCGCTTATCACAACTATTTGTAGCCCATGTGCATAACAAGATGAAACATCAAAATTTTGAGGCTACCATAGGCGAAATAAGGAAAAGGTTCTGGATTCCACGACTACGAAAGCTATTGAGTAAGACCGCATCAAATTGCAACATTTGTAAGATTCGTCGTGCCGTTCCAGTAACTCCCTTTATGGGATCACTTCCAAGAGATAGACTAACTCCATACGTCCGTCCATTTACTTATACTGGTGTGGACTATTTTGGCCCAATAAATGTGACTATTGTTAGACGTCATGAAAAACGTTGGGTTGCACTGTTTACGTGTCTCACAATTAGAGCAGTACATTTAGAAGTGGCCTATGATCTTTCGACTGATGCGTGTATTTTGTGTATACGGAATTTTATAAATCGTCATGGGACCCCGTTGAAGATTCGAAGCGACAACGGAAAGAATTTTGTTGGAGTTAACCAGGAAGCCCAGCGATTTGATGAAGTTTTTGATCTGGTTAAAATTCAAGATGAGTTGTCCACAAAGGGCATTGAATGGCAGTTTAATTGTCCACACAATCCTGCAGAAGGTGGTATATGGGAGCGAATGGTTCAATGTGTTAAAAAGGTTTTAAGAGTAACTCTAAAAGAAGTTGCCCCAAAAGAGCACACATTGCAAAGTTTTTTAATTGAAGCCGAAAACATCGTAAACTCTCGGCCATTGACTCACTTGCCTGTCATCCCTGAAGACAAAGAACCATTGACGCCAAATCATTTCTTGTTGGGTTCTGCAAATACGGCTCAAACACCCGAAGATGTTGAAATTACAAAGCCAGTGGTATTGAAAAAGCAGTGGCGAATTGCTCAACAGCTAAGGGATCATTTCTGGAAAAGATGGATTGTGGAATATTTGCCAACACTTACAAGACGGTCCAAATGGTGTGAATATACCAAGCCTGTGGCTCCCGGTGATCTCGTACTAATTTGCGATCCAGCTGTTTCCCGTCGAGATTGGAAGAGAGGTCGTGTCATAAATGTGTTCCCTGGCAGTGATGGTGTTATACGAAGAGCTGATGTCCAAACAAGTAGTGGAATACTTAAACGCCCAGTTTCCAAACTAGCAGTTCTTGATTTAGATGGTGAATCGTTGCCGATCCACGGGGGTGGGAATGTCGCCTAATGGCTCATGAATTCATCAATTTGTTTGTTTATTTTCATATAATTTGAATAATTTTGTTAATTTAAATATTGTTTATGAGCTCCCTTAATGTTCACTGAAATTGTTTTTATTTACCAATTGTATGATCATTGTTGTTTGGTTCATTTGTCCGTTAGGATTTTGTTATTGTCATTTTACAGTCCTTTTTGTCCTTATTTGTTTACCAATTGTATGATCATTGTTGTTTGGTTCATTTGTCTGTTAGTATTTTTTATTTTGTTTTGCAGTCCTTTTTGTCCTTATTTGTTTACGAACTAAACGCAATCTTTGTCCCTATATTCTACTGCAGTAGTTTCGTTCAGTTTATTTATTTGGAAATGAACTGTTGTAAAAGTACATAAGCAAACAGAAATTATAGGCTTAGTAACTACTGGCTCTAATTATAAAATTTAGATTGTTGGGGATAAAGACTGCGGTAAGTCGCTTAATTTACTTATAAGTTATTTGTAATAATTTAATATTTTTTTATTAGAAATAAACGGTTGCTCAAATATATGTAACATAATTTAAACAATTTGTGGTGCATTTATTTGGGACTTGTTAAATTCGCTGTCCTCAACTTATAGGCTCAGGTCGCAGCCAGCGACACCAATTGATAACAAAGTATCATATATGGCAGGAACCGTATCAATCATGCTACGCAAAGCAACAGCCGAAAGCTTGGTAACTTCGGGTAAATCAAAAAGTTTTGCAATATCGAAAAATATCAAGCATTCGTTATCGTAAACTTTTTTCAACCTTGCTATTGCTTTGGGGTAATTCTCTTCGGAGATCTGAAAGGCCTTCACTGTACCCAAGGCCATTGTGGACCAGGTTCTCAAATAAGCTCATACAATTCTTACAATCAGCGTATTTACCACTGAATTTAGAGAGCCTCATATTTGGGAGTCTTGTACGCTAAACGAAGTTTTAGGCACATTCGATTGCCTATTCTTGGCTAACAGACTCATAAACAAACTCTTCGTGGTCACACAGAGATCTTCAAGCTCGGCCCTATCGTCATTATCGGGATCCAAATTATCCACATCTGACTGGAGCTTCATTGCCTGGTCAATATATGTTCTCAAAATATCAAATCGACATTCGAGTTCCATAGGATTAAAAGAAATAGTCCTATCTACAATGGACGGTCGAATTCTGTCGATGTTTTTGATGACCTTCGCTTTCTTCGCGAGTAATTTCTCCAAGCTTTCCGCTCTGGAAGGAGAATCTTGGCATTTAAAGCCCCTACTAGTCATGATGTCTTTTGTTTATTCAAAAATTCTTCAAAACAAGAAGTTAAAATTGACCAAGGTAAATTATTGGTCGAATTATATTTGACTTTATTGGTATTCACTTGTTTTGGACAATAGAATTTTATTAATGTACCTCGGTACACAATATTCAAAATTTCCAATTCCAATAGATAAGTGGCGTTAATTGAGTCAAGAATAATTTACTTGATTTCAAAAACAATAAATAAATATAATACAATATAAACGCTTTACACAGTCTTTGAAGTCGCCGTAGTCTAGTAGGTAGTGTGTTGGCTTATTAGACGTAAAAGCCAGGGTTCGAGCCCCAGGCCAGACATCAAGACAAAATACAAAAAGTATTTCTTCGGCGACTTCCTCTCAGCAGATTTCTGGTAAAAACTGTGAGTAAATAAAATGAAAAAAATGAAAAAATTTCTCAAAAATCTGTCGTTCGGAGTCGACTTTAAACTGTAGGTCCCACCACTCATGCATGTGAGAAACTAGGACGTTGTACAATGGGTCAATTCTACCTCCGGGTACTGTACTTGTCTTAATTGACAAGTACACGTCCTCTAACCTAACCTAACCTACACAGCCTTCGGTGTAAAAATATTCAATTTATCGAGCAAATAGTCGATTTGTTATATTAAACAAATATAAAATTTCAATGTGAACACACTGTGTTGTTATAAATAACAATAATCGAAATTTGTGTGAACAATTTTTTATTGAAATTTTAATTTTGTTACAAGTGTGAACGTTCACACTGTACACAGCTGTAATATGTAACTTATATACAAGCAGTATAGGAACGCGTGGAACGGAACACTGATCAAAACGAAATATATGAAAAGATAACAAACAAAAGCAACACTAATGGAATGCTGAGTGTTTTCTCAATAACAAAGAGAACAAATTGTTAGTGTAAATTCGTATTAACTTAACGATATTAACACTCGCGATTCTATGCACTTTTAAGGATGGTGTTAAATGCTGATACGCTCCTGCTTAACTTCAGTTAATTTTATTTACTTATTTTACTTTAAATTGTTTTCATATTTAATGTTCTTTATTTCTTGCTTAGCAACAGTTCAATTTATATTTACATACAGGCATACACACAAACATACTTACGATCTCCTACTCCTTACGATCTCTATCTCCTACTACTGTTCATACATGTAAATGTTCGAAGTTGGAGACTTATGTTCGAAAGCCTCTTCTTACTTAGTAAATAAGTATGTATGCGTGTATGTAAGTACATTACATTAAACAAGATCAATAATAATTATTGTAACTTTGCTTTACATTTTGAAACATAAATTTAGTTAGTGTTAAATTTGCATTACAATAAAGAGGTTCCAATCGGGAACAAATATTTGAAAATTATAGTTAAAAAGTAGCTTTTAGCTTGTAAAAAATATTACAGGATCGAAACAGGTGGGTTTTTTATAATTTTGTAAAGGATAATATTTACTTGTATATAAAAATTTTAATTATATAAATTATAAATAAATGTATGTAAATAATAAAATATAAAATAAATAATTGTAATGTTTCAATAATTTACAAAAATGTGAAATATATTTTTTGTGTTCTGCTCTTCAAGCGATTATTAATTTTTTGATTAAATTACAAAAAATCTCTTAAACTTGATTATATTACAAATTTAAGGGAAACAAATAAACACAAATATATTTCACATTTTTTACCTCCTGAGAGTGTGAAGTACTCCCCTTAGTTTCTTCCGATTGACACAGAACGCAGTTACAACGGGGCATATGGGCAGAATTCCTGGATTGAAGTCACCCAGTGTGATATGTTCGGTGTAGTGTTTCTTTATGATATTTATTTATATTTATTTATATACAGTGAATATGAATTTTCTGGTTACACTGTTTTATATTTTGGATATTTTGTTTTTATTATATTGTTATTTTGTACTTTGTTTTATTTTTCTGTATGTTTATTTGTATGTTCTCGCACCACTAACCAATATATAAGTTAACAGCACTGCTAGCTCTGCCAACGAAATGCATTTGGCAGAGTTAGCATAAAAAGTATTTCACAACTTAACATTAACGAGCGCATACCTGCTAAGGGTTTCATATATCTTGAAAATGCTCTTGCGATAAGAATACCTGTCTATATGGAATGGAATAACGTGGGAATGAATTTATGCAGAATCAGCGTCTGGTGCTTGGGGTAGCAGAATGATAGAACATTCTTGGAGAGTAGACAAGTGGTTTGAAGTTAGTCTTGGTTGCGTGTCCGTTTGGTAAAGTTGTGTATTTCATTTAAAGATAATATTGTAATTATTTTTGAATATTAAAATAAATCTATTGTAATTATTTTTGAATGTTAAATTAAATTAATTCGTGTGTGAAAAGATAAATCTTTAATTGATTTAATTCTGTGCCGTTGATTGCGCTTTAAAAATTGATTTTGTTTAATAAACTCCACGTAAGTCTGTTAAATTGGCGCCCGAGCAGGGACCCGCTCATAATTGCGGAAGTCTTTAAATATCAAAAAATAAAAAGTTCTGCGATCTCCAAGGAGCACTCCAGAACGAATAATTTGACAAGAAATAATAATAAAGTCAAAAACTTAAAAGAATACAAAGTTCTGCGATCTCCAAGGAGCACTCCAGAACTAATTACTCTATAAAAAATAATCATAAAGAAAACCCCTCCTTCGCCAACCGGATATTCCTGGTGGCTCCCATAAATTAGCCTCAGAAGATTATTCGAGCGAAAGTTAAGTAAACCGTGCACAAGTAGGTATCCACGACTGTAAAAGTGGATTTCCGAAAAGGAAACACACGGAGCTTACGGAGAGTACAAAAGGAGCGCGTCCTGTCGCGGTGTAGCCAAAGCTCAACAACAATTTTTTTTATTCCTTTGCATAGAGAGAAAATAAGATCAAAATTATTATAGTGAAAAGCAAATAAAAATTTAAATAAGAAAATATATGTATAAACAGAATTGTACAAGAAACAGAAAGGTGTTTAAATAAAAAAGAAAAAGGTGAAATTTTTTCGAAAAAAAGAAGAAAATAGTAAAAATAGAGTATATATGGGGAATTTCGTATCAAGTGGCCCAATTTTTAAAATCGATGTCTTCCGATTTGGATGGAATTTGCATCAAGGTTAGTACTATTGGATAGTAGGCCAGACACAAATTTTCAGCTCTATCACTCAAGAACTGCCGGAGTTAAAGGGGGCCAAAGTTGGACATTTTGGTCATACAGGGTTTTTTCAAAATATGTGTAACTTTTCACCTATTGGTTCTAGCAAAAATTTTTCAAAGGATATTAGATAGCTATTTCTTCAATCTATCCAAAAATAATTTTTTAATTTAAAAAAAAAAAAATTTTTATTTTTTTTAAATGAATTTTTTTTTTAATTTTTTTTTCAAAATGGGCCTTTTTTGCCCAAAAGAAAGCTTATACAATTTCCTTTAAGGCCTTTATAATCTCTTAATGGGATGCGATTTGGATATCTATCAAAATTTTTTAACTCAAGAATAAGATTTTTCAATATTTGGCATAAAAACGTACTACCTAAATGATCTTAAAAAGTATTTATTTGCATTCTAAGGACATTCGGAAATTAGTTTTTTATAAACAGTGTTAAAGTTTGGTCGTGCGTTATTTACTAATTACTTACATAATTAATCTTCACAATGGCTTCCGCTTCCAAAAAGGAAATGTTGACTTCTTTTTGTTGTAATGACTTAAACAAAAAGAAGCACAGATCATCAGATATGCGAAATATTTCCGACAACTTATTGAAAAAATTCCCACGCTTTCAAAACAGGAAAATGGTGGAAAAGTTGGATACATTAACGGTTATTCCAGATGAGAACAAAATCAATTCTGAAAATGATGACAATTCTGCAGGAGATGATGGTTGTTCTAACTTTTCAGTAGAACCTATAAGACCTAATAATGTGTGCCAAAATCAACATCACAAGGATGCAGTAGAAGTTTTTGAACAAATAAAAAAGAAGTACAAAACGTCACAAAGTAGATCTGAAAGAATTCAACTTCTTACTCTTGCCCCATCGTCATGGAGTTGTTCAAAAATAATGGCCGAGTTTGGAACGTCTCAACGAAAAGCAAGAATTGCTAAAAACTTGGTTGCTGAGCATGGGGTTCATACACTTCCAAAGGAGAAGAAGGGAAAAACTTTAGCGTGCGAAACTGAAGCTCTAGTTACTCAATTTTATCATAAAATATTGAAATAATATTGAAAAATCTTATTTTTGAATTAAAAAATTATTTTTTTGATGGATATCCCAATTGCATCCCATTAAGCGATTATAAAGGCGTTAAAGGAAATTGTATAAGCTTTCTTTTGAGGAAAAAAAAATAAAACAGGGCCTATTTTGAAAAAAAAATAAAAATAAAAAACGAAACAATTTTTAAAAAATTAAAGACATCGATTTTAAAAATTGGGTCACTTGACACGAAATTCCCCATATATTAAAAATAAAAAAGAAAGAAAAGAATGTAAATTAGGGTGCTCTGGTAGTCTAGTGGGTAGTGTGCTAGACTATCAGCGTGAGGGTCGTGGGTTCGATTCCCACCAGACATTCTGGTCTGTGACACTACACCGAGCATATGGTCAAGTTACTCCGCTCGTATATAATTAGAATATAATTTATAATTGTATTGTAATTAATAAATAAATAAGAATGTAAATTATAGAAGATAAATTTTTTTTGGAAATGTGAAAAGCATATGAAAATATATTATTGAAAGAAAAATTTTAAAATAAATAATAAGTAAGAAGAAAGTAAATTATTGAATGAAAAATATATGCCTGTGTGAAGGAAAAAATGGAAATTTATTAAATTGAAGAAATATATGATTAAAAAAAAATTTTGAAACAAATTTAATCAAATTTTTGAAATATATGTATTTATCTGTGAGAAAGAAATTATAAAAGTTAAAGATAAAAAAGAAAAATTTAAAGTTGAAAATAAAAAAAGCGTGTGCCACGATCAAGGATCCTCCAGGTACGTAAAAGTTTCTTGTCAGAGTTAGTGTAAAAGATAGCAATGGAAGATTTGAGGGTAACCGTAGCCACCTTGACTGGTGCCATGAATCGTTTCATGGAGCACGCCAAGGCTGTAGAAGCTAGGATAGGGACAATAGAAGCAAACTCAGTAACAACGCGTTAGGAAACGTTTTAAATAGGTTAGAGCGTCTTGAAGGAAGGCAGGCTGCCGCGGTAGCCGCGGTGGTGACTGATGAAGGATCTCTTCAACAACCACGAACGGAAGATGACTTGAACAACATAAATCGTCTTCCTGACAATGTGAAAGAGCTAAGGACTTTCTATGGCAATCGCACGCAATATATGTCATAGGTCTACTCGGTTGAAGCCAGTTTGGAAGACTTTGAAATTGTTAAGGATAAGCCCATTTTTAGGGCAATAGTTCAAATCGTTCGGCAAAAGATTGTTGGGGCTGCTGATACAGCTCTAGTTTCCTATAATGTGTTTGACAGTAGCTGGCCAGAAATGAAGACGGTTTTCTCGCTCCATTATGCGGATAATCGAGTTCTTCAAACTTTGGAGCATCAATTTAATCAGTTGACTCAAGGCTCATCATCTGTAGACGAACTTTATTATTTCACAGTAAATCATCAGCTTTCTCTAATTGTGATTAAGTTAAGAGCAGACTTTTATAGTGAGAAAACTGTAAAAGCTCTCGTTGAAACTTATAGGAATAGGTCCTTAGACGTTTTCATTAGGGGTCTGAAGCTAGAATTATCCCGGATGATAATCATACAGAGGCCGAAAACCCTGTCAGAAGCATATTCTGCTTGCTTAGAGCTGCAGAATGTGTTCTTAAGAAATAACATTACATTCGAAATAACATTACACCCCTCTGAAATCATATCCTGGCTGGCAACGACAAAACTCGCGAGGACCAACCTGGCATAACCGCAATTTCTCGGAAAGGGGCGAAAATTCCTATCAAAGGACCAAGCCGACACTACCTCCTAGACGTCCGGTGTTAAATATGAACCTATGGAGATAGATAGATCAATCCAGTCTCGGAAAGTGAATTATATTAATTACCCAAGAACGACAGACAAGAGCATCACGTTCAGACCCAATTAGCAAGCAGCTACGTTTGTATCATATAGAAAGGAAGTGGTGACATACAAGAACAAAGCGCACAATCAGATAATGCATCCAGCGAAGTAAATTTTATGGGGGCAGGCAATATAGCATTCCCTACATAGAATACATGGAATTTCTAATAGATACGGACTCAAATAAGAACTTCTGTAGTCCGTTGTTGTCCAGTGGTAGCACACCTCTGGATAAACCAATAGTAGTAAAATCAGTGGGAGGAAATGTTACCATCGAAAGGGAAGTCACAGGAAAATTTTTCAAGTTTGTGGGTTTTTATGAGATAATATCTTTTTAAGTTCTACCAAACCTACAAACATTTGGTGGAATAATTGGGGATGATACTTTAAAAGAATTCGGTGCTGTAGACCACAAGAAAAATGTTTTAATATTGAATCAGGATAAAATGATCCCTTTAAAGGAAAAATGTTCATGCGAGGCAAATTATATTTTGAATGCAGATTCCCCTCCAAATATAAAACTTATGATAGAGACACTAATAAACAAGTATCCATTACTTTTTGGTCCATTGGATGGCAGTGAATTGGCATATACTAATATTTGGGCGGAAATAAGGACGAGTACAGACGAGCCAATCTATACGAAAAGTTGCCCGTATCCCGTATGCATAAGGACGGAATTAGATAGGCAGATAGAAGAATTACTTTCCGAAGGTGTTGTTAGGCCTTCGAAAAGTCCTTATAAATTCCCAATTGGGATGTTACCAAAAAACCAAAACAGTAGCGAATGGTTTTCAATTTCAAACGACTTAATTCGGTAACTATCTCGGACACATATCCGATTCCTGACATAACAAGTACACTGGCTAGTTGAGGGGATGCAAAATATTTTACCACAATTGACCTAACGTCGGGTTTTCATCAAATTGCTATAAAACCTTGGGATATTCAGAAAACAGCTTTTTAAGATTACCTTTCGGTCTAAAAAAATGCGCCTGCTATTTTCCAAAGGATGATCGATGACGTCCTTCGGGAATACATAGCGAAAATTTGTTACGTATATATCGACGATATCATCGTAATAGGTACAAATGCAGAGGATCATTTAAAGAATGTCGATACCATATTTGCTAAACTTCTCGAGGCAAATTTGAAAGTGAATCTCGACAAAACTCATTTTTTTAAGACAGAAGTCGAATTTCTAGGATATGTTGTAGGAGCAAACGGTATTAAACCTGACCCAGAAAAAGTAAACTCGATAGAAAGTTTGCTTCTTCCTTCCAATCTCAAGGATTTAAAAAGCTTTTTAGGAATGACCTCGTAATATAGGAAATTCATTCGGGATTATGCAAAGGTGGCAAAGCCACTAACGAACCTAACAAGGGGCGCGCAAGTAAAAGCCAGTCAGTCGAGGAAGGTACCCATAATTTTAGACAACGACGCAAAAAAAAACATTTGATTCTTTGAAAACGATGTTGACGACTGCTGAAGTTTTAGCTTTCCCTGATTTCGAGAAACCCTTCAATCTGACCACAGATGCATCCAACGTGGCTATTGGTGCAGTGTTATCACAATTGGAAATTGGTAAAAGCAAACCTAGTAAAGAAAAACCTACATTTCTCGGTCACTCAACAAAACAAACAAAAATCAAAATATATACCGACCATCAGCCCCTTACGTTTGCTTTAGGGAATAGGAATTTTAATGTTAAATTGAAAAGATGGAAAGCGCGTATTGAGGAATACAACAACGAGCTGATTTACAAGCCTGGCAAATCAAACCACGTGGCCGATGCACTTTCCAGATTACCTTTTTCAAGTCACTTATAGCATTCTTCCACTGACACAGCTAGCGAGGGAAGAATAGATCATGAGTACTTAAATGAAATGCGAACAGCCTCCGAAGGCAATAGAAATTTATATAGTGATACACTAACTGCGTCCGAAGGACAGAGCAATTCATCAGGAGCTACAGTTCATAGAGCTGAACAAAATTCATCAAATCTAATTCCTCATGTAGAAGCACCAATAAATGTCTTTAGGAACCATGTAATAATAAGCCAGGGAATCGACATGACTGCAATTGAAGAACCCCATCATGGGTATACCAGACACTTTATATCCTCCAAAAAATGGGACAGATTCGCATTGATTGTCACATTGAAAGAGAAATTCTAACCAAATATTATAAACGGTATAAAGATTCCGGAAAATCTACTCGTTGAGATGCAAGAAATTTATATTGACCATTTTTCCCAATATAAAATACGAATTACTCAGAAAATGGTAACGGACATTACTTCAAAAGAACGTCAATTCGAGATCATTGAGACGGAACATAGAAGAGCGCACCGTAATTTTAGAGAAAACAAAGAACAAATTCTGGATAAATTTTATTTCCTCAAAATGGCCGCTTGTATTACGAAATATGTAGTTGGCTCTAGTGTGTGCAATTGTTGTAAATATGGCAGGAATCCTGCACAACCGCATCATAAAAAAACGCCTGATCCTAAGTACCCATGTGAAATCCTTCATATGGATATCATGGAAATACAGGAACAAAAGTTTATAGCATGTATTGACAAGTTCACCAAATTCGCAAAATTTTTTAGCATAAGAAGTAGGCCATTATTGCAGGAAAAGAAACTAATTAAGCTTTTACATTTCATCACGGCACCTAAGATTCTTGTCACAGATAATGAAAGTAGTTTCATACGTCCATTAATAGAAACATGCATTAGACCATTGGGGATTCAAGTATATCTTACCACTTCTCAACGCAGTGAGGCAAACGGGCAGGTTGAAAGATTACACTCAACAATAATTGAAATCTATAGGTGTCTACCGACAGTATATCCGGACTTATCTGTAAAGGAGTTAATTGAAATATGTGTCGACAGGTACAATAATACCATACATTCGGTAACGAAGAAAAGACCCGAGATCTGTTTTTTAATAAGTTCGGGGAGATAAGTTATGAAAAGCTATTGTCCACACAGAGGAAAATAAATAGAGATCTTAGACACTTGCTGAAGAGGAACATGACAATCCGAAATGTCAGAATGAATAAAAAGGCAAAGTCCGAAGAACTATAGGAAGGGGAGTAGAATATATGTAGCCATAAAAACAATAAAAGGAAAAAATAAGGCATTATATGGGAAAGAGATTGTAGAGAAATATAATAGGATAACTGTGTTAACGAGAAGTGGAAGAAGGATTCATAAACAACATATTAAAAATTTACTATCACCGAATCCGAAAAACAATCTCCATAAAACCTACTTTACACGGTCCCACAGGTAATATGATCTGTCAAAATTTTGTGTAGAAGAGTACGGATGTGATCGTCTAAACGTACTATGTAATGAAACCATCACATTGAGAGAAAATACGGATGAAAAGTTTGACAGTCGTATGGCTCTCTTCATTTTTTGAAATGATTCAAAAAACAAGCAAGTCGCATTAGATCAGGGATGTATTTTTTTACACATAGAAAAAAAGTGTAACAGCTGTTTTCATTTTACTTTGTTATTGTCTTATACCGATCATGTAAAAGCAAAAAATATAAATCATACGACTTTTATTCTCTTTTTTGTCATACGGATGGAATTTCATTTTACTTTTTCATTAGACTTTACGTACGTAAAGTATTACCGTGTGAAGTGGGCTTAAATGAGAATTACGAGGATCATTGATCGTTTCCAAACACATGAGAAGCACAAAAAAGTAAAAATAAATATAAGAAATTAAAGGAAAAAAACTAGAAAAATCCAACTGAAACTTAATGGCCACCTTTAAGGCGATTTCTTTCTTTTTTTTGGGACTATGATTTATCGTAGTGATGTCCTCACTGCCATAAGTCATAGTAGATCTCCGTACCATGAGTAGGTTTCTTGCAACCAAACCATTAACGCTTGAAACTAAAAGGGATAGCTCTTAATTTACGATCCATACAAAAATATAAACAAATGATCTCAAAAATATAGTGGACACCGTATATTTGCGGTGGGGTTCAACTCCCCAAGGGTATCATGAGAATATAGAAATCGCACTTAATAAAATAAAGTAAGACATAGAATCAAAAATAAAAATAAAATATAAAAGAGGGAAAAGAAAGAAAGAGAAAATATATATGTGTGTATCCTTGACAAATAGTGTCCTATACTAAAGTGGTAGGTGTATACTTACGCAGGGGTTCAAATCCCCATGGGCACTATGAGAAACAAGATATTGACTAGACAAACAAAAAAAGATATAAAGAATATAAAAAAAGAAAAAATAAATAAAAATTAAAAGAAAGAGTAAAGAATTTAAATTACTAACAAATAATTACATATATAAAAATAATGAATTTTTCATAAAAAAAAGAAAAAAGGGTGAAGGGTATTTAAAAAAAATTAAAAATAAAGTAAAATAAGATATAGAATTAGGAATAAAAACAAAGAAGTAAAGAAAAAAAGAGAAAGAAAAAAGGGTGAAGGGTATCCACCCGCATTCCACTTTATCACCACACATTAATAATACCACCTAATTAGGGAAAGGGTATTTCTAAACTTCTAATTAATTCTCTTTTCAGAGTAAGTTAAGACATGTATTTTACACTAACTATTTTAATTACTCTTACGCTTATGGCCCTCGGTGAAGCGGTACTGGTATATCACTATGAAACACCAATAGTGTCGTTGAAAACTGGCAATGGATGGATAGTCGGTGGAAACTTCAAGCTAGTACATATTATAGATTTAGATAATTATATAGCAACCCTGACTAGCATATCATCCACTGTTCAAACTCAAATTCCACCAAGCAAAAATAAAGAATTCATTCTCAACCACTTGTCTCAGACGAACGAACGCCTTGAAGAACTCAAGAATGTTAAGAAAAGAGCTCCTCGATCAATCGATTGGATTGGGTCCGCATGGAAATGGGTGGCCGGTAACCCAGATGCTGCAGATTGGAACTCAATACTCAAAAGCCCAGAGGACATTATTCACAACAATAACGAGCAGTACAGCAGGAAACAGATAGTGTCGTGAAAAAGATCAATGAGGTTGTTGTGAAAATAAACAATGTGACGAATGGCAAGGTCTTGATCCAAATCGAACAAATTACGATAAGCGAATTGTTGGTTCTGAAGAATGAAGTGAACGAGATCATCCGAGCTTTGCAGGTGGCAAAACAAGGAATTATCAACACGAATTTACTCAATCAGGAGGAGATCAATAAAATTATTGATGAACTAGTAACACTTCCTTATGGCAACGTAATAGAAGCCATAGAATATGGGACACCTTCAATCTATGCGAATGGATCACTATTATTATACATCTTGTCAATGCCAAAGCTAGGGGAAGGCGTATATAACCAACTCATTACTAATTACAAGAGCAACTATTCATGAGGGAAAACTGATTGACCTGAAGTTTGACAAAAATTTTTTCAACGAAGCCGACACTTATGGTATCAAAGGTCGCTGTCTTTCGATAAACAATTCCACAGTCCATCAGAAATCAGCATTAACCAAATTAACACAAGGTGACTGCCTCTCCAGAATCCTAAGAGGGGGCTTAGCTAAATGCAACTATAAGCTTAACAATGAAGAAGTAATCGAACTACTAACTGAAGATGTCATCTATCTCACTAATTTCGAGGGATGGTTAAAGCCTGATGGTGAGACAAAGTCCTTAAACGGTACTTACCTTCTTCAGATGTTTAATGAATCCTTGACAATAAAGAATTATACATATTCAAGTACCTCAATTACAAGGACACAGGCTCTACCACCGGTGCTTGCGAATGTAACTCATGATAACCTGCTACTGGACATCGAGTACGTCCATGGTATCAGCAACATAAATAGACTTGATCAGTTGGGAACGGGATTTAGTTATTCCTTCGGCATAAATGTTATATTTCTTAGCCTAATCATGGTCTCCATCGGATGGCTTTGGCATCAACAAACGAAGAAACTTAATCTTCTGGAGATAGTCCTACAGCCTCCCACTTGCCGACCTACGATCTGCAGGACACTGCTAGCTCTGCCAACGAAATGCATTTGGCAGAGTCAGCATAAAAATTATTTCACAACTTAACATTAACACGCGTCTTGAAATGGCTCTTGCGATAAGAACACCTGTCTATATGGAATCGAATAACGTGGGAATGAATTTATGCAGAATCAGCGTCTGGTGCTTGGGGTAGCAGAATGATAGAACATTCCTGGAGAGTAGACAAGTGGTTTGAAGTTAGTCTTGGTTGCGTATCCGTTTCGTAAAGTTGTGAATTTCGTTTGAAGATAACATTGTAATTATTTTTTAATATTTAAATAAATCTATTGTAATTGTTTTTGAATGTTAAATTAAATTAATTCGTGTGTAAAAAGATAAATCTTTAATTGTTTTATTTCTGCGCCGTTGATTGCGCTTTAAAAATTGATTTTTTTAATAAACTCCATGTAATTTTCCTTAACTTATATATGCATATATATTGTTATTTTTGGTTCTATATTTTTTGTATTATTGGTTGGTATTCTAATTTTTTTGTTTGCTATTATTCTTTTTCTATTTTTTTTACTTCACTGTTTAACATTAAATCTGTTTTTATCTTTTATTCTTTAGCCAATATGTTATGTATATTGTTCTCATTTGTTTTTATTTATTTTGTATGCTGTATATTGTACGTCTGTTGTAAATCTTAATTAATTATTATCTCACTTATTTGTTGAGTTTTAATTAATTTATAAAACTTATTACGCGAAGTCGTCGTAGTCTAGTAGGTAATGTGTCGGATTATTAGACGTAAAAGCCAGGGTTCAAACCCCAGGCCGGACATCAAAACAAAATACAAAAAGTATTTCATCGACGACTTCCTCTCAGCAGATTTCTGGCAAAAACTCTGAGAGCAAATAAAAATTGCCATGAAAAGTTTATCAAAAAATCTGTCGTTCGGAATCGACTTTAAACTGTAGGTCTCGTCACTCATGTATAAAAATTAACACACACAACATAAATGGTGTGAGAAACTAGGTCGTAATCCTGATTGAAGGGTTGTAATGACCAATTATGTATGTATGTATTACGCGAGTCAACTTTTTAATAAAATTATAAATATTTATTCGCGAGTTTGGTGTTTATACCAACACGATCACTATTTATGTCCCTTCTTGGGCGCCAAAATGTTTTTCCTTAACAGTTTTTAAGGATATTAAATTAATTAAATTATAATTTAAATTTAGAATGGGACACTTGAAATACTAACCGCGAAAACCAAACCTTTGCCAAATAGAAATATACCAAACGAGCATGAATTTGATGATCAACTAACTTTATTATTTCAATGTTTCATAAAGATAAATAAATATAAATTGAATTCATTAAATTAAATAATAATAATGTAATAAACAATAAGATACAATGGCCCAACAGCAGTTTTAATAAATAAGCAGTTTTTTCTGCTGTAATTAAGAATAAGAAATAATTTTAAATTCAGTTCTACTTTTACCTTTGTGAAATGAAGGATATAAAAATAATTCAGCTCTTAGAAGAAGAGTGTCGATAGAAGTCTTATAACTCAGGGGCTCCAAAATATTTTGCAATTCTGAACACAATTAGGAACCAGATTACTACCCTAACAACTTGAGTTTCGTACGGCTGGTTTTACATTCATATTACTAGTATAGGCAAAGGCGAAACCTCACCTAACTACAACACAAAAGAAAAAGCGGCTGTTATTGGCAAGAGAGCGAACTCGCAGACAATGGCAATCCCTAATTTTTAGCGACGAGTCTAAATTTTGAGATGTCAGTAGGAGATACCCGCAGTAAAGTAATAAAAAGGATAAGTAAAGCTTATCATAGTGATTGCCTCCAACGTACGGTCAAGTTTCCTGGGAGCATTATGATATGTGGTTGCATGTCCGTAAAGGGCTTAGGGCAACTATGTTTTACAGAATCAACGGTAAATGCGTCGCGGTACATAAATATTTTAGAAAATTATTTAGTCCCAAGTTTAGTTACTTTTGACGAATACGTGTTTCAGCAAGACGGAGCTCCTGCTCATACCTCTAAAACTACAAAAAATAGCTCCAGGATAGTCCAGACTTGAATCCTATCGAGTCGGCCTGGGCTATTATGAAAAGAGGGCTTAGAGGTGATCCTCAAACAACCATGTCTGGTCTTAAAAGAAAGATACAAAAAATATGGGATTCAGCTACTCCTCAAGAATGCCTAGACTTGATAGACTCCATGCACAGTAGGGTCGTTGCAGTTATCAATGCCAAAGTTGATCCCAACTTTTAACGTAGTACGAAACTATACTGGTCAATATTTTATTAAATTTTTATTGTTTTAAAATAGTTAAATTATTGAATTAATCTTTAAATTTGTGGTTTGAATAAAGAATTATTTTTTGTTTAAAAAATGTATACATTTGTTTCAATCGGTCCCATAACATGGAAAATACAAAAAAACAGCGTACGAAACTCAAGTTGTTAGGGTAGTACAGACATAACGGATGCTGCACACGAATGCTATAACACATCACTAAACTGGAATTGCATTTTGAAGAGTCTGACATTGCATTAAGCGGATAAAAGAGACCTAACAAGGCTAGAGTACCAAATAAGTACTCCAGAGCAGGGTAATAGTACCATATATGTACCATATATATGTATATTCATACCTTTCTCTTGTAATGAAAAAACTATCGTTGATAGACATATGTAGGGTAGCACTCCACCTTCTCGCTCTAACGTACATAGATAAGGCATTAGATGATATTATTATAGGATCAAGAGGTAATTTATCATTACACCTGAAATGAAGGAGCTAAAGGATCTTCCGCAGGCACTCCATTTATGTCTTAAGATGGGGAATCAATTTGCAAGTCATATTTTGCAAATTTGCATAACCAAAATATGAAAAACATTATTATCTTATGTTTTTAAAACGAATTTGAGACACAAGATTTCGATTTTTTGACTAACGAATTCGTTTAGTATATAGTAAAACGAATACCGGGCAAACTCTCAACTTTCTAATAGATACTAGTTCAAACAAAAATTATATACAACCCACTTTAGTTAAAAATCTCTTACTAAATGCATTTTTGTGTAAGCTCGGTGTTCGGAAACAATAAAATCATTCACAACACCTCCATAATTTTTTTGGAAAACACGCCGGTAGTATAACATTGTTTCTATTGCCAACACCTTGCATAGTATTTTACGATATAATAGCCTAAAGCTGGATTCACCCATTTTTTCGGAACAAAATGCTTATTACGGAACAAATTCAGTTTTTTGAGAGTTTGTTCCGAAACGATTCATCCACTTCGAACAATTGTTCTGTAAAAACAAGGCTACCATATGAAATATTTTTGTAAACGATGCGTGTTAGTTTTACAATTAGGCAGCACAGTAGCAGATGATTGGAATTCGTTTGTTTTCTTGGTTTGAGTGTGACCATATTTTTTATTGTGTTACAAAGAAACTGTTAATTAAAACAAATCTGAAATTGTTGAATTAAAAAATGGATAATAATGTATATTATAAATACATAAATAGATACATACAAATGTACATATAATATGATGTGGCAGCTCAGTTCAACTTTACTTAAAAATTTAAAGTAGCTGGCAGCACAGTTCGATTGTTTCGGAACAAATATTAAAACTAAACCAATTCGAGCTGAAAATGATCCGAAGCAAGCTTACTCCCTTTCGCTTTCTCTCTCAAAAAAAGAAACGTCAAACTACATATAAAAAAATTGTTTCGGAACAAAAAATTTGGGTGAATCCAGCTTAAGGGTCCAATTAGCTAATATTTTCTCCGCAGAAAACTATATGCTAATAAATAGATGAATTAAAGTTAGAATTAAACATAAAATCTCACAATCAGTGAATAAGATTAATATTAGAACACATCATTAGACAGCATTAGATCATAAATCATTGTACAGTGAACCCGACGAAAATCTAACGTATACAACAGTTGCAGTCGCAGAAATTCAAACAAAAACTCAAGAACCTGCTTACTTCCGATACTACCCATATCCATTTCATTTGAAGGAAGAAGTCGAAAAACAAATCCGAGATCTTTAAAACATCATATTCATCATTCGAATATACACATCGTCCTATATCTCACCAATTTGGCTTGTGCCCTAAAAAGCTGATAAGTGGGTTCAATCAAATACCAGTCAATGAAGCTAACCGGAATAAACAGTCTTTTCAGTAAACAATGCCAAAAACGGATTTACGCTGTATAAAATATTGAGGGAACATGTAGGGAAAATATGTTTTGTCTATATGGATATCATAATTGTTATCTCGAACAAAGGTATAAAAAGAAATCCCGAAATGGTAGCAGCAATTCTGAACTTCCCAACTCCAATTACGTTAAAAAATCTAAGATCATTCCTTGAACTTTCAAACTACTACAGGCATGTATCAGGGATTGCGTTTAAATTGCTAAGCCTCTGACAATGCTTTTAAGAAGAAGCTTAAAAAATTAAAAACCACATTGATTTCTGATGACGTGATGTTAGCGTACCTAGATTTTTAAAATTTTTTTAAGTTTCTTCTTACGACAGATGCTTCAAATTACGCTTTCCGAGCAGTACAATCCCAGGATAACGGACCAATTGCATCTTTATCAAGAACCCTTAGCAGAGCGGAAGAAAATTACGCCACTAACTTCTTGAAGTCATTAAAGAATTGTTGAAGTTGTAAAACTTGAAATTTAGAAATTAATAATAAAATTTCAAACTTTAAATTAAAGCGATGGAAAGTATTTCTCGACGATTTTAACTACGAAGTGCAATACAAGTCTGACAGTATTAATGTAGTTGACGATGCTTTATTTAGACCATCTAATGAAAATCAAATAAAAATTCTGACTGCAACTCAACACAGTGATGACAATTCATCAGGAAACATGATATAGTTCACATATGCTCCGATAAAACTTTACGCATAAAAGAGCCAAATATTCTCGAAATATTGGAATGGAGAGGAACATGAAAATGAACCAATAAAGGAGCGTAATAAAGTTCATAGGAGTACTCACCTCCTTACGAAATTTTATTTCCCACAAATGCTTAACAAGATTTCAATTCAGGAAACACCCACACCGCAGTATCCGGGTCAAATCGTACATATTCATATTTTCATTACGGAATAGAAAAGCATACTCACTGCTATAGATAAATTTTCTAAATTTGCTCAGGTTAAACTATTAAGATATACAAGCGTCGAAGACATTAAAGAACCACTTAAAGAAATGTTACTTGCTTTTGGTATACCGCAAATAGTAGTGGTTGACGATGAGAAATCATTTAATTCAGCTTGAAAATCTTCACGCTTGAAATTTAATATAGAATTCAAGATATTCCCTTACAGTAGTAGTGCAAATAGGCAGATAGAGTTGATGCCTTGTCTAAAAGTAGAAAAAGCTCATAGCACTTTTCTTGAGATTTTACAAACGCCTACATACGAATGTAACAATTCCGTGCATTCGACTTCTAAGTGTAAATCATTCGATGAATTATTTTAGGCAAAATCATCACCGACCCTTAAGAATTAGAAATGATTAGACTAGGTATGCTCAAAAGGCTCACAAAAAAATAATTAATATGCTCTAATAACTACCACAATAGGAAGAAAACCAAACCAAAGACTTATGAACCCGAACAGACAATCTTTGTCAAAAAATTCCGAACCAGCAAAAACTACAGGCAGGGACATTTAAATTAATCCACATTATAAAATTACAAGGATACTAGAAACCTATAGGCATACTTCAGGAAACTCTACGTGGACGTAGGACCCACCGGTTACTGAACCCGTACTAAACGGACCGGGTAAAACTAAACGATCTTAAAATTTTCTAGGTTCTGTAAGAAAATGGATTGCTGGAATCCCCGAAAATGACAATTTTGAGCTTCTGACACAGAAAACCAACAGCCTACTGAGAAATAATAATAACAATAGAACAAATCAATGAACTTACTCATATAACAAACAATTTATTACAAATATTAAAAAGAATAATTACATGAATGCCAACTAGTAACCTTATTAAAATATAAGTTAGACATTATGAAAGAAGAAATAATAAATATTTAACATGTCATTCATTGGGCAAAAGTAGGTGAATTTAACTCTTTTATATTTACATCTAATGAAATAAACATTGCAAAAGTTGTTAATCAAGACTCTTTACTATTTATAAATTTAAGCACTCGAATTTTCAGAAGTAAAAGTAGTATCCTGATTCATTTGATTATGTTTAAATTGTAATAAATAAAATAATGTACTCATTCGTGACAATGTTATATATGGTATCAAATATGACTGTAAAGGTTATAACAATATCACTATATGTAATGGAAATAATCTGGAAATTCTGGAGACTGCTACGTATTTATCAGACCTAATTACAAGTAAACCTGTAAATCGAACCCCTTCTATCGAAGAACCGGGAACAATTCTTCTAAACCAATTCGATGGAACAATTCTCTTAGACAATGAACAACGGGATCTAAACGGAACCCGTGATGGAATTATCTAATGCGTTTTGTGCCATAGATGCTAAAAGCTACAACTTCTTCGAAAAGAATTAAAAACAAACTTTACATTTTACAGCCAAAATACGTAGAACAAAACACAGAGTAAACGTTATCCCTATGCCGGGTAAAGGAAATGAGTACAAATAATAAAGAAGCATCGATTTGTTTGATAGCAAATACACAAAAGATTTCGTAGTAAACTTTGGATTTGGTATAATTGGCATAATCTCTCTAGTTAAGGTACTAATCAAAACGAAACCACTGAAGACAAATGGCATATCGGATACCAGCGTATTAATCTTGCAGCGCTTTTTACATCCATACCTGAATTGTCAGTGTTCGGTCAGATCTACATCATTAAATTAATATTGTATTTAAAATCATCTAATTAATAATCTATTCTAATCTAATCTATTTCTAAATTAGTCATTCCTTTAAATCATTATTTGTAAATTAATTCACTCCTTTAAATACCATTATATGTTTATAATTAATTCACTTCTTTAAATACCGTATCGGTTATTATGGAATTCCTTTATTTGCTCTTTCTTACTTTTTCACATTCCTAACTGTTTTTATTTACTTAAACTTTTGAAGCTAAATTCTATCAAACTGTAAGCATAAAGATAATTTTATTTAAAACATTAAAGAAAAACAGATCACAGTTCAAACAAAAAATTATCAGTGTTTCATTTTCAAAGTGTTTAATTTAACATCTAGTGAAACATTATTTGGCGACCGTGACAGGACAATTAAAACATAATTTCTAATTAAATTTATAGACAATATAAATAAATATTAAAAAAAAACAATTATCGAGGAAGGCAGTGTGTTAAAAAAATTCAACAAATTAAAAAAAAAAACAACAACAACAGTAATATTGGTAAATTACAATAAAAGCCATAAAATTATCGTCATCGTCATCTCATTTCCAAGCCACCATCAACTTCATTATGTGCAAGTTTCATCATCATTAATATCATTTGCAAGCCACCACCAGTGTCATCTAAATCATCATCAACATCATTTGCAAACCACCACCACTGTCATCGTCATTATCATCAACATAATCATCGTCATTGTCAGTCAATAACATACACAGCAAACGCACTTTTTCGTCACCTTCTGGGAGGTCAGAATAAAACAACAACAAACGTAAGTAGGAGAGATATTTGCTCTTCGTTTTTTCATCATTTCTTTTATTCTTATTTAACATAATAAGTTAAGTAGATCACACATATCCATACACGCTGTACCAGCAGCAAACCATCTGTGTTGGACCTTTTTATAAATTGAATCAGTGTTGGGTAATTTTCGGCCTCTTGGTACTTTATAAAAATTGTGTGGCATATATTAAATTTCGAAATTGGTAACTTTTATATAATTTTAATACAATTTACTACAAAATGAGTACAGAAAAACCAGAAACTCTGACTTCATTAAAGTCACAACGGGCAACAATGAAACGGAATATACCGCAAATGAAGGGTAAAATTGAGAAACATGGTGAATCATCGGATTTTACAACATTAGAATGTAGACTTAAAATTCTTGAGTCATCCTTCAAACAAATATGCCACATCCAGACACAGGTAGAGAGATTAGAAGGAAATTGGCACCAGTCGCTCTGATATAGAAGAACTTTTTATTTCTGCGAAGACGCACTTGGTTACTCTTGTGAATCAGAAGCGAACGGTCAGCGACATGGACCAAAGCATTTTAAATGCCACTCAACCTATTTTATCGCGATTTATAAGTACATTTAATACTTTAGTGCATAATGAGTCACACATACCAACTATTACAAATTCAATTACTTACTTAACTGTGTATCGGGCCAGGCTTTGGCAGTAATTGAACCTTTTCAGGTTATTGAGGCAAATTATCAAAGAGCTCTAGATCGTTTAAAGGAACGCTACGATAATAAAGCTTTAATGTTCATTGATAATATCAACTTGTTTTCAATTTCACCTATATCTAAACCGAATGCTTCATCACTTCGTTCAATTATCGATACTGTATCCGCTCTTAAGAGTTCATTGCTCGCGTTGGGATCAGAACTTGATGTTATGAACGCTATAATAATTCATATTGTTCTATCAAAAATGGATGGAGATTCAAAAAAAAGGTATACGATGAAAAACAAGAGTTTAGTTATCTGCCTTCATGGGATAACTGCTATTCAATTTTAAGTCGTCATTGCCAATATTTGGAAAGCCGTGCAGCAGAAACAGAGTCACTTCACGTTCATGATATCAAACCCAAACAAAACCCCAAACGTCCAGGGTCATCGTTTATTGTATCAATCATGTTTTGCAAAAGTAAAGAACATTTTGAACTTCCCAACTCCAATTACGTTAAAAAATCTAAGATCATTCCTTGAACTTTCAAACTACTACAGGCATGTATCAGGGATTGCGTTTAAATTGCTAAGCCTCTGACAATGCTTTTAAGAAGAAGCTTAAAAAATTAAAAACCACATTGATTTCTGATGACGTGATGTTAGCGTACCTAGATTTTTAAAATTTTTTTAAGTTTCTTCTTACGACAGATGCTTCAAATTACGCTTTCCGAGCAGTACAATCCCAGGATAACGGACCAATTGCATCTTTATCAAGAACCCTTAGCAGAGCGGAAGAAAATTACGCCACTAACTTCTTGAAGTCATTAAAGAATTGTTGAAGTTGTAAAACTTGAAATTTAGAAATTAATAATAAAATTTCAAACTTTAAATTAAAGCGATGGAAAGTATTTCTCGACGATTTTAACTACGAAGTGCAATACAAGTCTGACAGTATTAATGTAGTTGACGATGCTTTATTTAGACCATCTAATGAAAATCAAATAAAAATTCTGACTGCAACTCAACACAGTGATGACAATTCATCAGGAAACATGATATAGTTCACATATGCTCCGATAAAACTTTACGCATAAAAGAGCCAAATATTCTCGAAATATTGGAATGGAGAGGAACATGAAAATGAACCAATAAAGGAGCGTAATAAAGTTCATAGGAGTACTCACCTCCTTACGAAATTTTATTTCCCACAAATGCTTAACAAGATTTCAATTCAGGAAACACCCACACCGCAGTATCCGGGTCAAATCGTACATATTCATATTTTCATTACGGAATAGAAAAGCATACTCACTGCTATAGATAAATTTTCTAAATTTGCTCAGGTTAAACTATTAAGATATACAAGCGTCGAAGACATTAAAGAACCACTTAAAGAAATGTTACTTGCTTTTGGTATACCGCAAATAGTAGTGGTTGACGATGAGAAATCATTTAATTCAGCTTGAAAATCTTCACGCTTGAAATTTAATATAGAATTCAAGATATTCCCTTACAGTAGTAGTGCAAATAGGCAGATAGAGTTGATGCCTTGTCTAAAAGTAGAAAAAGCTCATAGCACTTTTCTTGAGATTTTACAAACGCCTACATACGAATGTAACAATTCCGTGCATTCGACTTCTAAGTGTAAATCATTCGATGAATTATTTTAGGCAAAATCATCACCGACCCTTAAGAATTAGAAATGATTAGACTAGGTATGCTCAAAAGGCTCACAAAAAATAATTAATATGCTCTAATAACTACCACAATAGGAAGAAAACCAAACCAAAGACTTATGAACCCGAACAGACAATCTTTGTCAAAAAATTCCGAACCAGCAAAAACTACAGGCAGGGACATTTAAATTAATCCACATTATAAAATTACAAGGATACTAGAAACCTATAGGCATACTTCAGGAAACTCTACGTGGACGTAGGACCCACCGGTTACTGAACCCGTACTAAACGGACCGGGTAAAACTAAACGATCTTAAAATTTTCTAGGTTCTGTAAGAAAATGGATTGCTGGAATCCCCGAAAATGACAATTTTGAGCTTCTGACACAGAAAACCAACAGCCTACTGAGAAATAATAATAACAATAGAACAAATCAATGAACTTACTCATATAACAAACAATTTATTACAAATATTAAAAAGAATAATTACATGAATGCCAACTAGTAACCTTATTAAAATATAAGTTAGACATTATGAAAGAAGAAATAATAAATATTTAACATGTCATTCATTGGGCAAAAGTAGGTGAATTTAACTCTTTTATATTTACATCTAATGAAATAAACATTGCAAAAGTTGTTAATCAAGACTCTTTACTATTTATAAATTTAAGCACTCGAATTTTCAGAAGTAAAAGTAGTATCCTGATTCATTTGATTATGTTTAAATTGTAATAAATAAAATAATGTACTCATTCGTGACAATGTTATATATGGTATCAAATATGACTGTAAAGGTTATAACAATATCACTATATGTAATGGAAATAATCTGGAAATTCTGGAGACTGCTACGTATTTATCAGACCTAATTACAAGTAAACCTGTAAATCGAACCCCTTCTATCGAAGAACCGGGAACAATTCTTCTAAACCAATTCGATGGAACAATTCTCTTAGACAATGAACAACGGGATCTAAACGGAACCCGTGATGGAATTATCTAATGCGTTTTGTGCCATAGATGCTAAAAGCTACAACTTCTTCGAAAAGAATTAAAAACAAACTTTACATTTTACAGCCAAAATACGTAGAACAAAACACAGAGTAAACGTTATCCCTATGCCGGGTAAAGGAAATGAGTACAAATAATAAAGAAGCATCGATTTGTTTGATAGCAAATACACAAAAGATTTCGTAGTAAACTTTGGATTTGGTATAATTGGCATAATCTCTCTAGTTAAGGTACTAATCAAAACGAAACCACTGAAGACAAATGGCATATCGGATACCAACGTATTAATCTTGCAGCGCTTTTTACATCCATACCTGAATTGTCAGTGTTCGGTCAGATCTACATCATTAAATTAATATTGTATTTAAAATCATCTAATTAATAATCTATTCTAATCTAATCTATTTCTAAATTAGTCATTCCTTTAAATCATTATTTGTAAATTAATTCACTCCTTTAAATACCATTATATGTTTATAATTAATTCACTTCTTTAAATACCGTATCGGTTATTATGGAATTCCTTTATTTGCTCTTTCTTACTTTTTCACATTCCTAACTGTTTTTATTTACTTAAACTTTTGAAGCTAAATTCTATCAAACTGTAAGCATAAAGATAATTTTATTTAAAACATTAAAGAAAAACAGATCACAGTTCAAACAAAAAATTATCAGTGTTTCATTTTCAAAGTGTTTAATTTAACATCTAGTGAAACATTATTTGGCGACCGTGACAGGACAATTAAAACATAATTTCTAATTAAATTTATAGACAATATAAATAAATATTAAAAAAAAACAATTATCGAGGAAGGCAGTGTGTTAAAAAAATTCAACAAATTAAAAAAAAAACAACAACAACAGTAATATTGGTAAATTACAATAAAAGCCATAAAATTATCGTCATCGTCATCTCATTTCCAAGCCACCATCAACTTCATTATGTGCAAGTTTCATCATCATTAATATCATTTGCAAGCCACCACCAGTGTCATCTAAATCATCATCAACATCATTTGCAAACCACCACCACTGTCATCGTCATTATCATCAACATAATCATCGTCATTGTCAGTCAATAACATACACAGCAAACGCACTTTTTCGTCACCTTCTGGGAGGTCAGAATAAAACAACAACAAACGTAAGTAGGAGAGATATTTGCTCTTCGTTTTTTCATCATTTCTTTTATTCTTATTTAACATAATAAGTTAAGTAGATCACACATATCCATACACGCTGTACCAGCAGCAAACCATCTGTGTTGGACCTTTTTATAAATTGAATCAGTGTTGGGTAATTTTCGGCCTCTTGGTACTTTATAAAAATTGTGTGGCATATATTAAATTTCGAAATTGGTAACTTTTATATAATTTTAATACAATTTACTACAAAATGAGTACAGAAAAACCAGAAACTCTGACTTCATTAAAGTCACAACGGGCAACAATGAAACGGAATATACCGCAAATGAAGGGTAAAATTGAGAAACATGGTGAATCATCGGATTTTACAACATTAGAATGTAGACTTAAAATTCTTGAGTCATCCTTCAAACAAATATGCCACATCCAGACACAGGTAGAGAGATTAGAAGGAAATTGGCACCAGTCGCTCTGATATAGAAGAACTTTTTATTTCTGCGAAGACGCACTTGGTTACTCTTGTGAATCAGAAGCGAACGGTCAGCGACATGGACCAAAGCATTTTAAATGCCACTCAACCTATTTTATCGCGATTTATAAGTACATTTAATACTTTAGTGCATAATGAGTCACACATACCAACTATTACAAATTCAATTACTTACTTAACTGTGTATCGGGCCAGGCTTTGGCAGTAATTGAACCTTTTCAGGTTATTGAGGCAAATTATCAAAGAGCTCTAGATCGTTTAAAGGAACGCTACGATAATAAAGCTTTAATGTTCATTGATAATATCAACTTGTTTTCAATTTCACCTATATCTAAACCGAATGCTTCATCACTTCGTTCAATTATCGATACTGTATCCGCTCTTAAGAGTTCATTGCTCGCGTTGGGATCAGAACTTGATGTTATGAACGCTATAATAATTCATATTGTTCTATCAAAAATGGATGGAGATTCAAAAAAAAGGTATACGATGAAAAACAAGAGTTTAGTTATCTGCCTTCATGGGATAACTGCTATTCAATTTTAAGTCGTCATTGCCAATATTTGGAAAGCCGTGCAGCAGAAACAGAGTAACTTCACGTTCGTGATATCAAACCCAAACAAAACCCCAAACGTCCAGGGTCATCGTTTATTGTATCAATCATGTTTTGCAAAAGTAAAGAACATTTTATTGGAAGCTGTCCTAACTATTTGTCACTACCTATACCTCGTCGTTTCGATTTCGTAAAAAGTTCTAAATTATGCATTAACTGCCTTAAAAAGGGGCACGTTGTATCTCAATGCCCCTCAAAATCTCGTTGTCGTGTTTGCCACATATCGCTTCATACATCACTTCATTACTCAAATGATACAAATATCTCTTCACACTCATCGCAACAGCATTCAACTTCAAATTCGTCGTTCTTACCATATCAATCATCTTCCAGTTCATCGGTCCGTACTTAAGTTCATCATTTCAACAACCACGCTCATCGTCCTTTCAACCTTCATCGTCTTCGTCTCAGATATAAACTCATAAATCAAATAATTCAGCTTCAACTCATTTTACAAAGCTCACGTCGCTTGTTTACTTCTAATGGCTATTGTTTTTGTCAAAGATTGCTTTGGTAGTCTCCAGCCTCTTCGAGCCTTACTGGATTCTTGTTCAGAAGTTAATCTCATTACCCAGGTAGCAGTCAATCGGCTTCGCTTAAAACAAAATAAATCTAATGTGGACATTTCCGGCGTTTCAGAACTTCGAACCCATTTAAAATACACTGTTACTGCCATTATTAAATCACGTGATTCTGCATTTGAATGCACAACATGTTTTTCAGTAATAAAATCTATTTCTTCTCATCATCCAGCTGAAAACATAGATGCTTCTAACTGGACTATACCTAATGATCTTAAATTAGCAGATCCGCTATTTAATGTACCTCAACGTATTGACATGTTACTGGGATCTGAAGTATTTTTTGAGTTACTGCTTGAAGGCAAAATTACCTTTGGAAGTGGTCTACCTTGTCTGATCAATACATCACTCGGTTGGGTTGTCGGCGGCAGTATCAACATGCAGTCTACACAGCGAGCATTATCCTGTAATGTCATAACTAAACATGAAGATATGGATTCATTGTTAAGAGCATTCTGGGAGATTGAAGAATTTAAAAAACGAGAATCGACCTGGACCGAAGAAGAACAGCTATGTGAGGACCATTTCGTTAAAAATACAACATTTAATGCAAATGGGAGTGTTCAGGTACGTCTACCATTTAAATCCAATTTAGAACAACTTGGTACGTCTTTAGAAACAGGTGGTCGGCGATTTTTGTATATGGAAAAACGCACCTTAAAAAATAAAGATTTTCGACAAATGTATTCAGAGTTCATGGACGAATACATTCGACCTGGGCATATGTCACCCGTTAGCCTTGAAAAACTAAATTCTTCGCATTACATCATTCCCCATCATGCTGTTTTGCGCCCTCAAAGCACTACAACAAAACTGAGAGTAGTCTTCGACGCCTCATGTCGCACGTCAACGAACATTTCATTAAACGAGACATTAATGGTTGGTCCAACAATCCAAAGGGAACTGATATTAACGATTTTATCTTTTCGTTTGAACAAACTCGCTGTCAGGCGATATTTGCAAGATGTACAGATAATTCCTAGTGCATGAAGAGGATCGCAAATTTCAATTAATACTATTTAGGAATAATATTCATGATGCAATCAAATTATATTAGTTAAACACCGTGACTTACGGCACCTCTGCCGCTCCATTTCTCGCTGTGAGAAGTTTATTCTTCATAGCTGACTCTTACAAAAAGGAATTTCCCGTTGGTTCCGAAGTCCTTAAAGAGGATTTATATGTTAATGGTCTTCTAACGGGCGCAGATGAGTTTTCGGAGCTTCAATCTAAAAAATACGAAATTATAAACATACTACAAAAGGCTGGCCTACAATTAGCCAAGTGGAACTCAAATTGTCCAGAGATTGCATCATGTGACTGTGAGCTGCATTTAAAAACGAATGATGAATACATTACTAAAGCCCTAGGGATTTCCTGGAAACCTAAGGAGGACTTTTTCTGTTTTCGTTTTGAACTTCCAATTATTGAAATACCAACTAAAAGATCGGTTTTGTCTACAGTAGCAAAAATTTTTGATATTCCTGGCTTACTTTGTCCAATTGTTGTATGCTGCAAAATTCTAATTCAAGAAATGTGGAAACAAAAATTAGATTGGGATGTACCACTTATCGTGCGTTTATCAAACCTTTGGCGTCAAATTGAAGAAAGCTTTCCATATATTAATAAGATTGAAGTCCCAAGATTTGTAGGTACATCTGGAAAAACAAAAATTCAGATTCATTGTTTTGCAGATGCCTCTCAATTAGCATACGGGTGCTGCATCTATATACGAGCGCCTCAAAAAAATGAGGTTAAAACAACTTTACTTATCGCCAAATCAAAAGTAGCTCCTGTCATTCACCAAACTTTACCACGCTTAGAATTATGCGCCGCCTTACTACTCAGCCGAACCTGGGTTAGAATCAAACATACATTTCATCGTTTTAGTTACCAAATAGTTTTTTGGTCGGATTCAAAAATAGTTCTGAACTGGCTTACGAATTATTCATCGTCCTATGTATGCTTTGTTGCAAATAGAGTATCAGAGATACAAAACTTAACACATAACATTTCATGGACATTCGTGCCCTCAAAACAAAATCCTGCAGATGTGGTATCTAGAGGCTGTCTGGCCAATGATTTAAATAATACAATTTGGTTTACTGGTCCCAAATTTCTTTCTGAACCTGAAGAAAACTGGCCCAAACACAAAATAGATAGTGTCGAACTAGCTCAACAAGAAATGAGAAAAACTTCTTTAAAAACTACAATCATCGTCGAATCACTTATTGATCATCTACTTTCTCGTCATTCCTCATATCTTCGCATCCTTCGCATCATCGCCTATATTCATCGTGTTTTTGATAAACAAAAGCGAAATTCATTCATCACGTCTGACGAGCTTAAAACATCATTTTTGAGAATTATTTATAACGTTCAGCAATTGGCATTTAAGGAAGAAATCAGTGATTTACTCAACAAAATTTAAAACCATGTTTTCAAAAATTATCCCTTTTTCTTGATGAGATTCAGTGCTGCAAATCAACTATTAAGATTATTCGCGTGGGTGGCAGGCTTGCAAATGCTTCGTTACCATATGAAACTAAATTTCCTCTTTTATTGCCAAAAAAACATCTTTTCACAAAACTCTTCGTCGAATACCTTCATCGCAAACATTTACACGCTGGTCCAAAGGCGCTTCTTGGTATACTTCGACAACAGGTCTGGATGATTAATGCTAGAGAAGTTGTCAGAAAAATCGTCCGTAACTGTGTTCATTGCTTTCGGTACAACCCAAAACTACTACAACTAGTAATGGGTGATCTTCCTGCCTATCGTTTAAAGGCTCAACGGCATTTTCTTGTGTCTGATGTAGACTTTTGTGGCCCCTTCTACACATCCTATCGTATTATAGGAAAACCACCGTACAAACATACGTAGCTATTTTTGTTTGCTTTGCTTCTAAAGCTATACATATTGAAGTAGTATCAGATCTCTCGACTAATACTTTTCTTTTATGTCTAAAAAGGTTCATAGGTCGTCGTGAAATTCCTCAGAAGATATATTGCGACAACGCAACAAATTTTATTGGTGCCAACTCAAAACTTCAAGAACTGAAGCAACTGTTTTTGGATAAAGCTAACGTAAAAGAGTTAATGAACTACAGCGCAGCAATAGGCTTTAAATTTGTGTTTATTCCTCCACGTACTCCACACTTTGGTGGCCTGTGGGAATCTGCTGTGAAAGCCACTAAAACACTCCTTGTGAAACGTATGTCTCGAGCCAATCTAACATACGAAGAATTCCAAACAGTCCTCATAGATGTTGAAGTTATTTTAAATTCAAGACCTTTATCAGCCAGATCAGATGATCCAAATGACGGTGAGGCTTTAACTCCTGCACACATGTTAATTGGCTCTTCCTTAATGACGCTGCCTGATGAAACTTTTAATAACTGCACAAATATTACATACTTAAAACGATGGCAACTTGTGACGTATTTAAAGCAACAATTTGGCAGCAATGAGTGCGCGACTATGTGTTAAGCCTACAAAATAAATCTAAATGGTTCAAATCACACAAAAACTTAGAATAAGGCTCTCTAGTAATCATCCACGAAGATAACATTCCACCACAATTCTGGCTTCTCGCTCGTGTTATCCAAACGTTCCCAGGTCGAGATGGAAAAGTACGAGTTGTTGATCTTAAAACACCAAAGGGCATCCTTAGACGACCCATTCATAAAATTGCGCCTTTACCAAATGTCGAAGCTAATTGAAAGAGGTCTTTCAATGGGGCGGAGGATGTTCGGTCAGATCTACATCATTAGATGTCATTTCTAAATTAGTCATTCCTTTAAATCATTATTTGTAAATTAATTCACTCCTTTAAATATCATTATTTGTTTATAATTAATTCACTTCTTTAAATACCGTATCGGTTATTATGGAATTCCTTTATTTGCTCTTTCTTACTTTTTCACATTCCTAACTGTTTTTATTTACTTAAACTTTTGAAGCTAAATTCTATCAAACTGTAAGCATAAAGATCATTCTATTTAAAACATTAAAGAATAACAGATCACAGTTCAAACGCAAAATTATCAGTGTTTCATTTTCAAAGTGTTTAATTTAACATCTAGTGAAACAGTCAGAAAGGATAAAATCTGAACACAACAATATAACAAGAGTCTCGGATATTTCTTACTTTTGACTGAACGAGGACGCTCGTAGTTAATAGGGGAATAGTTAACCCAAAAAATTAAAAGACATTCATTGGCTTAAAACGGAAGTGCCGACGATAATCCAGACTATTTAACATTATTTTTTTTATATTTAATGAATTATTTATTTTATTTTTATTTATTTATTATTAGTCATAGCACATCAAGACAATAATCTTATAAATGAAAGTGCTATGGGAGTATAGCAAAGAAAAAAAGTAATAAAAAATTATTGATAATATAAGTAATGAAATATTTGAAATAATGTAGAAATAAAAATGATTAAGAACATGTTATAATGTTAGAAAGTAGCAATCGATGTAAGAAATAAATTAGGAAAAATACAAAGAATATGCAAACAAAGAAAAAAATATATACATAAATATAAGGAGATACAATGACATTTTAAAGACTAAATTAGAAAAATTAAAATTAACAATCGCCAATAAAAATAAAAAAAGGAAAATGTACAAAACAATAAAAAAATACACTAAAAATTACTAAAACAGATTGTATAATTCCTTTTTGAACTTAATTGCATTGCCTACGGTCTCAATATAATTAGGTAAAGTATTCCAAAGACTGATGGTAAAAACTGGTGTTGTGACAAAAGCGTCTTATGTCTATGTTGGATAATTTTCCTATCGCGGTTGGATCTTGAAAACTTAATCCTGCTAAATAAGTATATTGGCTGTTCTGAGGTAATAATCTTATGGAGGAGAATAAGGCACTTAATATTTAATAGGTTATCAAAATTAATTCCAAAAATCTGGTAAGAAAATTGTGAAATATGGTCTCGACGGTCTTTAATAAATACATATCTTACTATATTATTGTAAGCCAAGTTGAGTTTCTGTATTACAGTCTGTGAAAATTTCAGATCCGTATAAAAGAACAGGAATCAAATACGTTTTAGCCAGTTTCATACGTATGGCAAGGGGAGTCGAACCTACAGCAGCCCAAAGGTTTCTAAGTATACCGTAAACTTTACCAGAGATGACATTAATGTGGTTAGACCACGTTAGCTGACCTTTAGAGGCATTACCCAGATTGGATGCAAAGTTGATTGAGTCTATATATAATTTGATATTCTTAATACGAGTGCTTCTACAAAGCTGAACGTCATCAGCGTACATGTGTACACTACAATTATCCAACACATCAAGTAGGTCGTTAATGTATGCACTGAACAAAAGAGGCCCTAGCATTGATACCTGAGGAATACCTCTTCCAACGTTTAGCGAATTCGAGATGCTGCCATTTAGGTAAACTCGTTGGGATCTGTTCATAAGATAAGAATTTATAAGACTACAAGCCGAATTAGAAAAATGAAAGAGGATCTCTCCAATAATATTGAATGATCAACCGTATGAAAAGCCAATAAAACTACCCAAAAAATGATCCAAAAAAACTAAAAACGCTATGTAATTTTCATCTAGTTTTAACCTAAGGCCATCAACTACATTGACCAAAGCAGTAGTTCAGTTCCTAGCTTTCATAAATTCCGAGTGATTATCAGATAAGAAATTATTACTTTCGAAATAATTATTTATTTGTCCAGCTATGAGGTTTTCCATTACTTTAGGCTACCAATTATACAGATACGAAACTTTTGAAAAAACGCTCAAAGCAGCAGCTTAACCTTCCTCGTAGAGGGAGAAAAAAAATATTATAATGTTTTGCGAATCAAATGTGTTAAAAGCAACAGATATACAGAGTGAAAACTGGCGGTTAAAGTAGAAAAACTAAATGTAAATGAACATTTATTTTGTGTTAAAAAAGGGAAAATTTGGAATATTTTTAAATTTCTTCAATGAAAAGTTTAAAGATTCTTAAATATTTAAATATTAGTCGAAATGTGTGTGATTTTCGGTCACAATGAATATAGTTTATTGTGTAAGAGGTAACTAAGAAGCTAAATATTACAAGATCAAAATAAGATGTACTGCTCATAAAAAATTGTTCTTGCTTGTTGCCAATATGTTTTAATGTCCTGAAAGAAAAAGTTAAAAATTGTTATTGTTATTAGTTGTTTTTATTATTTATTAATAGTTTTAGACAAAAATTACATGTTTTATTAATTCCCGCCAATATAAAACCACCCCGAAAACTAAAATAACATAAATAAACAAAACAGAGTTACAATCATAGAGGGACAGAAATACTTTTTGGTAATATTTGCTGTCCCTTTCTCAATATAAGGTTAACTGTCAAACTCTAGTTTCCATTCTGTGTATTTTGTGCTTTAGGCAGGAATGGAAGAATGGCAAATGGCCTGAATTCGTTGTTAGATTTAGGAATGGGAACGATTTTCGATTGTTTCCATTCATCAGGAAGGGGGACATAATTGAAACTGTATTGAATAAATTAGTAAAATAAGGGAAAGGTGACAAAGCTTTTAGAAACACTGGATCTAAATCATCGGAACCAACCGCATTCGATTTCACCGAAGATAAGCATTCCAAAACCTCGAGCTGATTAACACAACGAACAACGATTAACTAGCGGAACAAAACAAAGGTTGTCATATATGTATGTTACTATCAGGGGTCATAATATTAATATTAACAAATTTGTCATTGAGAGCTTTTACATCAACATCAGGACAAGAATTATGACATTTTTGACCAATGTCAATATGTTTTTGCAATTTTAATGCGTTTAGTAACCTCTGAATGGTTTTCAAACCATCTGTTCATCTTCCATCGCATATAGACAATGACGCGCTTATCAATTAATGCTTTAATTTCAGCATTAAACCGCGGTTGGTGCTTGGCCTTAACAATTTTAGTTATTACAGGAACACAACTGTCATATAGCAAACGAACATTTTCTTGAATTAGTGCCACTTTCTCATTTACATCATCTAGTGAGTAGATCTGAGCAACATATATTATCAACCCTACTAATCAAAACTGTAAAATCGATATTTTTAAAATAACGGTATGTAGTACGCTTCTTTTAGGGACTCAGTTTTACAGTTTTAACGAATAAGAAGTATTGTTCTTTAACTAAACTGCAATTGAATATAAGAAATAATTTTAAGTTCAGTTTTACTTTTATCTTTTTTAAACAAAAAATATATAAAACAAATAAATAAAAAAAAATATTTTTAATATAAATAACAATGTAAAAATTATTAATTTATATGGTGTTAAGCAGAATAATTCCTCTCTCCAGTTGTTGCAATCTCTCAAGGCGCCACTTTTCGCTAATTTAACGATGATGCCTTTCATCCTCCCAGTCTGAAGTAATGTGGTCCGTAAAAGTTCAACTGTGACTTCGGTGTTCACCAAAGAAGTTCCAGTAGTATTCCATCTTCGCCTGCTGCTTTTTTGTTCCTTAACGTCTTCATGACCTATTTTAGCAGTTTTTAGGTTGTACGGTATGCGTAACACATTTCCGCAGGACTGATATCTCCAAATTTCATTTTGTTCAGTTGTTGTATCTGTGATGACGTTACTGATTTCTTCGAAATATTCTCCCTACAGTGGTCCGCGACTGTTTGGGACCTATTACACTTATGTATACGGTATAATTTCCTCAAATTGTTCTAGCTAGCTGCTTCCTCTGCTGTAATTGCTACCCGTTCAAGGAACTTTCTTTTGTTCCTTCTTGCTGCTTACTTTATATTATATTATATTATATTTGTTATAACACTGTAATATGGTGATATGTCTTATTTTACTTTTAAATCGAGTCATTATTACTTGGTATGATAGGGTTTTCCATCTTTAAAAAGAGCTTCTGATGTATTTTGATATTATAATTCCTACTCCACTTCTGTCGCCGTCTCCAATCCTACTATAGATTACTGTATTAAAATTTCCTGTCATTAGTTCGCCATTATCATTCACTTTCATTTCGCTGGCACCTAGTACTTCGATATTATATGATGTAATCTGGTGTTCTAGCTGCGCCAGCCTTGATGCTTCACTAAGAGTTTGTATGTTCCATTACGCTATATGCATACCTTTCCGAGTGCCAAAGGTTATTGCTACAAGTTCCAGCTGGTTGTTATTCTGCCTTGTTTCTGTTTCGTTAATCATTTGTTGTTCCAGCTTAGCAGGTGACTGTATTGCTGTAGCAGGTCCTGGGATAATGGGACTGTCATTTATCGTTGTCACCCTTCATTTCCAGGGGTGTGGGGAGTCTTAGATGAATTGTATTGAAAGGAGCGAGGCCACTTAATATTCTTGAAATTCGAAAACCATGATGAAATTTTTTTAACTCCAATTGGATTTGAACCTGAGCTTTTTTTCAACTCCATTAGGATTAGAACCTGGGCTTTATTTTCATCGTCATTGGGTTCCGAACCTGGGCTTCTCGACTTATAGACAAGCAATACACCACGCCGAAGCTATTGGTCTTAAAATTAACTTTATAGGCCATTTACACTACAGCGAAATCTAGTAGATTAGATTTCAAATCTTGCTCAAAATCTAGATCGTTTACACTGGATTTATTTGACAGTAGCAAGATTTCATTTTAATAACAAAAACAGCTGACTGAAATTTAAAAGAAAATAATAATATTTCCAAATTTAGTTTAATACCAAACAAAAATGAAAAATATTTACGACATTTCGTGTCGTAAACATATATATAGGTAATAATATATAAATATTAAACCGCACTTTAATACAGGTTCGTCATGGGTCATTCTGGGAGCAAGATATTCCTAATATTTCATATGATATGTTCATCGAAAGGCCGCCAAACTTTTAATTTGTTACGCTTAACCTCTTCAGGGACGATTTTTTTATGGTGACAAAAAAATGATTAAATTTTGTTTTCTTTTTAAATTATTTAATTTTATTTAAATAGGAATTCAGAAAACAAAAAACAATGAAAATTCACAAAAAGGGATAACGTCCACATTTGTGGCCACTGAGCGTTAATGGTAATTTATGTGTGATATCATTATATATTATATATATTCTTAACATTTCTCACAAATGTAGAGAGTTCGTCTTACACAATTTTTGTCGTGACATCTGGGGAGATTTTTCAGGTCCTTGTATTTAGGATAATGATCCATACCGTCCAGTCTAATTCCAGGATTCACTTTAGTCCAGCTTATAATATATATATATATATATATATATATATATATATATTATATATGTATATAGTATAATATATATATATGCATTTACAGCTGACGTAAGCGTCTGCAACTGCACGAGCAACTGCATTTGTCGGAGTTGTTATGTGACACTTTTCGTTGAATATTCTTTTTATAAAATGCAAACACTTCATTTTTATATTTTAGAGGTTTAAGTAGAATTTAATTTTTTGATTTCAATAAACTTAATCTTATTTTAACAACTCAACTGTTGAGTTTATATTAACTGGCGCAGTCGGTTCAAACGAACCTGCATTAGTATTAAAAATTTAAATAGTAAGAAATAAAGTAATTAACAAACTAGTGATAAGTGATAGTGAAAAAGTGATAAAAATTTTATTTAATAAATTTAATAAAATACTGACTAAACAAATAATATCACTGAATAAATAAATAAACTTTTGATGAAGTGATACAAAAGTTTAATAAAAACTGAAAACACCGACTAAATAAATGACAGAGAATAACACAATAGACGAAATAAATAAACTGTTGAATAATAGCAAAATCTCCAATATGCCGGACAACAAAGAAAAAAGGGAATTTGCTCTGCAAAACCTGAATTTTATTGAACCATTTGACAGAAATGTCGACACTGGCGATATTTATTGAACACATAGACTCCATTGTCTCAACGATAAGTGGCCTTGAGACCGAAGCTAAACAACTATTTTTTAACGCAATTCAAAGGAAGCAGGTGGGAGGTGCTGCAGATCTTCTTAGAAGAGAAAACCCCAGCGACTGGAAGGCACTGAAGTCAGAGATAGTGGAGGAATATGGCAAAAAAAGGACATTTCAACACAGATACTGGAGTTGGGTAATGTAAAGTTTGTTAATAGTGTTAAGTTATTTTGTGAAACGTTAAATGGTGCTATTTGTAAAATAAAAGAGTGTATACAGTTGAGTGAAGAAACTGAGACTAGAAGGAATATATATAGATTGGAGGTAAACAGATTTGGTTTAGAGATTTAAAAAAAAAATTACCTACCATATTGCCACTATACTTAATTCCAATCCTGTATCGGATTTTAAATCGGCGCTTAAAATTTTGAGGGAGAGCCGTTTATATTTTTAGAGAATATGGAAAAGTAATTCCAAAAAAATAGAGGCATTGATCATAATAATTATACGCAAGAAAAAAGTTTCAGCCAATATCCCATATTCGGTAAATGCCCCATTATTCCGACCCATCCCAATGTCCAACAAACGCTCCCCAATTTTGCAGTCCCGGACAACAATATCCAAATTACCAAACGGGTAATTTTAATCAGACTAATGCCAATAATTATGTACCATTCGATAATAGCAATCTTTCACTACAAACTCATTTAGTGGAAGCTAGAGGCCCTGGATGGAATAATTCAAACCAGTCTAGAATCAGACGATAGGGAGCTCCTGTTCCAATGGAGCAGGATGACTCAAATTATCATTTACATGGCTCGGAAAATTGCCAATGGTAACATTTTGTATAGAGAATAACCCAATTAATTTTCTTATCGATACAGGGTCATCAGTAGAAAACCATAGAGCAAAAAACAAAACCAATTTCTTTAAGAACAGCAACAAGTTCGGTTGTTTTAAATTCTATTCAGTACATTTTTGTTCATGGTGAGCGTATAGGGCTATATGTGTACGATTTTTCGGATAGCTATGAGGGATTGTTGGGTTACGATGCACAGTACATCTCCCTACTGTTTACCAATATGTGTGGTCCCCAAAAAGCCTGATGCCTCAGAGAGGGCTAAATGGCTGATGGTAGTAGATTACCGCAAATTAAATGAGATCACGATATCTGATAGATATCCGATACCTAATATAGAGGACATATTGGATAAGTTGTGAAGGTGTCTCTATTTCTCAACGATCGGCCTGGCCAAGGGTTTCCATCAAATAGAGATGGACCCTGCTGACAGAAAAACGTTTTCAACGGCAAACGGCCATTTGAATTTATAAGAATGCCCTTTGGCATTCCAAAGGTTGATGAACAATGTGATGGGAGACCTTGTAGGAAAGCACTGCTTAGTATATCTTGACGATATTATAGTGTTCAGTGCATCTCTGCAGGAGCACACCGGATCGCTCGGCAAAGTGCTAAAGAGATCGACAGAAGCAAATTTAAAGATTCAGCTTGACAAGTGCGAGTTTTTGAAACGAGAAGCCGAGTTCTTAGGTCACTTGGTGTCACCTGAAGGGGTGAGACCAAACCCCAGGAATACAAATGCCATTATTAAATATCCAATACCAAAAACGGAAAAGGAAATAAGACAATTTTTGGGTTTGGCTGGGTTTTACAGAAAGTTCATTAGAGACTTTGCCGAATTAACAAGCCTTTGACATCCTGTTTGAAAAAGGGAAATAAGATAAAGTATAATGATAGAGAATATATTAATGCAGTTGAAACAATAAAGATTATGATTATTAGGGAACCAATTCCTTCATACCCGAATTATGACAAAATTTACACTCTAACCACAGATGCTTTGAATGTTGCTCTTGGCGCTGTTTTGAGCCAAGAAGATAAGCCAATATGTTTCGCAAGCAGTACGCTCAATGAACATGAGCTTAATTATTCGACCATCGAACGTGAACTTTTGGCTTTGGTGTGGGCAACGAAATATTTCCGCCCATACCTATTTGGCAGAAAATTCTTGGTAAATAGTGACCATAAGCCCCTTCAGTGGCTACATAATCTCAAGGAGGCGAACACCAAACTCCAGATATAAAAAATCAAACTTAATGAATTTGATTTCGACATAAAGCATATTTCAGGCAAAGAAAAGCATATTGCCGATGCCCTCTCCAGAATAAAAATTGATGAATGTCATATGAACGAAAATATTAGCTCTGATATGGCCACCATTCACTCAGCGGAAGAGGATAACGCTAATTATATTCCCATCTCCGAGAGGACATTAAATACATTTAGAAATCAGTTAAGACTTCTTACTAATGATTCTAACGGGACTGTCAAACAAAAGGTATTTTCAAATACAGTTATACTATGTTCACGTATACAATTTAATTGAGTTAATATTCGGTTAATTGACAACAATATTTTAACCGTTCAGGTATAATAAATATAAACAATATTCAGCTTACTGATTATTCATTTGACAGCTGATACAGCTGATAGACAACAACATTGTTAAAAAAAATTTTTTGAAAAATTTTGTGAAAAAACTGGAAGTCGATTCATTATTTGTTGAAAATGTTTTACTAGTGTTAAATAGAAACACTGAGCTGTTGCGGTTGTTCAGAACAATGTTTGATTCGGAAGTGGCTTCCCTCAGAAGGATCAGAAAGAAAAATTTGGTAATTCTGAACAGTTTGCTGAAAAGAAAACTTTTATTAATGGCAATATTAGAGGGAAATAGAACTCAAAGGGCCTTATGGAAATTGTTAAGTAAAATATGAACAATAACAACAATAACTACATTTGCAATTTTCAGAACTGCCAATCGACATTTTGGGAAATCAACTGTCATTCCAATGACGATCAGTTTTTAAAATGCATTTTAGAATGACCCGTAGTAGTTTTGACGTCCTCTGTAGTTTGTTAGGGAAATTGAGGAGGAATGACACAAAGTGGCATAAAGCGATTACGCTAGAAAAGCGCGTAGCCATCGCTTTGTTTATCCTCAGTTCATCTGGGGAATGCAGAGTGGTTTCAGAACTTTTTGGTGTTGGTAAGTCGACGGTGTGCACAATTTTGCTGGAATTTTGTAAGGAAGTGTGGCAGCTGTTGTCCACAAGATGTATGAAGAAATTGCCTTCAACGCAACAATTTCTAAACAATTGTGTTCACGGATTCGAAAGGCTTGGTTTTCCACAATGTCTAGGGGCCATTGGTAAGTTTGAAATTTGTCAAAAAAATCCTCAAATGACAAGCTATTCCAATTTATATTTTCAGATGGGTGCCATATCGAAGTTAAACCAAACCAAAACGATGCCACTGACTACTACAACTATAAGGGATGGTATTCTATGGTACTTTTGGCGCTTGTGGATTACAGGTACCGGTTTTTATACATAAACATTGGGGCTCCTGGACGTTGCAATGATTCCCAAATATATAATTCATCCCTATTAAAGAAGGTACTAGGGAACTGCGACGTATTAAAATCAAATACGAAACAAATAGGTGGTATCAAAATGCCAGTTTGCATTTTGGGAGACTCAGCCTTTAGATTCTCAACCAATTTAATGTTACCGTACCCGTTTTCAATTACTTTATCAGGTAAACAAAAGTTGTTCAACTACCAATTATGGAAGTGTAGAAGAGTGGTAGAGAACGCTTTTGGTCACCTCAAAGACCGTTTTCGGCTTATAGGTAAAGGCATAGACAACCGAGTAGGGAACGCGCCGATTATTGTTCAAGCTTGTTGTGTTTTGCCCAATTTTTTAAATGAAAGAAATGACAGCATAAATCAGTTGTGGCTTGAAATCATAAACGATTTTTCAAACAAATAGGGAGAGCCCAACTTATAGCACTACGATTGGTGATAACGAACCAACCGCTGAAGCTATAAGACAAAGCTTATGTTCTTATTTTAGTAAGTAAAAAGTATCATTTAATTTTTTCAAATTTTATTTTATTTTTTATTTAAGTAGGCAATTAAAGCTCTATTTACATTTTTATTTTGCTCAGCAATACTATCTAGAATTTCTATCTTTCCTGTTTCTATTTCTATCGTTTTTCTTTCTATTCTATTAGTTCGCTTTCATTTTCCTCGCTTTTATTCAAATGTGTTTCTATTTGACTTGAAATAGTATTAAGGTCTTCTAATACTATTTCTTTAAAATTAAATTTATTTTTCTTCCTTGCAGACCCGGAAGTACTTGCTGAAGAACATTGTGGCGATGATGGTGCATCTGATGGTGATGCACTTGCTGATGGTGCAGCATCAACGGCTACATCGGCAACATCTGTATAAATAAAAAAATGTAATTTTCAATGAAAAATAAAACAATAATTTTTAATAAAAAGTAAAAACATACCTTCAATACTTTCCATCGTTAGCTCAATGAACGCATTGGCTTTAAAGCCACCTATATTTGGTGAACTCTTTGGTAATGGCACCATGTGGAAGGTGACCCACCAGATACGCCCACCGCTGCCTTCTCCTTCCTGCAAAATTGTGTTATAATAATGATCACAAAATCATTTACATATACATACCTGTACCGCTGTGTAAAATTTTGTATTTTAACCTGCACATCTCGTTGATTGCAGGAGTGTCCCTGCTGGATCAGCTCCTCTCCCATCTCCGCATAAATGTGGCAATTTTTCCGATGGTCACGCAGGCCACACAGTTTGGATGGCCACATTTCCAGCAGGGCTGATTCGCTGGCGTCAGTCCACCCCATCCTGCTTTTCCTTTTCGTACCTATTTGAAGAAAATAAAATTATTTTTTATTAAACATTATAAATAAATAAATAAATTTAATTAAAACCTACTTTCTGCTTGATTTGCCATTTTTCTTTTGTTTGCAAGTTGCCATTTTTGTTTGTCGTTGTTGACATATGAGTTGTCAAATATCAACAGGAAGTGTTCGGAAAATTGTAATATGTTCACTGAACGTACTTATGACAGTGCTGTATTTAAAGTTTTAATCAATTATATAACAATTAGCATTAAATTGATCAATTAAAAATTTAGATTTTATATGAAATATTGATGTTAATATTGGCGTTAATTGTGATTTACTCAATAAAGGTCCATATGTGAACATAGTATTATATATGTACATTACTATTATACATATATTATTATACATGTATATTACATAGAATTGAGTTGTGACGACATTAAAAATATTATTAAGCAGCATTTGCTGAGAAAAAAATCGGCAATTTTTATGCCAAATAAGGCGGACTTTCTTCGCTTTCAAGACGTGTATAAGGAATTAATACTGACGAGAGCAATGAGAGAATTAGAAAACGTAGCAGAATACTCTATGTTTAAAACTATTGTAGTGGAGCTACATTTGGAAGGTATGCACCAGGGAATAGAAAACGTTGTTAAAGAATTTTCAAAAAAATATTACTATCCAAACTGCGTAAAGGAAATCTCAAAAATCATAAATGCATGTAAATTGTGCAACTTTTGCAAATGCGATCACATAGCTCATAAGTTGCCCTTTAAGCTGACGCTCCGAGTATACGAAACACGCGAAAAAATTGTTGTCGACTTTTGGCAATGGAATAGGAGGAACTATTTAACGTGTATTGATCTTTATTCAAAGTTCGCAATGGCAGAGACGGTTTTAAATTTGAAATGGCTAGAAACGAAACGAGCACTGTTGAGGGTGTTTAATTTTATGGGACCGCCGGAAATGTTAAAAGTCGATCCGTATCAGGGTATGAACAATGTGAACATTAAGCAATGGTGTCAACAACTGATTGTAGTTTTAGAGATAACGACTGGTAAGGCTGGCATAGGAGACATTGAAAGGATTCATAAGACGTTGAATGAGTAGTATGTTTATGTACCTTCTGTATCAATACTTTCATACAAAATCTGGTGCATGCCTGCTTCTTCTTGTTGCTTTTATTTGTATTGCTTTTCAAACCAATGATTGGACGGATAGCATAAGTGTGTGCAAGCGCACAAGATCAATAAGAATATTTCTTAATGTAAACAAATAAAGAATTTTGGATGTAGTTTCGCTTAATTAATTTTTTTTGTTAGTGTGATATATTTCCGTTATGTGTGTGTGTTTTTTTTCTCTTGTGGACAAATGTGGGATAACGACACATAAACAATAGCAGCGCTTTGTTATAAATAATAACAGCGTGACTCCTTATCATTTCTTACTCTTAAGCATAAGATCAATAATAATATTATTTTTTTAATGTAAACATATTTTAAAACGCTGGCTCAAGAATTATGCAGCTGTGTGCACGTTTACATCGTATACCTAAATAGAAACATGATTGTGCATGTTCATTTTATTTGTGTTAATATGAGAATATATGAGTATATGTACGTGCATAAGATTAACAAGAATATTTTTTAATGTAAACAAATAAAGAATTTTTGATGTGGTTATGTTTAATTATTTTTTTTGTATGATTTAATGCGATATATTTCCGTTATGTGTGTGCTTTTTTCTTGTGAACCCATTTTATGATCGTCGAATGTGGGAAAATACATTTTTGCTACAATAATAATAGTGCTTTGTTATAAACAATAACATCGCGCGTCATTATGATTTCTTATAAATAGAAACATGATCGTGCATGTTCATTTTATTTGTATTACTTTTCAAACGAATGATTGGACAGACAGGACGTTTTCTCATCTACATACCAGAGTTTAAATAGACTTGTTTTAAGGATTTGGAAGTCATTCTTGTGCTAGAAAAAATCTTCGAGTACAAGCCGCTGAGACCCGTTCACATGAATCAATTGAACAACGACAAGTGAGATTAGAAACTGATCGTTCGTCTTTATCATCTGGACAACGGGAAACAAAATCCATAAAATGATTAAAAATTAATTGGATATTAGTGTAATGTCTTTCCTTCAAATTTATTTTTGTTGATGGCGCAGCAACACGCGCAGGGTACAGCTAGTTATATAATAAAAAGATTAATTAAAACAAATTAAATTTTTTTCCTAAGATACATATGTATATTTTATTTTCAGATTTTGTTACAGTTCACATATTTCTATTTCTCCTTTAACAAAATCTATTAATCACTTAATTTTATTATTTCCTTTAACATATATGACAGAGTATAGTTGTTCCCTTATAAATTTTATATATTTAGTTTTTACTGTTTAAAATAAATAAAATTATATATATAATAAAGAGATTAATTAAAACAAATTAGTTTTTTATTTCATTAGATTTTTTCCTATGATTTTTTTAAGATGCTTTTATTATTGGTTGAAAGGTATCTTCTAATAAATAACTTCAACTATTTGACTCAGTTTAATAATTTTTCACTTTTCCCTTAGAGCAGCCCTTGTCTTAACAAGATCTTCTAACATTTTATTATGATAATTTTTAGACATTATAATAATTTTTGTATTGATTTTGATCTGCTTTATATCTAGTAACGATCTTCTTTGTATCTCGTAACTATCTGATTTGATTCTGCTCACATCTGATTTATACCTTATCATGATCTGCTTCATGTCTTATGTCTGTGGATTCTGAATTTGAGTACGCTATATCGTGCTTTCTACAATCTGCATCCACTAAATTTATTTCTTTGGCTCCTTTTACTAATCGTTTTTGTAGTTTTGTATCAGGTCCACAAAACTGTTAACCAGGTAGATGTAATTCAACATTTTGAATTTTCAACAACTTGTTTACAAAACCTTTTCCAATCTTACACTAATTAGATTCATTTTTTTTTGTTTTGATTGTAGTTTATAAACATGTTTTTCATTAAAACTTCGTATGAAACACTGAAACAGTGGCTAGCTAGTTATACCAGCTATACCAGCTTTACTAGCTATACCAGCTATACTAGCTATACCAGCTATACCAGCTATATCAGCTATATAAGCTGAACTAGCTATATCAGCTATACTAGCTATACCAGCTATACTAGCTATACCAGCTCTATCAGTATACTAGCTATATCAGCTATACTAGCTATACCAGCTATACCAGCTATACTAGATATATAAGCTATACAAGCTCAACTAGCTATATCAGCTATACTAGCTATACTAGCTATATCAGCTATACTAGCTATATCAGCTATAATAGCTATACCAGCTTTACTAGCTATATCAGCTATACTAGCTATACCAGCTATACTAGCTATACCAGCTCTATCAGCTATACTAGCTATACCAGCTTTACTAGCTATACCAGCTATACTAGCTATATCAGCTATACAAGCTGTACCAGCTATACCAGCTATACCTCTATACTAGTTATACCAGCTATATCAGCTATACTAGCTATATCAGCTATACTAGCTATATCAGCTATACAAGCTGTACCAGCTATACCAGCTATAACTCTATACCAGTTATACCAGCTATATCAGCTATACTAGCTATATCAGCTATAATAGCTATATCAGCTATACTAGCTATACCAGCTATACTAGCTATATCAGCTATACTAGCTATACCAGCTATACTAGCTATACCAGCTATACTAGCTATATAAGCTATACAAGCTGAACTAGCTATATCAGCTATACTAGCTATACCAGCTTTACTAGCTATACCAGCTATACTAGCTATATCAGCTATACAAGCTGTACCAGCTATACCAGCTATACCTCTATACTAGTTATACCAGCTATATCAGCTATACTAGCTATATCAGCTATACTAGCTATATCAGCTATACAAGCTGTACCAGCTATACCAGCTATAACTCTATACCAGTTATACCAGCTATATCAGCTATACTAGCTATATCAGCTATAATATCTATATCAGCTATACTAGCAATACCAGCTATACTAGCTATATCAGCTATACTAGCTATACCAGCTATACTAGCTATACCAGCTATACTAGCTATATAAGCTATACAAGCTGAACTAGCTATATCAGCTATACTAGCTATACTAGCTATATCAGCTATACTAGCTATACCAGCTATACTAGCTATATCAGCTATACTAGCTATACCAGCTATACTAGCTATATCAGCTATACTAGCTATACCAGCTATACTAGCTATATCATCTATGCAAGCTGAACTAGCTATATCAGCTATACAAGCTATACCAGCTATACCTCTATACCAGTTATACCAGCTATATCAGCTATACTAGCTATATCAGCTATACTAGCTATACTACCTATATCAGCTATACTAGCTATACTACCTATATCAGCTATACTAGCTATACCAGCTATACTAGCTATATCAGCTATACTAGCTATACCAGCTATACTAGCTATATCAGCTATACTAGCTATACCAGCTATACTAGCTATATCAGCTATACTAGCTATAGCAGCTATACTAGCTATACCAGCTATACTAGCTATATCATCTATACTAGCTATACCCGCTATACTAGCTATATCAGCTATACTAGCTATACCAGCTATACTAGCTATATAAGCTATACAAGCTGAACTAGCTATATCAGCTATACTAGCTATACCAGCTATACTAGCTATATAAGCTATACAAGCTGAACTAGCTCTAACAGCTATACTAGCTATACCAGCTATACTAGCTATACTAGCTATACCAGCTATACTAGCTATATCAGCTATACTAGCTATTCCAGCTATACTAGCTATATCAGCTATACTAGTTATACCAGCTCTATCAGCTATACTAGCTATACCAGCTATACTAGCTATACCAGCTATACTAGCTATATAAGCTATACAAGCTGAACTAGCTATATCAGATATACTAGCTATACCAGCTATACTACCTATATCAGCTATACCAGCTATACTAGCTATATAAGCTATACAAGCTGAACCAGCTCTATCAGCTATACTAGCTATACCAGCTATACTAGCTATACCAGCACTATCAGCTATACTAGCTATACCAGCTTTACTAACTATACCAGCTATACTAGCTATATAAGCTATACAAGCTGAACTAGCTCTATCAGCTATACTAGCTATACCAGCTATACTAACTATACTAGCTATATCAGCTATACTAGCTATACCAGCTATACTAGCTATATCAGCTATACTAGCTATACCAGCTATACTAGCTATATCAGCTATACAAGCTGAACTAGCTATATCAGCTATACTAGCTATACCAGCTATACTAGCTATACCAGCTCTATCAGCTATACTAGCTATACTAGCTATACCAGCTATACTAGCTATACCAGCTATTTTTTTTTTTTTTTTTTTTTTTTTTTTCGCCGAGGAGGGGCAAATGTACCTAACCGCACCATAGAGGAAGTCGTCACATCCTCCGTGTGTGGGGCCCTCACCCACTAAATCCCCCCTCGTCTCCTGTGGACTTGTTTGTACCCACTCCGGAACTACGGTGGTATTACTTCGGAGTGGAGTCCTTTTGGCCCTTTGGCCCCTTCATGTTCATATCCGCGTCCGGATTGCGAATCGAAAGTTGAGGAGTCATCTAAGCGCCTCCACTATTCCTTTCGTCTAGATCATCGTCTCGGTTACACCCGGCACGTGTGACAGTATCACCTATGCCGACATGCTTACTCGTTCTGCAGCTTCAAGATCTATCTTCTTCCGTCTCAGAATGCGCTCTATGTAATTCACTACCGAGGTCCAATTTTCACTACTCGCAGTCATAACGCCGACAATATTAGCGGCTGTGATCGTTCCGACTATTGACGTCAGTACAGAGCGATAGCTCTGCCAGCGTGCACACTCGAAAACAGTGTGCTCTGCGTCATCAATTACCTCCCCTTCCTCGTACAGGCAGTAAGGGGAGGCGGCCTTGCCCATTCTGTGCAGATATTTCCTAAAATATCCGTGACCCGATAGCATCTGTGTAACGTAGTAGTTTATCTCTCCAGATTTCCGACCGATCCATGGCCTTATGTCCGGGATAAGTCTCGCGGTCCATCTTCCTCTATCCTCCTCGTTCCATCGTTGTTGCCATTTTGAGATGGTGTTTTCCCTGAAGTAACCGGTTATATGATTTCCAGCCGATTTCGCCTTATAAATCTCCATCCGCTCTGCCGCCAGCAGATCCACAGGGATTATACCCGCTATCACCAGTACGGCCGGAGCGGACACTGTACGGTACGCCGACGCGACACGCAATGCAGCCGTTCTCTGTACCGATACGAGTGAGTTTGCCCTCTTCTTGACGTCTAGTGTTTCGGCCCAAATTTCGCTCCCATAAAGCATAATGCTGTTTCCAACATCCATCAGGAGTCTCCGTCTCGCCGGTAGCGGTCCTCCAATGTTCGCCATTAATCTGCTGAGCTGTCCGACGATCTTCTGAGCCTTGTTAGCCGAGTACTGAATCTGATACGAGAATGTCAGTCTGGGGTCCAGCCTTATTCCTAGGTATTTCACCGAGCTCTCGGTCCTAATTGTCTCGTTTCCAATGCTCATGTCCACATGCAAGGGGATACGACGACCAGTGATTAGCAGCAATTCCGTTTTATGCATGGCCAGGTCTAGGCCGTGGGAATCCAACCATGCTTTTGTCCTTAGCATAACGCGTCTCAATTTTCGTTGTGCCTCTTCCGTGTTCCTGGCCGTGATAACAGCTGCGATATCGTCTGCGTATCCAACCAAGAGAGTTCCGTCCGGCATATCCTCCCTCAGAATTCCATCATAGCTAACGTTCCACAGGTCAGGGCCGAGGATAGATCCTTGTGCCGCTCCAGATGTTATTTGTTTCACTCTTGATCCCGAGCTTGTGTTATACACAAGCTGCCTGTTACTCAAATAACTACTTATCATGGCCAGAATGTAATGTGGCACAGAGAAATTGTTCTCCAAAGCATCCAGTACATCGCTCCATCTAAGGCTGTTAAACGCGTTTTTGACGTCCAAGGTGGCAAGCAGTACCACAGGCCTCGTAAAGTGACTCCCACGCTGTGTGACCATAGCTGCTTCAGTCACCTCTCTCAAAGCGCCAATTGTTGACCGACCGGGTCGAAAACCATATTGCCGGGCAGACAGTCCTCCTCTATTCTCAATAGCAGCGGTAAGCCGTGGCTTCAAAAGCCTCTCGAGCAGCTTTCCTGACGTATCCAGCATGCACAGTGGCCTGTACGCGGATGGGTGCTCCGGGTCGCCCTTTCCCTTGCTTATTAACACCAGTCGTTGTTTCTTCCATATTTCGGGGAAAATACATTCTCTTAGGCACGCGTTGTACATTCCCAGTAAGAGTTGCGGTCTTTGATCGGCAATTTCCCGCACTACCTCAGGCGGGATGCCATCGGGCCCTGGTGCTTTGCCGGGTTTTAGTCCGGCTGCAGCTATTTTCAGCTCCTCTTCGGTAAATGGTAAGAATTCTATACCGAGTGTATTCTGCCGTTGTTCGATCCTCGATTCATGAGTAGGGAATAGTGTATCCACTATATTTCTCATAACTCGTTCGTCCATAATTCCCACTGGTTTCCTCCTGTTCAGTTTGTCCATTACAATTTTGTATCCTAATCCGTAAGGGTTTAGGTTTATGTCATCGCGTAGTTCCTGGAACGCCTGTTTTTTCTTGCGCGATATCGCCTCCTTCAGAGATTTCTTTGCCTCTTTGTATAATCGCATTTCGTCAACGGCCGGTCCGTTGGGTCTAGCTCTAGTGTACCTCCGTCGTAGTCGTAGACACTCTCGTCTGAGTGCTGCAATATTTTCGTCCCACCAGTACACAGCCTTCCTCCTGCTATTCGGGGGTCTCAACAAGGGCATTGCCTTCCTACACCCGCGTCCTATTATCCTCATAGTTTGTTCTACTCTCGTCCTCGCGTCGTCCGAGAGCTCAATGCTGCCACACAATCTGTCAACCTCCAAGATCAGCCGATTTTTATCCAATTTTCGTGCATCCCATCCTCTACTGTTCGGAGTGTAATTGTTCTCCTCTCCTCTATTTCTCGAAGCAAAGGTGTACGATATGTACTGATGATCACTACCCGTATATATTTCCAATACCTTCCAGTCCCTGACTCTGTGACATATGCTCTCCGAGACCATAGTTATATCAGGGATAGTTCCCTCGCATCCCGGTCGTCTAAAGGTAGATACGTTCCCCAAATTCGCGAAGATCAGGCCGGTTCGAGCTGCCATCTCCACAATTCGTCTGCCTCTTGGGTTGGTATTCTGCATTCCCCACTCTACAGCTCTGGAGTTAAAGTTGCCTGCCACTATGAGGTTGCCGCCAATCTGCGTTATTGTATCCTCGATTCTGGCCAATTTCTCATCAAAGGTTCCCACGTCATCATTGGGAGTCAGATAACAACTCATTAGAGTAATATCGTCAAACTGTATCCAGGTGAAACAATCCCCCCTACCAGATCTTCTCGGTCGGGGGCCCTGGTTATCCGTTATCCATATAGCCGCTGTAGATGTTTCATCACCCAGCCAGAATCCGCTATTTTTAGCTGCATACTGTTCGCTTATGACAGCTACGTCAACTTCCTGCTCCCTGACTATCTGCGATAGCAAAGAAAAAGCCACCCTCCCTCTATGCATATTTAGCTGCAATATCTTCATGCTGCCTTCCGTAAGGTCCTCTCACAACACCGCGATCCCGGGAGGTGATCCAGAGATCTTCCCGACTCGGCAGAGCAAATACAACATTTCATTTCGTTTCGGCATTCTTTTCTCTTATGCCCCTTTTCTCCACATTTCATACATAGGTCTGACCTGTCCGGTCCACCACACTCCCACCGTCTGTGACCTATTCCGAAGCATCGAAAACAGCGTGTCGGTTCTTCCCTGATAGTTATTCTACAGCTTGTCCAGCCTATTTTGATCCTCTGTAGTTTCAGAAGCGCATTCGCACAACCTGCAGAGGTTGTTACGAAGGCTCTTTTCTGCTCACGGCTGTTCGCCCCGGTTATACGGACGGATATATCCGGATTCATTTCGCCCGCTTCTCTTTGTACCGCTGCCAAAACTTCCTCAGTGGTTGTGAGGGCATCCAGGTCCCGAATTTCTAAAGTGACCGTAGGCACAAGGTCCTTTACGGTTGCCTCTTGATTTAGGACGCTCTTTAGGTTCTCCCTGAACTCGTCTCTTTTGCCTCCTTTACCCATTTCAATGAGAATAGCACCTGTTTTCGTCTTCCGGACGGCTCGTATCGTTATCTCCGATTCCTCTGGTTTTATTTTGCTCCGTATGTTCCTCAGAACGTCAGCGTAGCTGCGCCCCTCGGTTGGGTGGATGATTACAGCCTCTGGACGTTCTTTCACAATTTTTTGCCGCTCTTTTTTCTCCTTCCTTGCCGTTTTCTTGCTCTTCACTGTCTTCCATTCCTCGTTCACTGTTTCCTTGAGCTGTGCCGTGTCCGTCGGTTTTCCTCTCGGCCTCTTTTCTGGGCGGGTATCCGCGGGGCTTGAGGCGCCTCTCTTATTGAGGGAACTAACAGGTGTGGAGACATCGTCGTTCCTGTTATTCCTGGTAATCTCAAGAGCCCTACTCGCTTCCTTTTCCATTTCTGCAGCCTTCCAGTTTTGCCTGTAGCTCTTCATTATATCGATGAGTTCCTCTAATTCTGATACTCCGCTCTGAACATCCATGCTGATGTTCCTTGCTCTCGTCATTGCCGCTCTTATCCTGCGGATAACACTTTGGCACTTAGTAAAGGTCTCCTCCTCTGAGTTCCTCATCTTACATATGAACTCCTGTCTAGGGGAACTGTGCCCCAAAAGCGGTTCTTCTGTTCCACCATGCACTGGTTGTGGTGCATGCGATTGCGCACCCTCTTGCGCAGATTTTGGTGTCGTGCCACCCTTCTCCAGCCCAGTGCTCCTCGCAGATGTGCTCTGAGAGTTCGCCGTTGTCTGGGATTTTTTCACCGGTGATCGCCTGATTTTCGGACTGCTCATAAAGGCAACCTCACCTTGCATCATCTCTTCCACTTCTAATATTTTCTTATTCATTTTTTTCTTTTCGGGTTCCATCTTCAAGCCGCTATCTCATATCGACTATGCAGTTGTCCCTTAAAGACCCCGAGGGTGCCTATGGTGATCAGTGAGGTCCTCGCGAGGGTTGACGCAGATCTTCATGGGAGTCTGCGTTCAGAGCCAGGTCGGACACTAATTAGGAGTCATCTCAACTAAACCTGCATCACCAACTAAATGATGACGATAATCGAACGTACTTGAAGCCCTGCCACGGATTTAACGGAACGGAGGCGTCTGCAACACTAGCCTGAAAGCCATTTCGACCGGTTTTCATTCGGTGTACTCAGGTAACAGAATGCAACAAACGTCAGCCCACTTGCGTCATCTTCAAAATCGATTTTCCATTCATAGTCCAGGTCGAATTGCCGAATCGCCAATCTTGCCTTCTCACATTAGCAAGTACCCAGCGAATGCTGAGTACCAGTACCCGGGGAGCGCCTGATCTAAGATACGGAGGCTGTGAGCTGCTTGGCATGTACTTGCAAGGATAGCCCCGGGCTTCGCCATGTTGAAGCCAATCAGTAGCGTTGCCTTGTAGTTACATACCCGCTCCCCGCTATACCAGCTATACTAGCTATACAAGCTGAACCAGCTCTATCAGCTATACTAGCTATACCAGCTATACTAGCTATACCAGCACTATCAGCTATACTAGCTCTATCAGCTATACTAGCTATACCAGCTATACTAACTATACTAGCTATACTAGCTATACCAGCTATACTAGCTATATCAGCTATACTAGCTATACCAGCTATACTAGCTATATCAGCTATACAAGCTGAACTAGCTATATCAGCTATACTAGCTATACCAGCTATACTAGCTATACCAGCTCTATCAGCTATACTAGCTATACTAGCTATACCAGCTATACTAGCTATACCAGCTATACTAGCTATATAAGCTGAACTAGCTATATCAGCTATACTAGCTATACTAGCTATATCAGCTATACTAGCTATATCAGCTATAATAGCTATACCAGCTTTACTAGCTATATCAGCTATACTAGCTATACCAGCTATACTAGCTATACCAGCTCTATCAGCTATACTAGCTATACCAGCTTTACTAGCTATACCAGCTATACTAGCTATATCAGCTATACAAGCTGTACCAGCTATACCAGCTATACCTCTATACCAGTTATACCAGCTATATCAGCTATACTAGCTATATCAGCTATACTAGCTATATCAGCTATACTAGCTATATCAGCTATACTAGTTATACCAGCTATACTAGCTATATCAGCTATACTAGCTATACCAGCTATACTAGCTATATCAGCTATACTAGCTATACCAGCTATACTAGCTATATTAGCTATACTAGCTATATCAGCTATACTAGCTATACCAACTATACTAGCTATATCAGCTATACTAGCTATACCAGCTATACTAGCTATATCAGCTATACTAGCTATACCAGCTATACTAGCTATATCAGCTATACTAGCTATACAAGCTATACTAGCTATACCAGCTATACTAGCTATATAAGCTATACAAGCTGAACTAGCTATATCAGCTATACTAGCTACACCAGCTATACCAGCTCTATCAGCTATACTAGCTATACCAGCTTTACTAGCTATACCAGCTATACTAGCTATACTAGCTATACTAGCTATATCAGCTATACTAGCTATACCAGCTATACTAGCTATATCAGCTATACTAGCTATACCAGCTATACTAGCTATATCAGCTATACTAGCTATACCAGCTATACTAGCTATATCAGCTATACTAGCTATACTAGTTACACCAGCTCTATCAGCTATACTAGCTATACCAGCTATACTAGCTATACCGGGGAGTGGGTATGAAACTACAAGGCAACGCCACTGATTGGTTTCAACTTGGCGAAGCCCGGGGCTATCCTTGCAAGTACATACCAAGCAGCTCACAGCCTCCGTATCTTAGATCAGGCGCTCCCCGGGTACTGGTACTCAGCATCCGCTGGGTACTTGCTAATGTGAGAAGGCAAGATTGACGATTCGGCACGACCTTGACTATGCATTGGAAATCGATTTTGAAGATGACGCAAGTGGGCTGACGTTTGTTGCATTCTGTTACCTGAGTACACCGAGTGAAAACCGGTCGAAATGGCTTTCAGGCTAATGTTGCAGACGCCTCCGTTCCGTTAAATCCGTGGCAGGGCTTCAAGTATGTTCGATTATCGTCGCCATTTAGTTGGTGATGTAGGTTTAGTTGAGATGACTCCTAATTAGCGTCCGACCTGGCTCTGAACGCAAACTCCCATGAGGATTTGCGTCAACCCTCGCGAGGACCTCACTGATTACCATAGGCACCCTCGGGGTCTTTGAAGGACAACTGCATAGCCGATATGAGATAGCGGCTTGAAGATGGAACCCAAGAGAAAAGATGAATAAAAGAATACTAGAAGTGGAAGAGATGATGCAGGGAGAGGTTGCCTTTATGTGCAGCCCGAAAATCAGGCGATCGCCGGTGAATAAATCCCAGACCACGACGAACTCTCAGAGCGCGTCTGCGAGGAACACTGGGAATAAGAAGGGTGGCATGACACCGGAATATGTGCAGGAAGGGGCGCAAACGCAACCGGCGCATAGTGGAACAAAGGAACCGCTTTTGGGACACAGTTCCCCTAGACAGGAGTTTATATGTAAGATGAGAAACTCCGAGGAGGACACCCTCACTAAGTGCCAAAATGTTATCGGCAAGATTAGAGGGGCAATGACGAGGGCAAGGAACATCAGCATGGAAGTTCAGAGCGGAGTAGCTAAATTAGAGGAGCTCATCGACATAATGCGGAGCTACAGAGAGAACTGGAAGACTGCGGAAAAGGAAAAAGAAGTGAGTATAGCACCCGAGATCACCAAGAATAACAGGAATGACTGTGATGTCTCCACACCTGTTAGTTCCATCAACAAGAGAGGCGCCTCAAGCCCGCCGGAGAGCCGCCCGGAAAAAAGGCCGAGAGGAAAACCGACGGACACCATACAGCTCAAGGAAACAATGGACGAGGAATGGAAAACAGTGAGGAGTAAGAAAACGGCAAGGAAAGAGAAAAAGGAGCGACGAAAAACTGTGAAAGAACGTCCAGAAACTGTAATCATCCACCCAACCGAGGGGCGTAGTTACGCTGACGTTCTGAGGAACATAAGGAGCAAGATAAGACCAGAGGAGTCGGAGATAGCGATACGAGCCGTCCGGAAGACGAAAACAGGTGCTATTCTCATTGAAATGGGTAAAAGAGGCAAAAGGAACGAGTTCAGGGAGAACCTAAAGAGCGTCCTAAATCAAGAGGCAACAGTAAAGGACCTTGTACCTACGGTCACTTTGGAAATTCGAGACCTGGATGCCCTCACAACCACCGAGGAAGTTATGGGAGCCGTACAAAGAGAAGCGGGCGAAATAAATCCGGATACGTCCATTCGTATAACCAGGGCGAACAGCCGGGAGCAGAAAAGAGCCTTCGTGACAACCTCTGCAAGTTGTGCGAAAGTGCTGCTGAAACTACAGAGGATCAAAATAGGCTGGACACGCTGTAGAATAACCATCAGGGAAGAACCGACACGCTGTTTCCGATGCTTCGGAATAGGTCACAAACGGTGGGAGTGTGGTGGACCGGACAGGTCAGACCTATGTATGAAATGTGGAGAAAAGGGGTATAAGAGAAAAGAATGCCGGAACACACCGAAATGTTGTATTTGCTCTGCGGAGTCAGGAATATCTCTGGATCACCTTCCGGGATCGCGGGGCTGCGGGACGAGCTTACGAAAGGCAGCATGAGGATATTGCAGCTAAATATGCATAGAGGGAAGGTGGCTTTTTCTTTGCTATCGCAAATAGTCAGGGAGCAGGAAGTTGACGTAGCTGTTATAAGCGAACAGTATGCATCTAAAAATAGCGGATTCTGGCTGGGTGATGAAACATCTACAGCAGCTATATGGATAACGGATAACCAGAGCCCCCGACCGAGAAGTTCTGGTAGGGGGGATTGTTTCACCTGGATACAGTTTGACGAGATTACTCTAATGAGTTGTTATTTGACTCCCAATGATGACGTGGGAACCTTTGAGGAGAAATTGGCCAGAATCGAGGATGCAATGGCGCAGATTGGCGGCAACTTCATAGTTGCAGGCGATTTTAACTCCAGAGCGGTAGAGTGGGGAATGCGGAATACCAACCCAAGAGGCAGGCGAATTGTAGAGATGGCAGCTCGAAACGGCCTGGTCTTCGCGAATGAGGGGAGCGTAGCTACCTTTAGACGACCAGGCTGCGAGGGCACCATCCCTGATATAACTATGGTCTCGGAGAGCATGTATCACAGAGTCAAGGAGTGGAGGGTCTTGGAAATATACACGGGCAGTGATCACCAGTACATATCGTACACCTTTGCTCCAAGGAATAGACTTGAGGAGGACAATTACACCACGAATAATCGAATTTGGGATGCACGGAAATTAAATGCGAATCGGCTACTCTTGGAAGTAGATAGACTGTGTAGCAGAGTTGAACTCTCGGACGATGCGAGGACAAGAGTGGAACAAACCATGGAGATAATAAGACGCGGATGTAAAAAGGCAATGACCTTGCGGAGACTTCCGAATATCAGAAGGAAGGCAGTGTACTCTGAGAAAAATCAGGCATTCCAGGAACTACGCGACGACGTAAACGTAAACCCTTACGGACTTGGATACAAAATTGTAATGGACAAACTGAACAGAAGGAAACCAATGGAAATTATGGACGAGCGAGTAATGAGATATATAGTGGATACACTATTCCCTACTCATGAACCGGCGAACGAACGACGACGGAATACGCCCAATACAGAACCTTTGCCATTTTCCGCAGAGGAGCTGAAAGCAGCTGCAGTCGGATTGAAACCCGGTTAGGCACCGGGGCCCGATGGCATCCCGCCTGAGGTAATGCGGGAGATTGCCAATCAGAGACCGCAATTCCTACTGGGAATGTACAACGCGTGCCTGAGAGAGTGTATTTTCCCCGAAATATGGAAGAGACAACGGCTAGTCTTGATAAATAAGGGAAAGGGCGATCCAGAGGACCCATCCGCGTACAGGCCACTGTGCATGCTGGATACGGCGGGAAAGCTGCTCGAGAGTCTTTTGAGGCCTCGGCTTGCTGCCGCGATTGAGAATAGCGGTGGAATGTCTGCTAGACAATATGGTTTACGACCCGGTCGGTCTACAATTGGTGCCTTGAGAGAGGTGACTGAAGCGGCCAGGGTAACACAACGAGGGAGCAAATCTTCGAGGCCTGTGGGACTGCTTGCGACTCTGGACGTTAAAAATGCGTTCAACAGCCTTAGATGGAGCGACGTATTAAATGCTTTAGAGTACAATTTATCGGTGCCACACTACATCTTGGCCATGATAAGTAGTTATCTGAGTAGCAGACAGCTGGTGTATAACACAAGCTCGGGCCCAAGGGTGAAATATATAACATCAGGAGAGGCACAGGGATCTATACTCGGCCCCGACCTATGGAACGTCAACTACGATGGAATACTGAGAGAGGATATGTCAGAGGGAACTTTTTTGGTTGGATAAGAAGATGATATTGCAGCTGTTATCACGGCCAGGAACACGGAAGAGGCACAACGAAAACTGAGACGTGTCATGCTGAGAACGAAAACATGGCTGGATGCCCACGGCCTGGATTTGGCCATGTATAAAACGGAATTACTGCTGATCACTGGTCGTCATATCCCCTTGCAGGTGGACATGAGTATAGGAGACGGAGTAATTAGGACCAAGAGCTCGGTGAAATACTTGGGAATAAGGCTGGATCCCAGACTAACATTTTCACATCAGATCCAGTACTCGGCTAACAAGGCCCAGAGGATCGTTGGACAGCTCAGTAGATTAATGGCGAACATTGGAGGCCCGCTACCGGCGAGACGGAGACTCCTGATGCAGGTTGGAAACAGCATTATGCTTTATGGGAGCGAAATTTGGGCCGAAACACTGAATGTTAAGTAGCGGACAAACGCACTGGTGGCGGTACAGAGAACGGCTGCATTGCGTATCGCGTCGGCATATCGTACGGTATCCGCTCCAGCCGTAGTGGTGATAGCGTGTATTATCCCTGTGGATCTGCTGGCAGCGGAGCGGATGGAGATCTATAAGGCGAAATCGGCTGGATGTCACATAACCGCTCATTTCAGGGAAAACACAATTTTAAAATGGCAACAACGATGGAACGAAGAAGATAGAGGAAGATGGACGGCGAGACTTATTTCAGACATAAGGCCATGGATAGGTCGGAAATTTGGAGAGATAAATTACTACGTTACACAGATGTTATCGGGTCACGGATATTTTAGGAAATATCTGCACAGAATGGGAAAGACCGCCTCACCTTACTGTCTAGATCCCTGTGCCGCTCCTGATGTTATATGTTTCACCCTTGGGCCCGAGCTTGTGTTATACACCAGCTGTCTGCTACTCAGATAACTACTTATCATGGCCAAGATGTAGTGTGGCACCGAGAAATTGTACTCCAAAGCATTTAATACGTCGCTCCATCTAAGGCTGTTGAACGCATTTTTAACGTCCAGAGTCGCAAGCAGTACCACAGGCCTCGAAGATTTGTTCCCTCGTTGTGTTACCCTGGCCGCTTCAGTCACCTCTCTCAAGGCACCAATTGTAGACCGACCGGGTCGAAAACCATATTGTCTAGCAGACAGTCCGCCACTATTCTCAATCGCGGCAGCAAGCCGAGGCTTCAAAAGCCTCTCGAGCAGCTTTCCCGCCGTATCCAGCATGCACAGTGGCCTGTACGCGGATGGGTCCTCTGGATCGCCCTTTCCCTTATTAATCAAGACTAGTCGTTGTCTCTTCCATATTTCGGGGAAAATACACTCTCTCAGGCACGCATTGTACATTCCCAGTAGGAATTGCGGTCTCTGATTGGCAATCTCCCGCATTACCTCAGGCGGGATGCCATCGGGCCCAGGTGCCTTACCGGGTTTCAATCCGACTGCAGCTGCTTTCAGCTCCTCTGCGGAAAATGGCAAAGGTTCTGTATTGGGCGTATTTCGTCGTCGTTCGTTCGCCGGTTCATGAGTAGGGAATAGTGTATCCACTATATTTCTCATTACTCTCTCGTCCATAATTTCCATTGGTTTCCTTCTGTTCAGTTTGTCCATTACAATTTTGTATCCAAGTCCGTAAGGGTTTACGTTTACGTCGTCGCGTAGTTCCTGGAATGCCTGATTTTTCTTTCGCGATATAGCCTTCTTCAGAGTCTTCTTTGCCTCCTTATATGCCCGCATTTCGTCAGCAGCTGGTCCATCGGGTCTGGCTCTAGTGTACCTCCGTCGTAGTCGTAGGCACTCTCGCCTGAGTGCTGCGATATTGTCGTCCCACCAGTACACTGCCTTGCTTCTGATATTCGAAAGTCTCCGCAAGGGCATTGCCTTTTTACATCCGCGTCTTATTATCTCCATGGTTTGTTCCACTCTTGTCCTCGCATCGTCCGAGAGTTCAACTCTGCTACACAGTCTATCCACTTCCAAGAGTAGCCGATTCGCATTTAATTTCCGTGCATCCCAAATTCGATTATTCGCGGTGTAATTGTCCTCCTCAAGTTTATTCCTTGAAGCAAAGGTGTACGATATGTACTGGTGATCACTTCCCGTATATATTTCCAAGACCCTCCACTTCTTGACTCTGTGATACATGCTCTCCGAGACCATAGTTATATCAGGGATGGTGCCCTCGCAGCCTGGTCGTCTAAAGGTAGCTACGCTACCCTCATTCGCGAAGACCAGACCGGTTCGAGCTGCCATCTCTACAATTCGCCTGCCTCTTGGGTTGGTATTCCGCATTCCCCACTCTACCGCTCTGGAGTTAAAATCGCCTGCAACTATGAAGTTGCCGCCAATCTGCGCCATTGCATCCTCAATTCTGGCCAATTTCTCCTCAAAGGTTCCCACGTCATCATTGGGAGTCAAATAAGAACTCATTAGAGTAATCTCGTCAAACTGAATCCAGGTGAAACAATCCCCCCTACCAGATCTTCTCGGTCGGGGGCCCTGGTTATCCGTTATCCATATAGCTGCTGTAGATGTTTCATCACCCAGCCAGAATCCGCTATTTTTAAATGCATACTGTTCGCTTATAACAGCTACGTCAACTTCCTTCTCCCTGACTATTTGCGATAGCAAAGAAAAAGCCACCTTCCCTCTATGCATATTCAGCTGCAATATCCTCATGCTGCCTTTCGTAAGTTCGTCCCGCAGCCCCGCGATCCCGGGAGGTGATCCAGAGATTTTCCTGACTCCGCAGAGCAAATACAACATTTCGGTGTGTTCCGGCATTCTTTTCTCTTATGCCCCTTTTCTCCACATTTCATACATAGGTCTGACCTGTCCGGTCCACCACACTCCCACCGTTTGTGACCTATTCCGAAGCATCGGAAACAGCGTGTCGGTTCTTCCCTGATGGTTATTCTACAGCGTGTCCAGCCTATTTTGATCCTCTGTAGTGTCAGCAGCGCTTTCGCACAACTTGCAGAGGTTGTCACGAAGGCTCTTTTCTGCTCCCGGCTGTTCGCCCCGGTTATACGAATGGACGTATCCGGATTTATTTCGCCCGCTTCTCTTTGTACGGCTGCCATAACTTCCTCGGTGGTTGTGAGGGCATCCAGGTCCCGTATTTCCAAAGTGACCGTAGGTACAAGGTTCTTTAGGTTCTCCCTGAACTCGTCTCTTTTTGCCTCCTTTACCCATTTCAATGAGAATGGCACCTGTTCTCGTCTTCCGGACGGCTCGTATCGACATCTCCGATTCCTCTGGTCTTATTTTGCTCCGTATGTTCCTCAGAACGTCAGCGTAGCTGCGCCCCTCGGTTGGGTGGATGATTACAGCCTCTGGACGTTCTTTCACAATTTTTTGTCGCTCCTTTTTCTCCTTCCTTGCCGTTTTCTTGCTCTTCACTGTTTTCCATTCCTCGTTCACTGTTTCCTTGAGCTGTGCCGTGTCCGTCGGTTTTCCTCTCGGCCTCTTTTCCGGGCGGGTATCCGCGGGGCTTGAGGCGCCTCTCTTATTGAGGGAACTAACAGGTGTGGAGACATCGTCGTTCCTGTTATTCCTGGTAATCTCAAGAGCCCTACTCGCTTCCTTTTCCATTTCTGCAGCCTTCCAGTTTTCCCTGTAGCTCTTCATTATATCGATGAGTTCCTCTAACTCTGATACTCCGCTCTGTACATCCATGCTGATGTTCCTTGCTCTGGTCATTGCCGCTCTTATCCTGCGGATAACACTTTGGCACTTAGTAAAGGTCTCCTCCTCTGAGTTTCTCATCTTGCATATGAACTCCTGTCTAGGGGAACTGTGCCCCAAAAGCGGTTCTCCTGCTCCACCATGCACTGGTTGTGGTGCATGCGATTGCGCACCCTCCTGTGCAGATTTTGGTGTCGTGCCACCCTTCTCAATCCCAGTGCTCCTCGCAGTTGTGCTCTGAGAGTTCGCCGTTGTCTGGGTTCTTTTCACCGGTGATCGCCTGATTTTCGGACTGCTCATAAAGGCAACCTCACCCTGCATCATCTCTTCCACTTCCAATATTTTCTTATTCATTTTTTTTTTCTTTCGGGTTCCATCTTCAAGCCGCTATCTCATATCGACTATGCAGTTGTCCTTCAAAGACCCCGAGGGTGCCTATGGTAATCAGTGAGGTGCTCGCGAGGGTTGACGCAAATCCTCATGGGAGTTTGCGTTCAGAGCCAGGTCGGACACTAATTAGGAGTCATCTCAACTAAACCTGCATCACCAACTAAATGGCGACGATAATCGAACGTACTTGAAGCCCTGCCACGGATTTAACGGAACGGAGGCGTCTGCAACACTAGCCTGAAAGCCATTTCGACCGGTTTTCACCCGGTGTACTCAGGTAACAGAATGCAACAAACGTCAGCCCACTGGCGTCATCTTCAAAATCGATTTCCAATGCATAATCAAGGTCGTGCCGAATCGTCAATCTTGCCTTCTCACATTAGCAAGTACCCAGCGGATGCTGAGTACCAGTACCCGGGGAGCGCCTGATCTAAGATACGGAGGCTGTGAGCTGCTTGGTATGTACTTGCAAGGATAGCCCCGGGCTTCGCCAAGTTGAAACCAATCAGTAGCGTTGCCTTGTAGTTTCATACCCACTCCCACAGCTAGTATAGCTGATAGAGCTGGTATAGCTGGTGTAGCTAGTATAGCTGATATAGCTAGTTCAGCTTGTATAGCTTATATAGCTAGTATAGCTGGTATAGCTAGTAAAGCTGGTATAGCTAGTATAGCTGATAGAGCTGGTATAGCTAGTATAGCTGGTATAGCTAGTATAGCTGATAGAGGTGGTTCAGCTTGTATAGCTTATATAGCTAGTATAGCTGGTATAGCTAGTATAGCTGATATAGCTAGTATAGCTGGTATAGCTAGTATAGCTGATATAGCTAGTTCACCTTGTATAGCTAATATAGCTAGTATAGCTGGTATAGCTAGTACAGCTGGTATAGCTGATAGAGCTGGTATAACTAGAATAGCTAGTATAGCTGATATAGCTAGTATAGCTGGTATAGCTAGTATAGCTGATATAGCTAGTATAGCTGGTATAGCTAGTATAGCTTATATAGCTAGTATAGCTAGTATAGCTGGTATAGCTAGTATAGCTGATAGAGCTAGTTCAGCTTGTATAGCTTATATAGCTAGTACAGCTGGTATAGCTAGTAAAGCTGGTATAGCTAGTATAGCTGATAGAGCTGGTATAGCTAGTATAGCTGGTATAGCTAGTATAGCTGATATAGCTAGTTCAGCTTGTATAGCTTATATAGCTAGTATAGCTGGTATAGCTAGTATAGCTTGTATAGCTAGTATAGCTGATATAGGTAGTATAGCTGGTATAGATAGTATAGCTGATATAGCTAGTATAGCTGGTATAGCTAGTATAGCTGATATAGCTAGTATAGCTGGTATAGCTAGTATAGCTGATATAGCTAGTATAGCTGGTATAGCTAGTATAGCTGATATAGCTAGTATAGCTGGTATAGCTAGTATAGCTGATATAGCTAGTATAGCTGGTATAGCTAGTATAGCTGATATAGCTAGTATAGCTGGTATAGCTAGTATAGCTGATATAGCTAGTATAGCTGGTATAGCTAGTATAGCTGATATAGCTAGTATAGCTGATATAGCTAGTATAGCTGATATAGCTGGTATAACTGGTATAGAGTTATAGCTGGTATAGCTGGTACAGCTTGTATAGCTGATATAGCTAGTATAGCTGATATAGCTAGTATAGCTGATATAGCTGGTATAACTAGTATAGAGGTATAGCTGGTATAGCTGGTACAGCTTGTATAGCTGATATAGCTGGTATAGCTAGTAAAGCTGGTATAGCTAGTATAGCTGATAGAGCTGGTATAACTAGTATAGCTGGTATAGCTAGTATAGCTGATATAGCTAGTAAAGCTGGTATAGCTATTATAGCTGATATAGCTAGTATAGCTGATATAGCTAGTATAGCTAGTATAGCTGATATAGCTCAGCTTGTATATCTTATATATCTAGTATATCTTGTATAGCTTATATATCTAGTATAGCTGGTATAGCTAGTATAGCTGGTATAGCTAATATAGCTGATATAGCTAGTATACTGATAGAGCTGGTATAGCTAGTATAGCTGGTATAGCTAGTATAGCTGATATAGCTAGTTCAGCTTATATAGCTGATATAGCTGGTATAGCTAGTATAGCTGGTATAGCTAGTAAAGCTGGTATAGCTGGTATAACTAGCTAGCCACTGTTTCAGTGTTTCATACGAAGTTTTAATGAAAAACAACATGTTTATAAACTACAATCAAAACAAAAAAAAATGAATCTAATTAGTGTAAGATTGGAAAAGGTTTTGTAAACAAGTTGTTGAAAATTCAAAATGTTCAATTACATCTACCTGGTTAACAGTTTTGTGGACCTGATACAAAACTACAAAAACGATTAGCAAAAGGAGCCAAAGGAATAAATTTAGTGGATGCAGATTGTAGAAAGCACGATATAGCGTACTCAAATTCAGAATCCACAGACATAAGACATGAAGCAGATCATGATAAGGTATAAATCAGATGTGAGCAGAATCAAATCAGATAGTTACGAGATACAAAGAAGATCGTTACTAGATATAAAGCAGATCAAAATCAATACAAAAATTATTATAATGTCTAAAAATTATCATAATAAAATGTTAGAAGATCTTGTAAAGACAAGGGCTGCTCTAAGGGAAAAGTGAAAAATTATTAAACTGAGTCAAATAGTTGAAGTTATTTATTAGAAGATACCTTTCAACCAATAATAAAAGCATCTTAAAAAAATCATAGGAAAAAATCTAATGAAATAAAAAACTAATTTGTTTTAATTAATCTCTTTATTATATATATAATTTTATTTATTTTAAACAGTAAAAACTAAATATATAAAATTTATAAGGGAACAACTATACTCTGTCATATATGTTAAAGGAAATAATAAAATTAAGTGATTAATAGATTTTGTTAAAGGAGAAATAGAAATATGTGAACTGTAACAAAATCTGAAAATAAAATATACATATGTATCTTAGGAAAAAAATTTAATTTGTTTTAATTAATCTTTTTATTATATAACTAGCTGTACCCTGCGCGTGTTGCTGCGCCATCAACAAAAATAAATTTGAAGGAAAGACATTACACTAATATCCAATTAATTTTTAATCATTTTATGGATTTTGTTTCCCGTTGTCCAGATGATAAAGACGAACGGGACTGAGTGGTACGCATTCGATCAGTTTCTAATCTCACTTGTCGTTGTTCAAGTGATTCATGTGAACGGGTCTCAGCGGCTTGTACTCGAAGATTTTTTCTAGCACAAGAATGACTTCCAAATCCTTAAAACAAGTCTATTTAAACTCTGGTATGTAGATGAGAAAACGTCCTGTCTGTCCAATCATTCGTTTGAAAAGTAATACAAATAAAATGAACATGCACGATCATGTTTCTATTTATAAGAAATCATAATGACGCGCGATGTTATTGTTTATAACAAAGCACTATTATTATTGTAGCAAAAATGTATTTTCCCACATTCGACGATCATAAAATGGGTTCACAAGAAAAAAGCACACACATAACGGAAATATATCGCATTAAATCATACAAAAAAAATAATTAAACATAACCACATCAAAAATTCTTTATTTGTTTACATTAAAAAATATTCTTGTTAATCTTATGCACGTACATATACTCATATATTCTCATATTAACACAAATAAAATGAACATGCACAATCATGTTTCTATTTAGGTATACGATGTAAACGTGCACACAGCTGCATAATTCTTGAGCCAGCGTTTTAAAATATGTTTACATTAAAAAAATAATATTATTATTGATCTTATGCTTAAGAGTAAGAAATGATAAGGAGTCACGCTGTTATTATTTATAACAAAGCGCTGCTATTGCTATTATCCCACATTTGTCCACAAGAGAAAAAAAACACACACACATAACGGAAATATATCACACTAACAAAAAAAATTAATTAAGCGAAACTACATCCAAAATTCTTTATTTGTTTACATTAAGAAATATTCTTATTGATCTTGTGCGCTTGCACACAGTTATGCTATCCGTCCAATCATTGGTTTGAAAAGCAATACAAATAAAAGCAACAAGAAGAAGCAGGCATGCACCAGATTTTGTATGAAAATATTGATACAGAAGGTACATTAACATACTACTTGAATGAAAAACTGCGATAAGGAACTAAGTTACATGAGTGTCGAACAAGCTATCTTTACCTACAACCATACTATCAATCACTCTAGTACCGTAGAAAAGCCGTACAACATGTTCTATAATAAAGCCCAACCATTGATAGATATGCAAAACAAAAAGATAACTAGAATCAATAAAGCAAATTTTAAAAGAATCGAGAATCCAATTAATATAAAATATATAAACGCAGAGAATAAAAGAAAAAGGCTAAATAAAATAGATAATTCTTTTAAAAGAGCAGAAGTATTGAAAAAAGAAAACGATGCAGAACATTTTGTAGTAAAGCTTAGGGATAGAAATGTTAGAAAATATAAAAGCCATTTTAATAGAAATAGAATAACGAATATTAATGATTGCAGGAATCAAGGCGAAACAACATCTCCAGAAGAGAGTTCTGGCGTGTCACAGCCATGGTTTAGTTTTGCCTGATGCCTAAACTATAGGAGTTGATAAAATTAAAGATAATTATGGCTATGTTATTGTCGATCAGGGAGATATTGCGATTCCTACTGAATATAGTAATTAGGTCGTTGGGATTAGTACAACCAAACTGGAGAAATCCTTCAATGAATTGTGTAATGAGTACAAAGTCATGAGTACTTACAGTCCGCCATCATAATCAAATATCTTAATATGGCGGATTAAGAGAAACAGTTATTCATTGAGAGGCATAAACGATTAGGTAGTGGTTTAAAATTCCATTTTTGAACACTTGGCAGTGAGGATAGGGACACAATAGAAGAATCTATAATTGATATAAGTAACAGAATTGATAACAGCGACATGAATACAAATATTATCGTTGAAAACGTAAACGCTGGAAATGCATTTTTGAATGAGCTAAAGAATTCAACAAATACCCTTCAAAATTCACTTGTTACTAAAATTATAGCCGACATTTTCTTGATAACGTTAAAACCTACTTGGAGCATGTTCAAGATATTCAGATGGGGATACAGTTGGCCAAGTTGGGCATCATAAATCCGAAACTTATTGACATGGAAACTGTATCACACTTGAGTGAATTAATCAAAACCTCTGTTTGGATTAAAGAAAATTTGGTATATTTTGTGTTGACTGTCGCTCAAAATTTAACAGCGCACCCTATATTTAAGATATTGCCATTTCCTGATGGCGCTGATCAGGAGCTGGTACTTGGTTTGGAATTAAACCTTTATATGACTCATGTTTGGAGAATTTATTGAATAACGAACTATCTAAGTGTACTTTTAAAACAAACAAAGAAACAAGTACATATATCTTTTGTACCACCAAATATGGTGTTAACTAAACACTTGCAAAAAACAACTATAAACCAAAATTGTAATGACTTAAATATATCAATTATCGGAAATAATTTAGTAACTCTTAGTAATTGTAAACTTAAAATTGGATCTTTTGAATTCGAGAGCAAAATACATAACCCACAAATAAACATTATACCATTTGAAAAAAATTCCGAAAATTTAATTAACAATAATAAAGATTATACGTATAACTAAGTTAGAATTAAAAAATAATTATCATAAGAAATCTGCCGTAAAAGAAACTAACTATATTATAGTTGCTATTATTGTAATAATCTTAGTAATAATGATACTACAAAAAACAAAGTTCTTCAATGTTATTCGAAACAGATTTGTAAAAAAGATCAATGAGGACATTGAAATTTCTGATGAAGGGAGGAGTGACATACATTACATGTCTTAACTAAGTGTGTAGCGCGTGCATTAACTGCTGACGTAAGCGTCTGCAACTGCACGAGCAACTGCATTTGTTGGAGTTGTTATGTGACACTCTTCCGTTGAATATTCTTTCTTTTTTTTTATAAAATGCAAACACTTCATTTTTATATTTTAAAGTTTTAAGTAGAATGTAATTTTTTGATTTCAATAAACTTAATCTTATTTTAACAACTCAACTGTTGAGTTAATACTTAACTTATATACTTATATATACACCTCGTCAATAAACTCTGCGTTCACCTATTGTATTTTTAGAATATATGTATATAAAAACCCACATTAAGTATTAAATTTCAATCAAAATTTCTTCATAAATTTTTTATTTACACCATTTTCTAAAAATTACTTAAAAACATAAACCACAAAATTAATTAATTTTTAAACTAAAGTATCATAAATATTACAATAATAAAATTTAGGTACCAAAAAGTCTGCGTTAAGTGTTAAAATAAATAAAGAAAACTTTGATGAATATGCTTAAATCTTGAATTTAATATTTTGTTGGATATCCACATTGTTTTATGACTTCATCCAATCTGTTTGGCATGGAATTCACCAACCTTTCTGTTTCTTCAGCACTTATTTTCTCCCACTCTTCTCGTATAACATTTCGCAAGGTGTCTGTACTTCTAATTACATGCTGGCGAATTTTTTTCTCTAGTAAATCCCATAGATGCTCAATAGGATTGAGATCTGGAGATTGGGGGATGTCTTGAGTGTGCTTTAGGTCGTTAGGCTGTTGGAACCAAAACGTAGATGGTAGGTTGAGTTTTGCCGCACTTTGTTTTAAATTATTTTTAATATGTTTAGGTATCCATATTTATTCATGATGGACTCAATAAATTCAAGTTGACCTATCCCCGAAGCCACTATGCCATGTTTTATTGTACAGATAGATAAATCTACATATACATATATACATAAATTTATATATACATAAATTATTATGTAAATATATATATGAATTTAATAACATTATGCGACAAAATACAAACTTGTTTTATTTGACAAAAACGGTTTTTGTGATCCTTTCACACAAAATTATAAATTACCCAAATATTTTTGAACCTATTTTCAAAATTAAAAACACGGTACACATAAACATTTTGTTCAAACTTATATACTGTGAGTTTTGATGGGGTAAACTTAAAAAATATTATTCTTTCTTACTTTTTCAAATTTGGCCATTCTTAATTGCAAAATTTAATTAAAAAATATAAAATAAATGGCGACATTCTGAAAGCGCATTATATTGTGAAGAGGTTGACACTTCGTTTGATAAAATTGGACAATTGAATAACTTAGGCTATGTATGTAGTTACTCGGGTATATATTCACTGTCGCACCGTGTAATTAATAAATAATTTATGTAATTAATAATTAATTCTATATGTGACATAATAGTTATTTTTAATAATAAATAACCATTTTTGTAGTAAATTACTAATATATAATAATTAATCTATCAATTACTAAAGAACTTGAAAAAATTAATTATCTCAGTATTTTACCACCAAAAATTCTTAAAATTAATAAACCTATTATACTTTTTAATATAACTCAACCCTCATCATTTAATATATTTAAAGATGAAAAATTTGAATCTCCAGTTACAGTATAATAAACTATAAAAATAAAAATAAAAAAATTAAATAGAGGGAAAAGGAAGGAAAAATAAAAAAAAAATTAATAAAAATAAATAAATAAATAATATTCAATTAAAAAGAAAAACATATAATGATCAGTAGAAATTTAATAATAATAATAATTTTAGTAGCCTCGTGTATTTTATTATTAAAATATATACAGTATTCAATATTCAATTCAGTATTCAATTAAGATATCTGAAGTAAAAGAATTTGAATGGAATGGAATGGACTCGATCTTGGAGAGTCTACGAATACTAATATCGATTGCAAAAAAAATCCTTAAATCGTCCGTATTCAATAGACACTATATCTGTTAAAAATACAGAAATAAATAACTTAGAAGAGCATTTCTTAAGACTATAACCAACTGAAAATCAGAAAGTAGAATTCGAAAACTTATAAACGGAAGCCTTAGATTTATTGGAGCAGCACTCTAATAAGAAAACTAATATAGACAAAAGGAAAGCGATAATTATGGTAAACATGGACATTAACGAATTAACAGCGGTAATTAAGTTAGTCCCAATTTTCTCGGGAAGGAAGGATGAATTGACAAATTTCATCAAGAACTTAGAAATAGTAGCACAAACCATACCGGTGGCAAAACAGAATTCATTTTTAATTCAAGATTAGACTCGAAGGTACAAAATAGGATAAAACAAATTTCAATTCCTAGAACCATTGAAGAATTAATTAATGTCTTGAAGAGTTCATATAAATCGGTTAAGAATTCTAACAGCATTTTGAACGAGTTAACAAGTATAAAACAAAAGGGGGATAATTTGCTTGGCTTTGCCACGAAAATTAAAAGCTTAGTATCTGTATTAAATAAAATACAAATATCTGAGGAAGGCGAAACGAGTAGAATTCCAATAATAAACTCAAGCCACGTAAACAGAATAATAAAAAAGTGCTTCTGCGCAGACTCTATTGAATCACTATGACAACGATAGTATGGATTTCAAATAATAGACGCATACTCCAAAATAGGTCTAACAAGTGAAATGTATAGCAGTCTTGTTATATAAGTATCAATGAATTCCCTAGCCCATCTTTTCACAAAACCAAGAACAGCCCGAGCCTTGCCAATCATCATACTAATATGATCAATAAAAGACAATTTCATAGCAGAAATAGCACAAGGAAGATCATTAAGAAACAATAAGAACAGTAAAGGACCCAAATGGCTACCCTGCGGAACACCAGAAGTAACATATACAATATTAGACAATACATTCCTAAACAATACCCTCTGAGTCCTAAGGGAGAGGTAGGAGTCTAGCCAACGATGAATAATATCAGGAATACCGATTAATGAAAGTTTAAGAAGCAAAATTCTATTATCAACCCTATCAAAAGCTTTACTGAAATCAGTATAAATTACATCAGCCCGAGCTTTGGCAAGAGAACCCCTGAAGACATGTGTAGTAAATTCAAGAAGATTAGTGACAGTCGATCTACCTTTTAAAAAACCATGTTAGATAGGGGATATTAAAGATCTCGTATTAAAAAAGATATAATCCGTCACCAGTTTCTCCATCAACTTGGGAATAGCACTGAGTTTGGTTATACCCCTGTAATTGGAAATATTGGATTTATTACCCGACTTATCAAAGGAATTATAAATGAACTCTTCCAAATAGATGGAAAATGACCAGCCCTCAGAAGCCCATTGAATATAAAGGTCAAAGGACCACTCAAGACAACAGCGCACTTTCTTAAAATACAGGCCGGTACCACGTCAGGGCCCGGCAAGTATGTAAGTTTTAGTCCAGACAAAGACTCAAGAACAGACTCCTCATCAAATAAATATATATTAGAAATAGAGACACTTCCCACTGAATAAGCAGCTACTCAGATCAGATCCCAAGTCCAACTGCCTATAAGTAGACTGAAAAAAGTCAGCAAACATACTCGAAATATCAAGGTAACTAGAGGATGATACGCCCCCATAAAATATCTCAATGGGAAACAAAGATGATTTACGTTTAGCTCGAACGAGGTCGTAAAACGACTTATGATGGCTAGTGAAGTTCGAGCTGACTCTAATCATATATTCCTCATAACAGTAATGATTCATTCTACGATAATCCGCACGCGCCGTAGAGTAAAGACCATAATCAATATCAGTACCTGATCTAACAAACTTCTTAAATAATCTCGATTTTCTGTTCCTCAACCTTGACAGTCTAGCCGAATTCCACGGAGGACCAGAACGCTCCAAACGACTATTAACAAATGGAACACACTTCGCAAAACATTTAAATAATACCTCATAAAAGAATAAGTACAGACGACCAATCTACAGAGGCTAGTAATGTATTCAAACGACTACAATCCGTACGATGGAAATTAAAACGCCCCTCATCACTAAATGAGCGATTAATTATAGGAGGTAAACAAAGATCAACTTCAATAGAAAGTAACAACGTAGGATGATAACTATCCTCAATGCGAAATAAAGAAGAAATACTTGGATCCTCTAAAAATACAAGATCCAAAATTCTACCCATTGAATTCAATACAACATTAACCTGGAAAAGACCCAGATCACACATAGCGGACAGAATTTCATCATAGAATGGAACTGAAGAACATGGCAGGTGAAAAATTCCAAGATGTATGCGGAAGGTTAAAATCACCAAGAACTACTATAATCCCCTTTTGCCCCATTGAATCAATTACTCTAGAAATTAAATCGAAGTGAGCCCTAGAGATATGAATGTCAGAACAGGGAGGATTATACCAGCAAGTAATGTATATAGACTTTTCACGATCATAGACCTTGACGCAAATAAACTCAAAAGAACACAAGTCAATCAATTCAGATGTATATTTAGAGCAAATGGAAATAAGAACACCACCACCTGCTATCCCGTCTATAAATATTAAAATTACTAGACATAATCTCAGAATCAAAAATATTACAATTCAGCCAAGTTTCAGTAAAAGCAATTCCATCAAATTCAAAATCAAAGCTACTATTATAAAGCGAAGAAAGCTTAGACCTAAGTCCGCGAACATTTTGATAAGCAATTTTGAAATTAAAAGAAGTTAGTTTTTTTGAGAAATAGGACCAGGCAAATTACCACCTTTCCTACGATGGCCCAGCCTGAATACGAATTCCCGTACCAATAAACCCTGCGGCCAAAATGCAGGATTAACAATTTCACCAAATCTTTCATCGGCAACATATAATTTAAACGAAGAAATACTGCTATCCAAAGACGGCCTCATCTCATAGCAACCAAACTCAAAAGGTTCCCTAATCTTCGATTTAACGAAACATTTTATATCATCGACTGAAGTATCACATGAAAGACGAGACACAAAAATAGTCCTTTTAGGTTTAACTACAACCAATTCCCTTGGAGCAGAAGTATCTAAACTAGCGGACACTACAGATGAATACGAAACAGAAGACGGTTTCGAAGATGCTTGAGAAGTGACCTAGAGGTAAAGGTAAAGGAGATAGTGTAGACTTTGGACTCAGTTCAACTAAATTTGAAAACTTCAGTATAGAACTGCCAGTTGGGTGGGTTAGCAGCAACAGATGGACAAATGTCCACAATAGGAGTAACAGTGGACAATGTATTGATTGTCGCAGTTTCCCCTGGCACAGAAACTTGCACCACATACCCAGGAGCCTAAGAATTGGTCCGTTGTACGAGGAAGCAAACCAACACACTTAATGTGAAACAAATTATCACATAACCAGCAAGAAATCTGGCGTTCACCCTCTTTCTTTACAATGCACTTTGATGCCGTACAATTATTCATTTTAATAAATTAAATAAATAAATAAACAAACAGTATAAATTATTTATATATAAAAGAAATAAATGAATAAAGATATATCTAAAATGTAAAAACAAAAATAATAATAAATAAGTAAGAATTACAAGCAAAACAGCATACACAAAGCAGCAACCAAATAAAAAAAACAAAAAAAGGAACACTGATAGAAAGAAAATAAAAAAATAAACCGTAACAAGCTTACAAAAACAAAAAATAATTAAAACAAGAAGCAATTTTTGTTTTTGTTTTGCTAGAATGACACAACAGTACCACAATTTAACAAATAAAACTTACAATTTTAAGATAAAACTTCAAAACAAAAGAAAACAACAAAAACAACTTCAAACACACTTATATCAAAAATTCCAAACTTATTATAAACACTAAAAATCACAATAATAAAATTTTACGAAGAGCACTTCCAAAAACACACACAATTTCAACAGAGTTGCCAGACTTTACGAAAATAGCATATAATGCATTTAAAACGGACTTTCAGATCCACAAATAGTATCAACAATTTATGCTAGTAGGGTCAAAACATTCGTGGAAGCATTAGAAATAGCTGAAAATGCCACATCAAGATCAAAGCAAAGACAAGTATTTTTTCAAAATGTTAGACCTATACAGAATAGACGCGTTGAGTATACCAAATGTAAGAAATGCGGAAAAACACATGGCTATAAATGTCCAGCAGAAGGCAAGGAATGCTACAAATGCAAAAAACTTAATCGTTTCAGCAATATGTGTTTGTCAAGTTCTAATATTAATAACAACAACAGAAATAACAATTCTAACTACGGAAATCGAAACCAAAGAACTAATGTAAATTCTAACAACAGGAACTACTATCGATCCAATAGGAATCGTAATGTAAACGATATTGAGGATCAGGGAAACTACCTGAGCCCGGAGGCCATACATCAGGAATCTCCGGAAGAAAACATATAATTATAACAAAAATTTATAATATATCATCTAACCTCAAAAATTATATAAAACTTAACGTTTTGAATATAAATTATCATTCAACTTTCATGATAGATACAGTAGCTGATGTATCCCTGTGTAAGGCAGATTTTTTATGTCATTACGACGAGGATCCAGATGATTTTGCAACTTAACTGGAATCTCGAAAGAAGTTATTAAATCTATAGGTTCCTCATATATAAAAATTAAAATCGAAAATAATGAAATTCAACATAAAATACAACTAGTACAAAATGATTTTCCAATAAATACAGATGGAATTCTTGGTAGGGATTTTTTCTCTAAATATAAATGCAATATAGATTATGATACGTACATATTATCATTTACTATTAACAATGAGACAGTAACACTACCTTTACATGATATTGTATATTCTGTTTAAATTATAAATACCTTTCAAGATTAAATTAGATGAAGATGGTGTAGTACAAAATAGAGAAATTACAAATGGTTTATATTTGGCAAATGCAATCGTGCCCAAAGAAGGAAATCAACATATTAAATTACTAAATGTTACAGATACGCCTATAATAGTGAAGAATTTGAAAATTCAAACTGTTCCACTACGTTATTATGATGTGTGTTCTATTAATATGAATCCTCATGAAAACGAAAATGCAAACGAAAGATTTAATAGACTACTGGATCGTTTGAAATTGGATGATTTAGAAGATGCTTATAAACGGGAACTTCTACACATATTATATAAATATCAATCTGTATTCCATATGGATGATGAAAACTTAACTACTAACAATTTTTATACACAAAAGATAAATCTTCATGATAATAGTCCGGTATACATTAAAAATTACCGTTTGCCACAAGCCAATATGAATGAGATAAATACACAAGTTCAGAAATTGTTAGAAAGTAATTTAATAGAACCAAATAGTCCATATAATGTCCCATTACTATTAGTTCCGAAAAAAGTCAAACTGATCTAAAGAAATGGAGATTAGTAGTTGACTTTAGGAAGGTAAATGATAAAGTAGTAAACGATAAATTTCCTTTAACACGGATTGAAGATGTCTTAGACAAATTGGGTAGAGTCAAATATTTTTCTACATTGGACTTGACAAGTTCATTCCATCAGATTGAGCTGGAAAAACAATCTCGACCATATACAGCTTTTTCTACACCAAATGGTCATTATCAATATACCAGATTACCATTTGGATTGAAAATATCATCAAATTGTTTTCAGCGTATGTTAACTTTTGCTTTATCTGGGTTGGATTTTAAAGCATTTCTTTGCGTGGATGATATTATCGTTTTCGGATGCAGTGTGAAACACCATAATTCAAATTTGGTAAAAGTACTTCATCGATTGCAAAAGTATAATCTGAAACTCAATGAAGATAAATGTTGTTTTCTAAAACCAGAAGTGATATATCTTGGTCATCTAATAACACCTAATGGCATAAAACCAGATCCTGAAAAATTGAAAGCAGTAACTAATTTTCCTGTGCCAAAAAACGCCGACCATATTTGTTTGGAAGAAAATTTATAGTTGTGACTGACCATCGTCCACTTGTCGCACTATTTACGCATAAAAATCCTAACTCAAAACTGACAAGAATTCGTTTGGAATTATCTGACTACGATTTGCAAATAATTTACAAGAAAGAAATTAACAACACAAATGCAGATGCATTATCCAGGATAAAAATAGATTCTAATTTACTTAAAAAATGATATCTTTAAAAATTGATAAAAGAGTCAAAAAGGCACTGGTGATAACAAGAGGAATGAAGAAAAAAGAGACGCAGAAAAAAGAGAAAGATAAAGATGTTTCTCATATTGAGCCTGATCAACTCAAAATGTGGGATTGTACATCTATGAATGATATAAGACGCGCAACAAAATTAAGATTTATATTAGAAAGGAGTTAACCATAGAAATAAAATAATTCATATTATTTAGATAATATCTTGGAGAAACTTCTAACAAACCTAGAGAAATTGAATTACAAGAGTTATGCACTCAAGAGAAGTGATAACATATTCAATATTATAAGCCATGAAAGTTTAAAAAATAAAGTAAATGGAAGCAAAATAAAAGACGTCAAGATTCTTCTATACAATAATCGTCAGAAAATACTAAATGATGAACAGAAGCAAGAATTAATAATGTTATACCATAATACACCATGCGGAGGACACCGAAACGTAAAACACTACTAAAATTGAAACAGAAATACATATAGAAAAATATGTCTTTGTCAAAGGAACAAACAAATAAAGAACCGTTACAAGTTACAGTTGGACCTTTACGTCCATCGGGGTATTATCGATACATATTAACCATGCAAGGTGAATTATCAAAATACATAATAGCTGCCCCAATGGAAACAACAGAAGCTAAGTCAATAGCAAAATGTATGACAGAGAATCTTATACTAAAGTATGGACCATTCAATATTTTAAAATCTGATAGAGGTACGGAATTTATAAACGAACTGATGAAAGAAATTAGTGAACTTTTAAGAATAGAACAGAAATTTTCAACACCATATCATCATGAAACTTTAGGTACTGTTGAAAGAAATCATCGTGTTTTAAATGAATACTTTTTATCTTTTGTGAATGATGATAATTGTATACAAAGACACTAACTATTCACCATTTGAACTAATTTTTGGAAAATTACCTAGTTTACCAGGTGAACAGATGATGAATGATGACATGGTTTATAATTATGAAAATTACGCAAATGAAGTAAAAGTTAGATTGAAACATTCATTAGAAAATGCTAGAAGATTAATTCAGTAAAAGAAAATAGAAGTTTATATTCCTTGGACAAAACTAATAGAATTGGTATTAAAATAGGAGATTTAGTTATACTGAAAGTTGGAAATAGAAAAAAGAATGAATCACCATACCAAGGTCCATATGAAGTAATTTTCATCGATAATTTAAATGTAACTATTAAAATCAAAAACAAAACCAAAATTGTACACAAAAATTTATTGAAAAAATATAATGAAAAGTAATTATAAGTACTTGTACGAAAACTATATATAAAATAATAATTAGGTTAGGTCATGTAACAAGATATTTAAAAAAAAATGCCACACAAAGAAAAAGAAAATATATATAAATTTTAAAATAAGCATAAAAATTTTTCAATAGTAAGCAATATGAAGCAATAGTAAGCAAATTGAAGTCGCCGTGGTGTAGTAGGTAGTGTGTTGGCTTACTATTCGTAAAGCCCGGGTTCGTATCCCAGGTCAGACATCAAAAATGAAATATGAAAAAAAAAATATTTCTTCGGCGACTTCCTCTCAGCAGATTTCTGGCAAAAACTCTGAGAGTAAAATAAACTGCCATGAAAAAGTTTCTCAAAATTCTGTCGTTCGGAGTCGACGTTAAACTGTAGGTCCCGCCACTCACGTATAAAATTAACGCACACAACATGAGTGGTGTGAGAAGCTAGGCCGTAATCCTGACTGAAGGGTTGTAATGGCCAATTATGTATGTATGTAAGCAATATGATACGTATGACTAGTTGTAAACAATATTATTTATACAAAAACAAAATTTATACTAACATAATGTTAATAAAAATACCACATGAAAATGCACTTCCCACTTAGACAAGAAATCATACAATATGTTAAAACAAATTGTACGATTTTTTTGGGGTGAGGGTGTAGTGTATACATATTGTAGAGTACAAATGCATACTCTGATTTAGTTCAGTATTGGGTTCCACCAAAATTATTACAAAGTGTTACTTTGAACCAACCGCATATTTGTTTATATTTGTGTGTGTTATTTGTGTAGTAATACTTTCAGTTTCTGAAGTATGTCACTAGTGTAAACTGGTCTAAGTGATAGGAATGCAGAACATGTGCCAAATAGAACGCTTTGGTATATGTTTAATTCAAGTGCAACAAAATTACATTAAATGTATTTTATTTTAATTATTTTGAGTAGAGTTTAAGTTATTGAGTGAGTTTAGAAAGTCACTCATAGAATTAGAAAATGTATTAGTATATAAGACCAAATTTAAATAAAGAAAGATCATCTTATTTTGATCACTGAACTATACAACTGGTTCTCTATATCTTACATTCTAAAGAGCCTCTAAAGGAGCTGGTTGTGAGCATTTGCTACAATTTTGCACTAAATTTTCCCCATAGTTTCCCACTTGAAGACTCAAATTAAAGGATTTAAAATCACGTTAGACCGAACTCGGGTCATCTTATAAAAAGATTTTCTTGAACTGTAATGAGATAGTTACATTTGAATTTAATTAGGAAATATAAAATAAATATTGTACTTGTCTTCCGACATAGTGATTCTATATTCTCTCACTCTTCAATCTCGAATCCTAACCCTAACGCCAGCAAATTCTGGCAATTGTATTATATTACCACCCTGCGATACTGACTATGTACTTCAAAATAATTTTTGCAATAATTGGTTAGCATTGTATCACATCAAAGCAAATTGCAGAAGTAGACTCAATTGTCTCTATTGCAAAAAAGCGCACCAAACTTTATTGTGTATGGCAAAAGGAACACGAAGTGCAAATCAGGGTACTCAAAAAGACTTTGCCAAAAACTCAAATAAAAAAGTTAGTGCTCAGGTTTCTCCAAAATTACCTCGAAATAATACATCTGAAATTTCTGAACTCATCACCCTTGAGGAAATAACCACAATTCATGCAAAAAAGAAGGATAAGTTTTGTAAAAAATTCTGCTTGCTCGAAACAAAAATTATAGATGTATTATATGATTCCCATTTAGACCTCACCTCAGGACATTGATTACCAAGACAAATATTTTTATTGCTGTTACCTACATTATCATGCTGTAGTTCGTCAAGAACACAAAACACCCTGTTTACTCCCATTATCTTGCAGTTCGAACCCTATTACAACTTACATTAGACTTCTAACCCTAACATCAACAAGCATCTTCAATTATCCGCTTATAAACGTTGTTTGTGTGTTCAGACTCGCTTGTAGTGTTGAGTTAATTAAAAAACGTGTTGCTTCCAGATAGTGGCCAAGCGGTTTCCGCAGGATAGGATATAGGATATGTGAACACAACTCCCTGGGATCCTCTAGCCTGTACCCTATCGAGACCGTTAGTGCGTGACATCGTCACATCCTACTAGAGGTGGCCCTGCCCTTCGACAAAACACTACGGATCTAGACTGAGGAGTCAATAAACACCACCCCTTAAGCCGGGTTGACTATGGCTGAACCCCCTTTTTTCTTTTGTTCTACGGACCACTCCCTCCCCCTTTTTTCTGATAATATTGTCCTGAGCTGGTGGCTGTAGCTTTCTGGACCTAGTTGCGCATGCACGGTAGCACCGGGGTAAAACCTGCAGTGTGGCTTGGCTAGGGCTACAACCGCCCCCGTCCCGTTAAAACACTGGCAGGCCTCAAAGTACGTATCTTGTCCGTCGCCGTTAAGTTCGTGGTGTAGGTTTGGTTGAGAAGACTCCCGATTAGTATGGGGTCCGGCTCTAAGCGCCTGTCCTGCTTGCATAGATGACCAAGGGACCACTTTGGGAGCTACACATTGCGGGCAAGAATAGCGGCTTTGAGTGGGGACCCAATTGCAATGAATACAAATCCCAACTCCAAAAACAAACCCTCGCTTACTCAAGCCGGTGAGAAGAAAACATCCACTCAAACCGGTGGATGCAACACCCTCTACCCTTAAAATTAAGGCCCAAACATCTACCTTGGCTACATCCCGTTTGGCACATAAGGCTCCGGTTGCGAAGGGTGCTGTAAATATGGTCATGCACTATTCGGCTGCCGCCCGGGCATTGGTAGACAAGTTTGGCGCGCAGGTCCCTGGCACCAACCCACCTTCGGGTGTCAAATGTACCCTGAGTGCTAGCGTTAGGGAATGTAGAACTCACAGATCAGCCATGCGAATCATTGCAAGAATCGGCTCGACCGACCCGGTTCTCCTTTCAGAGGACAAGAAGAGTCGTCTGACCTGGGCTAATTCCCATCAAAACGATCGCCCGCCGCCTCTCCGATTACGGAATAGACGGCCCCAAAGAGGCAAAGATCAACCGAGTTAAACGTTCCACACCAGCCTCCTAAACGCTAAAAGGTGGCCAACCCGGAAGTGCCTCCCTACGAAACCCCGTTCGTCGACGCAACCCAGACGTCCTGATCCCAGCAAACCATCCAGGCCTCTTAGTGAGGTGTTGAAGGAAGGGCAATAATCGACCAGAGCCACCCTGATGGTTCCATCGCTCCCACTAAGTGGAAGCTGGTGGAATCCGCGCTCTTAGACATCTTCCTCGAGGTTAAGGACTCCAACCCCGGCCCTTCACACAGCTGTCGCGACGCAGGGTGATACAAAGGGCACATTAAGGCCAGCAACACTCACCTGCCCACTTACAACTGGAAGATGGCTAAAGTTGCTGACCAGTGCGGTGATCATTCTAAATGAGCAGCCACTTCCGCTTATCAGCACCCGAGGGGGCGTGGTAAACTATGGATTTAGCTTAATTGAGCTAAGGGTCTACAAGTCGGACTCTCGTGCTGTCGTACATCCTCCAACACAACCTGGTTGGGGAATTCTTCGACGGTACTGACATTGACGCGGGCGTAACCTCTCCGTTATCGGACGAAGAGGACGCTGATTAGACAATGGTTGATTCTCTGGCCTATGTTGAGAGTCATCCAAATTAACCTACAACACTCCAAAACCGCCTCCGCGACCTCTTTCTGGTCCAGGAACTCTGGACAGACAGCAGGGTTTGTGGACTCAATACCAACGGATATCGCACAGCGTATATCCAAAACTCAGGTAAGCCTAGGGCTTGTCTTGTGTCACGGTTAAGATCAGTATTAATGCTCTTCTCCTCTACAGGTTCAGCGACAAGGACACCGTCACGAGATAAACTCGATGACCATCTGGATCGCATCGACATATCTGGCGCATGACTATGGGCTCTTTCCCCCACAGTTGGGGCAGTTCTGGTACCAATGAATGTGGTGAGTGCCTCTTTGATTTTATTATTAGTAATAACCTAGTTATAGCTAATCGGGTTGATGAACCAGCCTTCCTTACTTCGAATAGAAGGGACGTGCTGTACATCACTCTAGTCAGCTCCGATTTTTTGGTAACCTTAGGGACTGGTTTGTATCTCATGGAAGAGTCCCCGCCAGGAACCCTTCCGGTCAATAAAAGAAACACTAATTGAGCCATTTTTAGGGAGACGCTGCGTAGCATCCTTCCCTCAACCCCACCGACTATTGTGACCCGTCTTGATGTGGATAGGGCTGCGGACACATTGTCAGCTGCGCTTAAGGCGGCAGCGGCATCGTCCGTCAAACACTCTACCCATAGGAGCAAGCGTAAACCGCACTAGTGGAACCAGGAGATAGATGATCGGCATAGATCTAGTGGTAGTCTCTTTAACAGGTCGAAGGCGACAGGCGAATGGTCAATATACAAGGTCAAACTACTGCGAGAGAGTGAAGTCCTTTGCCGAAACTAGCCGTCTTTGAAAAATTTTAAGTTCTTCATCCAAATCCTTTGACTCCATCAAACGACCTGACGGCTGCTGGACTGCGTCCAGTTTGGAGATACTTGAGCTTCTCCTCACACTCACTTTCCAGGTAGTGTCACCCTTGGTGGTCAGGCCCTTTGGTTAATGAACTATCGTCTAGAAACTAGTACCCCCTAACTCTTACCCTTGGCCAAGTGTAATGGGCTGTTAGGTCCTTCAAACCTTTCAAGTCCCCGGTACCGGATGGTATTATCCCGGGTGACATTCAACACGGGGAGGAGACAATTATCCTTTGGTTACTTGTCATCTTCGACGCTAGTGTCAGTCTCCTCTATATCCCTTGGAGCTGGAGAACATCTAGGGTGATTTTTATTCCCAAGGCTGGGAAACTGCCCCACACTGGGTAAAATGATTATAGACCTATAAGCCTGAGTTCCTTTCTTCTGAAGACGCTGGAAAGAGTCCTTGATGTTCATATTAGGGCCTCGATTGATCCAGCACTCCTATCAACTTCCCAACATGCGTATACGGTGGAGACTGCACCACGCTTTCTTATCTCTCGGGTGGAAAAGTCCATGCACGTTAAAGAATACACTCTTGCCGTCTTTCTGGACATTTAGGGTGCATTTAATAACGTTGACCCGGACGCAATAGTTAGGGCTCTTAGCTATCTCAACCTGGGGCAGGATCTGATAAGGTTCATCGAGCTTATCTTTAAGTCGAGAATAGTAACCTTCACAGTGGGTACCACACACAGTCAGAGAATGGTCTGCAGAGGTACACTGCAGGGCTGTGTTCTATCTCCACTTCTCTGGCATCTTGCAGTCAACTCACTCTTGAGGGGGCTGGAATCCTCCATAACTTACGCTGACGACATTGCCGTTGCCGCCTCGGGAGTATGCCCGCAGACGATGTCGGACAAGTTGAACTTGGCGGTTTCGATTGTACTGGACTGGTGAGGGAACTTTGGAATGTCTGTTAACCCCTCCAAGACCGATACGATTCTTTTCACTAGGAGATATAAGATTCAGACCTTCACCCTTCTTAGCATAAGTGGGACCAGGCTCACGTTGAGTCCCGAGGTTAAATATGTGGGCCTGATCCTCGACTCCAAACTGAACTGGAGGGCGAATCTGGCTGCTAGGGCGCGTAAGGCGGCCTATGCTGCTTACTGCTGCAGCAAGACGGTTGGAACCAGATGGGGTCTTCGCCCAAAGATCATGCGCTGGATCTATTCCACGGTTATTGAAGCCAAACTCTTATACGGACTGCTCTGAATATACTACACATTAGACTGCTTGACAAGGTCAGAAGATCTGTGGCCATTTATATAACTGGTGCTCTGCGCACCACCCCCGCAATGCTCAACTGGTTTCCTACTGTGGTTCTCGCTAAGCAGGCAGCTAAGTTTGCTGCGCCAAAACTTAATGCCCTGTCTCGTTGGCACATTGTACCCTCTGGTCACTCCTCCACTTTGGAGGTTGATCCTGTGGCCCCATCGAACATCGATATTCTCCCTGAGGAATACTGTCTTGACAGGGGTTTCCAATTTCTGATTCCGAGTAGGGATGACTGGTACCTCAACACCGTCCCCACGGACCACTTGCATATATACTCGGATGGCTCTAAACTCGACATTGGGGTCGGGAGCAGGGTCTATTCTGGGAAACTGGACCTGAGCACCTCTCTCCGACTGCCGGAATGCTGTAGCGTGTTTTTGGCGGAGGTGATGGCAATTTACCGGCCCGCTCAATGGATCCTGTAAGCGATTCTCCTTTTACCCGCGTCTCGGTCTTCTCTGACAGTCGGGCCGCCATAAGATCTCTGTCAGGTGTTGTGAATAACTCCAAGATCGTCAGGGAATGTCGTGGTCACTGTGTTATGGGTAGATACGCGGAAAGGATGAGGCTCCCATTTAGCGACTTCTACCGTGGATGCAGATACGCTGAGGAAGAGGAGACTGTTCTCCACTTTCTTTGTCAGTGCCAATCTTTTGCGAGGTGCAGATATAGGTTGTTTGTCTCTCCATTTCTTGTCAGCTTGACGGAGCTATTATCTTTGATGTCAAGGATATAGCTTCCAGTGTGGGGTAGTCGTGCTTTGATGTGCAGCCCCTGCGCTGACCAATTTCCTTCTCTTCCCTGATTTTGATGGAACTTGGTCAGTGCAGGGACTGTGTTCACTCGTGGCGTCACAACGGGCCGCTATGCGTGCTCAAGTGAGCTCTTTGATATCAGAGCTACCACTTCGACCTAACCTAACCTAACGTATATATAGACGCCTTTTTCACGTTCAAATTAGTTTGCAAACTAGTTTGAAAACTCTTGAGTTCGTAGGAGAGAGGAGAAAAACGAGCGGGGGTGAGTTCACACTTTGATGTACTCGCAAACTTGCTTTGTCCTTTATTCGTATATACACATAGTTGTATTTGATTTCACATTTTATTTGACATTTTCTTTTATTTTTTGTTTCGCATAGTAAAGTTAATATAAAGTTCCGTTATTTAAAATAACATTACTTTTTGTTTGTTTTGTGTTGGAAATCAAAACATTTGCAAAGGAAAAATTTTAGTGCCAAACAATCAATTAAAAAAAGTGAAAATTAAGATCAAAAAGAATATAATTTAATTTTTTTATTTATAAAAATCAAAAAGAATAAAATTTAAATAAGGTAAATATATTAAAAAAATAATAATACATAAATATATAATCTATTATAATATAATAACATAAGTTATTATTATTATGAATACCAAACATGGTATATAAATGGCAAAAGGAGTAATTTGAAGATCTCATCACTATAGTCCAAGAGTTCGGATGTATATATAACATTAATTCGGGGGAATATTTAGACAGGACCAAAAGCCGATGAAAAAAGAGAGAAAAGCTTCATCAAAAGGATCACGCCATAACTTAAAAGAGGTCAAAGGAAAATGGAAGAACTTGAGAATTCAGTACACCAATGAACTTCGTGCCATAGCAAACTCGAAAAAAGTGGGTGTTCTGTCGATGATGTGTACCTGCCTAAGCTGTGGTGCTATGAGCACCTAAAACACTCACGGAAATGCAACAGGACACTGATTACATAGAGGTATGTTTGAAAAAAGCTTTATAAATTTTGTTAGAATGCCCAAGGAATCATTTGAAGATTTGTTACAGCTTATTGGACCTATAATTTATAAAATTGTTTTTGTTTTTTCTGCACAGGGGTTTTACAACTTTTTGTTTTGTTTACATAAAAATACATACCTGATCTAATGAAATTTTCTTGTTTTTTGAAACATTTCAAAAAATGAAGAGAGCCATACGACTGTCAAAATTTTCATCCGTATTTTCTCTCAATGTGTGATAGTTTCATTACATATTATGTTTAGACGATCCCATCCGCACTCTTCTACATAAAATTTTGACTGATCATATTACTTAAGTGCTCGTGTGAAGGGGGCTTAATTATTAACCGAAACGCCGAGCTGTTGCCGTTAGTAGGGAATATTTCTGACTCCAAAGTGGCTTCTCTCAGAAGGATGAGAAAGAAATATTTGATAATACTGCATACCTTGAGAAAAGAAAGCTTTTGCTTATGGCACTGTTAGAGCAAAATGAAACTCAAAAGTATTTATTTGTTAACTGCTGAATACCTCATAATTTCAAAATATACCGGTCAGTTAACATATTCTACATATACTCGGGGATGAAATTGCGAGAACTGTTATAGAATATCAGTCAAGACCTAGAAGGTCAGCCATACTTGGAGAAGACAGGTAGAAACAGAAGCTACTTTCATCAGAGCAGGAACTGGATTCCCAGTAATATCTCAGTTCAGGGTTTTATAAATAACTTTTCGAAATAAGTTAGAAATTATCATCAAACAACATTGAGACCGAAAGGGTTAAAAATTAAATACGACAGCAAGTATGTGATGTTATTAAAATTATTTTTTATATGACATCAGTTGGAAATATTTTCTCATCTCTTTCTGCTGTTCTTCTATTTTTTGTGTGTCGTTGTTTTTGTTTGTTGTTGACATTTGAGTTGTCAAATATCAATAGAAAGTGTTGGGAAAATAGTAATATTCTCACTGAACTTACTTATGACAGGGCTGTATTTGAAGTTTTAATCAATATTATAACAATTTATGAATTTATTGTGCAATAATTAATTGACATTTTATATGAAATATTGAGATCAACAATGCCGTTTATTGCGATTTTCTCAATATACTACTCAGGCTATACTCCTGATGATAAAGATATTGAACTGGTCTCGCTCGTTTATGGGATAATTTATTCATGAGTTCGTATTATTTTCACTAAGATAAATCGCAGAAAAGTTATGGGTTGATTATTTAAAAGAAATTCATAATTATTTATTTGCCGAAAGAAATTCTTTACAAGTGGAATTTTAAAACGCAGGTTGTTGTCATCTGTAATACCAGTTAATTTCATTACCGACAATTGACAACTCAACTGGAGTTGGGTTGCCATCCATACGCGATTCATTAATCGATTTTCTGGTCAAAATGGGTTATGACCTTAATGTTGAAGAACAAAAGAAGTAGCGTCCTCGTCTTCAGTGATTTTAGAAATCAGAGCAATATTCTATAACTTTTGGTATTGTTCTCATTTATTCCATTTGATCACTATTGTCATTTGTTAAAACAGCAGAAGATTTAGTCAACACTAATACACTACCTACGTGAGGGTGAGGGTACTTTATTAAGTTAATTCCTTATTTTACCTTAAATGATGCATTCGATAAAAGAAAATATCGCTATTTACCTTTCGATTGAGATGGTCTGATTCTTAAGTTCAACCTAATTTTTGCTTTTTTTAGACCAACAATCAGGGGATAGTACATTATGTTGGAATAGTTTATGGGAAGGAGGAAAGAGGGAGTGATGTTTATGGACATAAGACTATTATAAGCAACGTTTATGATCTCTGCAAGAAAAGATTTCGACATACTTATAGTCCGGTTAAAGAATGAATTATGGCACTAACGGAGTATTACGTGTGAGTATATGATTTTCAGGAACAAGTCCCTTCATTTCGTTAGAGCTAAAGCCGTTATAGTTAAATTCTCGGTTGGACATAATTGACGTAAATAGAATGCACCTGAATACTTCTTTCGAGTCATAAAAATGTGCTGTTCATACTGAACTTTCATGTCTAGGAAACCAAGAGCTTTTGACACTCACCCATACTTACAGATGGAGCAATATTATTACCGCAATTCATTAGCGCATTAAAATCCACTATTTGATCCCATTCGGAGATTGGAGCATCTTAGTCTCAATCTCCACAGTGCTCGACCTACCATTAAAAGAATATGAGTACCAAATATTGATGTCGTCTGCAAAAGAGTATATATGATTAGAACTTAGAGAAAGAAGATCGTTAATGAAAATAAGGGGTTACAGATATTACAGAGAGGCATGAGGTGCCCCTGAGTTTAACCTGAACACGTCTGATGGAATACCATCTATAACAATTCGCATAGTGCGACCTGTAAAAAAACTCGATATAATCGAGAAAAGTGACTACCAACACAAAAGGCAATAATAGCTCTTTAGCACCAAAACTAAAACTTAATTTTTTTCGTTAAAACCATTTTTGCAAAACCATTGCATTCATATTATTAATTTTGCTAAATATGGTTTTAAAGTTTGTTTGACAAACTGTATAACAGCTGTTTTTGTTTGCATAAAACATTTAATCAAATACTTCCCTATAAGAAGCGTAAAAAGGTTGTGAGGAGAAAACGGCGCTTTTGTTTAAATCAACAAGAGACTGCTCATGGAATCGTGAGATGAGTGGACTTTGGTAAATATATTTAAATGAAATATTAAGAGCGTTTATATCAAGGGATTGATTTAGAACCGAAGGGGGACTTTTTGGTAAACTGAGTACAATGAAAATTGTGAAACTTTTTTAAATTGCATACATATGCGAATGAACCGAACTAGTATGGATAAACTAAGAGTCTTATTTAAAATGGTAGAGAAAAAAGACATCAATTTTCGGAAGGCTATTAGTTTGGAGAAATTCGTAGCTATTTATTTTTTTATTTTTTTGTATTGTTGTAGCTCAATTAATCTTTTTCAATTATTTTACTTCAAACGGTTTTTTTATATTAGCGTGTGATATTTAAATTATCAGCTATGTTCAACATTTTTAAAATTTGGCAAATTTAGTACTCCGAAAACAGTGTTGAATTTTATAAAACTTACTTAAACCTATTTCAAAAAAGGTTTAAAGGTGGTTTTAACGTTAAAACCTGAACTTATACCAAAACTCGCCAGTGTGAAAAAGGTATGTTTTTTTTTAACCAGCACTCAGGGTATGGCCCCTACTCATGCAGTGCAGTGTGCAGGTTTAGGAAAATAGGTTATAGGAAGGCGGAAAGAGGGAGTAGTGTTTGTGGATATTTGAAGCCCGCATCATAAGGTTATTTGTTTATTTATTTTTGTTGTTATTGTCTTATTAATATTTAAATTATTGCGGTTAAGTGTATGTAATAGGTATGTATGTATGTAATAGGTTATTTTAATAAATATTTCGTTTGATGGTGTTGTTGTTTAAAAAACTGTAATTCTTGATCGCGAAATTTTTATTGTTTTGGTTTTGTTTTATTTTAATTTTGTTTTCTTTTTAATTTTAGCATTTTAATATTTTTATATTTGTATGTTATTGTTTGTGGATTATTTTAAATTGATCTGGTTTTTGTAAAAACAAATGCACGAGCAAAAATAGACTGACGACACAAATTGGACGGACAGTACGATTACATCTGCACACGACGGATGACAAAACACTACTGCGTCACTTTTTCAGTTTTCAGTTTTTCAGTTTCGGATAAGTGCAGCGTGCCACACTTCATCAAACGCTTTGAAAATGTTTAGAGCCACAGTCACAGAACTTTGCAATATAGCTTTAGTGGTGAATTTCTTCCAATTAGGCAATATATTTAAAGAGTCTCAATTTAATTTGTCTTGATTTTGCTTCCGTATTAATTTTGTAAAACCCCTGGGTATCAAACCCAATGTCAAATATGCAATGTGCTAGTGTTGAAGCTTATCGTGATTATTTGTCCTAAGGGGCGTAACAAAGAATTTGGTGTTGGCTTCATCAGTTCAACCACACAACTCCTGAAGAACATTATGTTAAGTTATTCGCCGCACACAACCACCTTGCTCAATTAGTGAATAAACCAACTCGCATATCGTATGTTGAAGGGCGCCACAAAATACTCCCGACCTGTTTTTCACTTCACCTGAAAAGTATGAAGTAAGGATACTTGAACCTTTCGGAAACTTGGATCACTGCATCATTTCCGCGTTCCTCATATTTTCTAAACTTCGCTGCGTTTCACCGCCAGTTTCAAAACGATCCGGTTTTGTGCACGAAAAGGCGCGTTAAGCTAACCTCAACGATTCCTATAGGCATTTCAACTGGAAACTATATTTTCTTTCCAAGTTTATTCCAAAGTAATGATAAACCACTATCTTTTGAAAAAACTAGAGTCAAAAAACCTAATCAGCGACAGGCAATACGGTTTCCGTTATACTGGGTACCTGTTGGCGCTATTATAAAAGTTAAACCGTCTATCCTCCGGTGAAAGTACGACTGTGGCTCTAAACATTTTCAAAGCGTTTGATGAAGTGTGGCACGCTGCACTTATCCGAAACTGAAAAACTGAAAACTGAAAAAGTGACGCAGTAGTGTTTTGTCATCCGTCGTGTGCAGATGTAATCGTACTGTCCGTCCAATTTGTGTCGTCAGTCTATTTTTGCTCGTGCATTTGTTTTTACAAAAACCAGATCAATTTAAAATAATCCACAAACAATAACATACAAATATAAAAATATTAAAATGCTAAAATTAAAAAGAAAACAAAATTAAAATAAAACAAAACAATAAAAATTTCGCGGTCAAGAATTACAGTTTTTTAAACAACAACACCATCAAACGAAATATTTATTAAAATAACCTATTACATACATACATACCTATTACATACACTTAACCGCAATAATTTAAATATTAATAAGACAATAACAACAAAAATAAATAAACAAATAACCTTATGATGCGGGCTTCAAATGTCCACAAACACTACTCCCTCTTTCCGCCTTCCTATAACCTATTTTCCTAAACCTGCACACTGCACTGCATGAGTAGGGGCCATACCCTGAGTGCTGGTTAAAAAAAAACATACCTTTTTCACACTGGCGAGTTTTGGTATAAGTTCAGGTTTTAACGTTAAAACCACCTTTAAACCTTTTTTGAAATAGGTTTAAGTAAGTTTTATAAAATTCAACACTGTTTTCGGAGTACTAAATTTGCCAAATTTTAAAAATGTTGAACATAGCTGATAATTTAAATATCACACGCTAATATAAAAAAACCGTTTGAAGTAAAATAATTGAAAAAGATTAATTGAGCTACAACAATACAAAAAAATAAAAAAATAAATAGCTACGAATTTCTCCAAACTAATAGCCTTCCGAAAATTGATGTCTTTTTTCTCTACCATTTTAAATAAGACTCTTAGTTTATCCATACTAGTTCGGTTCATTCGCATATGTATGCAATTTAAAAAAGTTTCACAATTTTCATTGTACTCAGTTTACCAAAAAGTCCCCCTTCGGTTCTAAATCAATCCCTTGATATAAACGCTCTTAATATTTCATTTAAATATATTTACCCAAGTCCACTCATCTCACGATTCCATGAGCAGTCTCTTGTTGATTTAAACAAAAGCGCCGTTTTCTCCTCAGAACCTTTTTACGCTTCTTATAGGGAAGTATTTGATTAAATGTTTTATGCAAACAAAAACAGCTGTTATACAGTTTGTCAAACAAACTTTAAAACCATATTTAGCAAAATTAATAATATGAATGCAATGGTTTTGCAAAAATGGTTTTAACGAAAAAAATTAAGTTTTAGTTTTGGTGCTAAAGAGCTATTATTGCCTTTTGTGTTGGTAGTCACTTTTCTCGATTATATCGAGTTTTTTTACAGGTCGCACTATGCGAATTGTTATAGATGGTATTCCATCAGACGTGTTCAGGTTAAACTCAGGGGCACCTCATGCCTCTCTGTAATATCTGTAACCCCTTATTTTCATTAACGATCTTCTTTCTCTAAGTTCTAATCATATATACTCTTTTGCAGACGACATCAATATTTGGTACTCATATTCTTTTAATGGTAGGTCGAGCACTGTGGAGATTGAGACTAAGATGCTCCAATCTCCGAATGGGATCAAATAGTGGATTTTAATGCGCTAATGAATTGCGGTAATAATATTGCTCCATCTGTAAGTATGGGTGAGTGTCAAAAGCTCTTGGTTTCCTAGACATGAAAGTTCAGTATGAACAGCACATTTTTATGACTCGAAAGAAGTATTCAGGTGCATTCTATTTACGTCAATTATGTCCAACCGAGAATTTAACTATAACGGCTTTAGCTCTAACGAAATGAAGGGACTTGTTCCTGAAAATCATATACTCACACGTAATACTCCGTTAGTGCCATAATTCATTCTTTAACCGGACTATACGTATGTCGAAATCTTTTCTTGCAGAGATCATAAACGTTGCTTATAATAGTCTTATGTCCATAAACATCACTCCCTCTTTCCTCCTTCCCATAAACTATTCCAACATAATGTACTATCCCCTGATTGTTGGTCTAAAAAAGCAAAAATTAGGTTGAACTTAAGAATCAGACCATCTCAATCGAAAGGTAAATAGCGATATTTTCTTTTATCGAATGCATCATTTAAGGTAAAATAAGGAATTAACTTAATAAAGTACCCTCACCCTCACGTAGGTAGTGTATTAGTGTTGACTAAATCTTCTGCTGTTTTAACAAATGACAATAGTGATCAAATGGAATAAATGAGAACAATACCAAAAGTTATAGAATATTGCTCTGATTTCTAAAATCACTGAAGACGAGGACGCTACTTCTTTTGTTCTTCAACATTAAGGTCATAACCCATTTTGACCAGAAAATCGATTAATGAATCGCGTATGGATGGCAACCCAACTCCAGTTGAGTTGTCAATTGTCGGTAATGAAATTAACTGGTATTACAGATGACAACAACCTGCGTTTTAAAATTCCACTTGTAAAGAATTTCTTTCGGCAAATAAATAATTATGAATTTCTTTTAAATAATCAACCCATAACTTTTCTGCGATTTATCTTAGTGAAAATAATACGAACTCATGAATAAATTATCCCATAAACGAGCAAGACCAGTTCAATATCTTTATCATCAGGAGTATAGCCTGAGTAGTATATTGAGAAAATCGCAATAAACGGCATTATTGATCTCAATATTTCATATAAAATGTCAATTAATTATTGCACAATAAATTCATAAATTGTTATAATATTGATTAAAACTTCAAATACAGCCCTGTCATAAGTAAGTTCAGTGAGAATATTACTATTTTCCCAACACTTTCTATTGATATTTGACAACTCAAATGTCAACAACAAACAAAAACAACGACACACAAAAAATGGAAGATCAGCAGAAAGAGATGAGAAAATATTTCCAACTGATGTCATATAAAAAATAATTTTAATAACATCACATACTTGATGTCGTATTTAATTTTTAACCCTTTCGGTCTCAATGTTGTTTGATGATAATTTCTAATTTATTTCGAAAAGTTATTTATAATACCCTGAACTGAGATATTACTGGGAATCCAGTTCCTGCTCTGATGGAAGTAGCTTCTGTTTCTACCTGTCTTCTCCAAGTATGGCTGACCTTCTAGGTCTTGACTGATATTCTATAACAGTTCTCGCAATTTCATCCCCGAGTATATGTAGAATATGTTAACTGACCGGTATATCTTGAAATTACGAGGTATTCAGCAGTTAACAAATAAAGACCTTTGAGTTTCATTTTGCTTTAACAGTGCCATAAGCAAAAGCTTTCTTTTCTCAAGGTATGCAGTATTATCAAATATTTCTTTCTCATCCTTCTGAGAGAAGCCACTTTGGAGTCAGAAATATTCCCTACTAACGGCAACAGCTCGGCGTTTCGGTTAATAATTAAGCCCCCTTCACACGAGCACTTAAGTAATATGATCAGTCAAAATTTTATGTAGAAGAGTGCGGATGGGATCGTCTAAACATAATATGTAATGAAACTATCACACATTGAGAGAAAATACGGATGAAAATTTTGACAGTCGTATGGCTCTCTTCATTTTTTGAAATGTTTCAAAAAACAAGAAAATTTCAGTAGATCAGGTATGCATTTTTATGTAAACAAAACAAAAAGTTGTAAAACCCCTGTGCAGAAAAAAACAAAAATAATTTTATAAATTATAGGTCCAATAAGCTGTAACAAATCTTCAAATGATTCCTTGGGCATTCTAACAAAATTTATAAAGCTTTTTGGGTCCTCCCGTTGCAATTCCTTTATAACAATGTGCGTCATATCTTTTCCGCTATAACGCCGCGTACCCATTCCCGGCTCCAAATGCGCTTGGACAGTCTTAGTTCTTTAACCCGTTTCTTATCTTTGCACTCATATTTTTCAATTATGGCAAAAGCAAACATCAAGTGCATTTTGTTTGTTTTTTAATATTTGGCATTTTTAATTTCAATAGATACTTTAAGCAAATTTTTTCACTTTGTTTGTTTATGTTTTTAACAGCTGTTTTCGTCTTACTTTATTATTGCCTTATACCAATCGTGTAAGCACAGAAAAAATAATCATACGACTATTATTCTCTTTTTGAAATACGGATGGAATTTCATTTTACTTTTTCTTCAGACTTTACATATTACTTGTGTGCTCGTGTGAAGGGGGCTTTAGTAAGACCTTTTCCAATGTTAAATTGTTTTCCGTTTTTCTTAAATTTTTTTGGCACTCATTTTCGCGATTAAATTAAAAGCAATGTTGTTGACGAAATCAGCTGTTTTGTTTACCAATTGTCAAATAAATTTTGCGTATATTATGTGTCTGAATACTAAAAATATTGTTATCAATAAACCGAATATTAATTCAATTAAAGTACGTATGATTCGAATCTACGCATTGCTGATCTCTGATTGTAATCAATTAGTGATTATAAGATTATTTTTAAAATTATTTTATTAATTTTATATTGTTTTTCTATTTTCTATTAAATTAATAGCTGATTATAGATAGCAAAAATTTTGCTAAACATTTTTTTCCAATTGTAATTTTATGGCTCGATGCCATATTGGCAACCGAACTATCTTGTATAAATTGGTACTAAAGGCGACAACTAATAACCAAAACTTTAAAATTCTACTTGCAAAATTACATTTTTTTGTCAGTTACAAAGTTATGGTTACATAAATTACATACGTTACATAATCAGCCATTAAAATATTGGTTGCAAAGTAATACCTGTAATACCAATTTCTGCCATTTTTGGCAACTGACAATTTATTTTGTTGCCATTCATAATCGACGTATAGTTTCGTACAGTGTTAAATTTTTACTATTTACTTAGTAGTCCAAATATTTAATCTAAAAATAGTTCAAATTATGGTAAGAACTTTGTGTAAACTAAATTATAAAATAAATATTTATATGTATTTGGACGGATCAATTTAAAATGAAACTATTTTCTATAAAGGCTTTTAATTACAGATTATACATGAGCCCTTGCGACATTATTACCTTATATTATTAACTATTTTTAATTTAATATTTTGGACAACATTTATTGACATGACCTCACGTAAAGCCTCTTATAGAAATATGCTATAGATTAAATAATAAAACGGAATGAAATAAACTTAACATTATTTTAATTATTTCATAAGCTGTGAAGCAATAAACTATTATAATTATGTTATGGTCAATAATATATTGTTACGTTTTTCATCTTTTTAAAAACGTTTAAATATGAGTTCGTTAATTGCAACGAAGTAAAAACAAATATGTCTTTAGTTTTTCTTAACTCTCTTTATTATTTACACTACTTTTGTGTGCCACCGTATAGAACTTAACGATACAACAATAATAATCTGCTTATTCACTTTATTAGTTCACACAATTATTCACTTTGCAACCACGACTTGTTTTGTTCACACGCAACTTCACACAAGGCTGACTGAACTAACTCTGACTCTGCCTGCTTTGTCCAGCCCTTTTATAGTCACGCAATCAGTATAAAGAACGTTCTCGATGTGGAAGGTTCTTGTTCTCGCTTTCTCGAGAACTCGATTGCTAGTACATTGTTGTTTGTGTACTTTGCTTATGTTGCCGTACTAGGCGCAACCAGGTTCGTCATACATATGTGTGTGCAGCTTTAGATAACCAACACGTTCATTGTATACTTAGTGTTAGTGTGCGTTTGTATCGTGTGCCTTTGTGTTGGTGTAGCTGGTAGCTTTTGTTTATCGTTTTTATTGTTAAACGATATTAGGTCGTTCGCTTTGCGTAACAATATTAAATTCTTAATAAAATAAAGGTGTGATGCCTAATAAGAGTTCAAACAACCAAATCTTGTTTTAGAAAATTATAAGTTGAATACAAATTACTAATTTTATTCAAATTTCATAAATGTTGTTAGCTCATTAGCAATTAATCGATCCTGCGAAGAAAAAATCTTTCTCTTGAGTTCAAACTTGGATTTTGCATAAGATCTGGTGCTTTCTTTGAGGTATTTTGATTATTTGCAGTTGTACAGCAAACTATTGCTATATTACTGTACTGTAAGAAGTTAAAAAATTTAATGTGTGATAATATTTAAATATTTAAAATTCGAAAATTATGAAAATTTCAACGAGCAACCGGTTAGAGCAAAGATTCAATAATATGTAGCGAATACTTGGAGAAGAGGTTATGTTAAGTTAGGTCGGAGTGGTAGCTCTGTTATCACAAAGCTCACTTGAGCATGCATAGAGGCCCGTTTTGATGCCACGGCTGAACGCAGTCCCTGTTCTAACCAAATTCCACCAAAATCAGGGAAAAAGGAAGAAGTTGGTCAGCGCAAGGGCTGCACAACGAAAGCACGACTACCCCGCACTGGAGACCCAGCCAGAAAATTTGATGAACGAAGCTATATCCTTGATGTCAATAGATGATAGCTCCGTTAAGCTAACAAGGAATGGGGAGCCAAATAACCTATATCTACACCTAGCAAGAGACGGGCACTGGCAAAGAAAGTGAACAACAGTCTCCTCTTCCTCAGTGGACCTGCATCCACGGCAGAAGTCGTTGAAAGGGAGCCTCATTCTTTCCGCGTGTCTACCCATGACGCAATGACCTGTAAACACGGCCACTGTAGTCGAGATGGCATCATGACCAAGACCAAGTAATCGGTTGGTACGCCTACTATCCATCTTGGGCCAGGTGAGTCTAGCAGTTTAGCAAGACTCATTGACCCAGGATAGGTTGGCGCCCCGAAAGAACCTCCGCGCAATGGTCAACTTTACCGAGGCAAGTGGCATAACTAATTCAATAGAAGAGGATTCCGGAAGGAGCGCACCAGCTCTGGTGAGCTCGTCGGCCCTACAGTTATCGGAATTTCACTGTGACCGGGGACCCACACCAGAGAGACACTGGTGAAGCGCCCCGAGAGAAGGTCGAGACAGCGACGACAATCCCTAACGATCCTAGAGTTAATCACGAAACCCGATAGAGATCTTATCGCGGCCTGACTATCAGAAAAGATCGAGACGCGAGTGAAAGGAGCATCGTTGACGAGGATCCATTGAGCGGCCCGGTAAATTGCCATCACCTCCGCCTGAAACACACTGCAGTAGTCAGGCAGATGGAGAGAAATATTTAGGTCCAGTTTCTCAGCCCCATTATAGAGTTTAGAACCGTCGGTATATATATCCAGGACTTCCGGGGGGACGACCGTATTAGAATTCCAGTCATCACTACTTGGAATCAGAGAGTGGAAACATCTGTCAAGACAATATTCAGCAGGGAAATAGTCCATGTCCACAGCGGCCACTGGATCAACCTCCAGAATAGTGGGGTGACCAGAAGGTACAATGTGCCAACGAGAGAGAGCATTAAGTTTAGTCGCAGCAAATTTGGCTATCTGCTTAGCGAGAAGCACAGTAGGAAGCCAGTTTAGCATTGCGAACAAGGCTTTCGTGGGGGTGGTGCGTAGAGCGCCAGTTATATAAATGGCGGCAGACCTTCTGTCAAGAAGTCTGACGTTGTGTTGCTTGTCCAGAGCAGTCCACCAAAAAGCAACACCGTATAAGAGGTTGGGTTCGATGACCGTACAATATATCCAACGTATGATCCTTGGGCGAAGAGCCCATCTGGTTCCGACCGCTCTACTGCAGCAGTAAGCAGCACATGCCGCCTTGCGTCCCCTGACAGCCAGATTCGCCCTCCAGTCGAATTTGGGATCGAGCATCAGGCTCAGATATTTAACCTCGAGGAACGTGAGTCTGGTCCCACATATGCTGGGAAGGGAGAAGGTCGGAATTTTATATTTCCTCGTAAAAAGAATCGTATCGGTCTTAGTCCGGTCCAAATCCCTACACCAGTCCGACAGTGTCTGCGGACAAATTCCCGACGCAGCAATGGCAATGTCATCAGCGTAAGCTATGGCCTCATTGCCAGAGTGTTCCACCCCCCTCAAGAGTGAGTTGACTGCAAGATTCCAGAGAAGTGGTGATAGAACACCGCCTTGCGGTGTACCCCTACGAACCATTCTCTGACAATTCGTGGGCCCCACTGTGGAGGTTACTATCCTCGACTTGAGGAGAAGCTCAATGAACCTGACCAGATTCTGTCCCAGGTTTAGAGAACCAATAGCCCTAACTATGGCGTCCGGGTCGACGTTATTAATGCACCTTCAATGTCCAGAAAAATGGTCAAAGTGTATGCCTTAACGTGCATGGACTTTTCTACACGAGAGATAAGAGAGTGACGTGCAGTTTCTACTGATTTACCTCTCGTATACGCATGTTGGGAAGCGGATAGAAGCGCTGGATCAATGGAGGCCCTAATATGAACATCAAGGACTCTTTCCAGCGTTTTCAGAAGAAAGGAACACAGACAGAAATGAAGATCACCATCCAGCTCCAAGGGATGTAAAGGAGCCTGAGACTAGCGTTATAGATGGCAAGCAACCAAGGGATTATTATCTCCTCCCCATGTTGAATATCACCCGGGATAATACCACCCGGTCCTGGTGACTTGAATGGTTTGAAAGACCTAACAGCCCACTGCATTTGGCCAGGGGTAAGGGTCAGGGGGGAATAGTTCCAGACGGTGGTTCGTTAACCTGATAAAAGGCCACCAAGTGTGTCACTTCCTGGAAAGTGAGTGTCAAGGAGAAGCTCAAGCGGCTCCAAACTAGACGTAGTCCAACATCCGTCAAGTCGTCGGATACAGTCCAGGGATTTGTGAGTGGAACTTAGAATTCTACGGAGACGGCCCGTTTCGGCAGAGGATTCTACGCTCGCGCAGTAGTTCCTCCACGAGGCCCTCTTCGCCCGCCTTACAGCGTTTTTAAGTTCCCTCTTTTTGGCCTTGTAGGTTGACCATTCACCTGTCGTATTTTCAATGTTAAAGAGCCTGCCACAAGATCGGTGTAGATCATCGATCTCTTGGTTCCACCAGGGCGGTTTTCGGGTTTGACGGAGGATGTGGCTGCCGCCCTAAGCACGGTTGACAGTGTGTCCGAAGCACTATCCACGTCGAAACGGGTCGTTACAGTCGGGGGTAGAGGGAAGACTGCTACGCAGTTTCTCTCTAAAAATGATCCAATTCGTGTTCCTCCTATTGACCGGAGGGGTCATAAAAGGAGGAGACTCGTTCGTGTCAATAATCAAGGTAATGTATCTATGGTCCGAAAAGGAGCATTCATGAGATACAAACCAGTCCCTAAGGTTAGTAGAGAAATCGGAGCTGACCAGAGTGATGTCCAGCACCTCCTTTCTGTTCGAAGTGAGGAAGGTTGGTTCATCGCCCCGATTAGCTATAACTAGGTTATTACTTATAATAAAATCAAAGAGGCACTCATCACGTTCGTTGGTACCGGAACTGCTCCACATCGTGTGGTGGGAGTTGGCTTCTGCTCCGATTATAACCGGAACTCCGTGTAGTCTCGCATCCGCTACCAGTCGACCGATGGGCTCCTGTGGGGGACAGAGCCCATAGTCATGTGCCAGATACGATGACGTGATCCAGAGGGTCATCGAGTTCATTTCGACGGCCATGGTGACGGTATCCTTTTCGCTGAACCTGTGGAGGAGGAGAGCGTTAATACTATTCTTAACCACGACACAAGCCCGAGGCTTACCTGAGTTCTGGATATACGCTAAGCGATATCCTTTGGTGTTGAGTCCACAAATCCTGCCGTCTACAACCCAGGGTTCTTGGACCAGAATGAGCTCTGCATCCTCGGCTGCTAGTCGGAGGAGCAGAGCGGCGGAGGCGGTTTTAGAGTGTTGCAGGTTAATTTGGATGACTCTCAGCATTGGCCAGAGAATCAACCATTGTCACATCAGCGTCCTCTTCGTCCGACAACGGAGAGGTTGCGCCCGCGTCAATATCAATGGACTTCTTGCTGGATGAGGAGCGTCGAGAAGAATGACTGCACACGCTTCTGCATTCGAGGTCTTCGGCGGATTCGAGGGGTAGGGTCGGATGGAGTGGGGTCAGATGGGGTAGAGTTTTGTGGGATGGGTTGCGATGGGACGGGATTTTCGGGGATGGGTTCTGTTGGGGGATGTGCGGCAGCGCGGGAATCCGACTTATAGACCCTTAGCTCAATTGAGCTAATACCATATTTTATCACGCCCCCACGAGCAGTGATAAGTGGAAGTAACTCCTCATTCAGGATGATCACCGCCTCGCGGTAATCACCCCACTGATCAGCAACTTTAGCCACCCTATAGTTATGAATGGGCAGGTGGGTGTTGCTGGCCTTGAGGATCCTCAACATGGTTTCCGGGTCTGATGGTTCGGTCGGAATTCTAGCCTTAGAACGGGGGCGGTTAGGAATCTGGTCTGGAAGGACGGCAGCAAGCTTAGCTCCTGGCCAGACTTCACCAATCCTACTGATTGGAGTCCATTACTCCAAGGAAGACGTCCATGTTCCACCAGCTTCCACTTAGTGGGAACAATCATTTTGATTAGCCTTAGCCCAGGCAAGGCGATCCTTCTCGTCCTCTGAGAGGACAGCCGGGTCGATCGAGCCAAATTTCGCAATGATACGAATGGCTGATCTGCGAGTTCTATATGCCCTCACGATAGCACTCACGGTGCTAGACTTGTCCAGACCAGACTTGTCTGCCAATGCCTTGGCGGCAGCCGAAGAGTGCGAGGGCATATTCGCAGCAGCCTTAGAAGTAGACGGAGCCTCGGTAGAAGCTGCCGGGGCAGGAGGTGTGGCGACACTGGGGACCTGCTTCGCAGCCGGAGCCTTGTGTGCCAAGCGGGGTTTTACCGAAGTAGAAACTTGGGCCTTAGCTTTCGACGTAGGGGCAGCTGCATTTTTGACAGGTGCCTGCCTATAGAGGTTACAGTGTATGCTTTGCGCTCGCCAACTTGAGTTAGCGCTGGTTTGTGGCCTGGGTTGGTTGGTCGAATTCATTGCAAGAGGGTCCCCACTCAAAGCCGCTATCCTTGCCAGCAAAGTGTAGTTACCCATAAGTGGTCCTGTGGTTATCTATGCAAACAGGGAGGCCACGCGAGGGTTGGCACCAGCCCTTATGGGGGAAGGTGCTCAGAGTCAGACCGGGTAGTAATCGGGAGCCTTCTCCACCGAACCTACACCACCAACTTAACGGCGACGGACAAGGAACGTACTTTGAGGCCTGCCAGGGTTTTAACGGGACGGGGGCAGCTGTAGTCCTAGCCTGGAGCCGTTCACACAGCGGGTTTCACCCCGGTGCTACCGTGCACACACAACTAGGTCCAGAAAACTACAGCCACCAGCTCAGGGCAATCAAATCAGAAACAGGGAGGGAGAGAGTGCTCAGAATAAAAAGAAGGGTCGTGCCAAAAAGGGGGGGTCAGCCATAGTCCTACCCCGGCGTAGAGGGAGGTGTTTCTTGACTCCCCAGTCTAGATCCGTAGTGTTTCGCTGAAGAGCAGGGCCACTTCTAGCAGGATGTAACAATGTCACGCACTAACGGTATTAATAGGGTAGAGGCTGGAGGCTCCTAGGGAGCTATGCTCGCATATCCCTATCCTGCGGAAACCGCTTGACCCCTGGAGAAGAGGACTTTCCATCTAAATATCTGTATTGTTAAAGAAGAATACTGCCGCTCTTATTTCCAAATATAAAATATCAACCGTTGCGTTTATTTATACTAGTAGTTTAATTTGAAATTTAGGATTGTGTTTATATTATTGAGGAATGTGTCAATATGCATTTTTAGGTAGCGCAAACGTAACCAACACAGTGGATAAGTGTGACCAACACACTACAACTGAATAAACAAATGAATATGAAAATAAAAAATATATCGAAAAAATTTCATTTGTATTTTGTATGAGATCAACATTTAGGTGGTTGCTCTGAACTCATGCAGTGCAATGCATTGGAATTAGGACAGCACCTTGTAGGAGGAATAAAAGAAGTAGTGTGTTTTTTATTACCGACCAGTGTTTCCATACTACCCGCTAGATTAGCGGGAAATCATATAGTGCGTTTTCATTATGAGCAAACAACTTATTGTGCGCAAAACTAGTTTATGTGTTTTCATTATGCTTTAATAATTTTTGTTTTCGAATTTTCGAAATTAGTTTGACGAACAACTAAGCAAAACATAAATTGTGTTGAACCAAAAAAAATTTTTCAAAACTACTGGTTTTTAGCAGAACTAGTTTTGTTGCCCAAAACATGTATATGGAAACGCACTACATATTAATTTCTGGCTATCGGGAAAGTCCGTACATATTATAAGCAGTTTCTGTCACTACTCCTGAATTAATTTTGTACTATTTCTTATCATATACATTGTACATGTTAGCCATAATCAGTATTTATAAATATGCGCCACTGTAAACTAATGAAAAACGTGTGTGAAATATAAAAAAATATACGTCTTACGCCTTACATTTGCAATTTTGTTTGGTAATGTCGAATTATTGAGATATATGCAATGAAGTATATACAACTAAATTTCTCTAATAAAATTCATAAATTTTTTATGGCTATAAAAAATGATATCAGTTCAATTTATGTTTCTAACATTTCATTACAAAATATTTCTGAGTGTATATGCAACAATTAAATAATCATTAAAAGAAGGAAGCAGGATATAGAAAGAGTCATGATAACATATGTATATTTAAAAATTAATATTAATAAGCATCAACAAAAACTATTTACGATCTGTATTAGACATGAGGAGGCATCACAGACTTTATATTATGCATTAACAAAGGAGTTATGCTTTACAATATTTTTATCATTGTTCTTTAAGTGCATATTTAACATTAATGAGTTTACGAGTTCATATAATAAACCTCTTTGTGGGATATTGGATATTTAGACTAGATTCGGTATGGTTGTATTGCTGCTGAGAATTTTATAGAATCTGTTTAATGGTAATTAAAATATTCCACACTCAGGCATTTGACTCCTGTAAAGATATTAATATACAGAAGATATATACATAAGTACAAACATTAAGTAAAAACAAAAAGTCTTGAGTAATAGTTAATTATATATATATTATTTTTATGTTACATACAGTGGTTGACATGTAATTATATCGTATGATCTCTAATTTCTTCCGTCTTTTATATAACCTCTTGATATTTTAACAAGATATTTCCAATGGAAAGGTAAGTTTGATCTCCTCTACACTTGATTTTTTCTTCAAATTCTTTTTAATAAGTTTTCATAAAAAATATGTCATTATTTAGTAGAAGTGTTGCTTTTTTAAGTGGACACAAAGCTAAAACATTCTTAGTTTCCACAATTTAATAACAAATTTTTAATACCTAAATTAGTTCGATTTTTATAAATTGTACATTTTAAATAATGTCAGCAAAAATTTATACAAAAATTAATCATCAGGTATGGGATTAATTTGTTCCGAAGAAGAAATCAAGGTAATTTCTTAGTAACTGGGTTCCTCTCAAGGAAAAACGTATTATGCACTGAAACATTTTATTGTATTCGGAATCACAAATATTGTACACAAAGCCTCGAAACCCCGTAAAATCACAGTCAGGAAATATGAAATAATCTTAAAACTGAACCATTTACATCGTGTGATTTAAAAGTTTGTCTTTTTTTCAATTGTTTGTTTCAACATTTAATTCTGAATGCAACCATTGGACTCTAATATTTTTTAGTTACATAAATTGTATTCTATCATTCTTAGATAGCATTTTTTCTCATTTGATTTTGGTTTAATTTTTTTGCAAATTATGCCACTGGTTTTACCTCACCATTTTCTTGTCTTTGCTTAAAAACTGCTGCTACACCTTTTTAACTGGCATCTGTATAAATAGTTATTGGTGTCTTTATCAAAAATTGCAAAGATGGGCTGTGAACAGAATAATTTTTTTATGCTCTCGAAACAGTCATTCTTTTGTCCAAACAAATTTGCTGCTTTTTCTCAACAGATTGTGCATATAATTGAACTTTTTGGGATATATTTGTTATAGAAATTAATTTTCCCTACGAACTGTCTAACGCTTTTCAGAATTTTAGGAATTGGAAACATTTTCATTGCAATTAAGTTATCTTTCATGGGGCTTAAGAAGTTATTTTTTATAATATGCCCTAAATACGTTACGGAGTCTGCTGTAAAGTTACACTTGGAGAGTTTTAGTCTGAATACTTCTTCCATTATTGCTTTTAATAGTTTGCTTAGGTGTTCAATATGTTCTTTAACGGTTTTTGTGAATATTAGGATGTCATCTATATAATTCACTGTAGAGTTTAAAAGATTATATTTTCTTATAATATTACTCAATATTCCCTGAAAAATTGCAGGTGACGTTTTTAACTCATGGGAGGCACGTCCACAGAAAATGGCCTTCTTGAGTTACAAACTCTGTTTTTTCTCTACCTTAAACTCTTAACGGAATGACCCAAAAAGCTGAGTTTATGTCCAGTGTTGAAAAAAATTTACAATTTCATGTTCTATCCATTAAATCTTCGGTTAATGGAAATGGCTGTGCCAGTGTAATATTAATCTTATTTAACTCCCTAAAGTCTATGCAGATTTTAGACTTTTTGTTATTTTCCTCTTGAAAGCTAATGTCACTGGAGCTGCAAAGGAATCGATCAAATCATGTCCCAGCAATTCTGATATTTGTTTCTCAATTTCATTTCTGTCTTCTTTAGAATATCTGTAAGGCTTTTTACTGCAATATTTATCTATCTTTAGATCAATATGAGCTTCGTAGTCTCTTACTGTATCTGTATTATATTTATCTTTTGCAAAAATCGATTTATATTTATCGATGAGCGTATGTATATTTGATTTTTGTTCCATGGACAGATGATTTATAGAGATTTTAAAATTTTTTACATCTAAGTGTTCATTAAAGTTTATTGTATATTTTTCGCGTATTGTACTATCACTTTCATTTATCAGGTACTGGATTTGTATTAGACTTCTGAGTCTGAGGAGTCGTACCTACATTTTGGATCATGGAGTATGTGGCATTCAACACATGCAGAAGAGGTTATAGGATGTCTTATTGTGGCTATACTCCTGATTATAAAGTTATTGAACTGGTCTTGCTCGTTTATGGGATAATTTATTAATGAGTTCGTATTATTTTCGCTAAGATAAATTGCAGAAAAGTTATGGGTTGATTATTTAAAAGAACTTCATAATTATTTATTTGCCGAAAGAAATTCTTTACAAGTGAAATTTTAAAACGCAGGTTGTTGTCATCTGTAATACCAGTTTTACCGACAATTGACAACTCAACTGGAGTTGGGTTGCCATCCATAAGCGATTAATTAATCGGTTTTCTGGTCAAAATGGGCTATGAGCTTTATGTTGAAGAACAAAAGAGGCAGCGTCCTCGTCTTCAGTGATTTTAGAAATCAGAGCAAGATTCGATAACTTTTAGTATTGTTCTCATTTGATCACTATTGTGATTTGTTAAAACACTTATACACTACCTCCGTGAGGGGGAGGCTTCTTTATTTAAGCTAATTCCTTATTTTATCTTAAATGATGCATTCGATAAAAGAAAATATCGCTATTTACCTTTCGATTGAGATGGTCTGATTCAAAACTAGTTAAAACTAAATTTTGCTTTTTTATACCAACAATCATTTGTTCTCATTTGATCACTATTGTCATTTGTTAAAACAGCAGATGATTGATGATGATCCACTACCTCCGTGAGGGTGAGGGTTCTTTATAAAGTTAATTCCTTATTTTACCTTAAATGATGCATTCGATAAAAGAAAATATCGCTATTTACCTTTCGATTGAGATGGTCTGATTCTTAAGTTCAAACTAAATTTTGCTTTTTTAGACCAGCAATCAGGGGATAGCCCCTACTCATGCAGTACATTGTGTTGGAAGCAGAAAAATAGTTTACGGGAAGGAGGAAAGAGGGAGTGATGTTTATGGACATAAGACTATTATAAGCAACGTTTATAATGTCTGCAAGAAAAGATTTCGACATACGTATAGTCCGGTTAAAGAATGAATTATGCCACTAACGGAGTATTACGTGAGAGTATATGATTTTCAGGAACAAGTACCTTCATTTCGTTAGAGCTAAAGCCGTTATAGTTCCATTCTCGGTTGGACATAATTGACGGAAATAGAATGCACCTGAATACTTCTTTCGAGTCATAAAAATGTGCAGTTCATACTGAACTTTCATGTCTAGGAAACCAAGAGCTTTTGACACTCACCCATACCTACAGATGGAGCAATATTATTACCGCAATTCATTAGCGCATTAAAATCGACTATTTGATCCCATTCGGAGATTGGAGCCCCTTAGTCTGAATCTCCACAGTGCTCGACCTACCATTAAAAGAATATGAGTATCAAATATTGAAGAATATGATTAGAACTTAGAGAAAGAAGATCGTTAATGAAAATAAGGGGTTACAGATATTACAGAGAGCCATGAGGTGCCCCTGAGTTTAACCTGAACACGTCTGATGGAATCCTATCTATAACAATTCGCATAGTGCGACCTGTAAAAAACTCGATGTAATCGAGAGAAGTGACTACCAACACAAAAGGCAATAATAGCTCTTTAGCACTAAAATTAAAACTTAATTTTTAGTTAAAACCATTTTTGCAAAACCATTGCGTTTTTTTTTTTAAATTTATTTGACAAACTGATAACAGCTGTTTTTGTTTGCATAAAACATTTAATCAAATACTTCCATATAAAAAGCGTAAAAGGTTCTGAGGAGTAAACGGCGCTTTTGTTTAAATCAACAAGAGTATTAAACCTCCATTGATTTAATTAACAATCGCTTTAAAAAGTAGTAATTCAAATCTTTATTTCAAAAAATGTGTATATAACAAATATTCAATTATTTTAATAATCAGGTCAACCAAACGTCTGATTCTGCCGGTTGTTGAAAAGTAACTGTGTTCTCAACAATAACTTTGTGCGTAAAGTAATTTTACGAAAAGAAAAGAGAATACATGAAATTCCATTTGCACAATGGGACGAGTACTTAACACCCCTTAACGCCTAGATGGTGAATACACTTGAGAAACTTTTCTTATTCGTTTAGAATGGCGAGGTGTCGGTTGAGCACACATAGATTCAGCATCCGTAGTTGGCTGGTGACTCGATGAAGGTGACTGTTGTAGTTTTGACGAATTTGATGAGTTTGTCTCTATGTCATCTTCATTATTGGCCGTAGCAAATGCGCCAATACTAATTTTATTTTCCATATCGCCCTGATTCCTTGCAAATTCTAACTCACAGGTGGTGGTTGAGGCTTGGCGGCGAATTTGATCTAAATGACGCTTAACTAAACGATTATCTTGAAGACGCACATTGTAAGACGAAGGTCCAGTCTGGGATTCTATGTTAGCTGGTATCCACTTTTGACTTGATGCATAGTTCCGAATCCATACAGGGACTTCTTTTTTAAATGTTTCTTTCACAGTCAAATTTTCAGCAGAGTTTTCCAATACATGTGGATGAATCTTGTCGAAGTAGCTTTTGAGTTGCCGGTTAAACAAAAGCTCGGCAGGTGAACGACCTGTTGTAGCATGTGGGCTCATGTGTTGACTGAAAACAAAACGAACAAGATCCAACTCAATGTTTGAATCAGATGGCATTTTCTTTAAGTAATCTTTTGTGGTCTGCATCATACGTTCAACCTGTCCATTTGACGAAGGATGAAAAGGAGCACATCTTACATGGCGTGTTAAATTGTTATCCATAAAACTTTGAAATTCTGCTGAAGTAAAAGCTGTACCGTTATCTGAGACGATGACGACAGGAAGTCCATGAGTTGCAAAAAGTGATCGCAATGATTTAATTGCACATTGTGATGACGTGGATTTGATGATGTGTACTTCCAACCATTTGGAATAAGAATCGACCACTAAGAAAAACAATTTACCTTTAAATGGCCCGGCGAAGTCTATATGTAGCCGCGACCAAGCGGTCTGAGTAGTTTCGCAAGTACGAACCACTGCTTGCGGTTTTTCATGCCGAGTTTCTTGGCATTGCATACAATGATTAATTGTGTCCTCTATCTGAGAATCTATTTTTGGCCACCACACATAACTTCTTGCAATCCTTTCATTTTCACGATGCCCGGATGTCCAGCGTGCAAGGCATGAAGAATGGCTTTGCGACCTGGTGGAGGGATAATGGTTCTATTGCCCCAGAGTAGGCATCCCTTAAGTGAAGTTATCTCGTTACGGCGCATAAAATAGGGATAAGCTTGATTATCACGAGATATAAAACTAGGCCATCCCCTTAACGCCCAGCTGAGAACATTGGTTAGGAGTGGATCTTTTGCTGTTTGGTTCGCCACATCTCTAGCGTTAACAATTTCTGAGCTGACCTGTTCGATCATTAGAACTTCCTCTTCCTTATTTTCAAAAGGCTGCTCTGTTTCATCTGGTAGGCGACTTAAATAATCAGCATTGCCCATTTTCTTGCCTTCTCTATAAACAAGATTTAAGTCGTAAGCGTTTAAAAAATGCACCGGCGAAGCATAACTGTTGACAAAATGGGTGGTGTTGGCTTAGCTTTACAAGAAATACCCAGTAGTGGACGGTGGTCAGTCACTAAAGTAAATTTTTTGCCGTGTAAATAGTCGTGAAACTTTTTAACACCTGCTACAACAGCGGTTGCTTCTCGATCGATTTGTGAATAATTCCGCTCCGTCTTCGATAAAGTTTTGGAATAAAAAGCTATAGGTCGTTCGGAACCATCTGGCAACTTGTGACTCAATACTGCCCCAATGCCATAAGGCGAAGCATCACAAACGAGTATAAGAGGCAATTTTTCATCATAATGCATGAGTACACTGTCAGATGTAATTATTTTTTTTAAATTAGAGAAAGCTTCCTGATGTTCCCATTGTGCAAATGGAATTTCATGTATTCTCTTTCCTATATTCACGGGCGATTTTTGTCTAAAAGGCGGTGTAGAGGTTTTGCTATTGTTGCTTTATATGGCAAAAATGTATGATAAATGTTTAAAAGCCCAAGAAAAGCCTGAAGCTCTTTTTTATCAGTTGGTGCAGGTGTGTTTTGAATTGATCTTATCTTTTCAGGTGATGGCCTTATTCCGAGACCATCAATTTTGAAACCCAAAAAATTTATTGTAGTTGCACCAAAACGGCATTTATCCTTTCTTAAACGAAGACCTGATTTGTCAAAACGATTCAAAACGATATTTAAACGATTAGGGAGTTCTGCTTCCGTTTTACCCATTACCACCACATCGTCAAAATATGGTAAGACACCTGGAACGTTTCTTAAAAGCGTTTCAATAAAATTTTGAAAAATGCCTGGAGCTGATGAAATACCAAATTGAAGACGATTAACTTTAAATGCTGCCTTGTGGGTTATTATAGTCTGCATCAAAGCAGATTTCTCATCGACTGCTAGTTGGTGATATGCTTGAGCAAGGTCTAATATTGCAAAAAATTTCCCACCTTCGATTGATGCGAGTATGGAACGAATTGGTAGAATTTGAAAATTGTGTGGTAACAGTGCCTTATTGAGAGTTGGTTTATAATCCCCACAAATTCTTATAGACCCATCACTTTTAGGAACAGGCACAATCGGCGTTGCCCAGTCTGAATACTCAATGGATTCTAGAATACCTTGATTGCACAAACGATCAAGCTCATTTTCCACTCGGCCCCTAAGAGTTAATGCAATTCGACGAGCAGGAAGTCTAATTGGCTGGACATTCTCCCTTAAACGAAGCGATATCGGTTTACCGGTAAATTTTCCAAGCTCTGTAGAATAAAGATGATTGTACTTTTCCAAAACTTTGTTAATAGAGTCAGATTCTTCAATAATGTGGACGCCTTGAATACTTATACCCAATGGTTTAAACCAGTTGCAGCCTAATATATTAGTTTGAGTGCCATTCACAATTATAAGCGGTAGAGCCTTGACCAATCTTCCACTATACCAAATATCAACATCAACCATACCTTTTACAGGCACTACATTATGTTGAAAATCTGTCAATTTTAAATTACATTCGTAAAGTGTCGGCTGTACAATTGGCCATAGCCGCCTAAAGGCCTGTGAAGACATGGTTGTATAATCCGAGCCTGAATCGATTTCAAACGTGCAAGGTTTTCCATTAATATTAACAACTGTTGATCGCTTACGATTTTCTGACCCTAAAATATGATTAATGGGTTTGATCTGCTAAACTTTCGCTGGTACTTGTTAAATGATTTCGATTGTTCCGAAATCTGTTTTGAAGACCGACAGACACGTTGCAAATGCCCCTTGATGCCACAAGCTGAACAGACTGTTCTTTTATGAATGCATTGTGTGCGGGGATGATTTCCTCCACATCCATTACAGGATTTGGTCTCGCTCAACTTACGCTGATTTTCTGATTTTTTGTGCTTAGCAGACTGCTGGTTACTTTTACCTATTTGATTAATCTGATCAGCCTGACGAATAACTGTTATATTTTTTAATGACGCTTCGGCCGATGTTGCCCGATCTATGACCATTTGTAGTTTAAGGTTTGCTTCAGCTAGAAGATTTTGTTGTAGAGCCTCATTTCGTATGCCGTACACTAAACGGTCACGAAGCATACGATCCAAAACGTTGCCGAAGTTGCGGTCAACGGCGAGTTTTCTCAAGGCAGCAACATATTCCGAAAAACTCTCATTTTGTAGTTGGTCACGTTTATGAAATTTGAAAAATGATGCAATTTCCGATGGCCGTGGAGAAAAGTGATTTGTTAGCAGTGTCTTAATTTCAGCAATATCAAGATCACTCACCTTTTTAGGAGATGTCAATGACGACAAGAGATCATATAGCGGTGCACCTGCTAACGTCAAGAAAACTGCCTTTTGACGATCAGCTTGCACATCATTAGCTACAAGAAAAAGCTCAAACCTGTTATAATACGTCTACCAGTTCTCCGGATGATTGATGTCAAATGGTTCCATTGTTCCCATTGATGCCATTTTGTGGATTTTAGATATGTGGGCAGATGTCGAAGCTGTGGAATTCGCAATAACCTCGTTCGATGTTTTAAAACTAGAAGATTCCTTTTCAATCTTTGGCGGCATCGACTCTTGTCATTTAATTCAATGTGGGGGGGTCGGTGGTAAAGATTGAATTGCGTAAGTTCAAAGATTTTTTTTTTAAATTATCACAAGTATAAATATTTGAAATTATTACAATTATCTAATTTTCGGTATCCCATCCTCGTCGCCAATATTAAACCTCCATTGATTTAATTAACAATCGCTTTAAAAAGTAATAATTCAAATCTTTATTTCAAAAAATGTGTATATAACAAATATTCAATTATTTTAATAATCAGGCCAAGCAAATGTCTGATTCTGCCGGTTGTTGAAAAGTAACTGTGTTCTCAACAATAACTTTGTGCGTAAAGTAATTGTACGAAAAAAAAAAGAAAAGAGAATACATGAAATTCCATTTGCACAACGGGACGAATAGTTAACAAAGAGATTGCTCATGGAATCGTGAGATGAGTGGACTTTGGTAAATATATTCAAATGAAATATTAAAAGCGTTTATATCAAGGGTTTGGTTTAGAACCGAAGGGGGACTTTTTGGAAAACTGAGTACAATGAAAATTGTGAAACTTTTTTAAATTGCATACATATGGGAATGAACCGGACTAGTATGGATAAACTAAGTGTCTTATTTAAAATGTTAGAGAAAAAAGACATCAATTTTCGGAAGGCTATTAGTTTGGAAAAACTCGTAGCTTTTTATCTTTTTATTTTTGGTATTGCTGTAGCTCAATTAATCTTTTTCAATTATTTTTCTTCAAACGGTTTTTTTATATTAGCGTGTGATATTTAAATTATCAGCTGTGTTCAACATTTTTAAAATCTGGCAAATTTAGTATTCCGAAAACAGTGTTAAATTTTATAAAACTTACTTAAACCCATTTCAAAAAAGGTTTAAAGGTGGTTTTAACGTTAAAACCTGAATTTATACCGAAACTCGCCAGTGTGACAAATGTATAAGTATCGGATAAGTACAGCGTGCCATACTTCAACAAACGCTTTGGAAATGTTTAGAGTCACAGCCGTACTTTCACCGGAGGATAGACGGTTTAACTTTTATAATAGCGCCAACAGGTACCCAGTATAACGGAAACCGTATTGCCTGTCGCTGATTAGGTTTTTTTCTCTAGTTTTTTCAAAAGATATTGGTTTATCATTACTTTGGAATAAACTTGGAAAGAAAATATAGTTTCCAGTTAAAATGCCTATAGGAATCGTTGAGGTTAGCTTAACGCGCCTTTTCGTGCACAAAACCGGATCGTTTTGAAACTGGCGGTGAAACGCAGCGAAGTTTAGAAAATATGAGGAACGCGGAAATGATGCAGTGATCCAAGTTTCCGAAAGGTTCAAGTATCCTTACTTCATACTTTTCAGGTGAAGTGAAAAACAGGTCGGGAGTATTTTGTGGCGCCCTTCAACGTACGATATGCGAGTTGGTTTATTCACTAATTGAGCAAGGTGGTTGTGTGCGACGAATAACTTAACATAATGTTCTTCAGGAGTTGTGTGGTTTAACTGATGAAGCCAACACCAAATTCTTTGTTACGCCCCTTAGGACAAATAATCACGATAAGCTTCAACACTAGCACATTGCATATTTGACATTGGGTTTGATACCCAGGGGTTTTACAAAATTAATACGGAAGCAAAATCAAGACAAATTAAATTGAGACTCTTTAAATATATTGCCTAATTGGAAGAAATTCACCACTAAAGCTATATTGCAAAGTTCTGTTTTACAATGCTCTTCTAAAATCAACATGGTGTTATACCACTTCGTTATGGGGTATTGTTCCTGTTCCTCACATACAAAAATTCAAAGACATCAAAATAAAATTTTACGTATGATTACAGTAGCACCCTGGCACGAACATACATAGAAATCTCAATATCTCAGCAGTCAAAACAGAGTTTGCTAAATATTCATCAAAATACTTGAAAAAGCTAATTACAACCATATCACCTGGTTCGTATAAGAAATAAGAACATCGCATTCCAAAATCTAAGTATTCATGAAAGTATAATTTATTACTACGGCTGATCAATAGATAGATTCCTTATATTGCGTCCATATCCGCTTCCTTGTAAAAATGTCTACTACCACGACTACATTCACCGAAAAAGGGGGATACTGCAGCTCTCTTCAATACTTGAGATACATATTACATTATACATTTTATAAATAAATAAATTTTTCATAAATTTAATATATAAATAACTACTAAATTTGTACTTGGTGTAATGATCAATCAGCTTAGTATGGAAGAGAATATAAAGATTGTATTTGTCGTCAAGATTTGTTGTTGTTGTTGTTCTGAATGATATTAAATATTTCTTTTTGAACGAAAATAAAGATAAAAATATTAACCCTGATTCACAGTTCAATCAGCCTGTTTAGCGGATTTGATACCCCACAGAATGCTCACCCAAAATTCTTGAATTGTATTGATTGCGAATCTAAAACTTCAATATTTAAATTGGATCACCTCAGTAAAGAGGAATTCACAAACTTAAAAGTGTTGTTACAGAAATATGACAGCATTTTTTATAAGGAGGGAGATAAATTAACCTTTACTAATGTTGTCAAACATAAAATCAACACAATCCACGAAGATCCAATATATTGCAAAACGTATCGTTACCCTCAGATCCATAGGGACGAAGTTAATAGACAGATTCAGGAAATGCTGGACCAGAATATTATCTGCCACAGCCAGTCGACTTATAACCCAATCCCAATCTGGGTTGTACCTAAGAAACTCGATTCGACTGGTAAACAAAAGTGGTGCATCGTTGTCGATTATCGGAAACTAAACGATATAACGATTAGTGATAATTATCCAATTCCGGTTATGGATGACATTTTGAATAAATTGGGTAGGTGTTTATATTTCACTACCCTCGATCTTACAAAAGGGTTACATCTGATCGAAAAAAGACAGCATTTTCCACACAAAATAGGCATTATGACTTTTCGAGGATGCCATTTGGCCTTAAAAACGCGCCCTCAACCTTCCGACGATTGATGAACACAATCTTGGGAGACCTTATAGGAAAAGAATGCTTGGTCTCCAGGAGCATATTAGTTCTATAGAGAAGGTGTTCAGGAAGCTTTCGGATGCCAGTTTGAAGGTGGAACTTGATAAAAGCGAATTTTTAAAAAGGGAAACCAACTTTTTGGGACATATCATCACACCTGATGATATAAAGCCAAACCCTGACAAGGTTAAAATATCTAATTCCTAGAACTGAAAAGGAAATTAAGCTATTTTTGGGATTGGTCGGATTTTATAGGAAGTTTATCCAGGATTTTTCCAAAATAGCAAAACCGTTAACACATTGCCTTGAAAAGGGAAATAAAATTAACCCATCAGATACGAATTATATTAATGCAGTCGATACTATTAGGCTCTTGATCGCTGATGAACCAATCTTGGCCTTCCCAGACTATGAGAAGCAATTCACTCTGACAACAGATGCTTCTAACTCTGCCCTTGGTGCCGTCCTTAGTCAGAGCGGACACCCAATTTGTTTTGTCAGCCGCACTCTAAACGAGTATAGTGCCATCACTTGTTTAGTTTTATTATTGTTAGTCTAAGTAGTTTATTCGTTAAGTTTTATAAGTTTATTCGTTAAGTTTTAGATATAAAAAAAGAGAAATAAAATATTTATGAAGGCAATTCAATTTTAACACAAAACGAATGACACAAGCCTTGAAAAATAGAATATCGAAAAGAACAATGTGGAACTGGAAGTGTGTGTGAGTGAAGATAAAATAAAAACATTTAGTTTTCTATATGAACTATAAAGAAAAATAGAGACAAATGTAATAAAAAAATATTCGAAATTTCGAAAACAAATTTTCAAAAAGAAAGGAGACAACTATAAAAAATTAAAACAGTTTAAAGAGAGGTACAAAATTTAAAAAAAAGAGAAATATGAATAAAATATAATATGTGTGAATATAAAATACTACAAAAGAAAAAAAAAACATTGTGTAATGATTGTCAGAGAAATGAATTCCTAATCAAAAAAAAAAAAATAAATAAATAGAAAACTGTCGAAAAAAAAAATATTAAATACTTTTATTAATTCGGTTGTAAAAAAAAAAGTAAAAGAATTGTGAACTTAATTTTTCTTAAATAAATCAATATTCCTAAAAAATACCGACAAATATTTAGACAAAATGAGTCAAATTGTGAATGTTACTAAACAAACTAGCCGCTTGCTACCCCAAATAACCTAACAAGGCAAAACACCTTTAGGCAAATTAGATGCATTTTCACGTCATCCCTTCCAAGAAGTCGAACCATTGAGACAAAATTTTTTTTAACGGAATTAATACAAAAATTCGTGAAAAAATGGAGTAAAAAAATTTAAAATCGAAAATTGTCATTATATTTTCTTTTGAGGAAAAATAATTGTGGTATATAGAAAATTTTTGAAAAAAAGGGAAACAAATGTAAAAAAAAAATTTGAAATTTTGAGACAAAAAAGGTACTATGAAAAAAAAAGAGGAACAACAATATAAATTATGGAAAAAAGGATAACAATATAAAGAAGTGAAAAAAGGACAACAATATAAAAGAAATGTAAAAAAAGGTATTTGAAATGAAATAAAAACAAGTAAATATATATATACAAAGAAAAAGTTATAATAAACTTGATATAAAAAAAAAGAAGAAACAAATATAAAATGACATTATTTAAAGAAGAAAAAAAATACAATAAGATGTGATATAGACTTAAAAATAAACAAAATAAAAATGATTTAAGCAAATCAAACAAAAACAAAAACAAAACATTTTATGTGCCTCATATCATATTCTTTTTATTATTTTTATTTGAAAAAAAAATGAATATTTTTTTTACGAACTTTAAAACTAAACAATAAAACTGAAAACAAAATTCTTGAAAATTCTTGAGGTTACGTGACTATAAGTGTAGAGAAAAGTTGGTGAAAAAATAAAGAAAAAGATAAATCTATACACATTAAAAAAATAAATATAACAGAACTCAATACAAGAACCTTAAAAAGAGACAAATTAAAATTTTTTTTGAAATTTAAAAAAAAAGAAAAGGAGCTATGTTAAAAAAAGACAACTATATAAAAAAAAAGTTTTTCTGAAATTAATTTTTACAAAAAAAAAGGAATAAGGGATGAAAAAAAATTTTTTTGAAAAAACTTTGAATTGAAAAAACAAAACAAAATACAACAAAATCAACATTCAACATTTTTTTCTGAAATGAATTTTTACAAAAAAAAGGAAATAATGGATGGAAAAAAAATTTTGTAAAAAAACTTTGGATTAAAAAAACAAAACAAAATACAACAAAATCAACAATCAACATTTGAAAAATATTGTCAAGCAAGTAAATTTTTTTTAATTATTACTGTTTTTATTATTTAATTAATTATATTATTATTAAATTAAATTATTGTTATTAGTTATAACATATAGTTACTATAAATAAATATATATATTAATCTTTTGTATTTAAAAAAAAAAAAACATTATGGGGACATCATAAAGTTTTTAAATAAAAACTCATGTTTCTAATTTCTATTTTCAGTTTGAAAAATAATTCTTTATTTCAAATTCGGTTTACAATTTAGAGTGTTAAAATTTCTATAAAAATTTACATATTAAATAAATTCATAAATAATATAATTTTTACTAATTTATTTAGTATGAATAGGGAGCAAACTTCTTATTACAAAATATAAATACTCTTTTTACAGACAGTATTGTGCACATGATTAATTAAACTTGTTTTATTTTTTTGGCACTTGTTTTTCCCTTTCACATTAGTTTAACAGATGTCAGTTTAATACATATTTTAGTACAAGTCTACACTTGGAAAATTATTGTATATACATATATTACGATTGACAGTGGTGGTAACGATAATTCTAATAATTTTTACTTTTTAAAAAAATTTCAAATTTTGACATTGATGTTTTTGAAAAATTAATTACTGAATTTTGTGCTGTGAAAAAACGGGTTTTACCGAGTACAGTTTTATCGAAAAATTCAGAAAAAATAAGTGAATACATTACACTTCTAATTGAAAATTATAATGCCATTTTAGGATATGCAAAACCAAATACAGATAGTTTATTGGAGAATCATAAAGCTTTAATTTTGTCTAAAATCGAAAGTTGTAGCGTATTTTTATTAAAGTGTTTCGAAAAACTTAATTGTAATATAGAAATTCCGGAAAATTTAGATTTGGTAGTTCATTTAAATAACAACTTTGTAATAGAAGGTGAAATTGAAATCAATATGGCAACCGTTGACCAGAAAAGGTCATACATTACTATGTGTGCTTCAATGATTCGAGAAAACTATGGTGGTAAACCATTAACTTTACAATCATTTTTGGATAAAATCGAACTTATTGAAGATCTCACTGAACCAAATTTACAAACTACTTTTATAAACTTTGTTAAATCAAAACTTGAGGGATAATCGCGTGAGACACTACCCGATAGAATTGAAAGGATTGGTGATAACAAAACAGCTTTGAAAAACTGAATAAAACCAGAGAATTCGCAGGTAATTGCGGGCAAGATTGCTGCTCTTAATGTTAAAAACAATGATTTTACGGAATTTGCTAAACAAGCTGAAGAGCTGGCTGATTCCTTAAAACGTTCTTTGGTCGTGGAAGGTATTACACAGAACAAAGCTCATGAGATGGCAGTTGAACAAACAATTAGTGTTTGTCGTTTGAATGCAAAATCCACTTTAGTCAAATCAATTTTAGCATCATCAGTTTTTAAAGACCCTAAGGAAGTTGTTGCAAAACTATTAGTTGAGCAAACAACTGAAGTAAAGGAACAACAAGTTTTATCAATCCAAGGTCAGTCCAGAAATAGAAATATTAATGTACGTTTTCATAATAATGATTTTCAAGCAAATCACTTTAGACAATTTCGGGCCAATGCTTATCGAGGCAATAGTTTTAATCAATTTCGTAATAATTCTCATCAAAGCAACTATCGTGGAGATTATAACACCCATAATTACTCCAGAACAAACTATGGACATAATAACAATAATCAATTTCGGAATAATCCAGGGAATTACACAAGTCGCTTTGCGCGAAATAACAATTCAAGGGCTTCTGTTAGGACTTTAAACTCGGAAGCAACAAATGGAACAGCTTTAAAGCAAAATACAATTACTTCTTCACTCGATATTTTTAACAAACAATCTGTTCAAAAGTCTGTTTACAGTTTAAATTTAAATTGTGCTGATTTCATTAAACTAAATTGTATAGATACAATTAAATCAGCTACTTTTCTTGTAGATACTCAAACAGATGTCTCATTAATAAAAATTTCAAGTTTACAACCCAATATTATTTTAAATCAGAATGAAATTTTAAGTATTACCGGAATTACATCTGATGTAAAATCAACACTAGGAACTATTTGTACAAATTTAATTATTTCGAATAATATAATACAACAGGTTCTTCATGTTGTTAATGATGATTTCAATATACCAGCTGATGGTATTTTAGGTAAAGATTTTCTTAGAAACAATAAGTGTTACATTGACTACGAAAACATGATTTTATCTGTTACTACTCATATTAAAAGATTACAAATACCTATATTTCAAGGAACGAATAACTTTACTTGTATTATACCACCAAGATGTGAGGTATTTAGAATTTTTAAATTACATGATATTAAGGAACTTATGTTTGTTGATTCGCAGGAAATTGAAAAGGGAGTCTTTATAGCGAAGGGAATTATTGATTCTGAGTATCCAATTTTACGAATAGTTAATATAACCGATGAAGTTAAATATGTTAGAAATGATAAAGTAAAGATGGAAAAATTACAAAATTATTACATATATTCAATTAACAAGCAGGATATAAATAACCAACGTCTTCAGGAATTAAAGGACATTCTAGAGAATCAAATGCCAAAAGACATCCAAAATGACTTAATGCCACTATGTGAATCTTATTCGGACATTTTTGCACTTAAAGAGGACAAAATGACAATAAACAATTTTTATGAGCAGAAACTCAGATTAGTTGATTCATCACCAGTCTATATTAAGAATTACAGGCTTGCCATGTCTCAAAGAGAGGAAATAAATAGACAGGTTAAGCATTTATTAGAGAATGATTTAATCGAACCAAGTAGCTCGAATTTCAATAGTCCACTAATTCTTGTTCCTAAGAAGAGCACAAATAATCAGAAATCTTATAGAATGTGTGTAGATTATCGTGCAGTGAATAAAAAACTTATTGCGGATAAGTTTCCCTTGCCTCGTATTGACGATATTTTAGACAATTTAGGACGTGTGAAACATTTTTCAGTAATTGATCTGTTCTCTGGATTTCATCAAATTCCATTACACTCAGATTCAAGGGACGTTACAGCATTTAGCACTGATAAAGGATCTTTTAGATGGAAAGTTTTACCTTTTGGTCTTAATATAGCACCTAATTCTTTTTCACGAATGATGTCTATTGCATTTTCTGGCCTTACGCCCAATAAAGCATTTTTATACATTGATGATATTATTATTATTGGTTGTAGTAAACAACATCACTTGAATAATCTGAAAGACGTTTTTGATATTTTAAGGCATAATAATTTAAAAATAAATTCTTATAAATGCAATTTTTTCCGATCTGAAGTTACCTTTTTAGGACATAAATGTACCGCTAATGGTCTTCTGCCAGATGATTCAAAAATAAAAGCAGTAGAAAATTATTCAACACCTTCTGATAATTATTATCGACGTTTTATTCCAAATTTTGTTACAATAGCAGCACCATTAAATTACCTGACCAGGAAAAACGTTCAGTTTAATTGTAATGATCAATGTCAAATTTCTTTTGAAAATTTTACAATATCCTGACTTCACGAAACAATTTATAGTAACTGTAGATGCATCAAAACTTGGTTGTGGTGCCATATTAAGCCAAAATTTTAATGGTAATGATTTACCTATATACTTTGCTTCAAAATCTTTTTCACATTCTGAACAGAAAAAACCTATAATTGAACTTGAACTTCTTGCTATTCATTTTGCTATAGTTTAGACCCTATGTCTATGGAACTTCATTTATTGTCAGATCAGATCACAAACCTTTAGTTTATCTCTTCAATATTAAAGACCCTTCTTCTAAATTAACACATATTAGACTTCAACTTTCAGAATATAACTTTAGTGTAGAATACATTAAAGGAAAATCGAATGTGGGAGCAGATGCACTATCTAGAATATCAATAGACGAGTTGAAGAATAATAATAATAATCAAGTATTAGTTACGACCCGAGCTATGTCGAAAGGACAAAATAATGATGAAATTAAATTTAACCAATCTTCCAATAATGAGAACATTGAACTAAAGATTTATGATAAATTTTCTCAGGAATTCAGTAAGAATATTCCAAAAATTCGAACCGAAATAATTGATCAGAATAATTATAAAAATTCGAAATTGTGAACGAAACACTTAGTTTAGACTATATCATAGTTTACCATTTCATAGCACAGTTGTGCAAAGGGAACTCACACGCATTCTTGTGTTTTTTCATTTAGTTGTCGATCAGACTGCGGCAAGAACACATGTGCGGCGGATGCTTTATCATTTTATTTCAGAATGACACTCAAAAAATATTTTATGTTAAAAATGGGCTATGACATTAGCTGGGCGTTTATAATTTTTTTTTATTTTGTCGCATAGTAAATGCTTTTTAAATGCTTTGGAATGGTCGCTTTTTTTCTTTTAATAAAAAATGGTTTTTTTATTCTTTTTATTTTTATTTATCTAAAAAAAACATGGTATAATTTTTAAGCCAAAGATGGATAGCTTTATGTTCTTTTAATAAAAAATGGATTTTTTACTTTATTTTTATTTATCTAAAATTATTAAGCCAAAGTTATATAGCTTTACATATGTATGCTGATGAAATGAAAATAAAAATAGCGTGTATTACTAACACTTTTCTATGGCTGTAAATAAATAAATTCTCTCAACTTATTCTCTCTCTCTTACTCACTAACACATAACCAAAAATTTTTTGACGAACCCTGGAGGTTACAAACTGAAGCCAACAATGGAAAAATTTACAGAGCAGAATGGCCAAAAAATTATGTAATTTTTACAATTTTCTCAATACAGGAATTTAAAAACCATGGTATAAAGATTATATATAATTATATATAAACTTTTGAAATTATTCTTATGGAACCGATTGAAATAATAATAGAAGAAGATAAAAAACAGAAATTAATGGAAATTTACCATAATGACCCTATTTTAGGAGGACATTGCAGTCAGAAGAGGTTATATGCGAACCTTTACTGGAGGAAGATGACTAGAGATATAGCAAAATTTGTTAGAAACTGTGAAAAATGTATGTTGAATAAAGTTAAACCTCAAAATATAGAGAAACTTGTATTCACTCCAACACCCGCAAACTTTTTCGATATAGTTGTAATGGATACAATTGGTCCATTACCGGAATCGAACTTTGGTAACAAATACGCTTTGACTTTAATGTGTGATCTTTCTAAATATTTAGTGACTATAGCTATACCGGACAAATCAGCGCGTACAGTTGCGCGTGCTATATTCGAAAATTTCATTCTTGTTTACGGAAAAATGAAAGTCATAAAATCCGATTTAGGTACGGAATTCAAGAACGAAGTTTTGTCGGAACTTTGTAAATTTTTGGAAATTGATATAAAATTCTCGACTAGTTATCATCATCGAACTTTAGGAACAATAGAACGAAACCATAGAGTTTTTAATGAGTATATAAGAGCATACATTAGTGAAAACTTATCTGATTAGGATACATATTTAAAGTACTTCACATTTTATCATAATACTACATCAAACACTGTTTTCGATAACAAATTCACTCCTTTTGAGCTAGTTTTTGGAAAAAAAAGTATCAATAACGAATGAAACAAATATGAATTTAGAACCAATATATAATATTGATAATTATAAAACAGAAGTTAAACACAGATTGCAAAAGACAAACATTTTAGCTAGAACTTTAATAGAAAAACACAAAAAAATAAATAAAAGTTTTTATGACAAATATGATAAACCTAATGAATTAAAAATTGGCGATAATGTTTTGTTGAAAAAAGAACCTTATGACAAATTTAACAATATTTATGATGGTTCCCTACAGATAGAGAAAAATGTAAAAAAAAAAATTAAAAAAGTATATACTCAATAAATATGTAAATATTATGTAAAAAAAAAAACAAAAAAAAAATAATAATTTATAATTTTTTTTATTTTCTCTAAAAGGGAAGGAAATCCCTATAAATGTATTTATTTTTAAGTATAGTGATAAAATAGTTTTAAAAAATATAATCTCTATAAATGTATTTATTTTTAAGTATAGTTTTAAATTTAGTGAGTAGTATGTTTATGTATGTTCAAGGGCACTTATTTCATACAAAATTTGGTGCATGCATAGCTGTAAAAGAGTAAGAACATTGCAGCATTGTGAAATGAATTGTGTGCGATCGGTCTTTAGGTTTGTAACATGTATTATGAAAAGGTATTGCTTTTTAATGTGTATGTGTGTGTGTGTGTATGTTAAAATTTGTGAGAATGCATATCTGGAAAAGAATTAAATCATTATAATTTTCAATTTTTCCCTACAAATTTGGGATCATGCCTGCTTCTTCTTGTTCCTTTATTTTGTATTGCTTTTCAAACGAATGTTTGGACGGACAGAATGAATGCGTGCACGTTTCCTCATCTACATCTCAGAGTATAGAAAGACTGTAATGTGAAAATTTATATACGTATGCATGAATGATTGGACGGACAGAATGAGTGTGTGCGTAACATGTAATGTGTATGATCGTTTTTTAATAGTAAATTCTTACCACGTATTATCATACTCAATGCTGAAAAAATAGAAAAGGGATCTACACCTGTATAGTTGTTGTGTGTTTTTTTATTTTTTGTATGATTTAATTAGAAGGATCTTTAATTTTAAATGTGATAAGAAAGGATAGGTTGGTTGTGCGGTTGTTTTTTATTTTTTGTATATTTAATTAGAAGGATGTTTAATTTTAAATGTGATAAGAAAGGGTAGGTTGGTTGTGCGGTTGTTTTTTATTTTTTGTGTGATTTAATTAGAAGGATCTGTAATTTTAAGATGATAACAAATTCTTGTCACGTATTGCTCATGATCACAGGTAGAAGAAATAGAAATATAAACTAATAAGAAAGGGTAGGTTGGTTGTGCGGTTGTTTTTAATTTGATGAGAAAGAAATGTATAGTTGTGCCTGTGGGTTTTTTTTTTTCACGTATAAGTATAAGTAATATCTGTTTTCACATAATTGAATTTACTGATTGATCTACAACACCCCAGAGTATAAATAGACTTGTTTTTAAGGATTTAGAATTTTTTAGTTTTACTGTTTTAAATAAATGAAATTATAGAATAAAGGGATTAATTAAAACAAATTAGTTTTTATTTTTTGAAAATTTTATTACATATTTCTTTTTTTTCAGATTTTTACAGATTCGAATTTAAAAATACGTTTATACAGATTAAATAACTTAAGTGTTACGTATGACATATTAATACATACAAATGGATTACTTATTTTACTAATGTTACATATTCTTAGTTCATTTATAAGTTTCATAAATAAATCTATATGTCTTATTAATAGTTCTTCCAATACAGCTGATGTTACCATTTTTGTTCCCCTTCTTTAAAAATTTAATAGTAGGTTGTGTTAGTGCGGGACGATGTACTCTGAATTATTTCATTTTAATTTATATTTATTGAATAAAAATTTTAAACACAAGTGCCCACAATTAAATGTATTAAATTTTTGTTTTCGTTCATAATTATATTCAACAGGAAATTTTAAGTAGTTGACAATCTCAAGTGGTGGTTGTAAGTTTCCAAAGCTATCAAAGTATTCTTTATAGTTGTGGTTTTTATAATATGCTACCCAATGTGTTCCCATACCATTTGAATCATCTAAATTAACAATGCCGCATTCTTGCTTGAATGGTTTTTCAGGTAAAGAATCACGCATGAAAACACCCCTAAAATGTTTGAGATGTCTTCCATATTTATTCAAATCCAAATCTGTTAATGGGCGATTGGGTAGGTTATCTAATAGTTTTTTGGAGCTGGACTATAGTAGAGACCATATCCAGTTTTATATGGTTTGAGATATAACCCTTTACCCATTGCAATTGATTCCATATATCTATTATGACGGTTAGCTTCAGCCAATTGTTCTTTTCCATTTTTGATAGCATTTACTGCTTTGACAATAGCGGATCCTCCACTTGCCAAACCACCAAGCGCTGACAATGCTGTTAGTACGGGAATAAGTGGAAGAAATCCTCCAATTTTCGGTACAGGTATAACTCTCGGTATTATAATGTCTGCTCGCTTTTTCCCTTTAAAATTTGAATGAATAGCCTTTTTTGCTATTTTAACAGCATCATTTATATCAAGGGGTTTCTGTTCTTTCAATTGTTTTAAAGTTTTTCTCACAGTAGCTGTGAATAATTTCTTATTACACTTATTCATTTTTCCTTTTCTTTTCTTATGTCTCTGCTCCTTCAAACCTAATCCAAATTTCACTTTAGCTTTCATAGCGTTTGTCACAAACCACGCGTTAGCACGTTCTTTAATATCACTATCTTTAGATTTAACTCGTTGCCAGGCTTTTTCAGCTAATATTTGATCTGCTTGATGTCTTGTGTCTATATCTTTTGATTGTGAATATGCAATATCGTGCTCTCTGCAAGCTGCGTCTAATAAATTTATACCCTTATCTCCTCTTGCTAAACGTTTTTCAAGTTTTGTACCAGGTCCACAAAACTGATAACCAGGTAGATGTAATTCAACAGGTACTTTATTTATTAAGTTGTTTACAAATCCTCTTCTCATCTTACACTGGCTGAGGTTTTGTTTTGACTGTAGATTATAACAAATTTTTTTTTCGTTACTTTTATACCTCTTCGCAAAAATAACTGAAATCAAGACGATCTCCTATATATACAGCAATTTATATGATTTCAGTATGTTAATTTTTTGATATTGATTTTGATCTGCTTTGTATCTGATCACGATCTACTTTACATCTGATCACGATCTGCTTTGTATCTGCTCACGATCTATTTTATATCTGATAACGATCTACTTTTTTGGTTTTGTCTATTTTATTTTAATTTTTTTATTTTTTTTTGACATTACCATGTTTTAGGTATACATGTTCTACCTCAAAGTTTAAATTGTTTATTTGATCAGCTAGATCATCATGTATTTGTGTTATATGTTTTTCGATTACGATATTTTTGTTTTTATGGTTATATTTATTAAAACCTTCTCCAAATTTATTAATATAAGACATTTCTTTCACTCTTCTAATAAATTATGTTAGCTTCTTTAAGTTCTTCGATAATAGAGATTATTTCGTTTTGATGATTGTTGTGACCAGAACCTTCCGATGAAAGAAGTAAACGTAGTCTGTCAACTAATTCATTAGGATCATCCCAATGTATGTAATTTGATCTCAGATTATTTTGTAATTTTAGCATTAAACCACTGCCTTTTGTTAAAATGTTTGTTGTTGTTTCGAATAAACGTTTAATTATTCGTATATATTTGAAGGCTCGTGTTCCTTTCACTTGTTCATTAGGTTCATAGCGACGTTTATGTGCATTGGTATTAATTAAAATCTCTTTATATTTTTTCAAATCATTTTTAGAATAATGGAGAGGTTTTTTATGAAATACTAGTTCAAATAATCCAGGCGTCATTTTCAATTTCATATTCCCTATCTGCATAGTATTATCTCTATTAAATATTAATTTTTCCTTGCCATATCTCCAACTACCGTCTACATCTTGATTAAAACCATAAATTTTATCCAATTGCTTATTATTAATAAGTGTTTGTATATTTTCAAATAATGGAGAGCTTTTCGTCAGCTTTAAACATTGTTTTCTTTCCAAGTTCTTGATACATGTACTTGATACAGGTCTATTATGATCATAGTTTTTTTCACCATCATTATCATCAGTTGAAATATTTTCATACTGAAAATCGTTATTATCACCGTTTACATCATCATAATCATCGTCATCATCAATAGTGTTGTCTATATCTTTATGCTTATCTTCAAGTTTTCCGATGATTTCATTATCACCATTTACGTCATAATAATCATCATCATCATCAATAGTGTTGTCTGTATCCGTATGCTTATCTTCGAGTTTTCCAATGATTTCATTATCACCATTTACGTCATAATAATCTTCGTCATCATCTATAGTGTTGTCTACATCCTTATGCTTATATTCAAGTTTTGGGATGTTTTCATTATCATCATTTACATCATCATGATCATCGTCATCATTAATAGTGTTGTCTATATCCTTATATTTATCTTTAAGTTTTCCAATGATTTTTTTAAGTGGTTTTGTTATTGGTTGAAAGGTATCTTCTAATAAATTAACTCTATCTATTTGATTCAGTTTAATATTTTTTAACTTTTTCTTTAGAACAGCCCTTGTCTTTACAAGATCTTCCAACACTTTATTATGGTAATTTTTAGACATTATAATAATTTTTTTTATTGAATTTGATCTGGTTATGATCTGCTCGCTATCTGATTATGATCTGCTTTGTATCTGATTACGATCTGCTTTATATCTGATCACGAACTGCTTGCTATCTGGTCACGATCTGATTTATACCTGATCACGATCTGCTTGATGGCTTGTGTCTATATCCATTGATTTTGAGTACGCTATATCGTGCTTTCTACAATCTACATCCAATAAATTATTCCTTTATTTCCTTTATTCTTGCTATTCGTTTTGAAGTTTTGTATCAGGTCCACAAAACTGATAAACAGGTGGATGTAATTCAACATATAATTTGTTTATTAAGTTGTCTACAAATCTTCTTCCAATCTTACACTGATTAGGTGTTTTTCTTTTGACTGTAGTTTATAACCATTTTTTTTTTCATTACTTTCATACCTCTTCGCATGAAACACTACACCAGCTGTACTAGCTATACTAGCAAGCTGTACTAGCTATACTAGCAAGCTGTACAATCTGTACTAGCTATACTAGCAAGCTGTACTAGCTATACTAGCAAGCTATACAATCTGTACTAGCTATACTAGCAATCTGTACTAGCTATACTAGCAAGCTGTACTAGCTATACTAGCAAGCTATACAATCTGTACTAGCTATACTAGCAAGCTGTACTAGCTATACTAGCAAACTATACAATCTGTACTAGCTATACTAGCAAGCTGTACTAGCTATACTAGCAAGCTGTACAATCTGTACTAGCTATACTAGCAAGCTGTACTAGCTATACTAGCAAGCTATACAATCTGTACTAGCTATACTAGCAAGCTGTACTAGCTATACTAGCAAGCTGTACAATCTGTACTAGCTATACTAGCAAGCTGTACTAGCTATACTAGCAAGCTATATCAGCTATATCAGCTATACCAGCTATACCTGCTATACCAGCTATACCAGCTATACCAGCTATACCAGCTATACCTGCTATACCAGCTATACCAGCTATACCAGCTATATACCTGCTATACCAGCTATACCAGCTATACCAGCTATATCAGCTATACCAGCTATATACCTGCTATACCAGCTATACCAGCTATACCAGCTATATCAGCTATACCAGCTATATACCAGCTATATACCAGCTATATCAGCTATACCAGCTATACCTGCTATACCAGCTATACCAGCTATATCAGCTATACCAGCTATATACCAGCTATATAGCTATATCAGCTATATACCAGTTATATATATATATAGCTGGTATAGCTGGTATAGCAGGTATAGCTATATAGCTGGTATATAGCTGGTATAGCTGATATAGCTGGTATATAGCTGGTATATAGCTGGTATAGCTGATATAGCTGGTATAGCTGGTATAGCTGATATAGCTGGTATAGCTGGTATAGCTGGTATATAGCTGGTATAGCTGGTATAGCTGGTATAGCAGGTATAGCTGGTATAGCTGGTATAGCTGGTATAGCTGGTATAGCTGATATAGCTGGTATATAGCTGGTATATAGCTGGTATAGCTGATATAGCTGGTATAGCTGGTATAGCTGGTATAGCAGGTATATAGCTGGTATAGCTGATATAGCTGGTATAGCTGGTATAGCTGGTATAGCAGGTATATAGCTGGTATAGCTGGTATAGCTGGTATAGCAGGTATAGCTGGTATAGCTGGTATAGCTGGTATAGCTGGTATAGCAGGTATAGCTGGTATAGCTGATATAGCTGATATAGCTTGCTAGTATAGCTAGTACAGCTTGCTAGTATAGCTAGTACAGATTGTACAGCTTGCTAGTATAGCTAGTACAGCTTGCTAGTATAGCTAGTACAGATTGTATAGCTTGCTAGTATAGCTAGTACAGCTTGCTAGTATAGCTAGTACAGATTGTACAGCTTGCTAGTATAGCTAGTACAGCTTGCTAGTATAGCTAGTACAGATTGTATAGTTTGCTAGTATAGCTAGTACAGCTTGCTAGTATAGCTAGTACAGATTGTATAGCTTGCTAGTATAGCTAGTACAGCTTGCTAGTATAGCTAGTACAGATTGCTAGTATAGCTAGTACAGATTGTATAGCTTGCTAGTATAGCTAGTACAGCTTGCTAGTATAGCTAGTACAGATTGTACAGCTTGCTAGTATAGCTAGTACAGCTTGCTAGTATAGCTAGTACAGCTGGTGTAGTGTTTCATGCGAAGAGGTATGAAAGTAATGAAAAAAAAAATGGTTATAAACTACAGTCAAAAGAAAAACACCTAATCAGTGTAAGATTGGAAGAAGATTTGTAGACAACTTAATAAACAAATTATATGTTGAATTACATCCACCTGTTTATCAGTTTTGTGGACCTGATACAAAACTTCAAAACGAATAGCAAGAATAAAGGAAATAAAGGAATAATTTATTGGATGTAGATTGTAGAAAGCACGATATAGCGTACTCAAAATCAATGGATATAGACACAAGCCATCAAGCAGATCGTGATCAGGTATAAATCAGATCGTGACCAGATAGCAAGCAGTTCGTGATCAGATATAAAGCAGATCGTAATCAGATACAAAGCAGATCATAATCAGATAGCGAGCAGATCATAACCAGATCAAATTCAATAAAAAAAATTATTATAATGTCTAAAAATTACCATAATAAAGTGTTGGAAGATCTTGTAAAGACAAGGGCTGTTCTAAAGAAAAAGTTAAAAAATATTAAACTGAATCAAATAGATAGAGTTAATTTATTAGAAGATACCTTTCAACCAATAACAAAACCACTTAAAAAAATCATTGGAAAACTTAAAGATAAATATAAGGATATAGACAACACTATTAATGATGACGATGATCATGATGATGTAAATGATGATAATGAAAACATCCCAAAACTTGAATATAAGCATAAGGATGTAGACAACACTATAGATGATGACGAAGATTATTATGACGTAAATGGTGATAATGAAATCATTGGAAAACTCGAAGATAAGCATACGGATACAGACAACACTATTGATGATGATGATGATTATTATGACGTAAATGGTGATAATGAAATCATCGGAAAACTTGAAGATAAGCATAAAGATATAGACAACACTATTGATGATGACGATGATTATGATGATGTAAACGGTGATAATAACGATTTTCAGTATGAAAATATTTCAACTGATGATAATGATGGTGAAAAAAACTATGATCATAATAGACCTGTATCAAGTACATGTATCAAGAACTTGGAAAGAAAACAATGTTTAAAGCTGACGAAAAGCTCTCCATTATTTGAAAATATACAAACACTTATTAATAATAAGCAATTGGATAAAATTTATGGTTTTAATCAAGATGTAGACGGTAGTTGGAGATATGGCAAGGAAAAATTAATATTTAATAGAGATAATACTATGCAGATAGGGAATATGAAATTGAAAATGACGCCTGGATTATTTGAACTAGTATTTCATAAAAAACCTCTCCATTATTCTAAAAATGATTTGAAAAAATATAAAGAGATTTTAATTAATACCAATGCACATAAACGTCGCTATGAACCTAATGAACAAGTGAAAGGAACACGAGCCTTCAAATATATACGAATAATTAAACGTTTATTCGAAACAACAACAAACATTTTAACAAAAGGCAGTGGTTTAATGCTAAAATTACAAAATAATCTGAGATCAAATTACATACATTGGGATGATCCTAATGAATTAGTTGACAGACTACGTTTACTTCTTTCATCGGAAGGTTCTGGTCACAACAATCATCAAAACGAAATAATCTCTATTATCGAAGAACTTAAAGAAGCTAACATAATTTATTAGAAGAGTGAAAGAAATGTCTTATATTAATAAATTTGGAGAAGGTTTTAATAAATATAACCATAAAAACAAAAATATCGTAATCGAAAAACATATAACACAAATACATGATGATCTAGCTGATCAAATAAACAATTTAAACTTTGAGGTAGAACATGTATACCTAAAACATGGTAATGTCAAAAAAAAATAAAAAAATTAAAATAAAATAGACAAAACCAAAAAAGTAGATCGTTATCAGATATAAAATAGATCGTGAGCAGATACAAAGCAGATCGTGATCAGATGTAAAGTAGATCGTGATCAGATACAAAGCAGATCAAAATCAATATCAAAAAATTAACATACTGAAATCATATAAATTGCTGTATATATAGGAGATCGTCTTGATTTCAGTTATTTTTGCGAAGAGGTATAAAAGTAACGAAAAAAAAATTTGTTATAATCTACAGTCAAAACAAAACCTCAGCCAGTGTAAGATGAGAAGAGGATTTGTAAACAACTTAATAAATAAAGTACCTGTTGAATTACATCTACCTGGTTATCAGTTTTGTGGACCTGGTACAAAACTTGAAAAACGTTTAGCAAGAGGAGATAAGGGTATAAATTTATTAGACGCAGCTTGCAGAGAGCACGATATTGCATATTCACAATCAAAAGATATAGACACAAGACATCAAGCAGATCAAATATTAGCTGAAAAAGCCTGGCAACGAGTTAAATCTAAAGATAGTGATATTAAAGAACGTGCTAACGCGTGGTTTGTGACAAACGCTATGAAAGCTAAAGTGAAATTTGGATTAGGTTTGAAGGAGCAGAGACATAAGAAAAGAAAAGGAAAAATGAATAAGTGTAATAAGAAATTATTCACAGCTACTGTGAGAAAAACTTTAAAACAATTGAAAGAACAGAAACCCCTTGATATAAATGATGCTGTTAAAATAGCAAAAAAGGCTATTCATTCAAATTTTAAAGGGAAAAAGCGAGCAGACATTATAATACCGAGAGTTATACCTGTACCGAAAATTGGAGGATTTCTTCCACTTATTCCCGTACTAACAGCATTGTCAGCGCTTGGTGGTTTGGCAAGTGGAGGATCCGCTATTGTCAAAGCAGTAAATGCTATCAAAAATGGAAAAGAACAATTGGCTGAAGCTAACCGTCATAATAGATATATGGAATCAATTGCAATGGGTAAAGGGTTATATCTCAAACCATATAAAACTGGATATGGTCTCTACTATAGTCCAGCTCCAAAAAACTATTAGATAACCTACCCAATCGCCCATTAACAGATTTGGATTTGAATAAATATGGAAGACATCTCAAACATTTTAGGGGTGTTTTCATGCGTGATTCTTTACCTGAAAAACCATTCAAGCAAGAATGCGGCATTGTTAATTTAGATGATTCAAATGGTATGGGAACACATTGGGTAGCATATTATAAAAACCACAACTATAAAGAATACTTTGATAGCTTTGGAAACTTACAACCACCACTTGAGATTGTCAACTACTTAAAATTTCCTGTTGAATATAATTATGAACGAAAACAAAAATTTAATACATTTAATTGTGGGCACTTGTGTTTAAAATTTTTATTCAATAAATATAAATTAAAATGAAATAATTCAGAGTACATCGTCCCGCACTAACACAACCTACTATTAAATTTTTAAAGAAGGGGAACAAAAATGGTAACATCAGCTGTATTGGAAGAACTATTAATAAGACATATAGATTTATTTATGAAACTTATAAATGAACTAAGAATATGTAACATTAGTAAAATAAGTAATCCATTTGTATGTATTAATATGTCATACGTAACACTTAAGTTATTTAATCTGTATAAACGTATTTTTAAATTCGAATCTGTAAAAATCTGAAAAAAAAGAAATATGTAATAAAATTTTCAAAAAATAAAAACTAATTTGTTTTAATTAATCCCTTTATTCTATAATTTCATTTATTTAAAACAGTAAAACTAAAAAATTCTAAATCCTTAAAAACAAGTCTATTTATACTCTGGGGTGTTGTAGATCAATCAGTAAATTCAATTATGTGAAAACAGATATTACTTATACTTATACGTGAAAAAAAAAAACCCACAGGCACAACTATACATTTCTTTCTCATCAAATTAAAAACAACCGCACAACCAACCTACCCTTTCTTATTAGTTTATATTTCTATTTCTTCTACCTGTGATCATGAGCAATACGTGACAAGAATTTGTTATCATCTTAAAATTACAGATCCTTCTAATTAAATCACACAAAAAATAAAAAACAACCGCACAACCAACCTACCCTTTCTTATCACATTTAAAATTAAACATCCTTCTAATTAAATATACAAAAAATAAAAAACAACCGCACAACCAACCTATCCTTTCTTATCACATTTAAAATTAAAGATCCTTCTAATTAAATCATACAAAAAATAAAAAAACACACAACAACTATACAGGTGTAGATCCCTTTTCTATTTTTTCAGCATTGAGTATGATAATACGTGGTAAGAATTTACTATTAAAAAACGATCATACACATTACATGTTACGCACACACTCATTCTGTCCGTCCAATCATTCATGCATACGTATATAAATTTTCACATTACAGTCTTTCTATACTCTGAGATGTAGATGAGGAAACGTGCACGCATTCATTCTGTCCGTCCAAACATTCGTTTGAAAAGCAATACAAAATAAAGGAACAAGAAGAAGCAGGCATGATCCCAAATTTGTAGGGAAAAATTGAAAATTATAATGATTTAATTCTTTTCCAGATATGCATTCTCACAAATTTTAACATACACACACACACACATACACATTAAAAAGCAATACCTTTTCATAATACATGTTACAAACCTAAAGACCGATCGCACACAATTCATTTCACAATGCTGCAATGTTCTTACTCTTTTACAGCTATGCATGCACCAAATTTTGTATGAAATAAGTGCCCTTGAACATACATAAACATACTACTTTAGTGATAAAATAGTTTAAAAAAAAAAAACATAATTATAAATTAATTTTTTTTTATAAAAAGGGAGGTATAGTGCCATCACTTGTTTAGTTTTATTATTGTTAATCTAAGTAGTTTATTCGTTAAGTTTTATAAGTTTATTCGTTAAGTTTTAGATATAAAAAAAGAGAAATAAAATATTTATGAAGGCAATTCAATTTTAACACAAAACGAGTTTAAATGAGCATGAATTAAATTATTCTGCTACTGGGAAAGAGTTACTGGCCATTGTGTGGGCAACAAAGTATTTCCGCCCCTATTTGTACATAAGAAGATTCCTGATCAACAGCGATCATAAACCATTACAGTGGTTGCAAAACATTAAAGAGCCAAACCAGAAGCTTTAGAGGTGGAAGATAAAATTGAATGAATTTGATTTCGAGATCAAACATATTCCCGGAAGGGAATGACATGTAGACATGAGTAGGCATCACACACTTTATATTATGCATTAACAAAGGAGTTATGCTTTACAATGTTTTTATCATTGTTCTTTAAGTGTATATTTAACATTAATGAGTTTACGAGTTCATATAATAAACCTCTTTGTGGGATATTGGATATTTGGACTAGCTTCGGTATGGTTATATTGCTGCTGAGAATTTTATAGAATCTGTTTAATGGTAATTAAAATACTCCGCACTCCGGCATTTGACTCCTGTAAAAATATCAATATACTGAATATATATACATAAGTACAAATATTAAGTAAAAACAAAAAGTCTAGAATAATAATTAATTATATTTATATTATTTTTATGTTACATACAGTGGTTGATGTGTAATTATATCATATGATCTCTAATTTGTTCCATCTTTTATATAACTTCTTGATATTTTAACAAGATATTTATAATGGAAAGGTAAGTTTGATCTCCTCTACACTTGATTTTTTCTTCAAATTCTTTTTAATAAGTTTTCTTAAATAAATATGTCATTATTTAGTAGAAGTGTTGCTTTTTTAAGTGGACACATAGCTAAAACATTCTTAGTTTCCACAATTTAATAACAAATTTTTAATACCTAAATTTGTTCGATTTTTATAAATTGTACATTTTAAATGTCAGCAAAAATGTATACAAAAATTAATCATCAGGTATGGGATTAAGTTGTTCCGAAGAAGAAATCAAGATAATTTCTTAGTAACTGGGTTGCTCTCAAGGAAAAACGTATTATGCACTGAAACATTTTATTGTATTCGGAATCACAAATATTGTACACAAAGCCTCTAAACCCCGTAAAACCACAGTCAGGAAATATGAAATAATCTTAAAACTGACCCATTTACATCGTGTGATTTAAAAGTTTGTCTTTTTTTCAATTGTTTGTTTCAACATTTAATTCTGAATGCAACCATTGGACTCTAATATTTTTTAGTTACATAAATTGTATCCTATCTTTAATGAACTAATGTAATTTTTAATTAAACTGTAGTTTATCTTATTGTTAGAAGCTTATGAACTAATTTAATAATTTTAATTTTCTCTTAATAAAGAAGATAAAGTTCAACGTTTGATTCACATTGAAGCAAACATTTTGAAAACATAAAATTATATTTTATTTTGAAAATCACATTGACGCCGTTATCTCTTGAAGAGTGACATCGTGTTAGTTGCATTATTGATATGTACATATATTTATATGTATATATAATAAGATTTTATTTTCTTCGGGAGCTAAAACCAATCAAATAAACGAAATTGAGTTTCTCTGTAATCAAAGGTATTTATACATATTATTATTGCTAGAATTAGAAACTATTTAAATTTTTCTTATGCTCTTAAATTATTATTTCAATAATCATCTGTAATCAAAGAAACTACATTTAAAATTTATTATTTCGGTATTAATTCTTTTCCGATATAATTTAGGAACTTTGTCTATTTCTTCTAAACAAGTATTTTAATAAATGAACAATAAAAGAAAATGATAAAACATCTGTTTCTTCTATACCTTATAAGTCAAAATTCAAACCGTTACAAAACAGATATTTAAATAAGTGAATTCATTTCGTTACATCTCCCTCCCAGGGGAAGAAAAAAATTATATTTTTTTCAACTGAACATTTTTCAATCAATGTGGGTAACCGGAATTAATATTGTAATATGAAATATGTGTCCTACGTTTATCTTGTAGATTGAATTGGACAATTTTTTCTATAATTTTGTACGGGCCGATTTTTAATTCATCCAACTTTTCCGATTTAGCTTATTACCGTTTGCGACATATACCACGTCTCCTACATAGAATTCAAGATGTTTTCTATTTTTATGACAGTTGCTTGTTGCAGTTGCTGTCTGGGCCTTCTAACAAATATTTTTGTGTAAATCCTGCAATTATGTGTTCGGTTTCGTTGTATGACTGAACACACTCTTGCGCTATTGTCCTCCAAGCTCTTTTTTCCCCGTTTTCATTTATTCTGCGTCTAATTTTGTTTAAAGGTGTTTGGTTGGGTATTTCATTTAAGCCATTCGAAAATGGTGCGTCTACTGCAGTAAAAACTATTGAAATACCTTTATTTGATAAAAAGTTTTAAAATTCTTTTGAATTCAATTCGGGGTATTGATCTGATAGAACCACCCTAATTTTGTGATCTTCCACTTTTTGAATAAGTTTTATGAAATCTTGTGCATTCTGTGTCTTCGACGTTAATATATATGCATATCTGGTAAAGTGATCCACAAGAAGATGTAGATATTTTTTAGTAGATCGTGAACCTCCGAATCCTCCGATTGTATCTATTGAAACTATTTCAAACGGTTTTTCAGCTGGACCTAAAACAGACAGTAGACCTATTTTATCTCCGTCTCTTGACTTATTCTTAATATATATTTCACAGTTTCTGCAAACCTTTTTAATATCATTAGTTAAATTTTCAGCTGATAAAAGCGAGAAATCTTTTTTTTTTCGGGATATTCTGTAATATAGTTTCCGTTTTAATATACATTTGTCCTTATTAGCTTGTAATTTTTCATTTTCTTTTTGATCAGCTAAAATCTCGTATAATTTAATAAAAATGATTACCTTAAAAAAATCATCATTGTTTTCATGTGCTTCTAATACAGGGTTTCTGCTCAAACTATTCTCTTCTAAATTTTCTTTTCCGGGAGTATACTTTATGGTAAAATCATACTATGACAGGTAATATGTTAAATCCCCTAATTCTTTATCTGTCGTGGCCTTTATATTCAGTTTTTCTAGTGGTTTGTGATTACAGACTACTGTAAATTTAGTACCCATGAGTCGATATTGACAATATTTAACAGCCTCTTTTATTGCGAGACACTCTAAATAGATAGCATTTTTTCTCATTTGATTTTGGTTTAATTTTTTTTGCAAATTATGCCACTGGTTTTCACTCACCATTTTCTTGTCTTTGCTTAAAAACTGCTGCTACACCTTTTTAACTGGCATCTGTATAAATAGTTATTGGTGTCTTTATCAAAAATTGCCAAGATGGGCTGTGAACAGAATAATTTTTTTATGCTCTCGAAAGAGGCATTGCATTCTTTTGTCCAAACAAATTTGCTGATCTAATATAATTGAACTTTTTGGGATATATTTGTTATACAAATTAATTTTCCCTACGAACTGTCTAACGCTTTTCAGAATTTTAGGAATTGGAAACATTTTCATTGCAATTAAGTTATCTTTCATGGGGCTTAAGAAGTTATTTTTTATAATATGCCCTAAATACGTTACGGAGTCTGCTGTAAAGTTACACTTGGAGAGTTTTAGTCTGAATACTTCTTCCATTATTGCTTTTAATAGTTTGCTTAGGTGTTCAATATGTTCTTTAACGGTTTTTGTGAATATTAGGATGTCATCTATATAATTCACTGTAGAGTTTAAAAGATTATATTTTCTTATAATATTACTCAATATTCCCTGAAAAATTGCAGGTGACGTTTTTAACTCATGGGAGGCACGTCCACAGAAAATGGCCTTCTTGAGTTACAAACTCTGTTTTTTCTCTACCTTAAACTCTTAACGGAATGACCCAAAAAGCTGAGTTTATGTCCAGTGTTGAAAAACATTTACAATTTCATGTTCTATCCATTAAATCTTCGGTTAATGGGAATGGCTGTGCCTGTGGAATATCAATCTTATTTAACTCCCTAAAGTCTATGCAGATTTTAGACTTTTTGTTATTTTCCTCTTGAAAGCTAATGTCACTGGAGCTGCAAAGGAATCGATCAAATCATGTCCCAGCAATTCTGATATTTGTTTCTCAATTTCATTTCTGTCTTCTTTAGAATATCTGTAAGGCTTTTTACTGCAATATTTATCTATCTTTAGATCAATATGAGCTTCGTAGTCTCTTACTGCATCTGTATTATATTTATCTTTTGCAAAAATCGATTTATATTTATCGATGAGTGTATGTATATTTGATTTTTGTTCCATGGACAGATGATTTATAGAGATTTTAAAATTTTTACATCTAAGTGTTCATTAAAGTTTATTGTATATTTTTCGCGTATTGTACTATCACTTTCATTTATCAGGTACTGAATTTGTATTAGACTTCTGAGTCTGAGGAGTCGTACCTACGTTTTGGATCATGGAGTATGTGGCATTCAACACATACAGAAGAGGTTATACGATGTCTTATTGTGGCTATACTCCTGATGATAAAGATATTGAACTGGTCTTGCTCGTTTATGGGATAATTTATTAATGAGGTCGTATTATTTTCGCTAAGATAAATTGCAGAAAAGTTAAGGGTTGATTATTTAAAAGAACTTCATAATTATTTATTTGCCGAAAGAAATTCTTTACAAGTGAAATTTTAAAACGCAGGTTGTTGTCATCTGTAATACCAGTTTTACCAACAATTGACAACTCAACTGGAGTTGGGTTGCCATCCATAAGCGATTAATTAATCGGTTTTCTGGTCAAAATGAGTTATGAGCTTTATGTTGAAGAACAAAAGAAGCAGCGTCCTCGTCTTCAGTGATTTTAGAAATCAGAGCAAGATTCGATAACTTTTAGTATTGTTCTCATTTGATCACTATTGTGATTTGTTAAAACAGCAGAAGATTTAGCCAACACTTATAAACTACCTCCGTGAGGGGGAGGGTTCTTTATTTAAGTTAATTCCTTATTTTATCTTAAATGATGCATTCGATGAAAGAAAATATCGCTATTTACCTTTCGATTGAGATGGTCTGATTCAAAACTAGTTCAAACTAAATTTTGCTTTTTTATACCAACAATCATTTGTTCTCATTTGATCACTATTGTCATTTGTTACAACAGCAGATGATTTACTACACTACCTCCGTGAGGGTGAGTGTGAGGGTTATTTATTAAGTTAATTCCTTATTTTACCTTAAATGATGCATTCGATAAAAGAAAATATCGCTATTTACCTTTCGATTGAGATGGTCTGATTCTTAAGTTCAAACTAAAATTTGCTTTTTTTAGACCAACAATCAGGGGATAGCCCCTACTCATGCAGTACATTGTGTTGGAAGCAGAAAAATAGTTTATGGGAAGGAGGAAATGGGGAGTGATGTTTATGGACATAAGACTATTATAAGCAACATTTATGATCTCTGCAAGAAAAGATTTCGACATACGTAGAGTCCGGTTAAAGAATGAATTCTGCCACTAACGGAGTATTACGTGAGAGTATATGATTTTCAGGAACAAGTCCCTTCATTTCGTTAGAGCTAAAGCCGTTATAGTTCCATTCTCGGTTGGACATAATTGACGTAAATAGAATGCACCTGAATATTTCTTTCGAGTCATAAAGCTGTGCTGTTCATACTGAACTTTCATGTCTAGGAAATCAAGAGCTTTTGACACTCACCCATACCTTCAGATGGAACAGTATTATTACCGCAATTCATTAGCGCATTAAAATCTCTAGAAATCTCAATATGGCAGCAGTCAAAACACAGTTTGCTAAATATTCATCAAAATACTTGAAAAAGCTAATTACAACCGTATCACCTGGTTCGTATAAGAAATAAGGACATCGCATTCCAAAATATAAGTATTCAAGGAAGTAGAATTTATTACTATGGCTGATCAATAGATAGATTCCTTATATTGCGTCCATATCCTCTTCCTTGTAAAAATGTCTACTACCACGACTACATTCACATAAAAAGGAGGATACTGCAGCTCACTTCAATATTTGAGATACATACCTGTTTTTATATAAAACTTTTTTATAAATAAATACATTTTTCATAAATTTAATATATAAATAACTACTAAATTTGTACTTGGTGTAATGATTAATCATCTTAGTATGGAAGAGAATATAAAGATTTTAGTTGTCGTCATGAAATATATTCCGGGAGAACGTTGGAACAACAGATATGTTTGCTAAGTGTGCTATGATGTCAACCCATTTAAAGGGGTCTGGGATAGGTCTTTACATGATTTCTGAAGGATAACCTTCTCTACATCTCTCTATCCGTCTTCTTGACTTTCTTCTCAAGGTGGAGGAAAAACTGCGCTTGAATTATCCTTCTCCCGTAGTATGTAACATAAAAGGTAAAATCGGTGGTAGTTTAAGAATTGGACGAAAAGAACATGATGTAGAAAATTTAATTATTTAAGAATATAATTCTATTCAAAATTATAGAACTTAATATTGTCACATATACACATTTAAGATTATATATTAGATATTTATATAATTAAGAAACTCTTTTCAAATTATTTTCATGGCAACATTTGCTGTATTGCTAACGAACCCAAAAAAATAAATCCACTAAAATTTTCTTTATTTCTTATTAAGTTATCTTTTCTGTGCAATATTTATTTGATATTTCTTTCATATATATATATAAAACAGATCTTTGAATCCAGCATTTTTATAATTAGCACTGCGTTTTGTAGCAACTAAAAAACTAAATAAAAAAGTTCACAATTATTCTGATTATTTTTAAAATATTTATAAGGTTGGACTGATAATAAATAAGAAATAATAATAAATAAGAAATTGACTAGATTTATAGGAGAATACTCGAATAATCTGTAAATGTTAAACCTATTGCACAAAGTTCTTACCAGAGATCAGCAATGAATATTCATAAAGATGAGTAGATTCAAATCATACTCATAATTTCTGATACTTATATGCATTCATACTTATTTTAATATCATACTCACACTACTCATACTCAAAGTTTGAAGTACTCATCGTAACCATATTTAACAATACGCATGATGTAGTTGATTTCGACTCTCCTCTACTCAACATTTACAAGAATCACAAAATAAGTATGATTCGCGTACGAACACTATTCGAATCACTCGAATCATTTATGAGTATTATAAGTATTTTTCTAAATTTATGAATCTGAATGAGTAGGCGCTCGTATCAAACATATTTCGAATGTTATGAGTTTGATGTCAACGTTGTACTCATACTCTGGTTCTTACCACTGAATTAAAATACAAATTTAAAATTTTAAGCTTCAAATATATGTATGTAGACTGTTTAACACAAAATTTAAAACAAAAAATAAGTAAAATTCATAACAAATTATTTAGTACATGAAATTTATTTCATTCAATTCTTCAAATTCTATTTGTTATTTATATTTCTGTGACTTTTCAAATATCTTTATATTTTGTATTGTAATCAGAGATCAGTATTGAAATTCAACTACTCTGATTCATTCGTACTCCCTACAACATTGATGATGATACATGAGTACAGAATGCAATGAGTATGTGTACAACGTTGACATCAAACTCATAACACTCGAAATATGTTTGATTCATACGCCTTCTCATTCAGATTTAGAAATTTAGAAAAATACTTATAATACTCATAAATGATTCTAGTGATTCGAATCATTCATCAAAATGTACAGCCTTAGTTGTTGTTGCATTTACAAAAAAAAAAGAAGAAAGAAAAAGACAAAGACAGCAAGCAAAGCAAAAACACAACCTTCTAGTGAGTATTGTAGTGTTCGTACGCGAATCATACTTATTTTGTGATTCTTGTAAATGTTGAGTAAATCAGAGTCAAAGTCAACAACATCATGCGTATTGTTAAGAATGAGTACGATAAGTACTTCAAACATTGAATATGAGTAGTATGAGTATGATATTAAAATAAGTATGAATACGTATAACTATCAGAATTAACGATATGATTCGAATCTACTCATCTTGATATTTTAACAAGATATTTATAATGGAAAGGTAAGTTTGATCTCCTCTACACTTGATTTTTTCTTCAAATTCTTTTTAATAAGTTTTCTTAAATAAATATGTCATTATTTAGTAGAAGTGTTGCTTTTTTAAGTGGACACATAGCTAAAACATTCTTAGTTTCCACAATTTAATAACAAATTTTTAATACCTAAATTTGTTCGATTTTTATAAATTGTACATTTTAAATGTCAGCAAAAATTTATACAAAAATTAATCATCAGGTATGGGATTAAGTTGTTCCGAAGAAGAAATCAAGATAATTTCTTAGTAACTGGGTTGCTCTCAAGGAAAAACGTATTATGCACTGAAACATTTTATTGTATTCGGAATCACAAATATTGTACACAAAGCCTCTAAACCCCGTAAAACCACAGTCAGGAAATATGAAATAATCTTAAAACTGACCCATTTACATCGTGTGATTTAAAAGTTTGTCTTTTTTTCAATTGTTTGTTTCAACATTTAATTCTGAATGCAACCATTGGACTCTAATATTTTTTAGTTACATAAATTGTATCCTATCTTTAATGAACTAATGTAATTTTTAATTAAACTGTAGTTTATCTTATTGTTAGAAGCTTATGAACTAATTTAATAATTTTAATTTTCTCTTAATAAAGAAGATAAAGTTCAACGTTTGATTCACATTGAAGCAAACATTTTGAAAACATAAAATTATATTTTATTTTGAAAATCACATTGACGCCGTTATCTCTTGAAGAGTGACATCGTGTTAGTTGCATTATTGATATGTACATATATTTATATGTATATATAATAAGATTTTATTTTCTTCGGGAGCTAAAACCAATCAAATAAACGAAATTGAGTTTCTCTGTAATCAAAGGTATTTATACATATTATTATTGCTAGAATTAGAAACTATTTAAATTTTTCTTATGCTCTTAAATTATTATTTCAATAATCATCTGTAATCAAAGAAACTACATTTAAAATTTATTATTTCGGTATTAATTCTTTTCCGATATAATTTAGGAACTTTGTCTATTTCTTCTAAACAAGTATTTTAATAAATGAACAATAAAAGAAAATGATAAAACATCTGTTTCTTCTATACCTTATAAGTCAAAATTCAAACCGTTACAAAACAGATATTTAAATAAGTGAATTCATTTCGTTACATCTCCCTCCCAGGGGAAGAAAAAAATTATATTTTTTTCAACTGAACATTTTTCAATCAATGTGGGTAACCGGAATTAATATTGTAATATGAAATATGTGTCCTACGTTTATCTTGTAGATTGAATTGGACAATTTTTTCTATAATTTTGTACGGGCCGATTTTTAATTCATCCAACTTTTCCGATTTAGCTTATTACCGTTTGCGACATATACCACGTCTCCTACATAGAATTCAAGATGTTTTCTATTTTTATGACAGTTGCTTGTTGCAGTTGCTGTCTGGGCCTTCTAACAAATATTTTTGTGTAAATCCTGCAATTATGTGTTCGGTTTCGTTGTATGACTGAACACACTCTTGCGCTATTGTCCTCCAAGCTCTTTTTTCCCCGTTTTCATTTATTCTGCGTCTAATTTTGTTTAAAGGTGTTTGGTTGGGTATTTCATTTAAGCCATTCGAAAATGGTGCATCTACTGCAGTAAAAACTATTGAAATACCTTTATTTGATAAAAAGTTTTAAAATTCTTTTGAATTCAATTCGGGGTATTGATCTGATAGAACCACCCTAATTTTGTGATCTTCCACTTTTTGAATACGTTTTATGAAATCTTGTGCATTCTGTGTCTTCGACGTTAATATATATGCATATCTGGTAAAGTGATCCACAAGAAGATGTAGATATTTTTTAGTAGATCGTGAACCTCCGAATCCTCCGATTGTATCTATTGAAACTATTTCAAACGGTTTTTCAGCTGGACCTAAAACAGACAGTAGACCTATTTTATCTCCGTCTCTTGACTTATTCTTAATATATATTTCACAGTTTCTGCAAACCTTTTTAATATCATTAGTTAAATTTTCAGCTGATAAAAGCGAGAAATCTTTTTTTTTTCGGGATATTCTGTAATATAGTTTCCGTTTTAATATACATTTGTCCTTATTAGCTTGTAATTTTTCATTTTCTTTTTGATCAGCTAAAATCTCGTATAATTTAATAAAAATGATTACCTTAAAAAAATCATCATTGTTTTCATGTGCTTCTAATACAGGATTTCTGCTCAAACTATTCTCTTCTAAATTTTCTTTTCCGGGAGTATACTTTATGGTAAAATCATACTATGACAGGTAATATGTTAAATCCCCTAATTCTTTATCTGTCGTGGCCTTTATATTCAGTTTTTCTAGTGGTTTGTGATTACAGACTACTGTAAATTTAGTACCCATGAGTCGATATTGACAATATTTAACAGCCTCTTTTATTGCGAGACACTCTAAATAGATAGCATTTTTTCTCATTTGATTTTGGTTTAATTTTTTTTGCAAATTATGCCACTGGTTTTCACTCACCATATTCTTGTCTTTGCTTAAAAACTGCTGCTACACCTTTTTAACTGGCATCTGTATAAATAGTTATTGGTGTCTTTATCAAAAATTGCCAAGATGGGCTGTGAACAGAATAATTTTTTTATGCTCTCGAAAGAGGCATTGCATTCTTTTGTCCAAACAAATTTGCTGATCTAATATAATTGAACTTTTTGGGATATATTTGTTATACAAATTAATTTTCCCTACGAACTGTCTAACGCTTTTCAGAATTTTAGGAATTGGAAACATTTTCATTGCAATTAAGTTATCTTTCATGGGGCTTAAGAAGTTATTTTTTATAATATGCCCTAAATACGTTACGGAGTCTGCTGTAAAGTTACACTTGGAGAGTTTTAGTCTGAATACTTCTTCCATTATTGCTTTTAATAGTTTGCTTAGGTGTTCAATATGTTCTTTAACGGTTTTTGTGAATATTAGGATGTCATCTATATAATTCACTGTAGAGTTTAAAAGATTATATTTTCTTATAATATTACTCAATATTCCCTGAAAAATTGCAGGTGACGTTTTTAACTCATGGGAGGCACGTCCACAGAAAATGGCCTTCTTGAGTTACAAACTCTGTTTTTTCTCTACCTTAAACTCTTAACGGAATGACCCAAAAAGCTGAGTTTATGTCCAGTGTTGAAAAACATTTACAATTTCATGTTCTATCCATTAAATCTTCGGTTAATGGGAATGGCTGTGCCTGTGGAATATCAATCTTATTTAACTCCCTAAAGTCTATGCAGATTTTAGACTTTTTGTTATTTTCCTCTTGAAAGCTAATGTCACTGGAGCTGCAAAGGAATCGATCAAATCATGTCCCAGCAATTCTGATATTTGTTTCTCAATTTCATTTCTGTCTTCTTTAGAATATCTGTAAGGCTTTTTACTGCAATATTTATCTATCTTTAGATCAATATGAGCTTCGTAGTCTCTTACTGCATCTGTATTATATTTATCTTTTGCAAAAATCGATTTATATTTATCGATGAGTGTATGTATATTTGATTTTTGTTCCATGGACAGATGATTTATAGAGATTTTAAAATTTTTACATCTAAGTGTTCATTAAAGTTTATTGTATATTTTTCGCGTATTGTACTATCACTTTCATTTATCAGGTACTGAATTTGTATTAGACTTCTGAGTCTGAGGAGTCGTACCTACGTTTTGGATCATGGAGTATGTGGCATTCAACACATACAGAAGAGGTTATACGATGTCTTATTGTGGCTATACTCCTGATGATAAAGATATTGAACTGGTCTTGCTCGTTTATGGGATAATTTATTAATGAGGTCGTATTATTTTCGCTAAGATAAATTGCAGAAAAGTTAAGGGTTGATTATTTAAAAGAACTTCATAATTATTTATTTGCCGAAAGAAATTCTTTACAAGTGAAATTTTAAAACGCAGGTTGTTGTCATCTGTAATACCAGTTTTACCAACAATTGACAACTCAACTGGAGTTGGGTTGCCATCCATAAGCGATTAATTAATCGGTTTTCTGGTCAAAATGAGTTATGAGCTTTATGTTGAAGAACAAAAGAAGCAGCGTCCTCGTCTTCAGTGATTTTAGAAATCAGAGCAAGATTCGATAACTTTTAGTATTGTTCTCATTTGATCAATATTGTGATTTGTTAAAACAGCAGAAGATTTAGCCAACACTTATAAACTACCTCCGTGAGGGGGAGGGTTCTTTATTTAAGTTAATTCCTTATTTTATCTTAAATGATGCATTCGATGAAAGAAAATATCGCTATTTACCTTTCGATTGAGATGGTCTGATTCAAAACTAGTTCAAACTAAATTTTGCTTTTTTATACCAACAATCATTTGTTCTCATTTGATCACTATTGTCATTTGTTACAACAGCAGATGATTTACTACACTACCTCCGTGAGGGTGAGTGTGAGGGTTATTTATTAAGTTAATTCCTTATTTTACCTTAAATGATGCATTCGATAAAAGAAAATATCGCTATTTACCTTTCGATTGAGATGGTCTGATTCTTAAGTTCAAACTAAAATTTGCTTTTTTTAGACCAACAATCAGGGGATAGCCCCTACTCATGCAGTACATTGTGTTGGAAGCAGAAAAATAGTTTATGGGAAGGAGGAAATGGGGAGTGATGTTTATGGACATAAGACTATTATAAGCAACATTTATGATCTCTGCAAGAAAAGATTTCGACATACGTAGAGTCCGGTTAAAGAATGAATTCTGCCACTAACGGAGTATTACGTGAGAGTATATGATTTTCAGGAACAAGTCCCTTCATTTCGTTAGAGCTAAAGCCGTTATAGTTCCATTCTCGGTTGGACATAATTGACGTAAATAGAATGCACCTGAATATTTCTTTCGAGTCATAAAGCTGTGCTGTTCATACTGAACTTTCATGTCTAGGAAATCAAGAGCTTTTGACACTCACCCATACCTTCAGATGGAACAGTATTATTACCGCAATTCATTAGCGCATTAAAATCTCTAGAAATCTCAATATGGCAGCAGTCAAAACACAGTTTGCTAAATATTCATCAAAATACTTGAAAAAGCTAATTACAACCGTATCACCTGGTTCGTATAAGAAATAAGGACATCGCATTCCAAAATATAAGTATTCAAGGAAGTAGAATTTATTACTATGGCTGATCAATAGATAGATTCCTTATATTGCGTCCATATCCTCTTCCTTGTAAAAATGTCTACTACCACGACTACATTCACATAAAAAGGAGGATACTGCAGCTCACTTCAATATTTGAGATACATACCTGTTTTTATATAAAACTTTTTTATAAATAAATACATTTTTCATAAATTTAATATATAAATAACTACTAAATTTGTACTTGGTGTAATGATTAATCATCTTAGTATGGAAGAGAATATAAAGATTTTAGTTGTTGTCATGAAATATATTCCGGGAGAACGTTGGAACAACAGATATGTTTGCTAAGTGTGCTATGATGTCAACCCATTTAAAGGGGTCTGGGATAGGTCTTTACATGATTTCTGAAGGATAACCTTCTCTACATCTCTCTATCCGTCTTCTTGACTTTCTTCTCAAGGTGGAGGAAAAACTGCGCTTGAATTATCCTTCTCCCGTAGTATGTAACATAAAAGGTAAAATCGGTGGTAGTTTAAGAATTGGACGAAAAGAACATGATGTAGAAAATTTAATTATTTAAGAATATAATTCTATTCAAAATTATAGAACTTAATATTGTCACATATACACATTTAAGATTATATATTAGATATTTATATAATTAAGAAACTCTTTTCAAATTATTTTCATGGCAACATTTGCTGTATTGCTAACGAACCCAAAAAAATAAATCCACTAAAATTTTCTTTATTTCTTATTAAGTTATCTTTTCTGTGCAATATTTATTTGATATTTCTTTCAGATATATATATAAAACAGATCTTTGAATCCAGCATTTTTATAATTAGCACTGCGTTTTGTAGCAACTAAAAAACTAAATAAAAAAGTTCACAATTATTCTGATTATTTTTAAAATATTTATAAGGTTGGACTGATAATAAATAAGAAATAATAATAAATAAGAAATTGACTAGATTTATAGGAGAATACTCGAATAATCTGTAAATGTTAAACCTATTGCACAAAGTTCTTACCAGAGATCAGCAATGAATATTCATAAAGATGAGTAGATTCAAATCATACTCATAATTTCTGATACTTATATGCATTCATACTTATTTTAATATCATACTCACACTACTCATACTCAAAGTTTGAAGTACTCATCGTAACCATATTTAACAATACGCATGATGTAGTTGATTTCGACTCTCCTCTACTCAACATTTACAAGAATCACAAAATAAGTATGATTCGCGTACGAACACTATTCGAATCACTCGAATCATTTATGAGTATTATAAGTATTTTTCTAAATTTATGAATCTGAATGAGTAGGCGCTCATATCAAACATATTTCGAATGTTATGAGTTTGATGTCAACGTTGTACTCATACTCTGGTTCTTACCACTGAATTAAAATACAAATTTAAAATTTTAAGCTTCAAATATATGTATGTAGACTGTTTAACACAAAATTTAAAACAAAAAATAAGTAAAATTCATAACAAATTATTTAGTACATGAAATTTATTTCATTCAATTCTTCAAATTCTATTTGTTATTTATTTTTCTGTGACTTTTCAAATATCTTTATATTTTGTATTGTAATCAGAGATCAGTATTGAAATTCAACTACTCTGATTCATTCGTACTCCCTACAACATTGATGATGATACATGAGTACAGAATGCAATGAGTATGTGTACAACGTTGACATCAAACTCATAACACTCGAAATATGTTTGATTCATACGCCTTCTCATTCAGATTTAGAAATTTAGAAAAATACTTATAATACTCATAAATGATTCTAGTGATTCGAATCATTCATCAAAATGTACAGCCTTAGTTGTTGTTGCATTTACAAAAAAAAAAGAAGAAAGAAAAAGACAAAGACAGCAAGCAAAGCAAAAACACAACCTTCTAGTGAGTATTGTAGTGTTCGTACGCGAATCATACTTATTTTGTGATTCTTGTAAATGTTGAGTAAATCAGAGTCAAAGTCAACAACATCATGCGTATTGTTAAGAATGAGTACGATAAGTACTTCAAACATTGAATATGAGTAGTATGAGTATGATATTAAAATAAGTATGAATACGTATAACTATCAGAATTAACGATATGATTCGAATCTACTCATCTTTTGGAATACTCATTGCTGATCTCTGATTGTAATCAATTAGTGATTATAAGATTATTTTTAAATTATTTTATTAATTTTATATTGTTTTTCTATTTTCTATTAAATTAATAGCTGATTATAGATAGCAAAAATTTTGCTAAAAATTTTTTTCCAATTGTAATTTTATGGCTCGATGCAATAATGGCAACCGAACTATCTGGTATAAATTGGTACTAAAGGTACAACTAATAACCAACACTTTAAAATTCTACTTGCAAAATTAAATTTTTTTGTCAGTTACAAAGTTATGGTTACATAAATTATATACCTTACATAGTCAGCCATTAAAATATTGGTTGCAAAGTAATACCTGTAATACCAATTTCTGCCATTTTTGGCAACTTACAATTTATTTTGTTGCCATCCATAATCGACGTATAGCCTCAGTACAGTGTTAAATTTTTACTATTTACTTAGTAGTCCAATTATTTAATGTAAAAATAGTTCCAAATATGGTAAGAACTTTGCATAAACTAAATTATAAAATAAATACATGTATTTGGACGGATCAGTTTAAAATAAAACTATTTTCTATAAAGGCTTTTAATTACAGATTATACATGAGCCCTTGCGACATTATTACCTTATATTATTAACTATTTTTAATTTAATATTTTGGACAACATTTATTGACATGACCTCACGTATAGCCTCTTATAGAAATATGCTATAGATTAAATAATAAAACGGAATGAAATAAACTTAACATAATCATATTAAATAAATTTCTTTTAATAATTTCATAAGCTGTGAAGCAATGAACTATTATAATTATGTTATGGTCAATAATATATTAAATTCTTAATAAAATAAAGGTGTGATGCCTAATAAGAGTTCAAACAACCAAAATCTTGTTTTATAAAACTATAAGTTGAATAAAAATTACTAATTTTATTCAAATTTCATACTTCATAAATGTTGTTAGCTCATTAGCAATTAATCGATCCTGCGCAGAAAAAATCTTTCTCTTGAGTTCAAACTTGGATTTTGCATAAGATCTAGTGCTTTCTTTGAGGTATTTTGATTATTTGCAGTTGGACAGCAAACTATTGCTATATTACTGTACTGTAAGAAGTTAAAAAATTTAATGTGTGATAATATTTAAATATTTAAAATTCGAAAATTATGAAAATTTCAACCAGCAACCGGTTAGAGCAAAGATTCAATAATATGTAGCGAATACTTGGAGAAGAGGACTTTCCAACCAAATATCTGGATTGTTAAAGAAGAATACTGCCGCTCTTATTTCCAAATATAAAATATCAACCGTTGCGTTTATTTATATTAGTAGTTTAATTTGAAATTTATTTATTTTAATTAGAATGAATATGAAAATAAAAAATATATCCTTATTAAACTTTTATGTATTTATTTTATAGATTAAAATTTTATCTACAGCTGTAGTTTGTTTTAAAGAAAGTATCGAAAAAATGTCATTTGTATTTTGTATGAGATCAACATTTAGGTGGTTGCTCTGAACTCATGCAGTGCAATGCGTTGGAATTAGGACAGCACCTTGCAGGAGGAATAAAAGAAGTAGTGTATTTTTTATTAACAACCAGTGTTTACATACTACCCGCTAGACTAGCGGGAAATCATATAGTGCGTTTTCATTATGAGCAAACAACTTATTGTGCGCAAAACTAGTTTATGTGTTTTCATTATGCTTTAATAATTTTTGTTTTCGAATTTTCGAAATTAGTTTGAAGAACAACTAAGCAAAAAATAAATTGAACCAAAAAAAATTTAGCAAAACTACTGGTTTTGAGCAGAACTAGTTTTGTTGCCCAAAACATGTATATGGAAACGCACTACATATTAATTTCTGGCTATCGGGAAAGTCGGTACATATTATGAACAGTTTCTGTTACAACTCCTGAATTAATTTTGTACTATTTCATTGTACATGTTAGCCATAATCAGTATTTATAAATTTGCGCCACTGTAAACTAATGATAAACTTGTGTGAAATATAAAACAATATACGTCTTACGCCTTACATTTGCAATTTTGTTTGGTAATGCCGAATTATTGAAATATATGCAAGTGACATATGCATACCATAATTCATTTATTGTAATATGAATCTAAAATAAACGTTTCTTATTCTTTATGTTATTGCATTCCTATTTTTCTTAAGTTGAACATTTCTTACTCTTTATGCTATTGCATTCCTATTTTCCTTAAGTTGAAAATTAAAAGAAATTAAACACTCTGTAATATCAGCATTTTTTCATAAGAACATTTATAACATAAATTATTATTAAAAGAAAAAACATTATTTTTTAGACTTAATGTAAAATCAGCATTTTTTTGTGAGAACCTTTATAATGTTAACCATATATAAAATGTTTTTAATAAATAAAGAATTCAGTTTACGAATAAAACTCAAAGTACAAACACTGTATTTTATTGGCGCAGTCGGTAGGATCTGTGAAAAAGATCCTTGAACGAACCTGAACGTTTAATAACTTAAAAAAAAATATTAAATAAAAATTTACAAGAATTTAGATTGTTAATACCGAAAGAAAAAATATATTTTTTGTTTTTGTTACAAAACTTTGTTGAAGAAAAAGAAAATATAAATAATTCTAAATAACTTAGACCTATGGATGAAGTGCTCCGTAATTTAGAGCAACTATGCTAATGGTGATAACGATAACAACAGTGTAAACAATAATATGGATCAGCAAAGGAACTTCATCATCCAAAACTTAAAATTGGCCCATCATTTTATTGGCGAAAGGGATAAATTGTGCTTCTACATTAATAGCATAGAAAGTATATTACCCAACATTGCGGTTTTGCCTAGAGATGACAGGATTTTATTCTTCAATTTCATCTTGAGAACATTAGACGGAGAAGCATTAAATTTAATCAGAAGAGAACAACCAGAGGACTGGAGCGGATTGAAGTGACTACTGATACAAGAGTACGGTAAGCAACATCCGATTCCAAAACTAATTTTAAAATTAAGTAATATTATATTTAAGGGTAGCTTAAGAAAATTGTGCGATGAAATTAACATAAACTTGTGTAGAATGCACGATACAATTAGGTTAAGTGATGAAAGTAATGAAAAAAAAAACATTTTATAAGAATGAAGCTAACTCCCAGGCTTTAAGAATACTAAAAAAAGATCTACCCAATCATTTGGCCGTACTCGTTAATGCGAATTTAGCAGCAGATTTTAAATCGGCAGTAGATATTCTCAGACGAAATAACGAACTGTATGACGGACACTTTGAACGAAGTTCGACAAAATTACTCAGAACCGATCATTCCCGCCATTATCCTCAGGTAGTGGACAACGAATATAGAAACATATATACCCCAAATCGGATTGGAAAAATTTTTAATTACCCAAATTTTATGAATAACAGTAATTAAAACTTTCAGAATAATTATAGAAATAACGGACAAAATATTAATAATATTAGCCCAAATAATAATAATTTTAACAATAATAACAGATTACCAAATAATTCACGTCCTTGCAAACGCCAAAGGATAGATGATTCAATTCAATCTCGCATTAGGCGTTTTGATCCTGCCGAACCCATGGAGGTCGTAAATTTTCACTTAGCGGTCTCAAACCCCTTCCCATCGTCTCAATAATAACACAAGGCAAAGCTTATAACTTCTTGGTTGATACGGGATCATCAATCAGCCTTCTTCGCCGGGACGCTTTGCCCCTTTCTCCAAATAGAGTAGATCCCATTTGCGTTAGAACAGCCACTGGGGATATAGTTCTCAATGAGACCTTAGAAATTTTTCGTTCCATAACAAGAGTTGGATTGGTGTTTTATGCGTATAGCTTTAGTAACAATTATGCGGGCCTTCTAGGCTTTGATAATTTAAGGAAATTAAAAGCAAAACTGAATGTTCCAGAGGGATTTGTTGTTCTGAATGATATTAAATATTTCTTTTTGAACGAAAATCAAGAAGAGAAAGAAGGAACAAAAAGCCTCCCAGTTGATAAAAATATTAACCCTGATTCACAGTTCAATCAGCCTGTGCATAAAGGAATTCGGGGTAGCGGATTTGATACCCCACAGAATGCTCACCCAAAATTCTTGAATTGTATTGATTGCGAATCTAAAACTTCAATATTTAAATTGGATCACCTCAGTAAAGAGGAATTCACAAACTTAAAAGTGTTGTTACAGAAATACGACAGCATTTTTTATAAGGAGGGAGATAAATTAACCTTTACTAATGTTGTCAAACATAAAATCAACACTATCCATGAAGATCCAATATATTGCAAAACGTATCGTTACCCTCAGATCCATAGGGACGAGGTTAATGGACAGATTCAGGAAATGCTGTACCAGAATATGATATGCCACAGCCAGTCGCCTTATAGTACACCAATCTGGGATGTACCTAAGAAACTCGATTCGACTGGTAAACAAAAGTGGCGCATCGTTGTCGATTATAGGAAACTAAACGATATAACGATTAGTGATAAATATCAAATTCCGGTTATGGATGACATTTGGATAAATTAGGTAGGTGTTTATATTTCACTACCCTCGATCTTACAAAAGGGTTTCATCAGATCGAAATGGAACCTTCTGATCGAAAAATTACAGCATTTTCCACAAAAAATGGGTATTATGAGTTTTTGAGGATGCCATTTGGCCTTAAAAACGCGCCCTTAACCTTCCAACGATTGATGAACACAATCTTGGGAGACCTTATAGGAAAAGAATGCTTGGTCTACCTGGACGACATCATTGTCTTTAGTACTTCTCTCCAGGAGCATATTAGTTCTATAGAGAAGGTGTTCAGGAAGCTTTCGGATGCAAATTTGAAGGTGGAACTTGATAAAAGCGAATTTTTAAAAGGGAAACCACCTTTTTGGGACATATCATCACACCTGATGGTATAAAGCCAAACCCTGACAAAGTTAAAGCCATCTTAGAATATCCAATTCCTAGAACTGAAAAGGAAATTAAGCGATTTTTGGGATTGGCCGGATTTTATAGGAAGTTTATCCAGGATTTTTCCAAAATAACAAAACCGATAACACGTTGCCTTAAAAAGTGAAATAAAATTAACCCATCAGATAAGAATTATATTAATGCAGTCGATACTATTAGGCTCTTGATCGCTGATGAACTAATCTTGGCCTTCCCAGACTATGAGAAGCAATTCACTCTGACAACAGATGCTTCTAACTCGGCCCTTGGTGCCGTCCTTAGTCAGAGCGGACACCCAATTTGTTTTGCCAGCCGCACTCTAAACGAGCATGAATTAAATTATTCTGCTACTGGGAAAGAGTTACTGGCCATTGTGTGGGCAACAATGTATTTCCGCCCCTATTTGTACAGAAGAAGATTCCTGATCAACAGCGATCATAAACCATTACAGTGGTTGCAAAACATTAAAGAGCCAAACCAGAAGCTTTAGAGATCGAAGATAAAATTGAATGAATTTGATTTCGAGATCAAACATATTCCCGGAAGGGAAAATCATGTTGCAGATGCACTATCTTGTGCAAGAAAAGAGAATTGTAACTTCAATGAAGAAATTGAAAAGAACGGCGGTGAACCAGCCGATGAGGATATTTCATTTGTGGCCGCAACAATTCACTCTGTTGATGAAGATAATTCGTCATATATACCAACAACTGAAAAACACTTTAAGAATCAGATCAAACTTATCGGAGGAAATCGGAATGGAGTCTTTGCAGAGAAAATGTTCTCCAATCACGTTACAACGGTTGTTTATAGGGATCTGGATACCGAATCGATTAAAGACATAATTAAAACACATTTACTTAATAAAAAATAACCCCTTATATGCCGAACGACAGTGATTTCATCGAATTTCGGAGAGTTTATGTTCAGATTGTTTTGAATAAGAAAAACAGGGTTCTAAGATCGGCCAAACTTCTGGAAAATTTGACTAGTTACCCTGATTTTAAGACAAAAATTTTGGAAATTCATTTAAGCGGTTTACATCAAGGCACAGAAAAAATAGTCAGGGCATTTAAGACAAAATATTATTTCCCGAACTATGTTAAGGAAATATCTCGTATTATAAACGAGTGTGAACTTTGTAATCGTTGTCATTTAAAATAACACCTCCTGTCTACGAAACAAGAGAAAAATACGTGATAGACTTTTGCCAATGGAATAAAGAATACTATCTGACTTGTATAGATTTAATTTCAAAATTTGCCACAGCTGAACCAGTAAAGTCATTAACCTATAACTTATGACGTGAAATTGTTTAGCGTATATGAAGAGATGGTGTAAATTTTACACCTGAAGTATTTTTCATATAATTTTTAATGTGTATATATTATAATAATGTTATACTTATATTATTGGAATTTGATTGCTTCTAAACGCATTATTAACAAAAACAAGGAAACAAATTCAAATTTATTTAAAAAAATTGTACTTTATTTCACAAGCCTCTTTTACACATCCAAAAAAAATTGGTGTATCATTTACTTGCACATCAAGAAAATTAAGGTTAAACAAAAACAATAAATAGCATTTTTCAACTGCCTAAGTTATATACTTATTAAAATAAAAAGGAACATTTCAATATCTTATATATATAAAAAAATAACAATCAGTCTTTTGAGGTAAAATAGTCATTCGTCAAATTCAGTCTTAGTACAAATTATGCATAGACGTTTGCTGCAGCCCATACACATTGGTTTATTTCACTCTAAACATGTATGTGTAGTTTTCCTTTTTATTTTATTGGGACATATATAGCATAATTTGCTCGTTTTTGTATGTTTTTGGATAACAGGCTGGGGAAGAGAATCAGACCGTATTTTTTGAATGTGCCATTTTCCACTATTTAATTGTACAATAATACAAAAAAAGTTAAACATTTTTCAGCAACTCAATATAAAGTAAACAAAAATTATAAAAATACTTACGCTTACGGAGACGTGTAGTATTTTATTTTATATGTGTTACTAATGTTAGATTAGACGTGGTAGTAAAATATTTTCTATATACAAATCCTACAAACAACTACGTGGTAGTAAAATATTTTCTATTAAAAATTTCCACAAACGACGACGTGTAGTAAATTTTACACCCACACACATAAATCTCCGCGATGCTGTAACAGTCAAAAGACAAAACTATACTGTCAATAAAAGCATAGTATAATATGAGGGTACTCGCAATATCAGCTTAAGAAAGTGCAACAAATAGAAGTTATTAGAAAAATAAAAAATAGTGTAAAATTTACTACCACGTCATAAGTTAAAGGTTAAACTGGATCGAAACCAAAAAGCTCTTTTAAAGATAGTTAACACAATGGGTCCTCCAAAGGTTTTTGAAGATAGACCAGAATCAAGGAATGAACAATATTAATATAAAATAATGGTGTGAGGAGTTGAATGTCGGATTGGAGGTGACTACAAGTAAAACAGGTATTTCTGATATTGAACGTTTACACAAAACACATAATGAAAAGCTTAGAATCATTCAAACTTCAGATGACGAGGAACTAATTTACATGCAGATTGAGCAAACAATCTGTACATTTAATCATACCATAGTTCATTCTACTACATGAGAGACACCGTATAATATATTTTTTAACCTCAAACAAATCCGCAGAAGGTTAAAGAAAACAGAATAAATGGTATTAATGTGGCTAGGGTAGAAAAAGTAATAGATGCTAGGTACTTGAACGCGGATAATTCAAGAAAACGATTGAGAAAGGTTGTAAACCCGTTCAAGAGAGTCACAGTCGTACAGCCCGAGGACGATAATGAGCATTATGTTGTTAAGTGCAGGGATAGGCAGGTCAGAAGATATAAGTCGCTGTTGAAAAGAAAGAAGGATCATAGTCAAAACTAACAGGAATCAATTTTTTCAGGTACATTAAAATCTAACAAAACTAAAACCTGGAAACTCTTGACAATTTTCTTGGTGCTGCTCTCTCAGTGAATACAGGAGTCGGTAGCCATACGATCGAAATAAACAGCATAGAGAATGACTATGGCTTCGCGGTTGTCGAGCAGGGTACCTTAGATTACCCAATAGAGTACAAGTATCATATTTTGACTGTTAACAAAACTTATCTTGATCTGACTTATGACACCCTTATCGAACAGTACAATTCAAGGAATATTACCAAACGGACACAGTTAGAAAATGCCTTACATTAGCGTTTAAAGAGAAACAAATATTTTCAGTTAGACATAGACGTGGACTGGCAAATGTGGTGGGCGACGGTTTAAAATTTCTTTTTGGGACTATGAACGATGACGATAAAAGGGAGATAGAGAGCAGGTTTGATGACTTAAAAGCGAACATAATAACAACCAACGAACTGATAGATCACGTGAACAATGAAATTAGACTATTGCAGGAACTGGAGTCAGACGTGTCAAGGATGCAGGACAAGATCACTTAAAGAATCTGCACAGACATATTTTTGGACAATGTAAAAAGATACCTGGAACATATCGAGGATATCCAATTAGCAATGCAGTTGGCTAGACTGGGCATCATAAACCCAAAACTAATCGATTTGCAGACTTTGACGAATTTAACAGTGCTGCAGTTCGAAAAGATAAAAATATCAATTTGTCTGGAGGGAAATTTAATTTATTTCATACTTTCTATTCCTGTTGAGTTCGATAAATGTAAAAGAATAAAGATTATCCCAATGCCAGATGAAAACAACGATGTGTTAGTGGTAGACGAAAAAATAGATTACGTAGCCAATCATAATGTTGTCTACCAGTTGCTGGATAATAAGGTAATAACAATAGGAGATGAATGTGTCAAGAATTTAATAAATATAACTGTCAATATAAAGAAAGTAAAGAATCAAACTTTTTGTATTTTGTTGAACCAAATATCATAGGTCCAATCGAACCGGATCATCCCCTAAATAAAATAAAATATTTGAAGAGAATCTTTTTACAGATTGTCGAGGGTCGCCATACTTCGTTTTATTGTTGGACACCATTTGGATAAAAAATAATTATTTTCACCTATTACCATACATTTGATCTTAAAGTGGTATTTAATATATTTGTTTTTTCATGTGGTGATACATTTTAATTTGGTGCTATCTGGGTATCGAAAATTAAGTGAAGTGCAAAAATATAAGAAAACAAAGACGAAATAAACAAAAGAAATATACACAAACAACACAGTATTATTATGGCCGTGTTGTTGTTGTGAGTTACATATATTTTAATAAACAGTTCGAGTTTGTCACCGACTAGGTGGCCGCGGTACTTTCCTTTTTTGCTTAATATTCGTCTCTTGCATATTTTTGCACAAATAATAATATTTTTATTAATTTTTGAAATTTATATTTCGTTTCGATTTTCTATCAACACAAATAATTTCATTATTTATAGAAACATATATTTTTTTACTTGTTTAAATTAATATTGCTAATTTTTATTCAAATATAAAATAATTTTATTTGTTTAAATTATATTAAAATTTTTCGATCGAACCCTATTTTTTTTTTTAATTTTGTTTCGAAAGTTTTTTGTCGTTTTAAACTATAGCATGAATATATCATTAAATAATTAATTAGAAGCTCTTTTTTGGCTTGATGATCATCATAATATCATCATAAATATATATTAAATTAAAGTTTATGTTTATTTAAATGTTGGAAGTAAATTACTTGTTAGTTATAATAACTAGTTGTAATAATTAATAAATGAGAATTTAATGAGAAAAAAAAAAAAAAAAAAAAAAAAAATTACATTTTTCGAATTTAAAGCGGTACTTATTTAGTTGTGTTTGAACTTTCAATTTATTTCGATAAACCCTACTCGTTGGAGTTTTTATACTTTGGAATTTTTTAACATTTTGTTTAAATTAATTACTTTAAACTTTTCTAACCTTTATGGATTTTTTTCCCGGTAAATTAAATAAAAACACGAATTTTAATAAAAATGCCGCTTTGCGAAATTTAAATAGAAATTACAATCGCTTAGCAGATTTGGAGAGCTTTATTAAGGTTATTCCGCAGGCGGAATATTCGGTTCACTCCCTAGGTTTTCATCGGCAGGAGTTGACCCGTTTGTGGGAAGTCTTTCGTGACAGTTACGAAGACTTTGGAAAATGCCGAAGAAACCAAAGTCTCAACAAAAGACGCGAAGGCCAAGTATATGTCGGGATATACCTTGTATTTTCAATCCGCTTCATTTATTGACGGATTAATTGATAGCCTTAAGAGTAAGACCGCGAACCCGGTTGCTAATACTCTCCCTATCCACCTTCCCCCATGTGACACCCCAACCTTTTCTGGCGATTATGCGTCTTGGCCAACATTTCGAGATATGTTTTCGGCTATTTATGGAATTAACCCCATATTGGAAATATCCAAAAGATGTATTATCTATTACAGAAGACAGAAGGTGAGGCGAGGGACATAATACGAACGTGCCCCATGACGAATGATGGTTTCGACATGGCTTGGCAGAATCTCGTCGACCGTTACGAGAATAAAAGACTATTGGTCAATTCTCAATTGAAAACTCTTTTTAACCTCCCTTCCATTTCCAAAGAATCTGGCCCCTCCATTAAGAGTTTACAGTTTAATTGGGATATAATCTTTGTTTATATTTGCTCCACTAGACTTCCCGAACACACCTTAGGTCTTTGGGAACAGTCTCAGGGGTCTTGCTCGGACCTACCTAAGTGGAGCAAGATGGATGAGTTCCTGACGTCCAGATAACGAACTTTGGAATCAGTATCTGACATTATCGGCAGTCACAATTTTACCCAGGCTTCTAACCAAAGCAGCTCCGGTCTCCTGCACAAAAGCGAAATGATGAGGATAATTGGCCATCGACATCCGCTACTACACGTTCTTTCCACAATTTCTCTACCCGTCTACAGTCCACCCCGTTTTCAACAGTTCTGTTAGGAACTGCCACTGTTAACATAGAATTGAATCATGCTATGTTTTCTGTGAGAGCTCTAATAGTAAGCGGGGAAGCAATAAAATAAAATATTTCGCGAGAATGCGGGGTAAATAAAAACAAAGATAATTAGTTTAATAATTAAATTATTATTTATTTGTACACAAAACGTACCTTCGGTTTGGGGGTGGATCGAGTAAATGATCAATTCTTTTTTATTTTCCCCTCTTTTTTCTTTCTTCTTAAATTCCACATAACTTAAGAGTATTTACACTACTTAATACATTATACTTAAAATTAGGGTGACCAGCGTAAACATCCCACCCTCCTTGCAAGGGTGCAACAAGTAGAAAGGCTACCTGGTCAAATAAAATAAGGAAATAACAAAATTCAATTCGAGTTACAGTTCATATTAAATAAAAATTCAATCAATTCAAAATTCATTAAAAAAACAATTCATAACAAAATATAATAAAGAGAAAGAAAATTAATTATTTGCTCAATACATTAATCACAATTGTGGCACCAGCAGAGTAGGGTGTCGCAACCACATTGTTGTTGTCGTTGTTGTTTCGAGGCTGGCAGGAAGACTCATGAGCTTGGCTGCAGGTTGTGCTCTTGTTGTTGGTTTTCCGTTGACTAATCCCTTTGTTGTGGGGAGTATTGGACTTACTGCTGTCTCGATGTCGAAAATGCAGCATTGTGTGGTGTTTGCCCAGACATTCCATACACCGCTGCCTACTACGGCAATTGTTACCAAAATGGGACTGGGCCAAACAGTTCGTGCAGTATTTTAGTTTCTTTACTTCGCTCAGTCGCCTGTAGGGGTTCAAGCGGCGGAATGCCGGGTATTTTTGAAGGGAGTGATAACCTTTGCACAAAAGGCACTTTGACGCGGTGCGTTTGACCACTTCCTCCAGACTCTGGGTTTCTGGACGTTCCACCGTAAATTTTCTGGGTGCTGCTTCGGATATCTATAAATAAAAGGCAAAATAAACAAGGAAAAAAGAAAGAACGAATTAGTTCTGACTAGGGTTAGGGAGTAATACGAGCTTAACAATAGGCCGTGTTAGAACGCCATTGGCAGTTCGCACGTCAGCTACTCGTACTTTCGAATCCGATTCTACATAAACGCGAGAGTTTCCATTCGCTTGGAGGCAAGTTGTCGTGTTGAATCACGACAAAATCAACAATCGCGAAATCGCTGTGGGGAAATTTCCATTTGTTGCGCTTATGGAGTTCAACTAAGTACTTGTTCTTTCAGCGACGCGCAAACAAATGGTGCAGAACCTTCAATTTTCGCCACCTATTAGCGAGAGATTCCAATGATAAATCAGATTCAGGAGGTGAAAGGATAGCACTTCCCACAAGGAAATGACCAGGGGTTAAGGGGTTAATGTCCGAAGGGTTATCCGTCATGGGACAAAGTGGACGGGAATTCAAGCAAGCTTCTATTCTTGCCAGCATGGTAGTGAATTCCTCAAAAGTAAACTTCTGAGCATTAGATATTGATATATGAATGAAGTGCCATTCGACTGATTGAAAAACGTTCTCCGATATAATCTTATGCTTCAGTTCAGTAAAGAACTTAGCTTGATCCCTTTTCATCACATTCGCTGCGTCAACGAACGCGGTGCCATTATCCGAATATATATGTGCTGGGCAACCTCGTCTGGAGGAAAAACGAGTAAACGCGACCAGAAAACAGTCCGTCGATATTTCATTGGTAGCTTCCAAATGAATTGCCCTTGTGGCAAAACACACAAACACCAGTAAATATCCTTTAGTGATTCGCCAACCACGCCCAATATAGGATTTAAAAGGGTCCAGCGAAATCTAGAACAGTATGGGTGAAAGGACGAGTCAATGTCGTTCTTTCTGGGGGTAGCGCAGCCATAATTTGCTGACCCAAATTCTTACGATAAATCGTACAGATCTTATAGTCATGAATAACTGTTCGAATTAGGGTTTTAAGCCTAGGGACCCAAAACACCTGCCGCATGAGGCGTATATATATAGTATATAGTCGGGTAAAATGACCGTTGTAAGGGAGTAATTTGGGGAAGCGTTCGTCGTAGGTCAAAGTCGGTGATCGAGAGAGTCTTCCATTGACTCTCAAGAAACCATTCGAGTCGATAAAGGGGTTTATGTTCGAAACGGTATTCCGTGTAAAGTAAGATTAATGACTGAAATTAGTAGTCAAATTGAATATTTATTTCTTGATATTTCATCCACACATAAGAAGAAGGTTTTATTAGGCTGTGTTTATAGACCGAATTCCAATATAAATTTTGATCCTTTCATTTCTATTCTTGAGGAAATTTCCATTCAATATGACGACATTATTATTATTGGTGACTTTAATAATAATCTTTTACTAGATAATACGTTAACTGCTTCAATGTTGTCTCTCCATCTTAATCCTGTGAATGTGTCCTTACCAACTCACTTCCATTCTACTTCCAGTAGTCTAATTGATCTTGTATTTGTTAATGATATGACTAAGGTACTTTTATATGATCAAATCTCAGCCTCTTGCTTTTCCAATCATGATCTTCTTTTCTTAACTTATAATCTGCCTATGAGTCCTGTGGACAGTCATATCACATACCGTGATTTTAAAAGTATCGATTTTGCAGTTCTGAATAGTAGTGTTGATAATGTCTGTTGGAACCAAATCTACTCACTGGATAATGTAAATGACCAGGTGGCACTAATTCAGGAAAATGCTCGTCTGCTATACGACAGTTGTGTTCCTGTCAGAACTAAACTTGTTAGAGCCAAACACCAACCGTGGTTTAATGCTGAAATTAAAATTTAATTTATGAACGCGACATGCCTACAGGCGATGGAAGAGGTTCAGAACGGACGATCTGAAAGCCATCCATAGGTCAGCTCGTAATGAGGTTACCAAACGCATTAAGATTGCGAAAACATTGTTTTACGTCGGGAAGTTAGCTTCCGCATTGGATAACAAGGCTAAATGGAAGATAATCCGTGATATTGGTGTTGGACAAAAGTGTCATAATACTTCTGCTGATGTCGATGTAAACGCTCTCAATGATAAATTTGTTAATATCAGTGTTCCGACCCCTGATAGTGACATATATAATGACCTTTGTTTTGTTCCGCTTGAAAATCCCTTTAGTTTTCGTTGTGTTAATCAGTTCGAGGTTTTGGAATGATTATCTTCGGTAAAATCGAATGCGGTTGTTTCTGATGACTTAGATCCTCTGTTTTTGAAAACTTTGTCACCTAGACTTTTGCCGTATTTGACTCATTTCAGTTTTAACTATGTCGTCCTTACCTGATGAATGGAAACAGTCGAAAACCATTCCCATTCCTAAATCCAACAACGAATTAAGGCCAATTGCCATTCTTCCATTCCTGTCTAAAGTAATGGAAAATCTGGAATGGAAAACAGTCGAAAACCATTCCCATTCCTAAATCCAACAACGAATTAAGGCCAATTGCCATTCTTCCATTCCTGCCTAAAGTAATGGAAAATCTCATGGCTAAACAAATAAATAGTTATCTCGTGAGTAATACTCCATATCTGATAAGCAGTCGGGATTTATGAAAGCTAGGAGCTGCACTACTGCTTTAGTCAATGTAGTTGATGACCTTAGGTTGGAACTAGATGAAAATTACATAGCGTTTTTAGTTCTTTTGGATCACACCAAGGCTTTTGATACGGTTGACCACAAAATATTATTGAAGAAGCTACAGACCCTCTTTCATTTTTCTAACTCAGCGTGTAATCTCATACGTTCTTATCTTGTGAACAGATCACAACGAGTTTATCTAAACGGCAAGATCTCGAATTCGCTAAGCGTTGGAAGAGGTATTCCTCAGGGATGAATATTAGGGCCTCTCTTGTTCTGTATATACATTAACGACCTGCCTGATGTTTTGGATAATTGTAGCACACATATGTTCGCTGATGACGTTCAGCTCTATAGAAGCACGCGTATAGAGGATATCCAACTATGTATAGACACCATCAACTGTGATTTACGAAAAATTGATAACTGGGCTAGGGCCAATGGACTTTGTATAGCTCCCTCTAAATCTAAATGTTTATTGCTCTCCAGGACTAAGAGAGCATTTGTTGTGCCGGATATTATTATCAGGGGGAATAAAATTGACTTTGTTGAATCAGCATCCAATCTGGGTGTTATCTTTAATGGACGGCTAACGTGGTCTAACCACATTAACGTCATCGTTGGTAAAGTTTATGGTATGCTTAGGAACTTGTGGGCTGTTATAGATTCGACTCCCTTTGCCATACGTATGCAACTGGCTAAAACGTATTTGATTCCTGTCCTTTTATACGGATCTGAAATTTTCGCGAACTGTGATATTGAAGATAAGCGGAAACTCAACCTGGCTTATAATAATATAGCCAGATATGTTTTTACTAGGGGACGTCGAGACCATATATCACAATTTTCATACCAGATATTCGGAGTTAATTTTGATAATCTATTAAATATAAAATGCCTTATTCTCCTCCATAAGATTATTACTCTAAAACAGCCAATATACTTATTTAGTAGGATTACATTTGCTAGATCCAACCGCGGTATGAAGATTATCCAACACAGACATAGGACTCTTTTGTCACAACGCCAGTTTTTTATATACACCATCAGTCTTTGGAATAATTTACCTAATTATATTCAGAATATAGGCAATGCAGTTAAGTTCAAAAAGAAGTTATACAATCTGTTCAAGTAGTTTTTAGCATATCTTGATTTTTTTTTGTGAATTTTTTTCTCTCTATTTCCATTAATGATTGTTTTTAATTTTTCATTTTTGTAATTAATATATCTTTAAATTTCATTGTATCTTAGTATATGAATATATTTTTACTTTGTTTGTATATTTCTTTATATTTGTATATATTGTTCTTTGTAGTTTTCCTAATTTATTTTTTAAACATATTCATTTTTTTATCCTTTTTTGTATCGATTGCTATTTCCCGTGATTTTAACACGTTCTTATTCATTTTTATTTCTACATTATTCCTAACATTTCATTACATATATAATCAATGATTTGTTATTATTTTCTTTCTTTGATGTACTCCCATAGCACTTTCATTTATAAGATTATTATCTTGTTGTGCTATGACTAATAACAAATAAATAAAGAAATAAATAAATAATTGGTGCAACGTTCTAATTGCCAAATAAGGAGCACAGTTCACTCCGAACGTCACTGTTCTCAATTCATAATCCTCTATATCTCCCTCGGGGTTTCGACGAAATAATATCCGCTGAAAATGCGCCTGATCCGGTCTGATCAGTATCTGTCTATACATTTTCTCTATATCAGAATTAAAAACATATCTGAACAGTCTCCAACGCAAAATCAGTATAGTCAGGTTAGACCGTAAAATTGGTCCAGGATGTAGGACATTGTTGAGACTAACGCCGTTCGAAGACGGGCTTGAGGCATTAATGACTACCCGAAGTTTAGCCGTAGTACTATCGGGTTTAAAAACAGCGTGATGTTGCAAGTAATAATTAGAGTGGGGAGAATGAGCTAAATCGGCGCTGACCTTTGTCATATGACCCAAGGTAGAATATTCCCCAATAACCGAGTTATACTGACTCTTAACCTCCGGGGATTTAAGTAATCTCGCTTCATTCCTCATGAACTGCGAGAGGGCTATTCTCCGGGAGAACCCAAGGTTCAAACTGGTCGGAAATTCGGACATAAAGGGCAGGGTAACCATATAACGTCCCTCCCTATTTCTTGTGGTGGTACCACGGTACAAATCCTCACAAAATTTGTCCTCAGCCGAAACTTTCCTAAATTTGGGTACTTCCTCAACTTCCCAAAACCGAGTGATTTGGTCGTTCAAGTCCAAATGACTGAAAAATGACACGATAGAGTTTAAAGAATGCGGCTGAGGAATTCTACCAGTAAGGACCCATCCAAAGACTGTCTTCTGGGCTATAAGAGAACCCTTAGGATCCCTTTTTACGTCGGTCAACATAATTTGCGAATATACATCCGCTCCCAATGGTAGATCCATTTGGCAGCATTTGAGATCCGAAGCAGGGATTTCGGACAATTGTGTCTTTCAGTAAACAGGTAAGTAGGCGACCAGTAAGTTGCTCGACCACATAAGGATCAGTTTCCAAGTGAAAATCTGGGCCAATGTACTAATCCAAGGAAACCGAGCAGATTTTAGTAGAATTAGCTGCTCCATTCAGACCGAGTATTGTAGCAGCAGGGCCAGAAAATGTTGGAAGATCCAGCTTTCTCTGAAGTCTCCTCGAGACAAAGGTAGCCTGAGACGCAGGGTCAATCAATGCTCTAGCAGAATATTTAACGTCATTGAGCATGATATCTACTACAGTCGTGGCCAGCAGGAGTGTAGAATACGGGGTGGACTGTAGTTGGGTCGAGAAATTTTTAAACGAACGACCTTCGGCAGAAGTTGATGGCTTCTCCATCGAATTTCGCTCAAAACAAGAAGTGTGCTCCGGAATAGGAGCAGAGTGACTTAATGTCGCGGGGGTTACTGAATTATTTTCGGGTTTGGGTCGAGAATGATTAGGGGCTTCAGTTACAAAGAAACTAAAAGCAACAGAAATAAATCAGAATTGTAATGATTTGGATATAGAAATAAAAGGAAATAATATTATAAGATTAAATAATTGTAAAATAAAAAATAATTTTGAAGTCATTGTGAAAAAAAAAAAATGGAAGAGCAAAACATACTACCTGTTGTAAAAGATATAGAAAGTTTGGTAAAGGAAAATGTATCGTTGCTAAAGTTGAAGAAGCATATAGATATAATAAATACTAAAACGAACAACTATTCTACAAGCCTATTAACTTTTGTTTTCATTGTATTGCTAGTAATTGTAGGCTTATGCACTAGATTTAAGAAGAATATCTTTATAAAACAACAAAATAATAAAGAAAATGTCAATGAGGACATCGACTTATATAAGGAAGGGAGGAGTGACATATGCATACCATAATTCATGTATTGTAATATGAATCTAAAATAAACGTTTCTTATTCTTTATGTTATTGCATTCCTATTTTTCTTAAATTGAACATTTCTTACTCTTTATGCTATTGCATTCCTATTTTCCTTAAGTTGAAAATTAAAAGAAATTAAACACTGTAATATCAGCATTTTTTCATAAGAACATTTATAACATAAATTATTATTAAAAGAAAAAACATTATTTTTTAGACTTAATGTAAAATCAGCATTTTTTTGTGAGAACCTTTATAATGTTAACCATATATAAAATGTTTTTAATAAATAAAGAATTCAGTTTACGAATAAAACACAAAGTACAAACACTGTATTTTATTGGCGCAGTCGGTAGGATCTGTGAAAAAGATCCTTAAACGAACCTGAACGTTTAATAACTTAAAAAAAAATATTAAATAAAAATTTACAAGAATTTAGATTGTTAATACCGAAAGAAAAAATATATTTTTTGTTTTTGTTACAAAACTTTGTTGAAGAAAAAGAAAATATAAATAATTCTAAATAACTTCGACCTATGGATGAAGTGCTCCGTAATTTAGAGCAACTATCAATTAACAATAGAAGAGAAAGTGGTGCTAATGGTGATAACGATAACAACAGTGTAAACAATAATATGGATGAGCAAAGGAACTTCATCATCCAAAACTTAAAATTGGCCCATCATTTTATTGGCGAAAGGGATAAATTGTGCTTCTACATTAATAGCATAGAAAGTATATTACCCAACATTGCGGTTTTGCCTAGAGATGACAGGATTTTATTCTTTAATTTCATCTTGAGAACATTAGACGGAGAAGCATTAAATTTAATCAGAAGAGAACAACCAGAGGACTGGAGCGGATTGAAGCGACTACTGATACAAGAGTACGGTAAGCAACAACCGATTCCAAAACTAATTTTAAAATTAAGTAATATTATATTTAAGGGTAGCTTAAGAAAATTGTGCGATGAAATTAACATAAACTTGTGTAGAATGCACGATACAATTAGGTTAAGTGATGAAAGTAATGAAAAAAACATTTTATAAGAATGAAGCTAACTCCCAAGCTTTAAGAATACTAAAAAAAGAACTACCCAATCATTTGGCCGTACTCGTTAATGCGAATTTAGCAGCAGATTTTAAATCGGCAGTAGATATTCTCAGACGAAATAACGAACTGTATGACGGACACTTTGAACGAAGTTCGACAAAATTACTCAGAACCGATCATTCCCGCCATTATCCTCAGGCAGTGGACAACGAATATAGAAACATATATACCCCAAATCGGAGTGGAAAAAATTTTAATTACCCAAATTTTATGAATAACAGTAATTATAACTTTCAGAATAGTTATAGAAATAACGGACAAAATATTAATAATATTAGCCCAAATAATAATAATTTTAACAATAATAACAGATTACCAAATAATTCACGTCCTTGCAAACGCCAAAGGATAGATGATTCAATTCAATCTCGCATTAGGCGTTTTGATCCTGCCGAACCCATGGAGGTCGTAAATTTTCACTTAGCGGTCTCAAACCCCTTCCCATCGTCTCAATAATAACACAAGGCAAAGCTTATAACTTCTTGGTTGATACGGGATCATCAATCAGCCTTCTTCGCCGGGACGCTTTGCCCCTTTCTCCAAATAGAGTAGATCCCATTTGCGTTAGAACAGCCACTGGGGACATAGTTCTCAATGAAACCTTAGAAATTTTTAGTCCCATAACAAGAGTTGGATTGGTGTTTTATGCGTATAGCTTTAGTAACAATTATGCGGGCCTTCTAGGCTTTGATAATTTAAGGAAATTAAAAGCAAAACTGAATGTTCCAGAGGGATTTGTTGTTCTGAATGATATTAAATATTTCTTTTTGAACGAAAATCAAGAAGAGAAAGTAGGAACAAAAAGCCTCCCAGTTGATAAAAATATTAACCCTGATTCACAGTTCAATCAGCCTGTGTATAAAAGAATTCGGGGTAGCGGATTTGATACCCCACAGAATGCTCACCCAAAATTCTTGAATTGTATTGATTGCGAATCTAAAACTTCAATATTTAAATTGGATCACCTCAGTAAAGAGGAATTCACAAACTTAAAAGTGTTGTTACAGAAATACGACAGCATTTTTTATAAGGAGGGAGATAAATTAACCTTTACTAATGTTGTCAAACATAAAATCAACACTATCCATGAAGATCCAATATATTGTAAAACGTATCGTTACCCGCAGATCCATAGGGACGTGGTTAATGGACAGATTCAGGAAATGCTGTACCAGAATATGATATGCCACAGCCAGTCGCCTTATAGTGCACCAATCTGGGATGTACCTAAGAAACTCGATTCGACTGGTAAACAAAAGTGGCGCATCGTTGTCGATTATCGGAAACTAAACGATATAACGATTAGTGATAAATATCAAATTCCGGTTATGGATGACATTTTGGATAAATTGGGTAGGTGTTTATATTTCACTACCCTCGATCTTACAAAAGGGTTTCATCAGATCGAAATGGAACCTTCTGATCGAAAAATGACAGCATTTTCCACAAAAAATGGGTATTATGAGTTTTTGAGGATGCCATTTGGCCTTAAAAACGCGCCCTTAACCTTCCAACGATTGATGAACACAATCTTGGGAGACTTTATAGGAACTTGGTCTACCTGGACGACATCATTGTCTTTAGTACTTCTCTCCAGGAGCATATTAGTTCTATAGAGAAGGTGTTCAGGAAGCTTTCGGATGCAAATTTGAAGGTGGAACTTGATAAAAGCGAATTTTTAAAAAGGGAAACCACCTTTTCGGGACATATCATCACACCTGATGGTATAAAGCCAAACCCTGACAAAGTTAAAGCCATCTTAGAATATCCAATTCCTAGAACTGAAAAGGAAATTAAGCGATTTTTGGGATTGGCCGGATTTTATAGGAAGTTTATCCAGGATTTTTCCAAAATAACAAAACCGATAACACGTTGCCTTAAAAAGGGAAATAAAATTAACCCATCAGATAAGAATTATATTAATGCAGTCGATACTATTAGGCTCTTGATCGCTGATGAACTAATCTTGGCCTTCCCAGACTATGAGAAGCAATTCACTCTGACAACAGATGCTTCTAACTCGGCCCTTGGTGTCGTCCTTAGTCAGAGCGGACACCCAATTTGTTTTGCCAGCCGCACTCTAAACGAGCATGAATTAAATTATTCTGCTACTGGGAAAGAGTTACTGGCCATTGTGTGGGCAACAAAGTATTTCCGCCCCTATTTGTACAGAAGAAGATTCCTGATCAACAGCGATCATAAACCATTACAGTGGTTGCAAAACATTAAAGAGCCAAACCAGAAGCTTTAGAGGTGGAAGATAAAATTTAATGAATTTGATTTCGAGATCAAACATATTCCCGGAAGGGAAAATCATGTTGCAGATGCACTATCTTGTACAAGAAAAGAGAATTGTAACTTCAATGAAGAAATTGAAAAGAACGGCGGTGAACCAGCCGATGAGGATATTTCATTTGTGGCCGCAACAATTCACTCTGCTGATGAAGATAATTCGTCATATATACCAACAACTGAAAAACACTTTAAGAATCAGATCAAACTTATCGGAGGAAATCAGAATGGAGTCTTTGCAGAGAAAATGTTCTCCAATCACGTTACAACGGTTGTTTATAGGGATCTGGATACCGAATCGATTAAAGACATAATTAAAACACATTTACTTAATAAAAAATAACCCCTTATATGCCGAACGACAGTGATTTCATCGAATTTCGGAGAGTTTATGTTCAGATTGTTTTGAATAAGAAAAACAGGGTTCTAAGATCGACCAAACTTCTGGAAAATTTGACTAGTTACCCTGATTTTAAGACAAAAATTTTGGAAATTCATTTGAGCGGTTTACATCAAGGCATAGAAAAAACAGTCAGGGCATTTAAGACAAAATATTATTTCCCGAACTATGTTAAGGAAATATCTCGTATTATAAACGAGTGTGAACTTTGTAATCGTTGTAAGGCGGACCACATAGATTATAAACTGCCATTTAAAATCACACCTCCTGTCTACGAAACAGAGAAAAATACGTGATAGACTTTGGCAATGGAATAAAGAATACTGTCTGACTTGTATAGATTTAAAGTCATTAAACTGGATCGAAACCAAAAAAGCTCTTTTAAAGATATTTAACACAATGGGTCCTCCATACGTTTTGAAGATAGACCAGAATCAAGGAATGAACAATATTAATATAAAAAAATGGTGTGAGGAGTTCAATGTCGGATTGGAGTTGACTACAGGTAAAACAGGTATTTCTGATATTGAACGTTTACACAAAACACATAATGAAGAAGCTTAGAATCATTTACACTTCAGATGACAAGGAACTAATTTACATGTAGATTGAGCAAACAATCTGTACATGTAAACATACCATAGTTTATTCTACTACAGGAGAGACACCGTATAATATATTTTTTTAATAAACTCCAACCTCAAACAAATCCGCAGAAGATTAAAGAAAGCAGAATAAATGGTATTAATGCGGCTAGGGTAGAAGAAGCAATAGATGCTAGGTACTTGAACTCGGATAATTCAAGAAAACGATTGAGAAAGGTTGAAACCCCGTTCATGAGGGTCACAGTCGTACAGACCGATGACGATAATGAGCATTATGTTGTTAAGTGCAGGGATAGGCAGGTCAGAAGATATAAGTCGCAGTTGAAAAGAAAGAAGGATCATAGTCAAAACTAACATGAATCAATTTTTTCAGGTACATTAAAATCTAACAAAACTAAAGCCTGGAAACTCTTGACAATTGTCTTGTTGCTGCTCTCTCAGTCGGTAGCCAGACGATCGAAATAAACAGCATAGAGAATGACTATGGCTTCGCGGTTATCGAGCAGGGTACCTTAGATTACCCAATAGAGTACAAGTATCATATTTTGACTGTTAACAAAACTTATCTTGATCTGACTTATGCCACTCTTATCGAACAGTACAATTCAAGGGAATATTACCAAACGGACATAGTTAGAAAATTCCTTACATTAGCGTTTAAAGACAAACAAATATTTTCAGTTAGACATAGACGTGGACTGGCAAATGTGGTGGGCGACGGTTTAAAATTTCTTTTTGGGACTATGAACGATGACGATAAAAGGGAGTTAGAGAGCAGGTTTGATGACTTAAAAGCGAAGATAATAACAACCAACGACTTCAACGAACTGATAGATCACGTGAACAATGAAATTAGACTATTGCAGGAACTGGAGTCAGACGTGTCAAGGGTGCAGAACAAGATCACTGAAAGAATATGCACAGACATATTTTTGGACAATGTAAAAAGATACCTGGAACATATCGAGGATATCCATTTAGCAATGCAGTTGGCTAGACTGCGCATTATAAACCCAAAACTAATCGATTTGCAGACTTTGACGAATTTAACAGTGCTGCAGTTCGAAAAGATAAAAATATCAATTTGGCTGGAGGGAAATTTAATTTATTTCATTCTTTCTATTCCTGTTGAGTTCGATAAATATAAAAGAATAAAGATTATCCCAATGCCAGTGGTAGACGAAAAAATAGATTACGTAGCCAATCATAATGTTGTCAACCAGTTGCTGGATAATAAGGTAATAACAATAGGAGATGAATGTGTCAAGAATTTAATAAATAATAACAAAACTAACTGTCAATATAAAGAAAGTAAAGAATCTAACTTTTTGTATTTTGTTGAACCATATATAATAGTTACTTTTAATTAAACTAAAAGCAACAGAAATAAATCAGAATTGTAATGATTTGAATATAGAAATAAAAGGAAATAATATTATAAGATTGAATAATTGTAAAGTAAAAATTGGTAATTTTGAAGTCATTGTGAAACAAAAAATAGAAGAGCAAAACATACTACCTGTTGTAAAAGATATAAAAAGTTTGGTAAAGGAAAATGTATCATTGCTAAAGTTGAAGAAGCATATAGATATAATAAATACTAAAACAAACAACTATTCTATAAGTCTATTAACTTTTGTTTTGATTGTATTGCTAGTAATTGTAGGCTTATGCAATTGATTTAAGAAGAATATCTTTATAAAAGAACAAACTAATAAAGAAAATGTCAATGAGGACATCGTCTTATCTAAGGAAGGGAGGAGTGACATATGCATACCATAATTCGTCTATTGTAATATGAATCTAAAATAAACGTTTCTTATTCTTTATGTTATTGCATTCCTATTTTTCTTAAGTTGAAAGTTAAACACTCAGTAATATCAGCATTTTTTCATAAGAACATTTATAACATAAATTATTATTAAAAGAAAAAACATCATTTTTTAGACTTAATATAAAATCAGCATTTTTTTGTGAGAACCTTTATAATGTTAACCATATATAAAATGTTTTTAATAAATAAAGAATTCAGTTTACGAATAAAACTCAAAGTACAAACACTGTATTTTATTTGCAATGAAGTAACTATATAAAATTAACTTTTGTATGGCTATAAAAAATGATACGCATGTATATGCAACAATTAAATACAATTAAATAACTATTAAAATTATTTAAAAATTAATATTAATAAGCATCAAAACAAATTATTTACGATCTGTATTAGACATGAGGAGGCATCACAGACTTTATATTATGCATTAACAAAGGAGTTATGCTTTACAATATTTTTATCATTGTTCTTTAAGTGTATATTTAACATTAATGAGTTTACGAGTTCATATAATAAACCTCTTTGTGGGATATTGGATATTTGGACTAGCTTCGGTATGGTTATATTGCTGCTGAGAATTTTATAGAATCTGTTTAATGGTAATAAAAATATTCCGCACTCAGGCATTTGACTCCTGTAAAGATATTAATATACAGAAGATATATACATAAGTACAAACATTAAGTAAAAACAAAAAGTCTTGAATAATAATTAATTATATTTATATTATTTTTATGTTACATACAGTGGTTGACATCTAATTATATCATATGATCTCTAATTTCTTCCGTCTTTTATATAACCTCTTGATATTTTAACAAGATATTTCCAATGGAAAGGTAAGTTTGATCTCCTCTACACTTGATTTTTTCTTCAAATTCTTTCTAATAAGTTTTCATAAAAAAATATGTCATTATTTAGTAGAAGTGTTGCTTTTTAAAGTGGACACAAAGCTAAAACATTCTTAGTTTCCGCAATTTAATAACAAATTTTTAATACCTAAATTAGTTCGATTTTTATAAATTGTACTTTTAAATAATGTCAGCAAAAATGTATACAAAAATTAATCATCAGGTATGGGATTAACTTGTTCCGAAGAAGAAATCAAGGTAATTTCTTAGTAACTGGGTTGCTCTCAAGGAAAAACGTATTATGCACTGAAACATTTTATTGTATTCGGAATCACAAATATTGTACACAAAGCCTCTAAACCCCGTAAAACCACAGTCAGGCAATATGAAATAATCGTAAAACTGACCCATTTACATCGTGTGATTTAAAAGTTTGTCGTTTTTTAAATTTTTCAAACTCTAATATTTCTTAGTTAAATAAATTTTGTTCTGCCTATCTTTAATGAACTAATGTAATTTTTAATTAAACTGTAGTTTATCTTATGAACTACTTTAATAATTTTAATTTTCTCTTAATAAACAAGATAAAGTTCAACGTTTGATTCACATTGAAGCAAACATTTTGAAAACATAAAATTATATTTTATTTTGAAAATCACATTGACGCCGTTGTCTCTTAAAGAGTGACATCGTGTTAGTTGCATTATGGATATGTACATATATTTATATGTATATACAATAAGATTTTATTTTCTTCGGGAGCTAAAACCAATCAAATTAAAGAAATTGAGTTTCTCTGTAATCAAAGGTATTTATACATTTTATTATTGCTAGAATTAGAAACTATTTACATTTTTTTATTTTCTTAAATTATTATTTCAATAATCACCTGTAATCAAAGAAACTACATTTAAAATTTATTATTTCGGTATTAATTCTTTTCCGATATAATTTAGGAACTTTGTCTATTTCTTCTAAACAAGTATTTTAATAAATGAGCAATAAAAGAAAATGATAAAACATCTGTTTCTTCTATGCCTTATAAGTCAAAATTCAAACAGTTACAAAACAGACATTGAAATAAGTGAATTCATTTCGTTACATCTCCCTCCCAGGGGAAGAAAAAAAATATATTTTTTTTTTCTACTGAACATTTTTCATTCAACCGGGTAACCGGAATTAATTTTGTAATCTGAAATATGTGTCCTACGTTTATCTTGTAGATTGAATTGGACAATTTTTCTATAATTTTGTACGGGCTAATTTTTAATTCATCCAACTCTTTCCGATTTAGCTTATTACCGTTTGCGACATATACCACGTCTCCTAATTGGAATTCAAGATGTTTTCTATTTGTATCACAGTTGTTTGTTGCAGTTGTGGGATTTCATTGTATTCTGTAAAGCTCTTTCCCTGTTATAAAACCAGTCTTCATATTTGCTTTTTTGTTTTAATTCATCGGGTAATATTTAGCTGTCTGTGCCTTATAACAAATATTTTTGTGCAAATCCTGTAATTCTGTGTTCGGTTTCGTTGTATGACTAAACACACTCTTGCGTTCAAGCTCTCCGTTTTCATTTATTCTGCGTCTAATTTTGTTTAAAGGTGTTTGGTTGAGTTGTTCATTTAAGCCATTCGAAAATGGTGCGTCTACTGCAGTAAAAACTATTGAAATACCTTTATTTGATAAAAAGTTTTAAAATTCTTTCGAATTTAATTCGGGGTATTGATCTGATAGAACCACTCTAATTTTGTGATTATCTTCCACTTTTTGAATAAGTTTTATGAAATCTTGTGCATTCTGTGTCTTCGATGTTAATATATATGCATATCTAGTAAAGTGATCCACAAGAAGATGTAGATATTTTTTAGTAGATCGTGAACCTCCGAATCCTCCGATTGTATCTATAGAAACTATTTCAAACGGTTTTTCAGCTGGACCTAAATGCGACAGTAGACCTATTTTATCTCCGTCTCTTGACTTATTCTTAATATATATTTCACAGTTTCTGCAAACCTTTTTAATATCATTTAATTTCATTATAATAAAGTTTCCGTTTTAATATACATTTGTCCTTATTAGCTTGTAATTTTTCATTTTCTTTTTTATCAGCTAAAATCTCCTATAATTTAATAAAATTTATTACCTTTAAAAAATCATCATTGTTTTCATGTGCTTCTAATACAGGGTTTCTGCTCAAACTATTCGCTTCTAAATTTTCTTTTCCGGGAGTATACTTTATGGTAAAATCATACTATGACAGGTAATATGTGAAATCCCCTAATTCTTTATCTGTCGTGGCCTTTATATTCATATTTCCTAGTGGTTTGTGATTACAGACTACTGTAAATTTAGCAGGGTTCAGAAAAATTCATGTATGAACACATAAATTTAAACATTTATGATAAATATAGACGAGTGTACTTTTCAAACTTTGTGTTTTATGCTCACTTTTCACAAATGAGTAGCTAAGAATTGTTTTCATTTTAAGCATTCATAAATGAAAACATTTATTTTTTTATTTTGGTACATATTCGCGAATATGAATTGTGAGAAGTAAGAAATGTGAAATGTACAAATATGAGAGGCCTTCTCATCGCTCTCATTAAAGTACATACTCATTTATGTTGTTGTTTTTTTTTATCATATGTGTTCGGACTTTTTGTGGTATGTTTCTTATTTTCATATGTGCATTGTTTGTTTTATTTGCTACTTTACAAAAATTAATGAAAATGAAAATTTTTCATGATAATTTTTCATGATAATTTTTCAGGAAAATTTTTCATGAACATTTTTTCACAAAAAAAGATGTTTTCTCATTCTTTTGCATTCAATACGTATGTATGTAGAAAAATATTTTGATTTTTTAGTTTTTTATTGTCATAACGGTTTACTTTAACAACTTCGCTGTCCAATGAGTCATATATGACACATTTTCGAATGCTAGTGCAAAATAAAACTTTATGCTCTTTCATTTGTGAGATTTTTACAAAAATGTTATTTCTCAAAAATGTGTATGTGCATGAAAAAATGTTTTTCTTATTCTCTCAATTTTGAACGAAAATAAAATACATTACTAACAGTATCATACATGAATGAATAAAGCAAATTTTTATTTTTGTTTGTTTCTGTTCACGAATGAAAGATAACAAAACAAAATTCTTTTTCTTTTTCATGAGCGTGAGTGATAAGTGAGTGAATATTTGGTACCCTGAAATTTACTACCCACAAGTCGATATTGACAATATTTAACAGCCTCTTCTATTGCGAAACACTCTAAATAGATAGCATTTTTTCTCATTTGATTTTGGTTTAATTTTTTTGCAAATTATGCCACTGGTTTTCCCTCACCATTTTCTTGTCTTTGCTTAAAAACTGCTGCTACACCTTTTTAACTGGCATCTGTATAAATAGTTATTGGTGTCTTTATCAAAAATTGCAAAGATGGGCTGTGAACAGAATAATTTTTTTATGCTCTCGAAACAGTCATTCTTTTGTCCAAACAAATTTGCTGCTTTTTCTCAACAGATTGTGCAGTGGATCTAATATAATTGAACTTTTTGGGATATATTTGTTATAGAAATTAATTTTCCCTACGAACTGTCTAACGCTTTTCAGAATTTTAGGAATTGGAAACATTTTCATTGCAATTAAGTTATCTTTCATGGGGCTTAAGAAGTTATTTTTTATAATATGCCCTAAATACGTTACGGAGTCTGCTGCAAAGTTACACTTGGAGAGTTTTAGTCTGAATACTTCTTCCATTATTGCTTTTACTAGTTGGTCTAGGTGTTCAATATGTTCTTAACGGTTTTTGTGAATATTAGGATGTCATATATATAATTCACTGTAGAGTTTGAAAGATTATGTTTTCTTATAATATTACTCAATATTCCCTGAAAAATTGCAGGTGACGTTTTTAACTCATGGGAGGCACGTCCACAGAAAATGGCCTTCTTGAGTTACAAACTCTGTTTTTTCTCTACCTTAAACTCTTAACGGAATGACCCAAAAAGCTGAATTTATGTCCAGTGTTGAAAAAAATTTACAATTTCATGTTCTATCCATTAGATCTTCGGTTAATGGGAATGGCTGTGCCTGTGGAATATCAATCTTATTTAACTCCCTAAAGTCTATGCAGATTTTAGACTTTTTGTTATTTTCCTCTTGAAAGCTAATGTCACTGGAGCTGCAAAGGAATCGATCAAATCATGTCCCAGCAATTTTGATATTTGTTTCTCAATTTCATTTCTGTCTTCTTTAGAATATCTGTAAGGCTTTTTACTGCAATATTTATCTATCTTTAGATCAATATGAGCTTCGTAGTCTCTTACTGTATCTGTATTATATTTATCTTTTGCAAAAATCGATTTATATTTATCGATGAGCGTATTTATATTTGATTTTTGTTCCATGGACAGATGATTTATAGAGATTTTAAAATTTTTTACATCTAAGTGTTCATTAAAGTTTATTGTATATTTTTCGCGTATTGTACTATCACTTTCATTTATCAGGTACTGGATTTGTATTAGACTTCTGAGTCTGAGGAGTCGTACCTACATTTTGGATCATGGAGTATGTGGCATTCAACACATGCAGAAGAGGTTATAGGATATCTTATTGTGGCTATACTCCTGATTATAAAGATATTGAACTGGTCTTGCTCGTTTATGGGATAATTTATTAATGAGTTCGTATTATTTTCGCTAAGATAAATTGCAGAAAAGTTATGGGTTGATTATTTAAAAGAACTTCATAATTATTTATTTGCCGAAAGAAATTCTTTACAAGTGAAATTTTAAAACGCAGGTTGTTGTCATCTGTAATACCAGTTTTACCGACAATTGACAACTCAACTGGAGTTGGGTTGCCATCCATAAGCGATTAATTAATCGGTTTTCTGGTCAAAATGGGTTATGAGCTTTATGTTGAAGAACAAAAGAGGCAGCGTCCTCGTCTTCAGTGATTTTAGAAATCAGAGCAAGATTCGATAACTTTTAGTATTGTTCTCATTTGATCACTATTGTGATTTGTTAAAACAGCAGAAGATTTAGCCAACACTTATAAACTACATCCGTTCTTTATTTAAGTTAATTCCTTATTTTATCTTAAATGATGCATTCGATGAAAGAAAATATCGCTATTTACCTTTCGATTGAGATGGTCTGATTCTTAAGTTCAAACTAAATTTTGCTTTTTTAGACCAGCAATCAGGGGATAGCCCCTACTCATGCAGTACATTGTGTTGGAAGCAGAAAAATAGTCTATGGGAAGGAGGAAAGAGGGAGTGATGTTTATGGACATAAGACTATTATAAGCAACGTTTATGATGTCTGCAAGAAAAGATTTCGACATACGTATAGTCCGGTTAAAGAATGAATTATGCCACTAACGGAGTATTACGTGAGAGTATATGATTTTCAGGAACAAGTCCCTTCATTTCGTTAGAGCTAAAGCCGTTATAGTTCCATTCTCGGTTGGACATAATTGACGTAAATAGAATGCACCTGAATACTTCTTTCGAGTCATAAAAATGTGCTGTTCATACTGAACTTTCATGTCTAGGAAACCAAGAGCTTTTGACACTCACCCATACCTACAGATGGAGCAATATTATTACCGCAATTCATTAGCGCATTAAAATCGACTATTTGATCCCATTCGGAGATTGGAGCCCCTTAGTCTGAATCTCCACACCTACCATTAAAAGAATATGAGTATCAAATATTGAAGAATATGATTAGAACTTAGAGAAATAAGGGGTTACAGATATTACAGAGAGCCATGAGATGCCCCTGAGTTTAACCTGAACACGTCTGATGGAATCCCATCTATAACAATTCGCATAGTGCGACCTGTAAAAAACTCGATATAATCGAAAGAAGTGACTACCAACACAAAAGGCAATAATAGCTCTTTAGCACCAAAATTAAAACTTAATTTTTTCGTTAAAACCATTTTTGCAAAACCATTGCGTTCTTTTTTTTTAAATTTATTTGACAAACTGATAACAGCTGCTTTTGTTTGCATAAAACATTTAATCAAATACTTCCATATAAAAAGCGTAAAAGGTTCTGAGGAGTAAACGGCGCTTTTGTTTAAATCAACAAGAGTATTAAACCTCCATTGATTTAATTAACAATCGCTTTAAAAAGTAATAATTCAAATCTTTATTTCAAAAAATGTGTATATAACAAATATTCAATTATTTTAATAATCAGGTCAACCAAACGTCTGATTCTGCCGGTTGTTGAAAAGTAACTGTGTTCTCAACAATAACTTTGTGCGTAAAGTAATTTTACGAAAAGAAAAGAGAATACATGAAATTCCATTTGCACAATGGGACGAGTACTTAACACCCCTTAACGCCTAGATGGTGAATACACTTGAGAAACTTTTCTTATTCGTTTAGAACGGCGAGGTGTCGGTTGAGCACACATAGATTCAGCATCCGTAGTTGGCTGGTGACTCGATGAAGGTGACTGTTGTAGTTTTGACGAATTTGATGAGTTTGTCTCTATGTCATCTTCATTATTGGCCGTAGCAAATGCGCCACTACTAATTTTATTTTCCGTATCGCCCTGATTCCTTGCAAATTCTAACTCACAGGTGGTGGTTGAGGCTCGGCTGCGAATTTGATCTAAATGACGCTTAACTAAACGATTATCTTGAAGACGCACATTGTAAGACGAAGGTCCAGTCTGGGATTCTATGTTAGCTGGTATCCACTTTTGACTTGATGCATAGTTCCGAATCCATACAGGGTCTTCTTTTTTAAATGTTTCTTTCACAGTCAAATTTTCAGCAGAGTTTGCCAATTCATGTGGATGAATCTTGTCGAAGTAGCTTTTGAGTTGCCGGTTAAACAAAAGCTCGGCAGGTGAACGACCTGTTGTAGCATGTGGGCTTATGTGTTGACTGAAAACAAAACGAACAAGATCCAACTCAATGTTTGAATCAGATGGCATTTTCTTTACGTAATCTTTTGTGGTCTGCATCATACGTTCAACCTGTCCATTTGACGAAGGATGGAAAGGAGCACATCTTACATGGCGTGTTAAATTGTTATCCATAAAACTTTGAAGTTCTGCTGAAGTAAAAGCTGTACCGTTATCTGAGACGATGACGACAGGAAGTCCATGAGTTGCAAAAAGTGATCGCAATGATTTAATTGCACATTGTGATGACGTGGATTTGATTATGTGTACTTCCAACCATTTGGAATAAGAATCGACCACTAAGAAAAACAATTTACCTTTAAATGGCCCGGCGAAGTCTATATGTAGCAGCGACTAAGCGGTCTGAGTAGTTTCGCAAGTGCGAACCACTGCTTGCGGTTTTTCATGCCGAGTTTCTTGGCATTGCATACAATGATTAATTGTGTCCTCTATCTGAGAATCTATTTTTGGCCACCATACATAACTTCTTGCAATCCTTTCATTTTCACGATGCCCGGATGTCCAGCGTGCAAGGCATGAAGAATGGCTTTGCGACCTGGTGGAGGGATAATGGTTCTATTGCCCCAGAGTAGGCATCCCTTAAGTGAAGTTATCTCGTTACGGCGCATAAAATAGGGATAAGCTTGATTATCACGAGATATAAAACTAGGCCATCCCCTTAACGCCCAGCTGAGAACATTTGTTAGGAGTGGATCTTTTGCTGTTTGGTTCGCCACATCTCTAGCGTTAACAATTTCTGAGCTGACCTGTTCGATCATTAGAACTTCCTCTTCCTTATTTTCAAAAGGCTGCTCTGTTTCATCTGGTAGGCGACTTAAATAATCAGCATTGCCCATTTTCTTGCCTTCTCTATAAACAAGATTTAAGTCGTAAGCGTTTAAAAAATGCACCGGCGAAGCATAACTGTTGACAAAATGGGTGGTGTTGGCTTAGCTGTACAAAAAATACCCAGTAGTGGACGGTGGTCAGTCACTAAAGTAAATTTTTTGCCGTGTAAATAGTCGTGAAACTTTTTAACACCTGCTACAACAGCGGTTGCTTCTCGATCGATTTGTGAATAATTCCGCTCCGTCTTCGATAAAGTTTTGGAATAAAAAGCTATAGGTCGTTCGGAACCATCTGGCAACTTGTGACTCAATACTGCCCCAATGCCATAAGGCGAAGCATCACAAACGAGTATAAGAGGCAATTTTTCATCATAATGCATGAGTACACTGTCAGATGTAATTATTTTTTTTAAATTAGAGAAAGCTTCCTGATGTTCCCATTGTGCAAATGGAATTTCATGTATTCTCTTTCCTATATTCACGGGCGATTTTTGTCTAAAAGGCGGTGTAGAGGTTTTGCTATTGTTGCTTTATGTGGCAAAAATGTATGATAAATGTTTAAAAGCCCAAGAAAAGCCTGAAGCTCTTTTTTATCTGTTAGTGCAGGTGTGTTTTGAATTGATCTTATCTTTTCAGGTGATGGCCTTATTCCGAGACCATCAATTTTGAAACCCAAAAAATTTATTGTAGTTGCACCAAAACGGCATTTATCCTTTCTTAAACGAAGACCTGATTTGCCAAAACGATATTTAAACGATTAGCGAGTTCTGCTTCCGTTTTACCCATTACCACCACATCGTCAAAATATGGTAAGACACCTGGAACGTTTCTTAAAAGCGTTTCAATAAAATTTTGAAAAATGCGGTCAAAACGTTGCCGAAGTTGCGGTCAACGGCGAGTTTTCTCAAGGCAGCAACATATTCCGAAAAACTCTCATTTTGTAGTTGGTCACGTTTATGAAATTTGAAAAATGATGCAATTTCCGATGGCCGTGGAGAAAAGTGATTTGTTAGCAGTGTCTTAATTTCAGCAATATCAAGATCACTCACCTTTTTAGGAGATGTCAATGACGACAAGAGATCATATAGCGGTGCACCTGCTAACGTCAAGAAAACTGCCTTTTGACGATCAGCTTGCACATCATTGGCTACAAGAAAAAGCTCAAACCTGTTATAATACGTCTACCAGTTCTCCGGATGATTGATGTCAAATGGTTCCATTGTTCCCATTGATGCCATTTTGTGGATTTTAGATATGTGGGCAGATGTCGAAGCTGTGGAATTCGCAATAACCTCGTTCGATGTTTTAAAACTAGAAGATTCCTTTTCAATCTTTGGCGGCATCGACTCTTGTCATTTAATTCAATGTGGGGGGTCGGTGGTAAAGATTGAATTGCGTAAGTTCAAAGATTTTTTTTAAATTATCACAAGTATAAATATTTGAAATTATTACAATTATCTAATTTTCGGTATCCCATCCTCGTCGCCAATATTAAACCTCCATTGATTTAATTAACAATCGCTTTAAAAAGTAATAATTCAAATCTTTGTTTCAAAAAATGTGTATATAACAAATATTCAATTATTTTAATAATCAGGCCAAGCAAATGTCTGATTCTGCCGGTTGTTGAAAAGTAACTGTGTTCTCAACAACAACTTTGTGCGTAAAGTAATTGTACGAAAAGAAAAGAAAAGAGAATACATGAAATTCCATTTGCACAACGGGACGAATAGTTAACAAAGAGATTGCTCATGGAATCGTGAGATGAGTGGACTTTGGTAAATATATTCAAATGAAATATTAAAAGCGTTTATATCAAGGGTTTGGTTTAGAACCGAAGGGGGACTTTTTGGAAAACTGAGTACAATGAAAATTGTGAAACTTTTTTAAATTGCATACATATGGGAATGAACCGGACTAGTATGGATAAACTAAGTGTCTTATTTAAAATGTTAGAGAAAAAAGACATCAATTTTCGGAAGGCTATTAGTTTGGAAAAACTCGTAGCTTTTTATCTTTTTACTTTTTGTATTGCTGTAGCTCAATTAATCTTTTTCAATTATTTTTCTTCAAACGGTTTTTTTATATTAGCGTGTGATATTTAAATTATCAGCTGTGTTCAACATTTTTAAAATTTGGCAAATTTAGTACTCCGAAAACAGTGTTAAATTTTATAAAACTTACTTAAACCCATTTCAAAAAAGGTTTAAAGGTGGTTTTAACGTTAAAACCTGAATTTATACCGAAACTCGCCAGTGTGAAAAAGGTATAAGTTTCGGATAAGTACAGCGTGCCATACTTCAACAAACGCTTTGGAAATGTTTAGAGCCACAGCCGTACTTTCACCGGAGGATAGACGGTTTAACTTTTATAATAGCGCCAACAGGTACCCAGTAGAACGGAAACCGTATTGCCTGTCGCTGATTAGGTTTTTTTTCTCTAGTTTTTTCAAAAGATAGTGTTTTATCATTACTTTGGAATAAACTTGGAAAGAAAATATAGTTTCCAGTTGAAATGCCTATAGGAATCGTTGAGATTAGCTTAACGCGCCTTTTCGTACACAAAACCGGATCGTTTTGAAACTGGCGGTGAAACGCAGCGAAGTTTAGAAAATATGAGGAACGTGGAAATGATGCAGTGATCCAAGTTTCCGAAAGGTTCAAGTATCCTTACTTCATACTTTTCAGGTGAAGTGAAAAACAGGTCGGGAGTATTTTGTGGCGCTCTTCAACATACGATATGCGAGTTGGTTTATTCACTAATTGAGCAAGGTGGTTGTGTGCTGCGAATAACTTAACATAATGTTCTTCAGGAGTTGTGTGGTTTAACTGATGAAGCCAACACCAAATTCTTTGTTACGCCCCTTAGGACAAATAATCACGATAAGCTTCAACACTAGCACATTGCATATTTGACATTGGGTTTGATACCCAGGGGTTTTACAAAATTAATACGGAAGCAAAATCCAGACAAATTAAATTGAGACTCTTTAAATATATTGCCTAATTGGAAGAAATTCACCACTAAAGCTATATTGCAAAGTTCTGTTTTACAATGCTCTTCTAAAATCAACATGGTGTTATATCACTTCGTTATGGGGTATTGTTCCTGTTTCTCACATACAAAAATTCAAAGACATCAAAATAAAATTTTACGTATGATTACAGTAGCACCCTGGCACGAACATACATAGAAATCTCAATATGGCAGCAGTCAAAACAGAGTTTGCTAAATATTCATCAAAATACTTGAAAAAGCTAATTACAACCGTATCACCTGGTTCGTATAAGAAATAAGGACATCGCATTCCAAAATCTAAGTATTCATGAAGGTATAATTTATTACTACGGCTGATCAATAGATAGATTCCTTATATTGCGTCCATATCCCCTTCCTTGTAAAAATGTCTACTACCACGACTACATTCACCTAAAAAGGAGGATACTGCAGCTCACTTCAATACTTGAGATACATACCTGTTTTTATATAAAACTTTTTTATAAATAAATACATTTTTCATAAATTTAATATATAAATAACTACTAAATTTGTACTTGGTGTAATGATCAATCAGCTTAGTATGGAAGAGAATATAAAGATTGTATTTGTCGTCATGAAATATATTCCGGGAGAACGTTGGAACAACAGATATGTTTGCTAAGTGTGCTATGATGTCAACCCATTTAAAGGGGTCTGGGATAGGTCTTCACATGATTTCTGAAGGATAACCTTCTCTACATCTCTCTATCCGTCTTCTTGACTTTCTTCTCAAGGTGGAGGAAAAACTGCGCTTTAATTATCCTTCTCCCGTAGTATGTAACATAAAAGGTAAAATCGGTGGTAGTTTAAGAATTGGACGAAAAGAACATGATGTAGAAAATTTAATTATTTAAGAATATAATTCTATTCAAAATTATAGAACTTAATATTGTCACATATACACATTTAAGATTATATATTAGATATTTATATAATTAAGAAACTCTTTTCAAATTATTTTCATGGCAACATTTGCTGTATTGCTAACGAACCCAAAAAAATAAATCCACTAAAATTTTCTTTATTTCTTATTAAGTTATCTTTTCTGTGCAATTTTTATTTGATATTTCTTTCATATATACATATATATAAAACAGATCTTTGAATCCAGCATTTTTATAATTAGCATTGCGTTTTGTAGCAACTAAAAAACTAAATAAAAAAATTCACAATTATTCTGATTATTTTTAAAATATTTATAAGGTTGGACTGATAATAAATAAGAAATAATAATAAATAAGAAATTGACTAGATTTATAGGAGAATACTCGAATAATCTGTAAATGTTAAACCTATTGCACAAAGTTCTTACCAGAGATCAGCAATGAATATTCATAAAGATGAGTAGATTCAAATCATACTCATAATTTCTGATACTTATATGCATTCATACTTATTTTAATATCATAATCACACTACTCATACTCAAAGTTTGAAGTACTCATCGTAACCATATTTAACAATACGCATGATGTAGTTGATTTCGACTCTCCTCTACTCAACATTTACAAGAATCACAAAATAAGTATGATTCGCGTACGAACACTATTCGAATCACTCGAATCATTTATGAGTATTATAAGTATTTTTCTAAATTTATGAATTTGAATGAGTAGGCGCTCGTATCAAACATATTTCGAATGTTATGAGTTTGATGTCAACGTTGTACTCATACTCTGGTTCTTACCACTGAATTAAAATACAAATTTAAAATTTTAAGCTTCAAATATATGTATGTAGACTGTTTAACACAAAATTTAAAACAAAAAATAAGTAAAATTCATAACAAATTATTTAGTACATGAAATTTATTTCATTCAATTCTTCAAATTCTATTTGTTATTTATTTTTCTGTGACTTTTCAAATATCTTTATATTTTGTATTGTAATCAGAGATCAGTATTGAAATTCAACTACTCTGATTCATTCGTACTCCCTACAACATTGATGATGATACATGAGTACAGAATGCAATGAGTATGTGTACAACGTTGACATCAAACTCATAACACTCGAAATATGTTTGATTCATACGCCTTCTCATTCAGATTTAGAAATTTAGAAAAATACTTATAATACTCATAAATGATTCTAGTGATTCGAATCATTCATCAAAATGTACAGCCTTAGTTGTTGTTGCATTTACAAAAAAAAAGAAGAAAGAAAAAGACAAAGACAGCAAGCAAAGCAAAAACACAACCTTCTAGTGAGTATTGTAGTGTTCGTACGCGAATCATACTTATTTTGTGATTCTTGTAAATGTTGAGTAAATCAGAGTCAAAGTCAACAACATCATGCGTTTTGTTAAGAATGAGTACGATAAGTACTTCAAACATTGAATATGAGTAGTATGAGTATGATATTAAAATAAGTATGAATACGTATAACTATCGGAATTAACGATATGATTCGAATCTACTCATCTTTTGGAATACTCATTGCTGATCTCTGATTGTAATCAATTAGTGATTATAAGATTATTGTTTCGAGCTTGTAATATTTTTTACAAGCTAAAAGCTACTTTTTTTTTTAATATAAACGAACTATAATTTTCAAATATTTGTTCCCGATTGGAACCTCTTTATTGTAATGCAAATTTAAGACTAAATGAATTTATGTTTCAATATGTAAAGCAAAGTTACAAAAATTGTTATTGATCTTGTTTAATGTAATGTACTTACATACACGCATACATACTTATTTACTAAACAAGAAAAGAATTTCGAACATAAGTCTCCAACTTCGAACATTTACATGTATGAACAGTAATGTGGAGATCGTAAGTATGTATGTGTGTATGCCTGTATGTAAATATAAATTGAACTGTTGCTAAGCAAGAAATAAAGAACAATATGAAAATAATTTAAAGAAATTAAGTAAATAAAAATAACTGAAGTTAAGCAGGAGCGTATCAGCATTTAACATCCTCCCCCCGTTGGAGGTTTATAGCCTTCAACAGATGATTCTATGGGTAAAACAGCAAGTTTAGTAACCGCGCGTTTAATTAAACCATTATTTGTGCGAACAACTGCGACACGAGCAACTCCGTCTTCACCAGTTATAACTTCAGAAATACGTCCAATTTGCCATTTCAAGGGTGGTTGATTTTCATCCTTGAGAAGAACCATTGCGCCGCAAGTTATATTTGTACCTTTTTGTTGCCATTTCTTTCGTTCTTGAAGAAGGGATAAGTAAGAACTGCTCCATTTTCGCCAAAAGATTTGTTGCAATTGGGTTACTCTTTGCCACCTGTTCAGACGGCTAGTATCCATTTCGGTGATATTAGGCTCAATTATAGAGACTAGGGGACCTCCAACTAAAAAATGCCCGGGTGTTAGCACCTCAAGGTCATTACAATTTTCAGAAATAGGAAACAGTGGTCGAGAGTTTAAAATTGCAGAAATTTGATATACCAAAGTTTGTAGCTCATCCAATGTAAGAGTGTTTAGTCCAACTGTGCGATAAAAATGCTGCTTAGCTGATTTCACAGCTGCCTCCCACAATCCGCCAAAATGGGGTGACCTTGGAGGGATGAACTTCCACTCTATTTCATCTTCTAGGCATTGCTGTTGCAGTGACCTCTGATGCGACTCACTTAAAAACATTTGTTTTAAATCGAATAACTCATTTTTAGCGCCAACGAAGTTAGTTGCATTATCGGACCAAATAGTTCTGGGCTTTCCTCTAATAGCGATAAAGCGATGAAGAGCCGCTAAAAAACATGGTGTTGATAAGTCTTGTACTACTTCCATGTGACTAGCCTTGGTTGAGAAGCATATAAAAATCGAAATATAGCATTTGACAGGTGGGCGATTTCTCACTTCAGACTTATAATAAAATGGGCCGCAAAAATCCACGCCAGTAGTGTGAAAAGCTCTGTTTGGGCGTACTCGATCTGCAGGCAAGTTTCCCATCACTTGCTGACTTAACACCGGTTTCATTCTGAAGCACTGAAGACATTTTGAGATAATAGAGCTTACCAATTTACGGCCTCCAATGGGCCAATATTGCTGCCGAATTGTAGCTAGTAAAACCTGAGGACCAGCATGCAACAACTTTTGATGAAAATGTATTATTAAAGACGATGTCAATGGATGATGTTTAGGCAAAATAATAGGGTGTTGAGCATCGAATTCGAGACAAGAGTTTTGAAGACGACCGCCGACACGAATTAATCCAAATGAGTCAATTATAGGCATCAGTGAGTAAAGTTTGCTGGATGAAGGTAAATTTTGATTTGATTTGAGGGCCTTATACTCAGCTGCAAAATGAATTAACTGTATGTTTTTTATTAAAAGATATGTTCCGTTTTTTAAATCTGTTGGCGTAAGCCTTTCATCTTGGGTCTTCAATTTAGGGTACGCAAATTTAAAAACATATGCAAATATACGTTGCATTTTTGGAAAAGAATTGTGGTACTTACACTGCAATGCAAAATCAGTTAAAGAGGTTGTAGCTAGTATATTTCGACGTCTTTCAGGTAATTCCGTCAAAAATTCCATATTGGAAGGCCAATTTGAAGATTCAAGACACAGAAAATCAGGACCATTGCTCCATAATGTAGAATTGAGTAATTCCTTAGGTGATGAGCCTCTTGACAGTATATCTGCAGGATTAAGGTTTGTTGGAACATAGTGCCACTTCATCTTATTTGTGATTGTTTGTATTTGAGAGATCCTATTGGAAACGAAAATATTATAATTTGAAGGCTGCTCCTGAAGCCAAGAAAGTACGACCATTGAATCTGACCAGCAATGTACATCACAATCATAAGGTAGTGTTTTTACAACTTCATCCACAAGTTCTGCTAGGAGACACGCCGCAGAAAGCTCAAGTTTCGGAATCGTTAAAGATTTAAGGGGTGCAACTCTAGACTTAGAGCATAACAATGATGCTTTAACAATATTTTCAGATTGTGATCTTATATAAACACATGCCCCATATGCTACCAGACTGGCATCACAAAAGGCATGTACTTGGACATTTTTGTTTGACTTCAAAACATATCGAGAAAATTTAAAATACTCAATGGAATCAAACTGCGAAATATATTCGAGCCATGATGAATGTAAAAACTGGGGAAGGCTTTCGTCCCACTGTAGCCCCAACTTCCATAAATGTTGCATAAATATTTTTGCTCTAGTTATAATTGGACCAATTAAACCTAGTGGGTCATACAAACGGGCAATGGACGATAATATAGAGCGCTTCGTAACAACTTTGCAATCATCAACCGAATTAAATGAAAAAATAAAATTGTCCGCTTTGGGATGATAAATCAGGCCAAGTGTTTTAGTGATATCGGTACCATCACTAAATTTTAAAAGTGGCTCGCATTGTTCTGGCGGCGTGTCCTCTAAAACGGCTGGAACGTTTGAGCACCACTTTCTAATTACAAAATTTCCACGCTTTAGCAAGGCTGCGACCTGCTTTTGAATTATTCGCACCTCCTCAACAGAATCACCACCGGACAGCATATCGTCCACATAAAAATCACGCTTTATGACCTTTGCACCCACGGGAAAATTTGTTTCCTCTTCATGTGCCAATTGATGCATTGCTCGAATAGCCAGGAATGCTGCAGGACGTGTACCATACGTAACTGTATCCAATGAATACGTTTTGATTTCATCTTCTTCGTTTTCTCTCCATAGAATACATTGTAGATAATTATCTGGATAAGAGACACGAACACACCTATACATCTTGCAGATGTCTCCACTAAGAACAACTTTGAAGCATCGAAAACGCAGAAGTGTACTGAACAATTTTGGCTGTATAGTTGGACCTGTATACAAAATATCATTAAGAGACAATCCAGTTGTTGTTTTTGCAGAACCATCAAAAACAACTCTTAATTTGGTTGATGTGCTGTCCAGCTTATAGACACAATGGTGTGGGAGAAAATATGTCTTCTGGGAAACCTGTGAAGAAATTAAAGACATATGGTTCAACGATATATACTCAGCCATAAATTTTGCGTATTGCATCTTCATATCGGGATTTCTTCTGAATTTTCTTTCTAAACCTTTAAAACGTTGTAAAGCACGCTGATAAGAGTCACCAAGTTTATGCCTACCACTTCCATCTATTTCAGGCAAACGAACGGATAATGAACCACAATCGAGGCGAACCGTATTTTTTAGGAAATGATTTTCACAGAAAATTTCCTCCTCAGAAAACGAGCTACAGCTGCCAAAATTATTCTCCACTTCCCAAAAGCTTTTTACTACAGAGCACAATTCATCATCATGTTTTACTTTGGAACTAACTGCTAATGACCAGGAATGATTAGAACGAATATTACCGCCAGCAACTACCCAACCTAATAATGTTTTTTGTAACATAGGCAAGTTTTCAGCCAATTTAATTTGTCCAACTGACATTAATTCAAAAAACAATTCGGCGCCAATTAAAATATCGATACGACCACATCTATCAAATGAGGGATCAGCGAGCTCTATATTGTTAGGGATTTTCCACTCTGACCTGTTGGAAATAATGCTGGGCTGGTAATCAGTAATGCTGGGAATCACCATAGCCGTCAATGATGTTGAATAATTTCCGTTCCTGGACTTGATTAATATATCAACTGATTTATCAATAGTTAAATTACCATCACCGATTCCAGAGATACTTGCGAATGTCCTTTCACACTTCAAATTTAAAAAGTTTGCAAATCGGTTTGTTATTAGATTAAGTTGGGATGCCGAGTCGAGTATTGCGCGACAAGGTGCAAAAATTCCAAAACTATTTTTGACCATCACTACAGCTGTTGCGAGGAAAACGGTTGTAGTGGACGCTGATGTTATTTTTGCTTGTGCATCATTGGACGAAATAAGCACCGTTTGAGCAGGGCTGGTAACCATGGATGAAGCGACGAGATTATCTGTTGTGGGAGTACTATCAATGTGCAACAATGTATGGTGCTTTGAGGAACACTGACGGCAGCAACCAGAAGTACAACTTTTAAGCATGTGACCTTTCCGCAAACAATTAAGGCATAATTTTAAATTTTTTACCTCTTTAAAACGTAGAGAGGGTGATAAATTCAAAAATCTCGAACAATTACTGATGAAATGATCTTTAGAGTCACAGAAAAAGCACAATTTATTTTGAGATGCAACATGAACATGCCGATTGATTTGGTTAGATTTTTTCAAAATATGCAGTTTCGAAGGGTTAATTATTCCCGAATTTTCACAGTTTTCTGCCATGCGACACCTTTTGTCTAAAAATGCTGCCATTGAGTCCCAAGTTGGCAAGTCATTTACTGGTAGCCCTTCTTCCCATTTTATATGCGATTTGGCATCCATCTTTGTTGTTACCAAATGGATCAATAAACCATCGGTAATTTGCTGTTGATTTCCAATAGTTTGCATAGCACGCAAATGAGCATTAAAACTGTCACTAAATCGACGCAAATCAGCAGCAGACCCACTTTCAGCACTGCTTAATGCAAAGAGCCCCTTTATATGCGTTTGAAAATTTAGCAGCTTATTGTCAAAACGATTTTTTAACAATACCATGGCTTCGTCGTAGTTAGCTTCTTTCAATTCAAGCGACGCAATTGTGTCTAGGGCAACACCTTCCAAATTAGCACGCAAGTAATGAAACTTTTCCAATTTACTCAAGTTACTATTATCATTTATAATAGTCGAGAACAATGCGAAGAAATTAGGCCACTCTGTGTATGAACCACGGAATTTCGGTAATTGGATTTCTGGAACCTTGGTTTTACGCGATGTTGCTTGAGACGGTGACTCATCGAGAGAAAATTGGCGAAATGTTGACGAACGTTGGTTGGAATCAGTTCTGCGAACCTCAGCGATTTGACGGGTTAACTTAGCTTTCACTTCGAAATACAATGACATAAAAACCATACTGTCACTGGTATCCGATGCACTGCATTCATACTGCTCTATCATGCCTTGAGCCTCTTCATAGCATTTGTTGATTTTCTCGACGTATTCCAAACGGACAGACAGCTCTGCATCATCGTATTCCTTAAGCTGTGAATGCGTAAGATTTTTATTTAGGTCTTCTAGTTTTTTCAGCGAAACAGCAATCTTGGAAAAATAGGGCAACAAATTCACCGACTTATCTGCTTCACCAGAATTAGAAGATCCTTCACCATTATTTTTTGACATTTTTCCTTCAACCGAAAAAACAAGACAAACTAGTATCCGAATTGATACCAATTTTTTTTTAAAAATTATTTAAATATGCCGACGGCAAACGAATTATCAATATTCGAATTAATATTGATCTTCAAGAAAGATTACGCGATACCTATCAATATCCGAATTGATGTTGATCTTTTAAAGTATCACGTCGGGGTCACCAATGTTTCGAGCTTGTAATATTTTTTACAAGCTAAAAGCTACTTTTTTTTTAAATATAAACGAACTATAATTTTCAAATATTTGTTCCCGATTGGAACCTCTTTATTGTAATGCAAATTTAAGACTAAATGAATTTATGTTTCAATATGTAAAGCAAAGTTACAAAAATTGTTATTGATCTTGTTTAATGTAATGTACTTACATACACGCATACATACTTATTTACTAAACAAGAAAAGAATTTCGAACATAAGTCTCCAACTTCGAACATTTACATGTATGAACAGTAATGTGGAGATCGTAAGTATGTATGTGTGTATGCCTGTATGTAAATATAAATTGAACTGTTGCTAAGCAAGAAATAAAGAACAATATGAAAATAATTTAAAGAAATTAAGTAAATAAAAATAACTGAAGTTAAGCAGGAGCGTATCAGCATTTAACAATTATTTTTAAATTATTTTATTAATTTTATATTGTTTTTCTATTTTCTATTAAATTAATAGCTGATTATAGATAGCAAAAATTTTGCTAAAAATTTTTTTCCAATTGTAATTTTATGGCTCGATGCAATAATGGCCACCGAACTATCTGGTATAAATTGGTACTAAAGGCGACAACTAATAACCAACACTTTAAAATTCTACTTGCAAAATTAAATTTTTTTGTCAGTTACAAAGTTATGGTTACATAAATTACATACCTTACATAATCAGCCATTAAAACATTGGTTGCAAAGTAATACCTGTAATACCAATTTCTGCCATTTTTGGCAACTGACAATTTATTTTGTTGCCATCCATAGTCGACGTATAGTTTCAGTACAGTGTTAAATTTTTACTATTTACTTAGTAGTCAAATTATTTAATGTAAAAATAGTTCAAAATATGGTAAGAACTTTGCGTAAACTAAATTATAAAATAAATACATGTATTTGGACGGATCAATTTAAAATAAAACTATTTTCTATAAAGGCTTTTAATTACAGATTATACATGAGCCCTTGCGACATTATTACCTTATATTATTAACTATTTTTAATTTAATATTTTGGACAACATTTATTGACATGACCTCACGCATAGCCTCTTATAGAAATATGGTATAGATTAAATAATAAAACGGAATGAAATAAACTTAACATAATCATATTAAATAAATTTCTTATAATTATTTCATAAGCTGTGAAGCAATAAACTATTATAATTATGTTATGGTCAATAATATATTAAATTCTTAATAAAATAAAGGTGTGATGCCTAATAAGAGTTCAAACAACCAAAATCTTGTTTTATAAAACTATAAGTTGAATAAAAATTACGTTTCAACCAAATATCTGGATTGTTAAAGAAGAATACTGCCGCTCTTATTTCCAAATATAAAATATCAACCGTTGCGTTTATTTATATTAGTAGTTTAATTTGAAATTTATTTATTTTAATTAGAATGAATATGAAAATAAAAAATATATCCTTATTAAACTTTTATTTATTTTATTTTATAGATTAAAATTTTATCTACAGCTGTAGTTTGTTTTAAAGAAAGTATCGAAAAAATGTCATTTGTATTTTGTATGAGATCAACATTTAGGTGGTTGCTCTGAACTCATGCAGTGCAATGCGTTGGAATTAGGACAGCACCTTGCAGGAGGAATAAAAGAAGTAGTGTATTTTTTATTAACGACCAGTGTGTACATACTACCCGCTAGACTAGCGGGAAATCATATAGTGCGTTTTCATTATGAGCAAACAACTTATTGTGCGCAAAACTAGTTTATGTGTTTTCATTATGCTTTAATAATTTTTGTTTTCGAATTTTCGAAATTAGTTTGAAGAACAACTAAGCAAAAAATAAATTGAACCAAAAAAAATTTAGCAAAACTACTGGTTTTGAGCAGAACTAGTTTTGTTGCCCAAAACATGTATATGGAAACGCACTACATATTAATTTCGGGCTATCGGGAAAGTCGGTACATATTATGAACAGTTTCTGTTACTACTCCTGAATTAATTTTGTACTATTTCTTATCATATACATTGTACATGTTAGCCATAATCAGTATTTATAAATTTGCGCCACTGTAAACTAATGATAAACTTGTGTGAAATATAAAACAATATACGTCTTATGCCTTACATTTGCAATTTTGTTTGGTAATGCCGAATTATTGAAATATATGCAAGTGACATATGCATACCATAATTCATTTATTGTAATATGAATCTAAAATAAACGTTTCTTATACTTTGTCTTATTACTTTCCTATTTTTCTTAAGTTGAACGTTTCTTACTCTTTATGTTATTGCATTCCTATTTTTCTTAAGTTTAAAATTAAAAGAAATTAAACACTCTGTAATGTCAGCATTTTTTCATAAGAACATTTATAATATAAATTATTGTTACATAAATCGAAACGACCTAATATCGTTTAACAATAAAAACGATAAACAAAAGCTATCAGCTACACCAACACAATACACACGACACAAATACGCACTAACACTAAGAATACAACGAACGTGTTGATTATCTAAAGCTGCACACACACATGTGTATAACGAACCAGGTAGCAACAACAACATAAAGTAAACCAGCTACGACAAATATGTAACGGACAACATAAGCAAAGTACACAAACAACAATGTACTAGCAGAAGTCTCGAGAAGGCGCGAGCGAGAACCTTCCACATCGAGAACGTTCATCATACTGATCATACGTGCGTGCGGACTATAAAAGGGCTGGACAAAGCAAGCAGCAGTCTTAGTTAATTCAGTCAGCCTTGTGTGAAGTTGCGTGTGAATAAAATAAGTCGTGGTTGTAAAGATCTAGCGAATAGTTGTGTGAACTAGTGAATAAAAGAGATTATTATTGTTGTATCGTTAAGTTCTATACGGTGGCACACAAAAGTAGTGTAAATAATAAAGAGAGTTTAAGAAAAACTAAAGACATATTTGTTTTTACTTTGTTGCAATTAACGAACTCATATTTAAACGTTTTTAAAAAGGTAAAAACGTAACAATTGGTGTCAGAAGTGGGATTGCAAAATCCAAAAGTAAAAATAAATAAATAAAAAAAAATAAAAAAAAATTAAAATGAAGCTCACCGAACTAAGAGTGGAACGACTGAAACGAGAGTTGGGTAAACTAGAGCTGCCGACGACGGGAACGAAGAATGAACTCCAAAGGCGGTTAAGGGAACATCTGCAGCTTCAGGGCATTAACATCGATTCTCACGAGTTCGAGGAAGAAGAGGAACGAGAATTACAGGCCCCTGCAACTCCTAGCGTTGCTGACATAAATTTGTTCCTAGCAGCTATGATGGAGAAAATGCAAGTAGCAAACCAAAAGCTATTGGCGGAAGTACAAGAAGCTTCTAGAGCTGAGAATCAAAAGCTATTTGCTGAAGTACAAGAAGCTTCTAGAACCGAAAATCGCAAAATGCAAGAGGCGAACGAAAGGCTGTTTGCTGATGTACGTGAAGCTTCTAGAACCGAAAATCAAAAACTGCTAGCTGAAGTGCAAGAAGCTTCCAGAACCGAAAATCAAAAACTGCTAGCTGAAGTGCAAAAAGCTTCTAGAACCGAAAATCAAAAACTGCTAGCTGAAGTACGAGAAGCTTCTAGAGCTGAGAACCAGAAGCTATTTGAAGCTTCTAGAGCCGAAAACCAACGACTGCAAGCAGCAATTTTGTCAAAAATTGAAAAGGAGCTGGAAGCAACATCTGGAAAGCTGCAGGAAATCCATGAGTCGGTCAGCAAAAGGATCACTGGTGTCGAGGAAAGGGTGTCACATTTAGAAAAGGCCGTTGACACGAAGGTGGACAATCTGGAAAAGACCGTTGACACTAAAGTGAACAATTTGGAGAGGACCGTCGGCGGAAAAATCGTTATGATGGAGGAAAAGATCAACAACCTCCAAAGCCAGCGACCGGAACCAGTGCGAGTCGTTTCGGAAAGTACCGGCAGGATAAGAACACCTTGCTTTGATGGTAGCTCACCCCTATCCGTTTTCAAATTCCAATTTGAGACGGTAGCCAGCAGAAACGGATGGGACGATGGAGAGAAGGCTCTAGAACTAATTCTGGCGTTAAAAGATGTCGCAGCTGAGATTCTAGAGACCATGCCAGCCAGCAGCAGAAACAACTACAACGAATTAATGGTGACATTGCAGCGTAAATTTGGCGATGAGCACAAACGGGAACTATACCGCATGGAGTTGAGATGCCGGGCGCAAAAGGCAAATGAGTCATTACAAGCCTTTGCAATGGAGGTTGAGAGATAGTGCAGCTAACATACCCCGGAGAAAACCACCCGCTGATAGACAACATTAAGACCGAGGCGTTTGTCAATGGTATACGAGATCCTGACATTAAACTGGCGGTATGTTCCACACAGAAGACAACCTTTGCAGAGACCGTGGCCTTCGCACTAGCCCAGGAGACCGCGCGAGCTATTTCTAGACCACAAGTAAGCAAAGTGCGAAGAATGGAAATCGTGGAGGAAGATGAATGCCTTTTAACTAAAGTTAAGGAGATAGTGAAGCAAGCTTTGGAAGAAAATGGACAAAAGGCTAAACTTAAATGCTTCAATTGTGGAAAGGGCGGTCATTTCCAGAGAAACTGCAAAGCGCCACGCAAGAGATCAAAATCCGCCTCACCATCAAGGAATAAGAAACGGGCGAACTACCAACCATTTTCACAAGAGTCCCCGTTAAACTAAAACGAGCTAGCACTGAGGGGCAAGTGCTGGCTCCCACAAGCGAGGGCCCCACAATCTCAATATCAGTGATGCAACAGAACAACAACAATCTTACGGCGTGCGGATACATAAATGGCAGACCACATATCTTCACTATAGACACCGGGGCGACGCAGTCTATCATCAGACCAGATGTAGCGAAGGGAAAATGTGAGGCACTTAGCAATGTAACACTACGGACAGCTACTGGAGAGTGTTCCACCGTCCACGGAAAAACAGAGGCGAAGGTGACTATAGCCAACATTAGTGTAAGTCACATCTTTATTGTTGCCGATATTGTGGACGAGGTTATCATTGGTGCCGATTTTATGATAGCTCATGGCATCAATTTGAATATGGGGCAACAGATTATGAGTTGGCGAAATGTAGAGATACCTCTAGACGTGGGGTACAAGCACCGAGTGGACGCCAGAAGGATAGTTGCGGTCGAACAACTCAAATTGCCACCTCAGAGTGAATCACTGATATGGGCGCGTATGGAGGGAGATTGTGTGGAAAACCGCTTGTGGGTTGTTGAACCAGCAGAAATACAGACGGATTTAATATCAGCAAAGGCCCTCGTCAAATCCACAGAACAAAGAATAGTCCCGGTGAGAGTGCTAAATCTATCAGGCCATGAAAGAGTCGTCTGTAAAAACTCAGAGGTGGGCCAATGTGTTCCAGTAGAGGCGATAATAAACAGCGAGCAAACGCCGCAACCTGCCGATATGTCAGCCAAGGATCAAAAGGGATTTGATGAAAATGTGGAGAAATGGATAGCAGGTTTAGCAGCTGCAGAGAAAAACAAAGCCAAAAAGCTGCTAAAGAGGTATGCTTTCGCTTTCGCCACGAGCAACAAAAGTCAAGGAAGAACAGCCATGGTTAAACATGAAATTGATACTGGCGAAGCGAGACCGATAAAGCAGGCACCCAGAAGCATACCGCTGGCGAAGCGTAATGAGGTTAAGGAGTTAGTCGACGAAATGAGGAGGAGCGGTGTAATCGAACCATCATCGGGTCCGTGGAGCTCACCTGTAGTTTTAGTAAAGAAGAAAGATGGCAGTACAAGATTCTGCGTAGACTACAGGAAGCTGAATGATGTCACTAAAAAGGATAGTTACCCGCTACCAACAATTGACGACACACTCGACACGCTAGCCGGAACAAAATGGTTCTCCACATTGGATCTACAAAGCGGGTATTGGCAGGTGGAGATTGCAGACAAGGACAAAGAGAAAACCGCATTCAGTGCGAACGGCGGCTTATGGCAGTTTAAGGTTATGCCATTTAGACTCTGTAATGCTCCAGCCACATTCGAGCGGCTTATGGAACGCGTGCTAAAGGGACTGCATTGGAAGACTTGCCTGGTGTATCTCGACGACATAATAGTGATGGGCAGAACTTTCGACGAACACCTCAAGAACCTGGGAGAAGTTCTGCAACGGATATCAACTGCTGGACTAAAACTAAGCGTAAAGAAATGTGCATTTTTCCAAAAGCAGGTGAAATATTTGGGGCATCTTGTCACAGCAGATGGCATATCCACCGATGAAGATAAAATACGAGCAGTAAAGGACTGGCCTCGTCCCCAGAATCTTCATGAACTACGCAGCTTTTTGGGACTATGCACATACTACAGACGCTTTGTGCCTAACTTTGCCAGCGTGGCTGCAAGTTTGCATGAGCTCACCAAGAAGTCAAAAGCCTACCAATGGGGTGAGATACAGGAGAAGGCTTTCCAGACACTAAAAGACCTATTGCGTGCTGCACCAGTTTTGGCGTATCCAGTCCCAGGAGAAAAGTTCATCTTAGACAGTGATGCCAGCGGATATGGTATTGGTGGTGTACTTTCCCAAGTGGTCAATGGAAAAGAGAAAGTCGTAGGCTACTATAGTCGCACATTGTCAAAGCCTGAACGGAATTATTGCGTAACCCGACGAGAGCTACTGGCAGTGCTGGAGTGCATCAAACATTACCATAAGTACCTGTATGGCCAAAATTTTCTGTTAAGGACTGATCACTCCGCACTGAGATGGCTGCTATAATTCAAGAACCCTGAAGGGCAGTTAGCACGTTGGATTGAACGCCTCCAGACTTACGACTTCAGCATTGAACACCGAAGGGGCATAAAGCATGGAAATGCTGACGCTCTTTCACGCCGACCTTGTAATTTGGAGTGTAAACATTGCGTGAAAGCTGAGAAAAAGGAATCCATCGTCGATATCCGGCTAACGCGGATTGAAGGTAACGAAGACTGGTCCCAAGCACAAAGGAGTGACCCAATATTGGCGAAGGTAATAGCAGCGAAGGAGGAGGACAAACGACCTACAAGAAATGAGATATCCGCAGAAGGTCCTCTTACAAAAGCATATTGGGCACTATGGGACAGCTTAAAGATCATAAATGGGTGCCTATATCAACTTTGGGAAAGCGCTGATGGCAAGACCTCATCCAACCTATTGGTAGTGCCTTCCTCAAAAATGAAAGAAGTATTAAATGAATTCCATAATGGAGCTAGCGGAGGACATCTTGGATTGACAAAGACACTGGAAAGGCTAAAACAACGTTTTTATTGGGTTGGATGTCAACAAGCAGTGGCGGATTGGATAGCCAACTGCACCAAGTGTATTGAAGCTAAAGGTCCAACAAGAAGAAGTCGAGGTCAGATGCAGCAGTATAACTCAGGCGCACCTTTCGAGCGGATAGCGATGGACGTAGCAGGCCCTTTTCCTGTCAGCAATGCCGGAAACCAATATGTGCTCGTTGTGATGGACTATTTCAGCAATTGGCCGGAAGTGTATGCCATACCAAATCAAGAGGCGAACACCATAGTAACTGTTTTTGTCAACAACTGGGTATGCCGCTACGGGGTTCCAATAGAACTACATTCCGATCAAGGCAGAAATTTTGAGTCGGCTGTATTTCAGGAAATGTGTGAAGTATATGGCATTAAGAAGACTCGAACGACGCCGCTTCACCCACAGTCAGACGGAATGGTAGAGCGATTTAACCGAACCCTGGAGGAATACTTGCGGAAAGTAGTGAGCGAGCAACAGAAAGACTGGGACGAACACATTTCGAGGTTTCTACTGGCGTACCGATCCGCGGTCCATGATTCAACATCTAGATCACCCGCCAAGGTTATCTTTGGGACTGAGATAAAGCTGCTGTTAAGCCCGGCACAGAGAGGGATGCCACATACACTGGAAAAGATGAAAGCCTAAATGAACTTCATGAGTTCGTGCGCACCCGTATAAAAATGGTCAGTGATAGAATGAAAGCCAGGTATGATCGTGCGGTAAACACGGAGGGCTTCCATGAGGGACAAATGGTTCTGCTATACAACCCAAAGCGGAGGAAGGGATTATGTCCCAAGCTACAAACCAGCTGGGATGGACCGTATAAAATAATTAAACGGTTAAACGATGTCGTGTACAGGATACAGAAAGCTAACCGCCCCCGAACAGAAATGAAGGTCGTACACATAGAGCGACTGGCAAAATATGGGAAAGGCGATAATGAGCCTATTCGGGACGAACAGGCTTAAGTGGGCGGCAGTGTTACATAAATCGAAACGACCTAATATCGTTTAACAATAAAAACGATAAACAAAAGCTATCAGCTACACCAACACAATACACACGACACAAATACGCACTAACACTAAGAATACAACGAACGTGTTGATTATCTAAAGCTGCACACACACATGTGTATAACGAACCAGGTAGCAACAACAACATAAAGTAAACCAGCTACGACAAATATGTAACGGACAACATAAGCAAAGTACACAAACAACAATGTACTAGCAGAAGTCTCGAGAAGGCGCGAGCGAGAACCTTCCACATCGAGAACGTTCATCATACTGATCATTCGTGCGTGCGGACTATAAAAGGGCTGGACAAAAGCCGAAAGTCCATACCATGCGTTTTGCATAACATGCGTATACCGAAAAAATAGAATCAGTGTATTTGATTGTGACAAGTTACAAAAGAAAAAGCATAATATGCATAGACGCATACAAAGTAGGATTACTTTCTACTTTTCTATGCGAATAATGCAGTGTTGGAAAATGTCAGCAGTTTTTTAAACTTGGCATGCCAAATTATATACTATTGTGAATGGTTTCTAGAAATATGTTTAAATAGTGCATTACTATTTTCGCATTTTTCTTTATTTGTATTATAAAAATATTAATAAACACATATTTCATAATAAAGTTTATTACTAATTTAAGAGGAAAATACATTAAAATACATTTTTTAACAAATTTCTTTCATAAACAAAATATGTATATGATGATTGTTTATACATATGTTTGTATATGATTGTTTTTATGTACTGAGTGTCATCTATTTTGAATTGATTAATTTCTAAACAAGAAAAATGGAGGATAAATTTACTGAAAACATTCGTCTTGTGTTCTTTTGAGGATTTTCGTAGGCCTTAACAGCACAATACAATGTAATTTTTGTGTAAAACTATTAATAATAAAAACAACTAATAACAATTTTTAATTTTTCCCTCCAAGAAATTAAAAAATTTTGGTAACTTATTTATTTTTTTTTTTTATTTATTTATTTTGTTTATTAATCATAGCACAACAAGATATTAATCTTATAAATGAAAGTGCTATGGGAGGACATCAAATAGGAAAAAGTAATAACAAATCGCTCATTATATGAGTAATGAATTGTTTGAAGTACAGTATAAATAAAAATGAATAAGAATAAGAACATGTTTTAACCTCAGGAAATAGCAATCGATACAAAAAAAATTAGGATAAGAAAATGAGTATTTGTAAAAAACTAAATTAGGAAAGATACAAATATAAAGAAAAATACAAACAAGGAAATATATTCATATAATGAGATACAATGAAACTTAAATAATAAATTAGAAAAATGAAAATAATTAATCACTAATAAAAATGAAGAGTAAAAATGTATAAAACAATCAAAATATATTACAAACTACTTAAACAGATTGTATAACTCCTTTTTGAACTTAGTTGCATTGCCTATGTTCTGAATATAATTAGGTAGTGCATTCCAAAGACTGATGGTGTGTATAAAGAACTGTCGTTTCGACAAAAGAGTCCTATGCCTTAATTGGATAATTTTCCTACCGCGGTTGGATCTAGCAAATCTAATCCTGCTAAATAAGTATACTGGCTGTTCCAAAGTAATAATCTTATGGAGGAGAATTAGGCACTTAATATTCAATAGATTATCAAAATGAATACCACATATCTGGTAAGAAAATTGTGATATATGGTCCCGACGTCCCTTAATAAATACATATCTGGCTATGTTATTATAAGCCAAGTTGAGTTTCCGCCTATCATCCGCATCACAGTTTGCGAAAATTTCCGATCCATATAAAAGAACAGGAATCAAAAACGTTTTTGCCAGTTGCAGGCGTATAGCAAAAGGAGTCGAATATATAACAGCCCATAAGTTCCTAAGCATACCATAAACTTTACCAACGATGACATTAATGTGGCTAGACCACGTTAGCCGACCATTAAAGATAACACCCAGATTAGATGCCGATTCAACAAAATCAATTTTATTCCCCCTGATAATAATTTCCGGCACATCAAACGCTCTCTTAGACCTGGAGAGCAATAAACATTTCGATTTAGAGGGATTAATACAAAGTCCATTAGCACTAGCTAATGCCTGCCTTTCAGCAGGAAAAATTTTTTATGAGCAGTACGTCTTATTTTGATCTTATTATATTTAGCTTCTTAATTAACTCTTGCTCAAGAAACTATACTCATTGTGAACGAAATTCGCCAACATTTCGATTAATATTTAAATATTTAAGAATCTTTAAACTTTTCATTGACGAAATTAAAAATATTCCAAATTTTCCCCTTTTTAACACAAAATAAATGTTTGTTTACATTTAATTTTTTTTACTTTATCTGCCAGTTTTCACTCTGTATATCTGTTGCTTCTAACACATTTGCCTCGCAAAACTTATAACATTTTTTTTCTCCCTCTAAATTGACCTGTCCTTTTATGTTATGAGCGTTTTTCAAATGTAAACTCATAAATTTAAATAAACTCATAAATTTGAAATTAATGTCATAAATTCTTTTAAAATTACAATTTGATTTTCTATTTTTTCCAAAAATGTTCTTGTTCGCTTGTTTGTTGTTTACCACAACAGCTGATCAAAACAAAAAACCAGTCGCATAAACGCATTGTGTGTAACTTGCAATAAAATCGGCATAGAAAGCAAGATTCGCAAGGCGCATGAAAAGGATGGTATGGACTTTCGGCTAAAGCAAGCAGCAGTCAGAGTTAATTCAGTCAGCCTTGTGTGAAGTTGCGTGTGAATAAAATAAGTCGTGGTTGTAAAGATCTAGCGAATAGTTGTGTGAACTAGTGAATAAAAGAGATTATTATTGTTGTATCGTTAAGTTCTATACGGTGGCAAACAAAAGTAGTGTAAATAATAAAGAGAGTTTAAGAAAAACTAAAGACATATTTGTTTTTACTTTATTGCAATTAACGAACTCATATTTAAACGTTTTTAAAAAGGTAAAAACGTAACATTATTATTAAAAGAAAAAACATTATTTTTTAGACTTAATGTAAAATCAGCATTTTTTTGTGAGAACCTTTATAATGTTAACCATATATAAAATGTTTTTAATAAATAAAGAATTCAGTTTACGAATAAAACTCAAAGTATAAACACTGTATTTTATTGGCGCAGTCGGTAGGATCTGTGAAAAAGATCCTTAAACGAACCTGAACGTTTAATAACTTTAAAAAAAATATTAAATAAAAATTTACAAGAATTTAGATTGTTAATACCGAAAGAAAAAATATATTTTTTGTTTTTGTTACAAAACTTTGTTGAAGAAAAAGAAAATATAAATAATTCTAAATAACTTTCAGAATAATTATAGCAATAACGGACAAAATATTAACGCACAAAGTAACAATAATAGCCCAAACAATAATAATTTTAACAATAATAACAGATTTCCCAATAATTCACGTTCTTGCAAATGCCAAAGGATAAATGATTCAATTCAATCTCGCATTAGGCGTTTAGGTCCTGCCGAACCCATGGAGGTCGTAAATTTTCACTTAGCGGTCTCAAACCCCTTCCCATCGTCTCAATAATAACACAAGGCAAAGCTTATAAGTTCTTGGTTGATACGGGATCATCAATCAGCCTTCTTCGCCGGGACGCTTTGTCCCTTTCTCCAAATAGAGTAGATCCCATTTGCGTTAAAACAGCCACTGGGGATATAGTTCTCAATGAGACCTTAGAAATTTTTAGTCCCATAACAAGATTTGGATTGGTGTTTTATGCGTATAGGTTTAGTAACAATTATGCGGGCCTTCTAGGCTTTGATAATTTAAGGAAATTAAAAGCAAAACTGAATGTTCCAGAGGGATTTGTTGTTCTGAATGATATTAAATATTTCTTTTTGAACGAAAATCAAGAAGAGAAAGAACGAACAAAAAGCCTCCCAGTTGATAAAAATATTAACCCTGATTCAGAGTTCAATCAGCCTGTGTATAAAAGAATTCGGGATAGCGGATTTGATACCCCACAGAATGCTCACTCAAAATTCTTGAATTGTATTGATTGCGAATCTAAAACTTCAATATTTAAATTGGATCACCTCAGTAAAGAGGAATTCACAAATTTAAAAGTGTTGTTACAGAAATACGACAGCATTTTTTATAAGCAGGGAGATAAATTAACCTTTACTAATGTTGTCAAACATAAAATCAACACTATCCATGAAGATCCAATATATTGCAAAACGTATCGTTACCCTCAGATCCATAGCGACGAGGTTAATGGACAGATTCAGGAAATGCTGTACCAGAATATGATATGCCACAGCCAGTCGCCTTATAGTACACCAATCTGGGATGTACCTAAGAAACTCGATTCGACTGGTAAACAAAAGTGGCGCATCGTTGTCGATTATAGGAAACTAAACGATATAACGATTAGTGATAAATATCAAATTCCGGTTATGGATGACATTTGGATAAATTAGGTAGGTGTTTATATTTCACTACCCTCGATCTTACAAAAGGGTTTCATCAGATCGAAATGAAACCTTCTGATCGAAAAATTATAGCATTTTCCACAAAAAATGGGTATTATGAGTTTTTGAGGATGCCATTTGGCCTTAAAAACGCGCCCTTAACCTTCCAACGATTGATGAACACAATCTTGGGAGACCTTATAGGAAAAGAATGCTTGGTCTACCTGGACGACATCATTGTCTTTAGTACTTCTCTCCAGGAGCATATTAGTTCTATAGAGAAGGTGTTCAGGAAGCTTTCGGATGCAAATTTGAAGGTGGAACTTGATAAAAGCGAATTTTTAAAAAGGGAAACCACCTTTTTGGGACATATCATCACACCTGATGGTATAAAGCCAAACCCTGACAAAGTTAAAGCCATCTTAGAATATCCAATTCCTAGAACTGAAAAGGAAATTAAGCGATTTTTGGGATTGGCCGGATTTTATAGGAAGTTTATCCAGGATTTTTCCAAAATAACAAAACCGATAACACGTTGCCTTAAAAAGTGAAATAAAATTAACCCATCAGATAAGAATTATATTAATGCAGTCGATACTATTAGGCTCTTGATCGCTGATGAACTAATCTTGGCCTTCCCAGACTATGAGAAGCAATTCACTCTGACAACAGATGCTTCTAACTCGGCCCTTGGTGCCGTCCTTAGTCAGAGCGGACACCCAATTTGTTTTGCCAGCCGCACTCTAAACGAGCATGAATTAAATTATTCTGCTACTGGGAAAGAGTTACTGGCCATTGTGTGGGCAACAAAGTATTTCCGCCCCTATTTGTACAGAAGAAGATTCCTGATCAACAGCGATCATAAACCATTACAGTGGTTGCAAAACATTAAAGAGCCAAACCAGAAGCTTTAGAGGTGGAAGATAAAATTGAATGAATTTGATTTCGAGATCAAACATATTCCCGGAAGGGAAAATCATGTTGCAGATGGACTATCTTGTGCAAGAAAAGAGAATTGTAACTTCAATGAAGAAATTGAAAAGAACGGCGGTGAACCAGCCGATGAGGATATTTCATTTGTGGCCGCAACAATTCACTCTGTTGATGAAGATAATTCGTCATATATACCAACAACTGAAAAACACTTTAAGAATCAGATCAAACTTATCGGAGGAAATCGGAATGGAGTCTTTGCAGAGAAAATGTTCTCCAATCACGTTACAACGGTTGTTTATAGGGATCTGGATACCGAATCGATTAAAGACATAATTAAAACACATTTACTTAATAAAAAAATAACCCTTTGTATGCCGAACGACAGTGATTTCATCGAATTTCGGAGAGTTTATGTTCAGATTGTTTTGAATAAGAAAACCAGGGTTCTAAGATCGACCAAACTTCTGGAAAATTTGACTAGTTACCCTGATTTTAAGACAAAAATTTTGGAAATTCATTTAAGCGGTTTACATCAAAGCACAGAAAAAATAGTCAGGGCATTTAAGACAAAATATTATTTCCCGAACTATGTTAAGGAAATATCTCGTATTATAAACGAGTGTGAACTTTGTAATCGTTGTAAGGCGGACCACATAGATTATAAACTGCCATTTAAAATAACACCTCCTGTCTACGAAACAAGAGAAAAATACGTGATAGACTTTTGCCAATGGAATAAAGAATACTATCTGACTTGTATAGATTTAATTTCAAAATTTGCCACAGCTGAACCAGTAAAGTCATTAACCTATAACTTAAGACGTGAAATTGTTTAGCGTATATGAAGAGATGGTGTAAATTTTACACCTGAAGTATTTTTCATATAATTTTTAAAGTGTATATATTATAATAATGTTATACATACTTATATTATTGGAATTTGATTGCTTCTAAACGCATTATTAACAAAAACAAGGAAACAAATTCAAATTTATTTAAAAAAATTGTACTTTATTTCACAAGCCTCTTTTACACATCCAAAAAAAATTGGTGTATCATTTACTTGTACATCAAGAAAATTAAGGTTAAACAAAAACAATAAATAGCATTTTTCAACTGCCTAAGTTATATACTTATTAAAATAAAAAGGAACATTTCAATATCTTATATATATAAAAAATAACAATCAGTCTTTTGAGGTAAAATAGTCATTCGTCAAATTCAGTCTTAGTACAAATTATGCATAGACGTTTGCTGCAGCCCATACACTTTGGTTTATTTCACTCTAAACATGTATGTGTAGTTTTCCTTTTTATTTTATTGGGACATATATAGCATAATTTGCTCGTTTCTGTATGTTTTTGGATAACAGGCTGGGGAAGAGAATCAGACCGTATTTTTTGAATGTGCCATTTTCCACTATTTAATTGTACAATAATACAAAAAAATTTAAACATTTTTCAGGAACCCAGTATAAAGTAAACAAAAATTATAAAAATACTTACGCTTACGGAGACGTGTAGTATTTTATTTTATTTGTGTTACTAATGTTAGATTAGACGTGGTAGTAAAATATTTTCTATATACAAATCATACAAACAACTACGTGGTAGTAAAATATTTTCTATTAAAAATTTCCACAAACGACGACGTGTAGTAAATTTTACACCCACACACATAAATCTCCGCGATGCTGTAACAGTCAAAAGACAAAACTATACTGTCAATAAAAGCATAGTATAATATGAGGGTACTCGCAATATCAGCTTAAGAAAGTGCAACAAATAGAAGTTATTAGAAAAATAAAAAATAGTGTAAAATTTACTACCACGTCATAAGTTAAAGGTTAAACTGGATCGCAACCAAAAAGCTCTTTTAAAGATATTTAACACAATGGGTCCTCCAAAGGTTTTGAAGATAGACCAGAATCAAGGAATTAACAATATTAATATAAAAAAAAATGGAGTGAGGAGTTGAATGTCGGATTGGAGGTGACTACAAGTAAAACAGGTATTTCTGATATTGAACGTTTACACAAAACACATAATGAAAAGCTTAGAATCATTCACACTTCAGATGACAAGGAACTAATTTACATGCAGATTGAGCAAACAATCTGTACATGTAATCATACCATAGTTCATTCTACTACATGAGAGACACCGTATAATATATTTTTTAACCTCAAACAAATCCGCAGAAGGTTAAAGAAAACAGAATAAATGGTATTAATGTGGCTAGGGTAGAAAAAGTAATAGATGCTAGGTACTTGAACGCGGATAATTCAAGAAAACGATTGAAAAAGGTTGAAAACCCGTTCAAGAGGGTCACAGTCGTACAGGCCGAGAACGATAATGAGCATTATGTTGTTAAGTGCACGGATAGGCGCGTCAGAAAATATAAGTCGCAGTTTAAAAGAAAGAAGGATCATAGTCAAAACTATCAGGAATCAATTTTTTCAGGTACATTAAAATCTAACAAAACTAAAGCCTGGAAACTCTTGACAATTGTCTTGTTGCTGCTTCTCTCAGTGAATACAGGAGTCGGTGGCCAGATGATCGAAATAAACAGCATAGAGAATGACTATGGCTTCGCGGTTGTCGAGCTGGGTACCTTAGATTACCCAATAGAGTACAAGTATCATATTTTGACTGTTAACAAAACTTATCTTGATCTGACTTATGACACCCTTATCGAACAGTACAATTCAAGGGAATATTACCAAACGGACACAGTTAGAAAATGCCTTACATTAGCGTTTAAAGAGAAACAAATATTTTCAGTTAGACATAGACGCGGACTGGCAAATGTGGTGGGCGACGGTTTAAAATTTCTTTTTGGGACTATGAACGATGACGATAAAAGGGAGATAGAGAGCAGGTTTGATGACTTAAAAGCGAAGATAATAACAACCAACGAATTCAACGAACTGATAGATCACGTGAACAATCAAAGTAGACTATTGCAGGAACTGGAGTCAGATGTGTCAAGGGTGCAGGACAAGATCACTGAAAGAATCTGCACAGACATATTTTTGGACAATGTAAAAAGATACCTGGAACATATCGAGGATATCCAATTAGCAATGCAGTTGGCTAGACTGGGCATTATAAACCCCAAACTAATCGATTTGCAGACTTTGACGAATTTAACAGTGCTGCAGTTCGAAAAGATAAAAATATCAATTTGGCTGGAGGGAAATTTAATTTATTTCATACTTTCTATTCCTGTTGAGTTCGATAAATGTAAAAGAATAAAGATTATCCCAATGCCAGATGAAAACAACGATGAGTTAGTGGTAGACGAAAAAATAGATTACGTAGCCAATCATAATGTTGGATAATAAGGTAATAAAATTTAAATAGAAATTACAATCGCTTAGCAGATTTGGAAAGCTTTATTAAGGCTATTCCGCAGGCGGAATATTCGGTTCACTCCCTAGGTCTTCATCGGCAGGAGTTGACCCGTTTGTGGGAAGTCTTTCGTGACAGTTACGAAGACTTGTTGGAAAATGCCGAAGAAACCAAAGTCTCAACAAAAGACGCGAAGGCCAAGTATATGTCGGGATATACCTTGTATTTTCAATCCGCTTCATTTATTGACGGATTAATTGATAGCCTTAAGAGTAAGACCGCGAACCCGGTTGCTAATACTGTCCCTATCCACCTTCCCCCATGTGACACCCCAACCTTTTCTGGCGATTATGCGTCTTGGCCAACATTTCGAGATATGTTTTCGGCTATTTATGGAATTAACCCCATATTGGAAATATCCAAAAGATGTATTATCTATTACAGAAGACAGAAGGTGAGGCGAGGGACATAATACGAACGTGCCCCATGACGAATGATGGTTTCCACATGGCTTGGCAGAATCTCGTCGACCGTTACGAGAATAAAAGACTATTGGTCAATTCTCAATTGAAAACTCTTTTTAACCTCCCTTCCATTTCCAAAGAATCTGGCCCCTCCATTAAGAGTTTACAGCGAACAATTAATGATTGTATAACGAATTTGTCGTTGCTGGGCATCGAAACTCAGAATTGGGATATAATCTTTGTTTATATTTGCTCCACTAGACTTCCCGAACACACCTTAGGTCTTTGGGAACAGTCTCAGGGGTCTTGCTCGGACCTACCTAAGTGGAGCAAGATGGATGAGTTCCTGACGGCCAGATAAGGAACTTTGGAATCAGTATCTGACATTATCGGCAGTCACAATTTTACCCAGGCTACTAACCAAAGCAGCTCTGGTAGCCCAGAACTTATGAGACTGTTGCCCCGAATCTAACCCAAAGAAAGTGTCCAATTTGTAATCAGAATCACCATATTCGTTTGTGTTCTGATTTTCTAAGAATGTCCGTTAGTGAACGCTTATTATCTGTTAAAAATCATAAGTGTTGCACGAATTGTTTGGCCGTTTCCCATAAGTCAAACAGATGTCATAGCTCTAACGATTGCTACATTTGCAAACAAAAACATCATTCGCTACTTCATCGTATCGAATCTTCTACCCGGGAGAGACTGAGAGTTGAAACTAGCCCCGTTAACCCATTTTCCCTACGCCGATCTTTAGAAATTCCCCGGTCTCCTGCACAAAAGCGAAATGATGAGGATAATTGGCCATCGACATCCGCTACTACACGTTCTTTCCACAATTTCTCTACCCGTCTACAGTCCACCCCGTTTTCAACAGTTCTGTTAGGAACTGCCACTGTTAACATAGAATTGAATCATGCTATGTTTTCTGTGAGAGCTCTAATAGTAAGCGGGGAAGCAATAAAATAAAATATTTCGCGAGAATGCGGGGTAAATAAAAACAAAGGTAATTAGTTTAATAATTAAATTATTATTTATTTGTACACAAAACGTACCTTCGGGTTGGGGGTGGATCGAGTAAATGATCAATTCTTTTTTATTTTCTTCTCTTTTTTCTTTCTTCTTACATTCCACATAACTTAAGAGTATTTACACTACTTAATACATTATACTTAAAATTAGGGTGACCAGCGTAAACATCCCACCCTCCTTGCAAGGGTGCAACAAGTAGAAAGGCTACCTGGTCAAATAAAATAAGGAAATAACAAAATTCAATTCGAGTTACAGTTCATATTAAATAAAAATTCAATCAATTCAAAATTCATTAAAAAAAACAATTCATAACAAAATATAATAAAGAGAAAGAAAATTAATTATTTGCTCAATACATTAATCACAATTGTGGCACCAGCAGAGTAGGGTTTCGCAACCACATTGTTGTTGTCGTTGTTGTTTCGAGGCTATCAGGAAGACTCATGAGCTTGTTGTGGGGAGTATTGGACTTACTGCTGTCTCGATGTCGAAAATGCAGCATTGTGTGGTGTTTGCCCAGACATTCCATACACCGCTGCCTACTACGGCAATTGTTACCAAAATGGGACTGGGCCAAACAGTTCGTGCAGTATTTTAGTTTCTTTACTTCGCTCAGTCGCCTCTAGGGGTTCAAGCGGCGGAATGCCGGGTATTTTTGAAGGGAGTGATGACCTTTGTACAAAAGGCACTTTGAGGCGGTGCGTTTGACCACTTCCTCCAGACTCTGGGTTTCTGGACGTTCCACCGTAAATTTTCTGGGTGCTGCTTCGGACATCTATAAATAAAAGGCAAAACAAACAAGGAAAAAAGAAAGAACGAATTAGTTCTGACTAGGGTTCGGGAGTAATACGAACTTAACAATAGGCCGTGTTAGAACGCCATTGGCAGTTCGCACGTCAGCCACTCGTACTTTCGAATCCGATTCTACATAAACGCGCGAGATACGACCGAGTTTCCATTCGCTTGGAGGCAAGTTGTCGTGTTGAATCACGACAAAATCATCAATCGCGAAATCGCTGTGGGGAAATTTCCATTTGTTGCGCTTATGGAGTTCCACTAAGTACTTGTTCTTTCAGCGACGCACAAACAAATGGTGCAGAACCTTCAATTTTCGCCACCTATTAGCGTAGGTGAGAGATTCCAATGATAAATCAGGTTCAGGAGGTGAAAGGATAGCACTTCCCACAAGGAAATGACCAGGGGTTAAGGGGTTAATGTCCGAAGGGTTATCCGTCATGGGAAAAAGTGGACGGGAATTCAAGCAAGCTTCTATTCTTGCCAGCATGGTAGTGAATTCCTCAAAAGTAAACTTCTGAGCATTAGATATTTTCCGAATGAATGAAGTGCCATTCGACTGATTGAAAAACGTTCTCCGATATAATCTTATGCTTCAGTTCAGTAAAGAACTTGATCCCTTTTCATCACATTCGCTGCGTCAACGAACGCGGTGCCATTATCCGAATATATATGTGCTGGGCAACCTCGTCTGGAGGAAAAACGAGTAAACGCGACCAGAAAACAGTCCGTCGATATTTCATTGGTAGCTTCCAAATGAATTGCCCTTGTGGCAAAACACACAAACACCAGTAAATATCCTTTAGTGATTCGCCAACCACGTCCAATATAGGATTTAAAAAGGTCCAGCGAAATCTAGACCAGTATGGGTGAAAGGACGAGTCAATGTCGTTCTTTCTGGGGGTAGCGCAGCCATAATTTGCTGACCCAAATTCTTACGATAAATCGTACAGATCTTATAGTCATGAATAACTGTTCGAATTAGGGTTTTAAGCCTAGGGACCCAAAACACCTGCCGCATGAGGCGTATATATATAGTATATAGTCGGGTAAAATGACCGTTGTAAGGGAGTAATTTGGGGAAGCGTTCGTCGTAGGTCAAAGTCGGTGATCGAGAGAGTCTTCCATTGACTCTCAAGAAACCATTCGAGTCGATAAAGGGGTTTATGTTCGAAACGGTATTCCGTGTAAAGTAAGATTAATGACTGAAATTAGTAGTCAAATTGAATATTTATTACTTGATATTTCATCCGCACATAAGAAGAAGGTTTTATTAGGCTGTGTTTATAGACCGAATTCCAATATAAATTTTGATCCTTTCATTTCTATTCTTGAGGAAATTTCCATTCAATATGACGACATTATTATTATTGGTGACTTTAATAATAATCTTTTACTAGATAATACGTTAACTGCTTCAATGTTGTCTCTCCATCTTAATCCTGTGAATGTGTCCTTACCAACTCACTTCCATTCTACTTCCAGTAGTCTAATTGATCTTGTATTTGTTAATGATATGACTAAGGTACTTTTATATGATCAAATCTCAGCCTCTTGCTTTTCCAATCATGATCTTATTTTCTTAACTTATAATCTGCCTATGAGTCCTGTGGACAGTCATATCACATACCGTGATTTTAAAAGTATCGATTTTGCAGTTTTGAATAGTAGTGTTGATAATGTCTGTTGGAACCAAATCTACTCACTGGATAATGTAAATGACCAGGTGGCACTAATTCAGGAAAATGCTCGTCTGCTATACGACAGTTGTGTTCCTGTCAAAACTAAACTTGTTAGAGCCAAACACCAACCGTGGTTTAATGCTGAAATTAAAGCTTTAATTTATGAACGCGACATGCCTACAGGCGATGGAAGAGGTTCAGAACGGACGATCTGAAAGCCATCCATAGGTCAGCTCGTAATGAGGTTACCAAACGCATTAAGATTGCGAAAACATTGTTTTACGTCGGGAAGTTAGCTTCCGCATTGGATAACAAGGCTAAATGGAAGATAATCCGTGATATTGGTGTTGGACAAAAGTGTCATAATACTTCTGCTGATGTCGATGTAAACGCTCTCAATGATAAATTTGTTAATATCAGTGTTCCGACCCCTGATAGTGACATATATAATGACCTTTGTTTTGTTCCGCTTGAAAATCCCTTTAGTTTTCGCTGTGTTAATCAGTTCGAGGTTTTGGAATGCTTATCTTCGGTAAAATCGAATGCGGTTGGTTCTGATGACTTAGATCCTCTGTTTTTGAAAGCTTTGTCACCTAGACTTTTGCCGTATTTGACTCATTTATTCAATACAGTTTTAACTATGTCGTCCTTTCCTGATGAATGGAAACAGTCGAAAACCATTCCCATTCCTAAATCCAACAACGAATTAAGGCCAATTGCCATTCTTCCATTCCTGTCTAAAGTAATGGAAAATCTGGAATGGAAAACAGTCGAAAACCATTCCCATTCCTAAATCCAACAACGAATTAAGGCCAATTGCCATTCTTCCATTCCTGTCTAAAGTAATGGAAAATCTCATGGCTAAACAAATAAATAGTTATCTCGTGAGTAATACTTCATATCTGATAAGCAGTCGGGATTTATGAAAGCTAGGAGCTGCACTACTGCTTTAGTCAATGTAGTTGATGACCTTAGGTTGGAACTAGATGAAAATTACATAGCGTTTTTAGTTCTTTTGGATCACACCAAGGCTTTTGATACGGTTGACCACAAAATATTATTGAAGAAGCTACAGACCCTCTTTCATTTTTCTAACTCAGCGTGTAATCTCATACGTTCTTATCTTGTGAACAGATCACAACGAGTTTATCTAAACGGCAAGATCTCGAATTCGCTCAGCGTTGGAAGTGGTATTCCTCAGGGATGAATATTAGGGCCTCTCTTGTTCTGTATATACATTAACGACCTGCCTGATGTTTTGGATAATTGTAGCACACATATGTTCGCTGATGACGTTCAGCTCTATAGAAGCACGCGTATAGAGGATATCCAACTATGTATAGACACCATCAACTGTGATTTACGAAAAATTGATAACTGGGCTAGGGCCAATGGACTTTGTATAGCTCCCTCTAAATCTAAATGTTTATTGCTCTCCAGGACTAAGAGAGCATTTGTTGTGCCGGATATTATTATCAGGGGGAATAAAATTGACTTTGTTGAATCAGCATCCAATCTGGGTGTTATCGTTAATGGACGGCTAACGTGGTCTAACCACATTAACGTCATCGTTGGTAAAGTTTATGGTATGCTTAGGAACTTGTTGGCTGTTATAGATTCGACTCCCTTTGCCATACGTATGCAACTGGCTAAAACGTATTTGATTCCTGTCCTTTTATACGGATCTGAAATTTTCGCGAACTGTGATAATGAAGATAAGCGGAAACTCAACCTGGCTTATAATAATATAGCCAGACATGTTTTTATTAGGGGACGTCGAGACCATATATCACAATTTTCATACCAGATATTCGGAGTTAATTTTGATAATCTATTAAATATAAAATGCCTTATTCTCCTCCATAAGATTATTACTCTAAAACAGCCAATATACTTATTTAGTAGGATTATATTTGCTAGATCCAACCGCGGTATGAAGATTATCCAACACAGACATAGGACTCTTTTGTCACAACGCCAGTTTTTTATATACACCATCAGTCTTTGGAATAATTTACCTAATTATATTCAGAATATAGGCAATGCAGTTAAGTTCAAAAAGGATTTATACAATCTGTTCAAGTAGTTTTTAGCATATCTTGATTTATTTTTGTGAATTTTTTTCTCTCTATTTCCATTAATGATTGTTTTTAGTATTTCATTTTTTTAATTAATATATCTTTAAATTTCATTGTATCTTAGTATATGAATATATTTTTACTTTGTTTGTATATTTCTTTATATTTGTATATATTGTTCTTTGTAGTTTTCCTAATTTATTTTTTACACATATTCATTTTTTATCCTTGTTTGTATCGATTGCTATTTCCCGTGATTTTAACACGTTCTTATTCATTTTTATTTCTACATTATTTCTAACATTTCATTACATATATAATCAATGATTTGTTATTATTTTCTTTCTTTGATGTACTCCCATAGCACTTTCATTTATAAGATTATTATCTTGTTGTGCTATGACTAATAACAAATAAATAAAGAAATAAATAAATAATTGGTGCAACGTTCTAATTGCCAAATAAGGAGCACAGTTCACTCCGAACGTCACTGTTCCCAATTCATAATCCTCTATATCTCCCTCGGGGTTTCGACGAAATAATATCCGCTGAAAATGCGCCTGATCCGGTCTGATCAGTATCTGTCTATACATTTTCTCTATATCAGAATTAAAAACATATCTGAACAGTCTCCAACGCAAAATCAGTATAGTCAGGTTAGACCGTAAAATTGGTCCAGGATGTAGGACATTGTTGAGACTAACGCCGTTCGAAGACGGGCTTGAGGCATTAATGACTACCCGAAGTTTAGCCGTAGTACTATCGGGTTTAAAAACAGCGTGATGTGGCAAGTAATAATTAGAGTTGGGAGAATGAGCTAAATCGGCGCTGACCTTTGTCATATGACCCAAGGTAGAATATTCCCCAATAACCGAGTTATACTGACTCTTAACCTCCGGGGATTTAAGTAATCTCGCTTCATTCCTCATGAACTGCGAGAGGGCTATTCTCCGGGAGAACCCAAGGTTCAAACTGGTCGGAAATTCGGACATAAAGGGCAGGGTAACCACATAACGTCCCTCCCTATTTCTTGTGGTGGTACCACGGTACAAATCCTCACAAAATTTGTCCTCAGCCGAAACTTTCCTAAATTTGGGAACTTCCTCAACTTCCCAAAACCGAGTGATTTGGTCGTTCAAGTCCAAATGACTGAAAAATGACACGATAGAGTTTAAAGAATGCGGCTGAGGAATTCTACCAGTAAGGACCCATCCAAAGACTGTCTTCTGGGCTATAAGAGAACCCTTAGGGTCCCTTTTTACGTCGGTCAACATAATTTGCGAATATACATCCGCTCCCAATGGTAGATCCATTTGGCAGCATTTGAGATCCGAAGCAGGGATTTCGGACAATTGTGTCTTTCAGTAAACAGGTAGGTAGGCGACCAGTAAGTTGCTCGACCACATAAGGATCAGTTTCCAAGTGAAATTCTGGGTCAATGTACTAACCCAAGGAAACCGAGCAGATTTTAGTAGAATTAGCTGCTCCATTCAGACCGAGTATTGTAGCAGCAGGGGCAGAAAATGTTGGAAGATCCAGCTTTCTCTGAAGTCTCCTCGAGACAAAGGTAGCCTGAGACGCAGGGTCAATCAATGCTCTAGCAGAATATTTAACGTCATTGAGCATGATATCTACTACAGTCGTGGCCAGCAGGAGTGTAGAATACGGGGTGGACTGTAGTTGGGTCGAGAAATTTTTAAACGAACGACCTTCGGCAGAAGTTGATGGCTTCTCCATCGAATTTCGCTCAAAACAAGAAGTGTGCTCCGGAATAGGAGCAGAGTGACTTAATGTCGCGGGGGTTACTGAATTATTTTCGGGTTTGGGTCGAGAATGATTAGGGGCTTCAGTTACAAAGAAACTAAAAGCAACAGAAATAAATCAGAATTGTAATGATTTGGATATAGAAATAAAAGGAAATAATATTATAAGATTAAATAATTGTAAAATAAAAAATAATTTTGAAGTCATTGTGAAAAAAAAAATGGAAGAGCAAAACATACTACCTGTTGTAAAAGATATAGAAAGTTTGGTAAAGGAAAATGTATCGTTGCTAAAGTTGAAGAAGCATATAGATATAATAAATTCTAAAACGAACAACTATTCTACAAGCCTATTAACTTTTGTTTTGATTGTATTGCTAGTAATTGTAGGCTTATGCACTAGATTTAAGAAGAATATCTTTATAAAAGAACAAACTAATAAAGAAAATGTCAATGAGGACATCGACTTATCTAAGGAAGGGAGGAGTGACATATGCATACCATAATTCATGTATTGTAATATGAATCTAAAATAAACGTTTCTTATTCTTTATGTTATTGCATTCCTATTTTTCTTAAGTTGAACATTTCTTACTCTTTATATTATTGCATTCCTATTTTCCTTAAGTTGAAAATTAAAAGAAATTAAACACTCTGTAATATCAGCATTTTTTCATAAGAACATTTATAACATAAATTATTATTAAAAGAAAAAACATTATTTTTTAGACTTAATGTAAAATCAGCATTTTTTTGTGAGAACCTTTATAATGTTAACCATATATAAAATGTTTTTAATAAATAAAGAATTCAGTTTACGAATAAAACTCAAAGTACAAACACTGTATTTTATTGGCGCAGTCGGTAGGATCTGTGAAAAAGATCCTTAAACGAACCTGAACGTTTAATAACTTTAAAAAAAATATTAAATAAAAATTTACAAGAATTTAGATTGTTAATACCGAAAGAAAAAATATATTTTTTGTTTTTGTTACAAAACTTTGTTGAAGAAAAAAAAATATAAATAATTCTAAATAACTTCGACCTATGGATGAAGTGCTCCGTAATTTAGAGCAACTATCAATTAACAATAGAAGAGAAAGTGGTGCTAATGGTGATAACGATAACAACAGTGTAAACAATAATATGGATCAACAAAGGAACTTCATCATCCAAAACTTAAAATTGGCCCATCATTTTATTGGCGAAAGGGATAAATTGTGCTTCTCCATTAATAGCATAGAAAGTATATTACCCAACATTGCGGTTTTGCCTAGAGATGACAGGATTTTATTCTTCAATTTCATCTTGAGAACATTAGACGGAGAAGCATTAAATTTAATCAGAAGAGAACAACCAGAGGACTGGAGCGGATTGAAGCGACTACTGATACAAGAGTACGGTAAGCAACAACCGATTCCAAAACTAATTTTAAAATTAAGTAATATTATATTTAAGGGTAGCTTAAGAAAATTGTGCGATGAAATTAACATAAACTTGTGTAGAATGCACGATACAATTAGGTTAAGTGATGAAAGTAATGAAAAAAAAAACATTTTATAAGAATGAAGCTAACTCCCAAGCTTTAAGAATACTAACAAAAGAACTACCCAATCATTTGGCCGTACTCGTTAATGCGAATTTAGCAGCAGATTTTAAATCGGCAGTAGAAATAACGAACTGTATGACGGACACTTTGAACAAAGTTCGACAAAATTACTCAGAACCGATCATTCCCGCCATTATCCTCAGGTAGTGGACAACGAATATAGAAACATATATACCCCAAACCGGAGTGGAAAAATTTTTAATTACCCAAATTTTATGAATAACAGTAATTAAAACTTTCAGAATAATTATAGAAATAACGGACAAAATATTAATAATATTAGCCCAAATAATAATAATTTTAACAATAATAAGAGATTACCAAATAATTCACGTCCTTGCAAACGCCAAAGGATAGATGATTCAATTCAATCTCGCATTAGGCGTTTTGATCCTGCCGAACCCATGGAGGTCGTAAATTTTCACTTAGCGGTCTCAAACCCCTTCCCATCGTCTCAATAATAACACAAGGCAAAGCTTATAACTTCTTGGTTGATACGGGATCATCGATCAGCCTTCTTCGCCGGGACGCTTTGCCCCTTTCTCCAAATAGAGTAGATCCCATTTGCGTTAGAACAGCCACTGGGGATATAGTTCTCAATGAGACCTTAGAAATTTTTAGTCCCATAACAAGAGTTGGATTGGTGTTTTATGCGTATAGCTTTAGTAACAATTATGCGGGCCTTCTAGGCTTTGATAATTTAAGAAAATTAAAAGCAAAACTGAATGTTCCAGAGGGATTTGTTGTTCTGAATGATATTAAATATTTCTTTTTGAACGAAAATCAAGAAGAGAAAGAAGGAACAAAAAGCCTCCCAGTTGATAAAAATATTAACCCTGATTCACAGTTCAATCAGCCTGTGTATAAAAGAATTCGGGGTAGCGGATTTGATACCCCACATAATGCTCACCCAAAATTCTTGAATTGTATTGATTGCGAATCTAAAACTTCAATATTTAAATTGGATCACCTCAGTAAAGAGGAATTCACAAACTTAAAAGTGTTGTTACAGAAATACGACAGCATTTTTTATAAGGAGGGAGATAAATTAACCTTTACTAATGTTGTCAAACATAAAATCAACACTATCCATGAAGATCCAATATATTGCAAAACGTATCGTTACCCTCAGATCCATAGGGACGAGGTTACTGGACAGATTCAGGAAATGCTGTACCAGAATATGATATGCCACAGCCAGTCGCCTTATAGTACACCAATCTGGGATGTACCTAAGAAACTCGATTCGACTGGTAAACAAAAGTGGCGCATCGTTGTCGATTATAGGAAACTAAACGATATAACGATTAGTGATAAATATCAAATTCCGGTTATGGACGACATTTGGATAAATTGGGTAGGTGTTTATATTTCACTACCCTCGATCTTACAAAAGGGTTTCATCAGATCGAAATGGAACCTTCTGATCGAAAAATGACAGCGTTTTCCACAAAAAATGGGTATTATGAGTTTTTGAGGATGCCATTTGGCCTTAAAAACGCGACCATAACCTTCCAACGATTGATGAACACAATCTTGGGAGACCTTATAGGAAAAGAATGCTTGGTCTACCTGGACGACATCATTGTCTTTAGTACTTCTCTCCAGGAGCATATTAGTTCTATAGAGAAGGTGTTCAGGAAGCTTTCGGATGCAAATTTGAAGGTGGAACTTGATAAAAGCGAATTTTTAGAAAGGGAAACCACCTTTTTGGGACATATCATCACACCTGATGGTATAAAGCCAAACCCTGACAAAGTTAAAGCCATCTTAGAATATCCAATTCCTAGAACTGAAAAGGAAATTAAGCGATTTTTGGGATTGGTCGGATTTTATAGGAAGTTTATCCAGGATTTTTCCAAAATAACAAAACCGATAACACGTTGCCTTAAAAAGGGAAATAAAATTAACCCATCAGATAAGAATTATATTAATGCAGTCGATACTATTAGGCTCTTGATCGCTGATGAACTAATCTTGGCCTTCCCAGACTATGAGAAGCAATTCACTCTGACAACAGATGCTTCTAACTCGGCCCTTGGTGCCGTCCTTAGTCAGAGCGGACACCCAATTTGTTTTGCCAGCCGCACTCTAAACGAGCATGAATTAAATTATTCTGCTACTGGGAAAGAGTTACGGGCCATTGTGTGGGCAACAAAGTATTTCCGCCCCTATTTGTACAGAAGAAGATTCCTGATCAACAGCGATCATAAACCATTACAGTGGTTGCAAAACATTAAAGAGCCAAACCAGAAGCTTTAGAGGTGGAAGATAAAATTTAATGAATTTGATTTCGAGATCAAACATATTCCCGGAAGGGAAAATCATGTTGCAGATGGACTATCTTTTGCAAGAAAAGAGAATTGTAACTTCAATGAAGAAATTGAAAAGAACGGCGGTGAACCAGCCGATGAGGATATTTCATCTGTGGCCGCAACAATTCACTCTGCTGATGAAGATAATTCGTCATATATACCAACAACTGAAAAACACTTTAAGAATCAGATCAAACTTATCGGAGGAAATCGGAATGGAGTCTTTGCAGAGAAAATGTTCTCCAATCACGTTACTACGGTTGTTTATAGGGATCTGGATACCGAATCGATTAAAGACATAATTAAAACACATTTACTTAATAAAAAATAACCCCTTATATGCCGAACGACAGTGATTTCATCGAATTTCGGAGAGTTTATGTTCAGATTGTTTTGAATAAGAAAAACAGGGTTCTAAGATCGGCCAAACTTCTGGAAAATTTGACTAGTTACCCTGATTTTAAGACAAAAATTTTGGAAATTCATTTAAGCGGTTTACATCAAGGCACAGAAAAAATAGTCAGACAAAATAAGACAAAATAAGACAAAATATTATTTCCCGAACTATGTTAAGGAAATATCTTGTATTATAAACGAGTGTGGACTTTGTAATCGTTGTAAGGCGGACCACATAGATTATAAACTGCCATTTAAAATCACACCTCCTGTCTACGAAACAGAGAAAAATACGTGATAGACTTTGGCAATGGAATAAAGAATACTGTCTGACTTGTATAGGTTTAAAGTCATTAAACTGGATCGAAACCAAAAAAGCTCTTTTAAAGATATTTAACACAATGGGTCCTCCATACGTTTTGAAGATAGACCAGAATCAAGGAATGAACAATATTAATATAAAAAAATGGTGTGAGGAGTTCAATGTCGGATTGGAGTTGACTACAGGTAAAACAGGTATTTCTGATATTGAACGTTTACACAAAACACATAATGAAAAGCTTAGAATCATTTACACTTCATATGACAAGGAACTAATTTACATGCAGATTGAGCAAACAATCTGTACATGTAAACATACCATAGTTTATTCTACTACAGGAGAGACACCGTATAATATATTTTTTTAATAAACTCCAACCTCAATCAAATCCGCAGAAGATTAAAGAAAGCAGAATAAATGGTATTAATGCGGCTAGGGAAGAAGAAGCAATAGATGCTAGGTACTTGAACTCGGATAATTCAAGAAAACGATTGAGAAAGGTTGAAACTCCGTTCATGAGGGTCACAGTCGTACAGACCGATGACGATAATGAGCATTATGTTGTTAAGTGCAGGGATAGGCAGGTCAGAAGATATAAGTCGCAGTTTAAAAGAAAGAAGGATCATAGTCAAAACTAACATGAATCAATTTTTTCAGGTACATTAAAATCTAACAAAACTAAAGCCTGGAAACTCTTGACAATTGTCTTGTTGCTGCTCTCTCAGTGAATACAGCAGTCGGTAGCCAGACGATCGAAATAAACAGCATAGAGAATGACTATGGCTTCGCGGTTATCGAGCAGGGTACCTTAGATTACCCAATAGAGTACAAGTATCATATTTTGACTGTTAACAAAACTTATCTTGATCTGACTTATGCCACTCTTATCGAACAGTACAATTCAAGGGAATATTACCAAACGGACATAGAAAATTCCTTACATTAGCGTTTAAAGACAAACAAATATTTTCAGTTAGACATAGACGTGGACTGGCAAATGTGGTGGGCGACGGTTTAAAATTTCTTTTTGGGACTATGAACGATGACGATAAAAGGGAGTTAGAGAGCAGGTTTGATGACTTAAAAGCGAAGATAATAACAACCAACGACTTCAACGAACTGATAGATCACGTGAACAATGAAATTAGACTATTGCAGGAACTGGAGTCAGACGTGTCAAGGGTGCAGAACAAGATCACTGAAAGAATATGCACAGACATATTTTTGGACAATGTAAAAAGATACCTGGAACATATCGAGGATATCCATTTAGCAATGCAGTTGGCTAGACTGCGCATTATAAACCCAAAACTAATCGATTTGCAGACTTTGACGAATTTAACAGTGCTGCAGTTCGAAAAGATAAAAATATCAATTTGGCTGGAGGGAAATTTAATTTATTTCATTCTTTCTATTCCTGTTGAGTTCGATAAATATAAAAGAATAAAGATTATCCCAATGCCAGTGGTAGACGAAAAAATAGATTACGTAGCCAAACATAATGTTGTCAACCAGTTGCTGGATAATAAGGTAATAACAATAGGAGATGAATGTGTCAAGAATTTAATAAATAATAACAAAACTAACTGTCAATATAAAGAAAGTAAAGAATCTAACTTTTTGTATTTTGTTGAACCATATATAATAGTTACTTTTAATTAAACTAAAAGCAACAGAAATAAATCAGAATTGTAATGATTTGAATATAGAAATAAAAGGAAATAATATTATAAGATTGAATAATTGTAAAGTAAAAATTGGTAATTTTGAAGTCATTGTGAAACAGAAAATAGAAGAGCAAAACATACTACCTGTTGTAAAAGATATAAAAAGTTTGGTAAAGGAAAATGTATCATTGTTAAAGTTGAAGAAGCATATAGATATAATAAATACTAAAACAAACAACTATTCTATAAGTCTATTAACTTTTGTTTTGATTGTATTGCTAGTAATTGTAGGCTTATGCAATTGATTTAAGAAGAATATCTTTATAAAAGAACAAACTAATAAAGAAAATGTCAATGAGGACATCGACTTATCTAAGGAAGGGAGGAGTGACATATGCATACCATAATTCATGTATTGTAATATGAATCTAAAATAAACGTTTCTTATTCTTTATGTTATTGCATTCCTATTTTTCTTAAGTTGAAAGTTAAACACTCAGTAATATCAGCATTTTTTCATAAGAACATTTATAACATAAATTATTATTAAAAGAAAAAACATCATTTTTTAGACTTAATATAAAATCAGCATTTTTTGTGAGAACCTTTATAATGTTAACCATATATAAAATGTTTTTAATAAATAAAGAATTCAGTTTACGAATAAAACTCAAAGTACAAACACTGTATTTTATTTGCAATGAAGTAACTATATAAAATTAACTTTTGTATGGCTATAAAAAATGATACGCATGTATATGCAACAATTAAATACAATTAAATAACTATTAAAATTATTTAAAAATTAATATTAATAAGCATCAAAACAAATTATTTACGATCTGTATTAGACATGAGGAGGCATCACAGACTTTATATTATGCATTAACAAAGGAGTTATGCTTTACAATATTTTTATCATTGTTCTTTAAGTGTATATTTAACATTAATGAGTTTACGAGTTCATATAATAAACCTCTTTGTGGGATATTGGATATTTGGACTAGCTTCGGTATGGTTATATTGCTGCTGAGAATTTTATAGAATCTGTTTAATGGTAATAAAAATATTCCGCACTCAGGCATTTGACTCCTGTAAAGATATTAATATACAGAAGATATATACATAAGTACAAACATTAAGTAAAAACAAAAAGTCTTGAATAATAATTAATTATATTTATATTATTTTTATGTTACATACAGTGGTTGACATCTAATTATATCATATGATCTCTAATTTCTTCCGTCTTTTATATAACCTCTTGATATTTTAACAAGATATTTCCAATGGAAAGGTAAGTTTGATCTCCTCTACACTTGATTTTTTCTTCAAATTCTTTCTAATAAGTTTTCATAAAAAAATATGTCATTATTTAGTAGAAGTGTTGCTTTTTAAAGTGGACACAAAGCTAAAACATTCTTAGTTTCCGCAATTTAATAACAAATTTTTAATACCTAAATTAGTTCGATTTTTATAAATTGTACTTTTAAATAATGTCAGCAAAAATTAATCATCAGGTATGGGATTAACTTGTTCCGAAGAAGAAATCAAGGTAATTTCTTAGTAACTGGGTTGCTCTCAAGGAAAAACGTATTATGCACTGAAACATTTTATTGTATTCGGAATCACAAATATTGTACACAAAGCCTCTAAACCCCGTAAAACCACAGTCAGGCAATATGAAATAATCGTAAAACTGACCCATTTACATCGTGTGATTTAAAAGTTTGTCGTTTTTTAAATTTTTCAAACTCTAATATTTCTTAGTTAAATAAATTTTGTTCTGCCTATCTTTAATGAACTAATGTAATTTTTAATTAAACTGTAGTTTATCTTATGAACTACTTTAATAATTTTAATTTTCTCTTAATAAACAAGATAAAGTTCAACGTTTGATTCACATTGAAGCAAACATTTTGAAAACATAAAATTATATTTTATTTTGAAAATCACATTGACGCCGTTATCTCTTAAAGAGTGACATCGTGTTAGTTGCATTATGGATATGTACATATATTTATATGTATATACAATAAGATTTTATTTTCTTCGGGAGCTAAAACCAATCAAATTAAAGAAATTGAGTTTCTCTGTAATCAAAGGTATTTATACATTTTATTATTGCTAGAATTAGAAACTATTTACATTTTTTTATTTTCTTAAATTATTATTTCAATAATCACCTGTAATCAAAGAAACTACATTTAAAATTTATTATTTCGGTATTAATTCTTTTCCGATATAATTTAGGAACTTTGTCTATTTCTTCTAAACAAGTATTTTAATAAATGAGCAATAAAAGAAAATGATAAAACATCTGTTTCTTCTATGCCTTATAAGTCAAAATTCAAACAGTTACAAAACAGACATTGAAATAAGTGAATTCATTTCGTTATATCTCCCTCCCAGGGGAAGAAAAAAAATATATTTTTTTTTTCTACTGAACATTTTTCATTCAACCGGGTAACCGGAATTAATTTTGTAATCTGAAATATGTGTCCTACGTTTATCTTGTAGATTGAATTGGACAATTTTTCTATAATTTTGTACGGGCTAATTTTTAATTCATCCAACTCTTTCCGATTTAGCTTATTACCGTTTGCGACATATACCACGTCTCCTAATTGGAATTCAAGATGTTTTCTATTTGTATCACAGTTGTTTGTTGCAGTTGTGGGATTTCATTGTATTCTGTAAAGCTCTTTCCCTGTTATAAAACCAGTCTTCATATTTGCTTTTTTGTTTTAATTCATCGGGTAATATTTAGCTGTCTGTGCCTTATAACAAATATTTTTGTGCAAATCCTGTAATTCTGTGTTCGGTTTCGTTGTATGACTAAACACACTCTTGCGTTCAAGCTCTTTTTTCTCCGTTTTCATTTATTCTGCGTCTAATTTTGTTTAAAGGTGTTTGGTTGAGTTGTTCATTTAAGCCATTCGAAAATGGTGCGTCTACTGCAGTAAAAACTATTGAAATACCTTTATTTGATAAAAAGTTTTAAAATTCTTTCGAATTTAATTCGGGGTATTGATCTGATAGAACCACTCTAATTTTGTGATTATCTTCCACTTTTTGAATAAGTTTTATGAAATCTTGTGCATTCTGTGTCTTCGATGTTAATATATATGCATATCTGGTAAAGTGATCCACAAGAAGATGTAGATATTTTTTAGTAGATCGTGAACCTCCGAATCCTCCGATTGTATCTATAGAAACTATTTCAAACGGTTTTTCAGCTGGACCTAAATGCGACAGTAGACCTATTTTATCTCCGTCTCTTGACTTATTCTTAATATATATTTCACAGTTTCTGCAAACCTTTTTAATATCATTTAATATCATTATAATAAAGTTTCCGTTTTAATATACATTTGTCCTTATTAGCTTGTAATTTTTCATTTTCTTTTTTATCAGCTAAAATCTCCTATAATTTAATAAAATTTATTACCTTTAAAAAATCATCATTGTTTTCATGTGCTTCTAATACAGGGTTTCTGCTCAAACTATTCGCTTCTAAATTTTCTTTTCCGGGAGTATACTTTATGGTAAAATCATACTATGACAGGTAATATGTGAAATCCCCTAATTCTTTATCTGTCGTGGCCTTTATATTCATATTTCCTAGTGGTTTGTGATTACAGACTACTGTAAATTTAGCAGGGTTCAGAAAAATTCATGTATGAACACATAAATTTAAACATTTATGATAAATATAGACGAGTGTACTTTTCAAACTTTGTGTTTTATGCTCACTTTTCACAAATGAGTAGCTAAGAATTGTTTTCATTTTAAGCATTCATAAATGAAAACATTTATTTTTTTATTTTGGTACATATTCGCGAATATGAATTGTGAGAAGTAAGAAATGTGAAATGTACAAATATGAGAGGCCTTCTCATCGCTCTCATTAAAGTACATACTCATTTATGTTGTTGTTTTTTTTTATCATATGTGTTCGGACTTTTTGTGGTATGTTTCTTATTTTCATATGTGCATTGTTTGTTTTATTTGCTACTTTACAAAAATTAATGAAAATGAAAATTTTTCATGATAATTTTTCATGATAATTTTTCAGGAAAATTTTTCATTTTAATTTTTTCACAAAAAAAGATGTTTTCTCATTCTTTTGCATTCAATACGTATGTATGTAGAAAAATATTTTGATTTTTTAGTTTTTTATTGTCATAACGGCTTACTTTAACAACTTCGCTGTCCAATGAGTCATATATGACACATTTTCGAATGCTAGTGCAAAATAAAACTTTATGCTCTTTCATTTGTGAGATTTTTACAAAAATGTTATTTCTCAAAAATGTGTATGTGCATGAAAAAATGTTTTTCTTATTCTCTCAATTTTGAACGAAAATAAAATACATTACTAACAGTATCATACATGAATGAATAAAGCAAATTTTTATTTTTGTTTGTTTCTGTTCACGAATGAAAGATAACAAAACAAAATTCTTTTTCTTTTTCATGAGCGTGAGTGATAAGTGAGTGAATATTTGGTACCCAGAAATTTACTACCCACAAGTCGATATTGACAATATTTAACAGCCTCTTCTATTGCGAAACACTCTAAATAGATAGCATTTTTTCTCATTTGATTTTGGTTTAATTTTTTTGCAAATTATGCCACTGGTTTTCCCTCACCATTTTCTTGTCTTTGCTTAAAAACTGCTGCTACACCTTTTTAACTGGCATCTGTATAAATAGTTATTGGTGTCTTTATCAAAAATTGCAAAGATGGGCTGTGAACAGAATAATTTTTTTATGCTCTCGAAACAGTCATTCTTTTGTCCAAACAAATTTGCTGCTTTTTCTCAACAGATTGTGCAGTGGATCTAATATAATTGAACTTTTTGGGATATATTTGTTATAGAAATTAATTTTCCCTACGAACTGTCTAACGCTTTTCAGAATTTTAGGAATTGGAAACATTTTCATTGCAATTAAGTTATCTTTCATGGGGCTTAAGAAGTTATTTTTTATAATATGCCCTAAATACGTTACGGAGTCTGCTGCAAAGTTACACTTGGAGAGTTTTAGTCTGAATACTTCTTCCATTATTGCTTTTAATAGTTTGTCTAGGTGTTCAATATGTTCTTAACGGTTTTTGTGAATATTAGGATGTCATATATATAATTCACTGTAGAGTTTGAAAGATTATATTTTCTTATAATATTACTCAATATTCCCTGAAAAATTGCAGGTGACGTTTTTAACTCATGGGAGGCACGTCCACAGAAAATGGCCTTCTTGAGTTACAAACTCTGTTTTTTCTCTACCTTAAACTCTTAACGGAATGACCCAAAAAGCTGAATTTATGTCCAGTGTTGAAAAAAATTTACAATTTCATGTTCTATCCATTAGATCTTCGGTTAATGGGAATGGCTGTGCCTGTGGAATATCAATCTTATTTAACTCCCTAAAGTCTATGCAGATTTTAGACTTTTTGTTATTTTCCTCTTGAAAGCTAATGTCACTGGAGCTGCAAAGGAATCGATCAAATCATGTCCCAGCAATTTTGATATTTGTTTCTCAATTTCATTTCTGTCTTCTTTAGAATATCTGTAAGGCTTTTTACTGCAATATTTATCTATCTTTAGATCAATATGAGCTTCGTAGTCTCTTACTGTATCTGTATTATATTTATCTTTTGCAAAAATCGATTTATATTTATCGATGAGCGTATTTATATTTGATTTTTGTTCCATGGACAGATGATTTATAGAGATTTTAAAATTTTTTACATCTAAGTGTTCATTAAAGTTTATTGTATATTTTTCGCGTATTGTACTATCACTTTCATTTATCAGATACTGGATTTGTATTAGACTTCTGAGTCTGAGGAGTCGTACCTACATTTTGGATCATGGAGTATGTGGCATTCAACACATGCAGAAGAGGTTATAGGATGTCTTATTGTGGCTATACTCCTGATTATAAAGATATTGAACTGGTCTTGCTCGTTTATGGGATAATTTATTAATGAGTTCGTATTATTTTCGGTAAGATAAATTGCAGAAAAGTTATGGGTTGATTATTTAAAAGAACTTCATAATTATTTATTTGCCGAAAGAAATTATTTACAAGTGAAATTTTAAAACGCAGGTTGTTGTCATCTGTAATACCAGTTTTACCGACAATTGACAACTCAACTGGAGTTGGGTTGCCATCCATAAGCGATTAATTAATCGGTTTTCTGGTCAAAATGGGTTATGAGCTTTATGTTGAAGAACAAAAGAAGCAGCGTCCTCGTCTTCAGTGATTTTAGAAATCAGAGCAAGATTCGATAACTTTTAGTATTGTTCTCATTTGATCACTATTGTGATTTGTTAAAACAGCAGAAGATTTAGCCAACACTTATAAACTACATCCGTTCTTTATTTAAGTTAATTCCTTATTTTATCTTAAATGATGCATTCGATGAAAGAAAATATCGCTATTTACCTTTCGATTGAGATGGTCTGATTCTTAAGTTCAAACTAAATTTTGCTTTTTTAGACCAGCAATCAGGGGATAGCCCCTACTCATGCAGTACATTGTGTTGGAAGCAGAAAAATAGTCTATGGGAAGGAGGAAAGAGGGAGTGATGTTTATGGACATAAGACTATTATAAGCAACGTTTATGATGTCTGCAAGAAAAGATTTCGACATACGTATAGTCCGGTTAAAGAATGAATTATGCCACTAACGGAGTATTACGTGAGAGTATATGATTTTCAGGAACAAGTCCCTTCATTTCGTTAGAGCTAAAGCCGTTATAGTTCCAGTCTCGGTTGGACATAATTGACGTAAATAGAATGCACCTGAATACTTCTTTCGAGTCATAAAAATGTGCTGTTCATACTGAACTTTCATGTCTAGGAAACCAAGAGCTTTTGACACTCACCCATACCTACAGATGGAGCAATATTATTACCGCAATTCATTAGCGCATTAAAATCGACTATTTGATCCCATTCGGAGATTGGAGCCCCTTAGTCTGAATCTCCACACCTACCATTAAAAGAATATGAGTATCAAATATTGAAGAATATGATTAGAACTTAGAGAAAGAAGATCGGTAATGAAAATAAGGGGTTACAGATATTACAGAGAGCCATGAGGTGCCCCTGAGTTTAACCTGAACACGTCTGATGGAATCCCATCTATAACAATTCGCATAGTGCGACCTGTAAAAAACTCGATATAATCGAAAGAAGTGACTACCAACACAAAAGGCAATAATAGCTCTTTAGCACCAAAATTAAAACTTAATTTTTTCGTTAAAACCATTTTTGCAAAACCATTGCGTTCTTTTTTTTTAAATTTATTTGACAAACTGATAACAGCTGCTTTTGTTTGCATAAAACATTTAATCAAATACTTCCATATAAAAAGCGTAAAAGGTTCTGAGGAGTAAACGGCGCTTTTGTTTAAATCAACAAGAGTATTAAACCTCCATTGATTTAATTAACAATCGCTTTAAAAAGTAATAATTCAAATCTTTATTTCAAAAAATGTGTATATAACAAATATTCAATTATTTTAATAATCAGGTCAACCAAACGTCTGATTCTGCCGGTTGTTGAAAAGTAACTGTGTTCTCAACAATAACTTTGTGCGTAAAGTAGTTTTACGAAAAGAAAAGAGAATACATGAAATTCCATTTGCACAATGGGACGAGTACTTAACACCCCTTAACGCCTAGATGGTGAATACACTTGAGAAACTTTTCTTATTCGTTTAGAACGGCGAGGTGTCGGTTGAGCACATATAGATTCAGCATCCGTAGTTGGCTGGTGACTCGATGAAGGTGACTGTTGTAGTTTTGACGAATTTGATGAGTTTGTCTCTATGTCATCTTCATTATTGGCCGTAGCAAATGCGCCACTACTAATTTTATTTTCCGTATCGCCCTGATTCCTTGCAAATTCTAACTCACAGGTGGTGGTTGAGGCTCGGCTGCGAATTTGATCTAAATGACGCTTAACTAAACGATTATCTTGAAGACGCACATTGTAAGACGAAGGTCCAGTCTGGGATTCTATGTTAGCTGGTATCCACTTTTGACTTGATGCATAGTTCCGAATCCATACAGGGTCTTCTTTTTTAAATGTTTCTTTCACAGTCAAATTTTCAGCAGAGTTTTCCAATTCATGTGGATGAATCTTGTCGAAGTAGCTTTTGAGTTGCCGGTTAAACAAAAGCTCGGCAGGTGAACGACCTGTTGTAGCATGTGGGCTTATGTGTTGACTGAAAACAAAACGAACAAGATCCAACTCAATGTTTGAATCAGATGGCATTTTCTTTAAGTAATCTTTTGTGGTCTGCATCATACGTTCAACCTGTCCATTTGACGAAGGATGAAAAGGAGCACATCTTACATGGCGTGTTAAATTGTTATCCATAAAACTTTGAAATTCTGCTGAAGTAAAAGCTGTACCGTTATCTGAGACGATGACGACAGGAAGTCCATGAGTTGCAAAAAGTGATCGCAATGATTTAATTGCACATTGTGATGACGTGGATTTGATGATGTGTACTTCCAACCATTTGGAATAAGAATCGACCACTAAGAAAAACAATTTACCTTTAAATGGCCCGGCGAAGTCTATATGTAGCCGCGACCAAGCGGTCTGAGTAGTTTCGCAAGTACGAACCACTGCTTGCGGTTTTTCATGCCGAGTTTCTTGGCATTGCATACAATGATTAATTGTGTCCTCTATCTGAGAATCTATTTTTGGCCACCACACATAACTTCTTGCAATCCTTTCATTTTCACGATGCCCGGATGTCCAGCGTGCAAGGCATGAAGAATGGCTTTGCGACCTGGTGGAGGGATAATGGTTCTATTGCCCCAGAGTAGGCATCCCTTAAGTGAAGTTATCTCGTTACGGCGCATAAAATAGGGATAAGCTTGATTATCACGAGATATAAAACTAGGCCATCCCCTTAACGCCCAGCTGAGAACATTGGTTAGGAGTGGATCTTTTGCTGTTTGGTTCGCCACATCTCTAGCGTTAACAATTTCTGAGCTGACCTGTTCGATCATTAGAACTTCCTCTTCCTTATTTTCAAAAGGCTGCTCTGTTTCATCTGGTAGGCGACTTAAATAATCAGCATTGCCCATTTTCTTGCCTTCTCTATAAACAAGATTTAAGTCGTAAGCGTTTAAAAAATGCACCGGCGAAGCATAACTGTTGACAAAATGGGTGGTGTTGGCTTAGCTGTACAAAAAATACCCAGTAGTGGACGGTGGTCAGTCACTAAAGTAAATTTTTTGCCGTGTAAATAGTCGTGAAACTTTTTAACACCTGCTACAACAGCGGTTGCTTCTCGATCGATTTGTGAATAATTCCGCTCCGTCTTCGATAAAGTTTTGGAATAAAAAGCTATAGGTCGTTCGGAACCATCTGGCAACTTGTGACTCAATACTGCCCCAATGCCATAAGGCGAAGCATCACAAACGAGTATAAGAGGCAATTTTTCATCATAATGCATGAGTACACTGTCAGATGTAATTATTTTTTTTAAATTAGAGAAAGCTTCCTGATGTTCCCATTGTGCAAATGGAATTTCATGTATTCTCTTTCCTATATTCACGGGCGATTTTTGTCTAAAAGGCGGTGTAGAGGTTTTGCTATTGTTGCTTTATATGGCAAAAATGTATGATAAATGTTTAAAAGCCCAAGAAAAGCCTGAAGCTCTTTTTTATCAGTTGGTGCAGGTGTGTTTTGAATTGATCTTATCTTTTCAGGTGATGGCCTTATTCCGAGACCATCAATTTTGAAACCCAAAAAATTTATTGTAGTTGCACCAAAACGGCATTTATCCTTTCTTAAACGAAGACCTGATTTGTCAAAACGATTCAAAACGATATTTAAACGATTAGCGAGTTCTGCTTCCGTTTTACCCATTACCACCACATCGTCAAAATATGGTAAGACACCTGGAACGTTTCTTAAAAGCGTTTCAATAAAATTTTGAAAAATGCCTGGAGCTGATGAAATACCAAATTGAAGACGATTAACTTTAAATGCTGCCTTGTGGGTTATTATAGTCTGCATCAAAGCAGATTTCTCATCGACTGCTAGTTGGTGATATGCTTGAGCAAGGTCTAATTTTGCAAAAAATTTCCCACCTTCGATTGATGCGAGTATGGAACTAATTGGTAGAATTTGAAAATTGTGTGGTAACAGTGCCTTATTGAGAGTCGGTTTATAATCCCCACAAATTCTTATAGACCCATCACTTTTAGGAACAGGCACAATCGGCGTTGCCCAGTCTGAATACTCAATGGATTCTAGAATACCTTGATTGCACAAACGATCAAGCTCATTTTCCACTCGGCCCCTAAGAGTTAATGCAATTCGACGAGCAGGAAGTCTAATTGGCTGGACATTCTCCCTTAAACGAAGCGATATCGGTTTACCGGTAAATTTTCCAAGCTCTGTAGAAAAAAGATGATTGTACTTTTCCAAAACTTTGTTAATAGAGTCAGATTCTTCAATAATGTGGACGCCTTGAATACTTATACCCAATGGTTTAAACCAGTTGCAGCCTAATATATTAGTTTGAGTGCCATTCACAATTATAAGCGGTAGAGCCTTGACCAATCTTCCACTATACCAAATATCAACATCAACCATACCTTTTACAGGCACTACATTATGTTGAAAATCTGTCAATTTTAAATTACATTCGTAAAGTGTCGGCTGTACAATTGGCCATAGCCGCCTAAAGGCCTGTGAAGACATGGTTGTATAATCCGAGCCTGAATCGATTTCAAACGTGCAAGGTTTTCCATTAATATTAACAACTGTTGATCGCTTACGATTTTCTGACCCTAAAATATGATTAATGGGTTTGATCTGCTAAACTTTCGCTGGTACTTGTTAAATGATTTCGATTGTTCCGAAATCTGTTTTGAAGACCGACAGACACGTTGCAAATGCCCCTTGATGCCACAAGCTGAACAGACTGTTCTTTTATGAATGCATTGTGTGCGGGGATGATTTCCTCCACATCCATTACAGGATTTGGTCTCGCTCAACTTACGCTGATTTTCTGATTTTTTGTGCTTAGCAGACTGCTGGTTACTTTTACCTATTTGATTAATCTGATCAGCCTGACGAATAACTGTTATATTTTTTAATGACGCTTCGGCCGATGTTGCCCGATCTATGACCATTTGTAGTTTCAGGTTTGCTTCAGCTAGAAGATTTCGTTGTAGAGCCTCATTTCGTATGCCGTACACTAAACGGTCACGAAGCATACGATCCAAAACGTTGCCGAAGTTGCGGTCAACGGCGAGTTTTCTCAAGGCAGCAACATATTCCGAAAAACTCTCATTTTGTAGTTGGTCACGTTTATGAAATTTGAAAAATGATGCAATTTCCGATGGCCGTGGAGAAAAGTGATTTGTTAGCAGTGTCTTAATTTCAGCAATATCAAGATCACTCACCTTTTTAGGAGATGTCAATGACGACAAGAGATCATATAGCGGTGCACCTGCTAACGTCAAGAAAACTGCCTTTTGACGATCAGCTTGCACATCATTGGCTACAAGAAAAAGCTCAAACCTGTTATAATACGTCTACCAGTTCTCCGGATGATTGATGTCAAATGGTTCCATTGTTCCCATTGATGCCATTTTGTGGATTTTAGATATGTGGGCAGATGTCGAAGCTGTGGAATTCGCAATAACCTCGTTCGATGTTTTAAAACTAGAAGATTCCTTTTCAATCTTTGGCGGCATCGACTCTTGTCATTTAATACAATGTGGGGGGTCGGTGGTAAAGATTGAATTGCGTAAGTTCAAAGATTTTTTTTAAATTATCACAAGTATAAATATTTGAAATTATTACAATTATATAATTTTCGGTATCCCATCCTCGTCGCCAATATTAAACCTCCATTGATTTAATTAACAATCGCTTTAAAAAGTAATAATTCAAATCTTTGTTTCAAAAAGTGTGTATATAACAAATATTCAATTATTTTAATAATCAGGCCAAGCAAATGTCTGATTCTGCCGGTTGTTGAAAAGTAACTGTGTTCTCAACAATAACTTTGTGCGTAAAGTAATTGTACGAAAAGAAAAGAAAAGAGAATACATGAAATTCCATTTGCACAACGGGACGAATAGTTAACAAAGAGATTGCTCATGGAATCGTGAGATGAGTGGACTTTGGTAAATATATTCAAATGAAATATTAAAAGCGTTTATATCAAGGGTTTGGTTTAGAACCGAAGGGGGACTTTTTGGAAAACTGAGTACAATGAAAATTGTGAAACTTTTTTAAATTGCATACATATGGGAATGAACCGGACTAGTATGGATAAACTAAGTGTCTTATTTAAAATGTTAGAGAAAAAAGACATCAATTTTCGGAAGGCTATTAGTTTGGAAAAACTCGTAGCTTTTTATCTTTTTATTTTTTGTATTGCTGTAGCTCAATTAATCTTTTTCAATTATTTTTCTTCAAACGGTTTTTTTATATTAGCGTGTGATATTTAAATTATCAGCTGTGTTCAACATTTTTAAAATTTGGCAAATTTAGTACTCCGAAAACAGTGTTAAATTTTATAAAACTTACTTAAACCCATTTCAAAAAAGGTTTAAAGGTGGTTTTAACGTTAAAACCTGAATTTATACCGAAACTCGCCAGTGTGAAAAAGGTATAAGTTTCGGATAAGTACAGCGTGCCATACTTCAACAAACGCTTTGGAAATGTTTAGAGCCACAGCCGTACTTTCACCGGAGGATATACGGTTTAACTTTTATAATAGCGCCAACAGGTACCCAGTAGAACGGAAACCGTATTGCCTGTCGCTGATTAGGTTTTTTTTCTCTAGTTTTTTCAAAAGATATTGGTTTATCATTACTTTGGAATAAACTTGGAAAGAAAATATAGTTTCCAGTTGAAATGCCTATAGGAATCGTTGAGATTAGCTTAACGCGCCTTTTCGTACACAAAACCGGATCGTTTTGAAACTGGCGGTGAAACGCAGCGAAGTTTAGAAAATATGAGGAACGTGGAAATGATGCAGTGATCCAAGTTTCCGAAAGGTTCAAGTATCCTTACTTCATACTTTTCAGGTGAAGTGAAAAACAGGTCGGGAGTATTTTGTGGCGCTCTTCAATATACGATATGCGAGTTGGTTTATTCACTAATTGAGCAAGGTGGTTGTGTGCTGCGAATAACTTAACATAATGTTCTTCAGGAGTTGTGTGGTTTAACTGATGAAGCCAACACCAAATTCTTTGTTACGCCCCTTAGGACAAATAATCACGATAAGCTTCAACACTAGCACATTGCATATTTGACATTGGGTTTGATACCCAGGGGTTTTACAAAATTAATACGGAAGCAAAATCCAGACAAATTAAATTGAGACTCTTTAAATATATTGCCTAATTGGAAGAAATTCACCACTAAAGCTATATTGCAAAGTTCTGTTTTACAATGCTCTTCTAAAATCAACATGGTGTTATATCACTTCGTTATGGGGTATTGTTCCTGTTTCTCACATACAAAAATTCAAAGACATCAAAATAAAATTTTACGCATGATTACAGTAGCACCCTGGCACGAACATACATAGAAATCTCAATATGGCAGCAGTCAAAACAGAGTTTGCTAAATATTCATCAAAATACTTGAAAAAGCTAATTACAACCGTATCACCTGGTTCGTATAAGAAATAAGGACATCGCATTCCAAAATCTAAGTATTCATGAAGGTATAATTTATTACTACGGCTGATCAATAGATAGATGCCTTATATTGCGTCCATATCCTCTTCCTTGTAAAAATGTCTACTACCACGACTACATTCACCTAAAAAGGAGGATACTGCAGCTCACTTCAATACTTGAGATACATACCTGTTTTTATATAAAACTTTTTTATAAATAAATACATTTTTCATAAATTTAATATATAAATAACTACTAAATTTGTACTTGGTGTAATGATCAATCAGCTTAGTATGGAAGAGAATATAAAGATTGTATTTGTCGTCATGAAATATATTCCGGGAGAATGTTGGAACAACAGATATGTTTGCTAAGTGTGCTATGATGTCAACCCATTTAAAGGGGTCTGGGATAGGTCTTTACATGATTTCTGAAGGATAACCTTCTCTACATCTCTCTATCCGTCTTCTTAACCTTCTTCTCAAGGTGGAGGAAAAACTGGGCTATAATTATCCTTCTCCCGTAGTATGTAACATAAAAGTAAAATCGGTGGCAGTTTAAGAAGTGGACGAAAAGAACATGATGTAGAAAATTTAATTATTTAAGAATATAATTCTATTCAAAATTATAGAACTTAATATTGTCACATATACACATTTAAGATTATATATTAGATATTTATATAATTAAGAAACTCTTTTCAAATTATTTTGATGGCAACATTTGCTGTATTGTTAACGAACCCAAAAAAATAAATCCACTAAAATTTTCTTTACTTCTTATTAAGTTATCTTTTCTGTGCAATTTTTATTTGATATTTCTTTCATATATATATATATATATAAAACAGATCTTTGAATCCAGCATTTTTATAATTAGCATTGCGTTTTGTAGCAACTAAAAAACTAAATAAAAATAATTCACAATTATTCTGATTATTTTTAAAATATTTATAAGATTGGACTGATAATAAATAAGAAATAATAATAAATAAGAAATTGACTAGATTTATAGAAGAATACTCGAATAATCTGTAAATGTTAAACCTATTGCACAAAGTTCTTACCAAAGATCAGCAATGAATATTCATAAAGATGAGTAGATTCAAATCATACTCATAATTTCTGATACTTATATGCATTCATACTTATTTTAATATCATACTCACACTACTCATACTCAAAGGTTGAAGTACTCATCGTACTCATATTTAACAATACGCATGATGTAGTTGATTTCGACTCTCCTCTACTCAACATTTACAAGAATCACAAAATAAGTATGATTCGCGTGCGAACACTATTCGAATCACTCGAATCATTTATGAGTATTATAAGTATTTTTCTAAATTTATAAATCTGAATGAGTAGGCGCTCGTATCAAACATATTTCGAATGTTATGAGTTTGATGTCAACGTTGTACTCATACTCTGGTTCTTACCACTGAATTAAAATACAAATTTAAAATTTTAAGCTTCAAATATATGTATGTAGACTGTTTAGCACAAAATTTAAAACAAACAATAAGTAAAATTCATAACAAATTATTTAGTACATGAAATTTATTTCATTCAATTCTTCAAATTCTATTTGTTATTTATTTTTCTGTGACTTTTCAAATATCTTTATATTTTGTATTGTAATCAGAGATCAGTATTGAAATTCAACTACTCTGATTCATTCGTACTCCCTACAACATTGATGATGATACATGAGTACAGAATGCAATGAGTATGTGTACAACGTTGACATCAAACTCATAACACTCGAAATATGTTTGATTCATACGCCTTCTCATTCAGATTTAGAAATTTAGAAAAATACTTATAATACTCATAAATGATTCTAGTGATTCGAATCATTCATCAAAATGTACAGCCTTAGTTGTTGTTGCATTTACAAAAAAAAATAAGAAAGAAAAAGACAAAGACAGCAAGCAAATCAAAAACACAACCTTCTAGTGAGTATTGTAGTGTTCGTACGCGAATCATACTTATTTTGTGATTCTTGTAAATGTTGAGTAAATCAGAGTCAAAGTCAACAACATCATGCGTATTGTTAAGAATGAGTACGATAAGTACTTCAAACATTGAATATGAGTAGTATGAGTATGATATTAAAATAAGTATGAATACGTATAACTATCAGAAATAACGAGTATGATTCGAATCTACTCATCTTTTGGAATACTCATTGCTGATCTCTGATTGTAATCAATTAGTGATTATAAGATTATTTTTAAATTATTTTATTAATTTTATATTGTTTTTCTATTTTCTATTAAATTAATAGCTGATTATAGATAGCAAAAATTTTGCTAAAAATTTTTTTCCAATTGTAATTTTATGGCTCGATGCCATAATGGCAACCGAACTATCTGGTATAAATTGGTACTAAAGGCGACAACTAATAACCAACACTTTAAAATTCTACTTGCAAAATTACATTTTTTTGTCAGTTACAAAGTTATGGTTACATAAATTACATACCTTACATAATCAGCCATTAAAATATTGGTTGCAAAGTAATACCTGTAATACCAATTTCTGCCATTTTTGGCTTCTGACAATTTATTTTGTTGCCATCCATAGTCGACGTATAGTTTCAGTACAGTGTTAAATTTTTACTATTTACTTAGTAGTCCAATTATTTAATGTAAAAATAGTTCAAAATATGGTAAGAACTTTGCGTAAACTAAATTATAAAATAAATACATGTATTTGGACGGATCAATTTAAAATAAAACTATTTTCTATAAAGGCTTTTAATTACAGATTATACATGAGCCGTTGCGACATTATTACCTTATATTATTAACTATTTTTAATTTAATATTTTGGACAACATTTATTGACATGACCTCACGCATAGCCTCTTATAGAAATATGGTATAGATTAAATAATAAAACGGAATGAAATAAACTTAACATAATCATATTAAATAAATTTCTTATAATTATTTCATAAGCTGTGAAGCAATAACCTATTATAATTATGTTATGGTCAATAATATATTAAATTCTTAATAAAATAAAGGTGTGATGCCTAATAAGAGTTCAAACAACCAAAATCTTGTTTTATAAAACTATAAGTTGAATAAAAATTACTTTTCAACCAAATATCTGGATTGTTAAAGAAGAATACTGCCGCTCTTATTTCCAAATATAAAATATCAAGCGTTGCGTTTATTTATATTGGTAGTTTAGGAAATTTAGGATTGAATAAATAAATGAATATGTAAATAAAAAATATATCCTTATTAAACTTTTATTTATTTATTTTATAGATTAAAATTTTATCTACTGTAGCTGTAGCTGTAGTTTGTTTTAAAGAAGGTATCGAAAAAATGTCATTTGTATTTTGTATGAGATCAACATTTAGGTGATTGCTCTGAACTCATGCAGTGCAATGCGTTGGAATTAGGACAGCACCTTGCAGGAGGAATAAAAGAAGTAGTGTATTTTTTATTAACGACCAGTGGTTCCCTACTACCCGCTAGACTAGCGGGAAATCATATAGTGCGTTTTCATTATGAGCAAACAACTTATTCTTTGTAAAACTAGTTTATGTGTTTTCATTATGCTTTAATAATATTTGTTTTCGAATTTTCGAAATTATTTTGACGAACTAAGCAAAAAATAAATTGTGTTGAACCAAATAAAATTTAGCAAAACTACTGGTTTTTAGCAGAACTAGTTTTGTTGCTCAAAACATGTATATAGAAACGCACTATTAATTTCTGGCTATCGGGAAAGTCGGTACATATTATGAACAGTTTCTGTTACTACTCCTGAATTAATTTTGTACTATTTCTCATCATATACATTGTACATGTTAGCCATAATCAGTATTTATAAATATGCGTTACTGTAAACTAATGAAACATAAAAAATGTACGTCTTACGCCTTACATTTGCAATTTTGTTTGGTAATACTGAATTATTGAAATATATGCAATGAAGTATATACAACTAAATTTCTCTAATAAAATTCATACATTTTTTATGGCTATAAAAAATTATATCAGTTCAATTTAAGTTTCTAACATTTCATTACAAAATATTTCTGAGTGTATATGCAACAATTAAATAATCATTAAAAGAAGGAAGCAGGATATAGAAAGAGTCATGATAACATATGTATATTTAAAAATTAATATTAATAAGCATCAACAAAAATTATTTACGATCTGTATTAGACATGAGAAGGCATCACACACTTTATATTATGCATTAACAAAGGAGTTATGCTTTACAATATTTTTATCATTGTTCTTTAAGTGTATATTTAACATTAATGAGTTTACGAGTTCATATAATAAACCTCTTTGTGGGATATTGGATATTTGGACTAGCTTCGGTATGGTTATATTGCTGCTGAGAATTTTATAGAATCTGTTTAATGGTAATTAAAATATTCCGCACTCAGGCATTTGACTCCTGCAAAGATATCAATATACAGAATATATATAAGTACAAACATTAAGTAAAAACAAAAAGTCTAGAATAATAATTAATTATATTTATATTATTTTTATGTTACATACAGTGGTTGACATATAATTATATCATATGATCTCTAATTTGTTCCATCTTTTATATAACCTCTTGATATTTTAACAAGATATTTCCAATGGAATGGTAAGTTTGATCTCTTCTACACTTGATTTTTTCTAAAAAAACTCTTAGTTTCCACAATTTAATAACAAATTTTTTATACCTAAATTAGTTCGATTTTTATAAATTGTACATTTTAAATAATGTCAGCAAAAATTTATACAAAAATTAATCATCAGGTATGGGATTAACTTGTTCCGAAGAAGAAATCAAGGTAATTTCTTAGTAACTGGGTTGCTCTCAAGGAAAAATCTATTATGCACTGAAACATTTTATTGTATTCGGAATCACAAATATTGTACACAAAGCCTCTAAACCCCGTAAAGCCACAGTCAGGCAATATGAAATAATCGTAAAACTGACCCATTTACATCGTGTGATTTAAAAGTTTGTCGTTTTTTCAATTGTTTGTTTCAACATAAATTCTTATATTTCTTAGTTACATACATTGTATTCTGCCTACCTTTAATGAACTAATGTAATTTTTAATTAAACTGTAGTTTATCTTATTGTTAGAAGCTTATGAACTAATTTAATAATTTTAATTTTCTCTTAATAAAGAAGATAAAGTTCAACGTTTGATTCACATTGAAGCAAACATTTTGAAAACATAAAATTATATTTTATTTTGAAAATCACATTGACGCCGTTATCTCTTAAAGAGTGACATCGTGTTAGTTGCATTATGGATATGTACATATATTTATATGTATATACAATAAGATTTTATTTTCTTCGGGAGCTAAAACCAATCAAATAAACGAAATTGAGTTTCTCTGTAATCAAAGGTATTTATACATCTTATTAATGCTAGAATTAGAAACTATTTACATTTTTCTTATGCTCTTAAATTATTATTTCAATAATCACCTGTAATCAAAGAAACTACATTTAAAATTTATTAATTCGGTATTAATTCTTTTCCGATATAATTTAGGAACTTTGTCTATTTCTTCTAAATAAGTATTTTAATACATGAGCAACAAAAGAATTTGATAAAACATCTGTTTCTTCTATGCCTTATAAGTCAAAATTCAAACAGTTACAAAACAGATATTTAAATAAGTGAATTCATTTCGTTACATCTCCCTCCCAGGGGAAGAAAAAAATTATACTTTTTTCAACTGAACATTTTTCATTCAATGTGGGTAACCGGAATTAATTTTGTAATATGAAATATGTGCCAATTTTTAATTCATCCAACTTTTTCCGATTTAGCTTATTACCGTTTGCGACATATACCACGTCTCCTAATTGGAATTCAAGATGTTTTCTATTTTTATCACAGTTGTTTGTTGCAGTTGTGGGATTTCATTGTATTCTGTAAAGCACTTTCCCTGTTATAAAACCAGTCTTCATATCTGCTTTTTTGTTTTAATTCATGGGGTAATATTTAGCTGTCTGTGCCTTCTAACAAATATTTTTGGGTAAATCCTGTAATTGTGTGTACGGTTTCGTTGTATGACTAAACACACTCTTGTGCTATTGTCGACCAAGCTCTTTTTTCCCGGTTTTCATTTATTCTGTATCTAATTTTATTTAAAGGTATTTGGTTGAGTCTTTCATTTAAGCAGTAGTATGTTTATGGAGTTTCTGGTTCACTTTCTCCATACAAAATTTGGCTCATGCCTACGCAACAGTCGGTAGTGGTGGCTTAGTCGATAGGTTTGTAACATGTAATGTGCATGATCTTTTTTTTTGGGATAAGAAATTCTTGTCACGTTTTAGTCTTTATGATTTTTCTGTATACAGGATGAACACCTACATGATCGTTTTGTTTTTGGGATAATAAATTCTTGTCACGTTTTATCATAGTCAATTGCCGAAGAAATAGAAAAGGGATGTATACCTGTATGGTTGTTGTGTGTTTTTTATTTTTGGTATGATTTAATTAGGAGGATCTGTAATTTTAAACTGATAAGAAAGTCACGTGTTGGTCATAATCAAATGTTGAAGAAATAGAAAAGGGATGAACACCTGTGTAAAAATTTTTGGTAAAACAGGATGTACATCTGCATGATTGTTTTTTTTTTTGGGATAATAAATTCTTGTCACGTTTTATCATATTCAATTGTTGAAGAAATAGAAAAGGAATGTATGGTTGTTTTTTATTTTCTTCTTTAATTTTAAACTGATAAGAAAGTCTTGCCACGTGTTGGTCATGATCAAATGTTGAAGAGATAGAAATGGGATGTACACCTGTATGGTTGCACGTTTTAGTCCTTATGATTTGTTTTTTTGTATTCCCATAAATTAGATGTGCTGACGTATGAATATTTGTTACCAAAATAAAAGAGTTCTAGAGAATTAACAAGTTCTATGATTTAATGTAAAATATAGTTTTTTCATTAGGAATTTAAAAACTTAGATTTAGTATAGAGTGCATTTTTTTATTTCTACTTATTATGCAACTGTATTTTGAAAAACAGACACAGCAACAAAAATTGAATAACAGAATATTTTTTCACAATGATGAAGAAACACAGTGGTTTCCATCTAACGCACAATATCCGTTAGCTAGTTTCCCAACGGCACCACCACCACCTCCTCTACTGAATACGTGGTCGTCAGTACTTGAGACACCACCACCACCCTCTCCACCAAGTTTAAGGGATGTTAATAACAGAGAACTTCCAAATTATTAGAGGTAAAGAAGAGGGTTGCGGAATTTGAAGAGGAGGAAAGGAGGTATCGTCAAAAATCCGAAAGCTGCAAAGGAAGCGCCAAAAGATTTTAAATAACTATAAGCAATATTTGTTACATAATAAGAATAATAATAATAACCCTTTACAGAATTTATTTAGCAATAAGTACAAATGTAATCTTTGAGGAAGAAAAAATGAGATGCAATTGTTTTCCTACATTCTACACACTATCTGCGTCAGGAGTGCTTTCGCTTGTGGCAACAATTAGACAGGTTCATACAATAATTAAAATTGGTGAACGTTATTGTATAATTACCGTTCTCCAATCTGAATAAATGATAAAGTCATCGACCTAACTTCCAATAATATTACGAGAAGTGAGGACGATGATAGCGATATTGAATAATTTTAAAAATAAATTTTATAAAAAATTGTATTTTTTTGTTTTACTATTTAAAATAAATAAATAAAATATGCATACCTAAAAAATCTAATAAAAACTAATTTGTTTTAATTAATCTCTTTATTATAGTGATGGGTTGGTTGTTTTTAAAAATAAGATTTCAGATGTGGTTAAGTTTTTTCTTCATTTATTATACAATTTCTTCGTTTGAATTTATTGAAAACACAATTTTTACATTTAGTAAGATTATAAAAATTTTATACATTTGTAACTTCATTTTCAACTTGATATAGTCTATGTTTATAAAATATACAGGAGCATGTGTCAAGACCGCATGTGATGTTTTCATTCGACCATTCGCGATCCTCGAAATGTTCACCATGCCTATTTTTTTGTTAATTTTTTGATATTGATTTTGATCTGCTTTGTATCTGGTCACGATCTACTTTATATCTGATCACGATCTGCTTGCTATCTGGTCACGATCAGCTTTATATCTGCTTTGTATCTGGTCACGATCTGCTTGATGGCTTGTGTCTATATCCTTTGATTCTGAGTACGCTATATCGTGCTTTCTACAAGCTGCATCCAATAAATTATTCCTTTATCTCCTCTTGCTATTCGTTTTTGAAGTTTTGTACCAGGTCCACAAAACTGATAGCTAGGTGGATGTAATTCAACAGATAATTTGTTGTTGTTGTTTACAAATCTTCTTCCAATCTTACACTTAGGTTTTATTAGGTTTTATACTAGCTTTGGACGTAAATGGTGATAATGAAATCATCGGAAAACTTGAAGATAAGCATGAGGATATAGACAACACTATTGATGATGACCTCCTCTTCAAATTCCGCAACCCTCTTCTTTACCTCTAATAATTTGGTTTGCTTGGAACTGTACACCACCACCACCTCCTCTACTAAATATGTTGTCGTCAGTACTTGAGACAGCACCACCAGAGGGTGGAGGTGGTGGTGGTGCCGTCTCAGGTGCTGATGACCTCGTAGTTAGTAGAGGGGGTGGTGGTGGTGCCATTGGGAAACTACCTAACGGATATCGTCCGTTAGATGGAAACCACTGTGTTTCTTCATCATTGTGAACAAATATTTTGTTATTCAATTCTTTTTTTTGTTGTGTCTGTTTTTCAAAATACAGTTGTATAATAAGTAGAAATCAAAAAATGCACTCTATTTATACTAAATTTAATATTTTAAATTCCTAATGAAAAAACTATATTTTACATTAAATCATAGAACCTGTTAATTCTTTAGAATTCTTTTATTTTGGCAACAAATATTCATACGTCAGCACATCTAACTTTTGGGAATACAAAAAAAATCATAAGGACTAAAACGTGCAACCATACAGGTGTACATCCCATTTCTATCTCTTCAACATTTGATCATGACCAACACGTGACAAGACTTTCTTATCAGTTTAAAATTAAACATCCTTCTAACAAGAAAATAAAAAATAAACACAACCACACATCCCTTTTCTATTTCTTCAACAATTGACTATGATAAAACGTGACAAGAATTTATTATCCCAAGATCATGCAGGTGTACATCCTGTATACAAAAAATTTTAACACAGGTGTTCATCCCTTTTCTATTTCTTCAACATTTGATCATGACCAACACATGACTTTCTTATCAGTTTAAAATTACATATCCTCCTAATTAAATCACACAAAAAATAAAAAACACACAACAACCATACAGGTGTACATCCCTTTTCTATTTCTTCAACAATTGACTATGATAAAACGTGACAAGAATTTATTATCCCAAAAAAACGATCATGTAGGTGTTCATCCTGTATACAAAAAAATTATAAGGACTAAAACGTGACAAGAATTTATTATCACAAAAAAAGGATCATGCAGGTGTACATCCCTTTCTTATCACATTTAAAATTAAAGATCCTTCTAACTCAACAACGACACCATGTACAACTTTATTTATATTTCTTGAACAATTGACTATGATAAAACGTGACAAGAATGTAGTACCCCCAAAAAAAACGATCATACACATTACATGTTACAGTTCTATCGACTAAAAGACTGTAGCGTAGGCATGATCCCAAATTTGTATGGAAAAGTGACCCAGAAGGTACAAAAACATACTACTTTAAGCCATTCGAAAATGGTGCGTCTACTGCACTAAAAACTATTGAAATACCTTCATTTGATAAAAAGTTTTAAAATTCTTTCGAATTCAATCCGGGGTATTGATCTGATAATCACTAAATAGGAGTGGTTCTATCTTCCACTTTTTGAAAAAGTTTTATGAAATCTTGTGCATTCTGTGTCTTCGATGTTAATATATATGCATATCTGGTAAAGTGATTCACAAAAAGATGTAGATATTTTTTAGTAGATTGTGAACCTCCGAATCCTCCGATTGTATCTATTGAAACTATTTCAAACGGTTTTTCAGCTGAACCTAAATGCGACAGTGGACCTATTTTATCTCCATCTCTTGACTTATTCTTAATATATATTTCACAATTTCTGAAAACTTTTTTAATATCATTAGTTAAATTTTCAGCTGTATAAAAGCGGAAAATCTTTTTTTGTATTTGATTCAAAAGAAAGAGAATTTTTCAGATAGGACAATTTTCTTTTTTTCGGGATATTCTATAATAGAGTTTCCGTTTTAATATATATTTGTCCTTATTAGCTTGTAATTTTTCATTTTCTTTTTGATCAGCTAAAATCTCGTATAATTTAATAAAATTTATTACCTTTAAAAAATCATCATTGTTTTTATATGCTTCTAATACAGGGTTTCTGCTCAAACTATCCGCTTCTAAATTTTCTTTTCCGGGAGCATACTTAATTGTAAAATCATACTTTATCAAAAAATGCCAAGGTGGGCTGTGAACAAAATAATTTTTTTATGCTCTCGAAAGAGTCATTGCATTCTTTTGTCCAAACAAATTTGCTGCTTTTTCTCAACAGATTGTGCAGTGGATCTAATATAATTGAACTTTTTGTGATATATTTGTTATAGAAATTAGTTTTCCCTACGAACTGTCCAACGCTTTTCAGAATTTTAGGAATTGGAAAAATTGCAATTAAGTTATCTTTCATGGGGCTTAAGAAGTTATTTTTTATAATATGCCCTAAATACGTTACGGAGTCTGCTGCAAAGTTACACTTAGAGAGTTTTAGTCTTAATACTTCTTCCATTATTGCTTTTAATAGTTTGTCTAGGTGTTCAATATATTCTTTAACGGTTTTTGAGAATATTAGGATGTCATCTATATAAATCACTGTAGAGTTTGAAAGATTATATTTTCTTATAATATTACTCAAAATTCGCTGAAAAATTGCAGATAACGTTTTTAATTTGAGTTACAAACCCTGTTTTTTTCTCTATCTTAAACTCTTAACGGAATGGCCCAAAAAGCTGAGTTTATGTCCAGTGCTGAAAAAAATTTACAATTTCATGTTCTATCCATTAGATCTTCGATTAATGGGAATGGCTGTGCCTGTGGAATAAAAATCTTATTTAACTCCCTAAAGGTTATGCAGAGTCTAGACTTTTTGTTATCTTCCTCTTGGAAGCTAATGTCACTGCAAAGGAATCGATCAAATCATGTCCCAGCAATTCTGATATTTGTTTCTCAATTTCATTTCTGTCTTCTATAGAACATCTGTAAGGCCTTTTACTGCAATAATTATCTATCTTTAGATCAATATGAGCTTCGTAGTCTCTTACTGTACCTGTATTATATTTATCTTTTGCAAAAATCGACTTATATTTATCGATGAGTGTGCGTATATCTGATTTTTGTTCCATGGACAAATGATTTATAGAGATTTTAAAAATTTTTACATCTAAGTGTTCATTAAAGTTTATTTCTGATCTATTACAAATAAATCCACTTCTTTTTCTATCATAAAATTTTTTATTATTATTCGAATCATACCATCCGTTTTTTCTCACCATCAATAGTTCGTAGGCTTGCACACTGTTTGTTATTTCTTCTGTGAGTTTCTTTTAGTTTTGAGTTTATCAAAGAAATATTGGAGCCAGAATCATATTGCCTCTAGTGAGTTTTGTAGCAATATTTTAACTTTTATTAATGGTGAGATTACTAGTTTTTTGGATGCGTATCATTTAATTCGGGCTCTATCTCGGAATTGTGAATATATTTTATGTCATTCTTCTTTTCGGCAGGAACTTTTCATTTGTCTTGACCAATATGATTGTTCAGAATGGTAACGATGTTTTTCACATATCTTGCATGGGCTTTTAACTTGTGACTTTTCTTAAAAATTCTGATGCACAATTTTCCATTTTTCAAATCCGCTCCTGGAGTAGTCAATGACGAAGGTGCTCCTGGGCAAAATATATTTTCAGTGCTAACAGATAAACCCATATCATCTACAAAATCTAGTAGTTCACTTCCAATTTATCTTAAGAATGAAAAAATTAATAAGGAATAAAAAATTAACTTTTCCAAAAAAAAAAGAGGAAGTTTTGTATAAACTATTTTGTAAAGAATATAACTCCCATAATGTAAAAGTGTATTATATAAAAACATCATGATAGACATTTGAGAAGAAACTTCCACAAATATGTTCCTGCAAGCAACTAAACGCTTCCTGGGAGTTATCATACAGTAAGGGTGAAATATTAAGTATGAATGCTCAGTGACATTTTCGAAGCATATATTAAATAAGAAACTAGATCCAACATAACCCGATTGCATTGCACTAAGTCGCCTTCACTACTCACAGACTTTCGGCCAATCAATATACATATATATTTTCATGTGCATTAGGTCTTCGCGACAAAGTTTTTGGAAGCTTGGTAATAGTTTATGAAAAGAATATAAGCAGGATTTGATTTTTTTGACTGCACTTCTTATGGCCTAAACCAAGCTGTAAGTTCGTTTGAAAGTATCGTATTGCCTTCCGAAGCTAAATGGATGATATGCTATTTTTAGTAGAATAGATTTAGGGTAGTATTCGAAAAATCGTAAAAAAGCATTGAAAGAAAAAGAAAATTCTCATAGTAGTTAACTATATAGTAGTTATCTCTATAGTAGTTATCTCTATAGTTATCTTTGTAGCTATCGTTTTACTGAATTAATCAATTACAGAAGATTTCATTCGAGTGAATTAATCTATAGAGTTTTCTGAATCTCACAAAATTAAATTTTTAACGATGGAGATGTAGACCAACAGTTCGCAGATCAGGAATGTGATTTTACAAATTCTAAGTGAAAATGAAATTTTTTAATTGGTCAAGTCGCAGTAGTCTTGTATGTAGTATGTTGGCTTACTAGACAAGAGTTCTGACATGCAGAACTTAATAAATATTTCTTCTTCAGCCTTCTGGCAAAAGATCTGAGAGCAAATAATCGCCATCAAAAAGCTTCTTAAATCTGCTCTTTGGAATTAATTTTAACTGTTGGTTCCACCACTCATGTATAAAATTAACACAGACAATATGGGTGTGAACAGAGTGAGCGCTGAAAGCCGAGCTGAGATTGTCAGTACGATAAAGATTGTCAGTGCGATAAAACTGATTACATACAAGTCAACAAATAAGCTTGTGTATAACACAGTGAACGCCGACAAGAGCAGAGATCAAAGCCGATGAGTGCGAGAAAACAGTGTCAAAGCGTTTTGCGTGCTTTTTTGCATTGTTGATGTTTACTTTTTAGTGTGCAGTCGGAAATATTGTTGAAATTTAGCTGGATATTTTCTTAAATCATTATATAAATGACGAAATTCACCAAATTCTTTCCTTTTTAGTGTAATTGGATGTTTTCCAAATTTTTTTGTGTTAATATATATAAATGACGAAATTCACCAAATTCTTTCCTTTTTAGTGTAATTGGATGTTTTCCAAATTTTTTTGTGTTAATAATTGTTAATAATTAATCACACTAGGAGAAGCAAAATACTCTTCATCAGAGGAATCCATTACAGTGTACAGCAATTTTTTAAACACAAATGAACAACAAGACTAAATGACATAAAAGCAAAACACATGCAATAAACAGAATTTCAGCGCTGAGTAGTATGTTTATGTACCTTCTCGACCAATTCCTCCATACGAATTTGGGATCATGCCTACGCTACAGTCGGTAGTTTAAGTTAGTTGATAGGTTTGTAACATATAGATTGGACGGACAGAATGAGTGTGTGTGTGTGTGTGTGTTAAAATTTGGGATCATGCCTGCTTCTTCTTGTTCCTTTTATTTGTATTACTTTACAAACGAATGATTGGACGGACAGAATGAGTGTGTGTGTGTGTGTGTATGTCATTTTTAAAGTGTGTAGGTTCGTCTCGAGTCTGAGTTCATGATGCCGATGATCCGCGAGTGTGTGATTTAGGGTACCGTAAACTCATGTTGTGGACTTGTGCAATGTTATGCTTTTGTTTATTTTATTTTTTAATGTAAACAAATTTTAAAACGCTTGTCTCATATTACAGTTTTTAATGTAAACAAATACAAAATTTTGGGATGTGGTTGTGTTTAATTAATTTTTTTGTATGATTTAACGTTAAAGAAACAGAAATATAGTTGTACGTGTTCTTGTTGTTGTGCTATAAGTATATGTGCATAAGATCAATAAGAATATTTTGTATGATTTAATGCGATATATTTCCGTTATGTGTGTGTGTGTGTGTGTGTTTGTTTTTTCTTATGGACCCATTTTATGATAATCAAATATATAGGAGAATACATTTTTGTTACAAAAATAACAGTGCTTTGTTATAAACAATAACATCGCGAATCCTTATCATTTTTTTGGTATTCCTAAGCATAAGTTCAATAAGAATATTTTTTAATGTAAACAAATTTTAAAATTCTTGACTCATATTACAGTCTTTAATATTAAGTTTAAAGAATTTTGAATGTGGTTTCGTTTAATTAATTTTTTTTTTATGATTTAACGTTAAAGAAACAGAAATATAGTTGTACGTGTTGTTGTTGTTGTGTTTATAACAGCGCTTTGTTTTGAGCAGGATTTCTTTTTTTTCCAGTTTTTTTTTTGTCAGGTTTTAAATAAATAAAATTATATAATAAAGAGATTAATTAAAACAAATTAGATTTTTTTCCTAAGATATGTATGTATATTTTATTTTCAGATTTTGTTACAGTTCACATATTTCTCTTTCTCCTTGAAGAAAATCTATTAATCACTTAATTTTATCATTTCCTTTAACATATATGACAGAGTATAGTTGTTCCCTTTTAAATTTTATATATTTAGTTTTTACTGTTTAAAATAAATAAAATTATATATATAATAAAGAGATTAATTAAAATAAATTAGTTTTTTATTTCATTAGATTTTTTCCTATGATTTTTTTAAGATGATTTTGTTATTGGTTGAAAGGTATCTTCTAATAAATAACTTCAACTATTTGACTCAGTTTAATAATTTTTCACTTTTGCTTTAGAGCAGCCCTTGTCTTTACAAGATCTTCTAACATTTTATTATGATAATTTTTAGACATTATAATAATTTTTTATATTGATTTTGATCTGCTTTATATCTGGTAACGATCTGCTTTATATCTGATCACAAACCGCTTGATATCTGATCACGATCTGATTTGTATCTGCTCACATCTGATTTATACCTTATCATGATCTGCTTCATGTCTTATGTCTGTGTATTCTGAATTTGAGTACGCTATATCGTGCTTTCTACAATCAGCATCCACTAAATGTATTCCTTTGTCTACTTTTGCTAATCGATTTTGAAGTTTTGCATCAGGTACACAAAACTGTTAACCAGGTAGATGTAATTCAACATTTTGAATTTTCAACAATTTGTTTATTATGTTGTTTACAAAACCTTTTCCAATCTTACGCTAATTAGGTTTAATTTTTTTTGTTTTGATTGTAAATTATAACCATTTTGTTATTCATTAATTTCATATCTCTTCGTCTGAAACACTGAAACAGTGGCTAGCTAGTTATACCAGCTATACTAGCTATATCAGCTATACAAGCTGTACCAGCCATACATGCTATACCTCTATACCAGCTATATCAGCTGTACTAGCTAAACCAGCTATACCAGCTGTATCAGCTATACTAGCTATATAAGCTTTACTAGCTATACCTCTATACCAGCTATACTATATATATCAGCTATACTAGCTATATAAGCTATGCAAGCTGAACTAGCTATATCAGCTATACTAGCTATATCAGCTATACTAGCTATACCAGCAATACTAGCTATACCAGCTATACTAGCTATATAAGCTATGCAAGCTGAACTAGCTATATCAGCTATACTAGCTATACCAGCTATACTAGCTATACCAGCAATACTAGCTATACCAGCTATACTAGCTGTACCAGCTATACTACCTATATAAGCTATGCAAGCTGAACTAGCTATATCAGCTATACTAGCTATACCAGCTATACTAGCTATACCAGCAATACTAGCTATACCAGCTATACTAGCTGTACCAGCTATACTACCTATATAAGCTATGCAAGCTGAACTAGCTATATCAGCTATACTAGCTATACCAGCTATACCAGCAATACTAGCTATACCAGCTATACTAGCTATACCAGCTATACTAGCTATATAAGCTATGCAAGCTGAACTAGCTATATCAGCTATACTAGCTATACCAGCTATACTAGCTATATCAGCTATACTAGCTATACCAGCTATATCAGCTATACTAGCTATATCAGCTATACCAGCAATACTAGCTATACCAGCTATACTAGCTATACCAGCTATACTAGCTATATAAGCTATGCAAGCTGAACTAGCTATATCAGCTATACTAGCTATACCAGCTATACTAGCTATACCGGCTATACCAGCTATACCTCTGTACCAGCCACAGTGATGTGAAAAATAACTTACATTGTATTTAAAACCGAATAAAAACTCGAAAATTCTTTATTGTTTAAACGGCTTATTTTTTTTCTTAAACGGTAGAAAAAAGATTAAAAACAAAATTATTGCTATTTCTATAATGTATTTTGATTTTTTTTTTTGTGATTTTGTATGAGTGTATGTATTTATTTCTTAGTTACGATATTTTTGTTTTTATAATTATATCAATTAAAACTTTATCCAAATTTATTAATATAAGACATTTCTTTCACTCTTCTAATAAATTATGTTAGATTCTTTAAGTTCTTCGATAATAGAGATTATTTCGTTTTGATGATTGTTGTGACCAACACCTTCCGATGAAAGAAGTAATCGTAGTCTGTCAACTAGTTTATTAGAATCATCACAATGTATGTAATTTGATTTCAGATTATTTTGTAATTTTAGCATTAAACCACTACCTTTTGTTAAAATGTTTGTTGTTGTTTCGAATAAACGTTTAATTATTCGTACATATTTGAAGGCTCGTGTTCCCTTCACTTGTTCATTAGGTTCATAGCGACGTTTATGTGCATTGGTATGAATTAAAATCTCTTTATATTTTTTCAAATCATTTTTAGAATAATGGAGAGGTTTTTTATGAAATACTAGTTCAAATAATCCAGGCGTCATTTTCAATTTCATATTTCCTATCCGCATAGTATTATCTCTATTAAATATTAATTTTTCCTTGCCATATCTCCAACTTCCGTCTACATCTTGATTAAAACCATAAATTTGATCTATTTGCTTATTATTAATAAGTGATTGAATATTTTCAAATAATGGAGAGTTTTTCTTCAGCTTTAAACTTTGTTTTCTTTTCAAGTTTTTCAGACGTGTACTTGATACAGGTCTATTATGATCATAGTTTTTTTCATCATGATTGTCATCAGTTGTCATATTTTCATACTGAAAATCGTTATTATCACCATTTACATCATCATAATCATCGTCGTCATCGATAGTGTTGTCTATGTCCTTATGCTTATCTTCAAGTTTTCCGATGATTTCATTATCACCATTTACATCATAATAATCATCATCATCATCATCATCATCAATAGTGTTGTCTATGTCCTTATGCTTATTTTCAATTTTTCTAATGATTTCATTATCACCATTTACGTCATAATAATCATCATCATCATCAATAGTGTTGTCTATATCCTTATGCTTATGTTCAAGTTTTCCGATGATTTTATTGTCACCATTTACATCATCATAATCATCGCCATCATCAATAGTGTTGTCTATGTCCTTATGTTTATCTTCAAGTTTTCCGATGATTTTTTTAAGTGGTTTTGTTATTGGTTGAAAGGTATCTTCTAAAAAATTAACTCTATCTATTTGATTCAGTTTAATATTTTTTAACTTTTCCTTTAAAACAGCCTTTGTCTTTACAAGATCTTCTAATATTTTATTATGATAATTATTAGACATTATAATAATTTTTTATATTGATTTTGATCTGCTTTGTATCTGGTTACGATCTGCTTTATATCTGGTCACAGACTGCTTGATATCTGATCACGATCTGCTTTATATCTGCTTACGATCTAATTTATACCTGTTCACGATCTGTTTAATGACTCGTGTCTATATCCTTTGATTTTGAGTACACTTTATCGTGCTTTCTACAAGCTGCGTCCAATAAATTTATTCCTTTATCTCCTCTTGCTATTCGTTTTTGAAGTTTTATATCAGGTCCACAAAACTGATAACCAGGTGGACGTAATTCAACATATAATTTGTTTATTAAGTTGTTTACAAATCTTTTTCCAATCTTATACTAAATAGGTTTAATTTTTTTTGTTTTGATTGTAAATTATAACCATTTTGTTATTCATTAATTTCATATCTCTTCGTCTGAAACACTGAAACAGTGGCTAGTTAGTTATACCAGCTGTACTAGCTATACTAGCTATACTAGCTATACCAGCTATACTAGCTATATCAGCTATACAAGCTGTACCAGCCATACATGCTATACCTCTATACCAGCTATATCAGCTATATTAGCTATACCAGCTATACCAGCTGTATCAGCTATACTAGCTATATAAGCTTTACTAGCTATACCTCTATACCAGCTATACTAGATATATCAGCTATACTAGCTATATCAGCTGTACTAGCTATACCAGCTATACTAGCTATACCAGCTATACTAGCTATATCAGCTATACAAGCTGTACCAGCTATACTAGCTATATAAGCTGTACTAGCTATATCAGCTGTACTAGCTATACCAGCTATACCAGCTGTATCAGCTATACTAGCTATATAAGCTTTACTAGCTATACCTCTATACCAGCTATACTAGCTATACTAGATATATCAGCTATACTAGCTATATCAGCTGTACTAGCTATACTAGATATATCAGCTATACTAGCTATATAAGCTATACCAGCTGTATCAGCTATACTAGCTATATTAGCTATACCAGCTATACCAGCTGTATCAGCTATACTAGCTATATTAGCTATACCAGCTATACCAGCTATACTAGCTATATAAGCTATACTAGCTATATCAGCTATACAAGCTGTACCAGCCATACATGCTATACCAGCTATATCAGCTGTACTAGCTATACCAGCTGTACTAGCTATAGAGGTATAGCTAGTATAGCTTATATAGCTAGTATAGCTGGTATAGCTGGTATAGCTGATATATCTAGTATAGCTAGTACAGCTGGTATAGCTGGTATAGCTAGTATAGCTGATATATCTAGTATAGCTAGTACAGCTGATATAGCTAGTATAGCTGATATATCTAGTATAGCTAGTATAGCTGATACAGCATTATGCTTTATGGGAGCGAAATTTGGGCCGAAACACTAGACGTCAAGAAGAGGGCAAACTCACTCGTATCGGTACAGAGAACGGCTGCATTGCGTGTCGCGTCGGCGTACCGTACAGTGTCCGCTCCGGCCGTACTGGTGATAGCGGGTATAATCCCTGTGGATCTGCTGGCGGCAGAGCGGATGGAGATTTATAAGGCGAAATCGGCTGGAAATCATATAACCGGTTACTTCAGGGAAAACACCATCTCAAAATGGCAACAACGATGGAACGAGGAGGATAGAGGAAGATGGACCGCGAGACTTATCCCGGACATAAGGCCATGGATCGGTCGGAAATCTGGAGAGATAAACTACTACGTTACACAGATGCTATCGGGTCACGGATATTTTAGAAAATATCTTCACAGAATGGGCAAGGCCGCCTCCCCTTACTGCCTGTACGAGGAAGGGGAGGTAATTGATGACGCAGAGCACACTGTTTTCGAGTGTGCACGCTGGCAGAGCTATCGCTCTGTACTGACGTCAATAGTCGGAACGATCACAGCCGCTAATATTGTCGGCGTTATGACTGCGAGTAGTGAAAATTGGACCTCCGTAGTGAATTACATAGAGCGCATTCTGAGACGGAAGAAGATAGATCTTGAAGCTGCAGAACGAGTAAGCATGTCGGCATAGGTGATACTGTTACACGTGCCGGGCGTAACCGAGACGATGATCTAGACGAAAGGAATAGCTATACCAGCTATACCAGCTATACTAGCTATATAAGCTATACTAGCTATATCAGCTATACAAGCTGTACCAGCCATACATGCTATACCAGCTATATCAGCTGTACTAGCTATACCAGCTGTACTAGCTATAGAGGTATAGCTAGTATAGCTTATATAGCTAGTATAGCTGGTATAGCTGGTATAGCTGATATATCTAGTATAGCTAGTACAGCTGGTATAGCTGGTATAGCTAGTATAGCTGATATATCTAGTATAGCTAGTACAGCTGATATAGCTAGTATAGCTGATATATCTAGTATAGCTAGTATAGCTGATACAGCTGGTATAGCTTATATAGCTAGTATAGCTGATATATCTAGTATAGCTGATATAGCTAGTATAGCTGATATATCTAGTATAGCTAGTATAGCTGATACAGCTGGTATAGCTTATATAGCTAGTATAGCTGATACAGCTAGTATAGCTGATACAGCTGGTATAGCTTATATAGCTAGTATAGCTGATATATCTAGTATAGCTGATATAGCTAGTATAGCTGATATATCTAGTATAGCTAGTATAGCTGATACAGCTGGTATAGCTTATATAGCTAGTATAGCTGATATATCTAGTATAGCTGATACAGCTGGTATAGCTTATATAGCTAGTATAGCTGATATATCTAGTATAGCTAGTACAGCTGATATAGCTAGTATAGCTGATATATCTAGTATAGCTAGTATAGCTGGTATAGAGGTATAGCTAGTAAAGCTTATATAGCTAGTATAGCTGATACAGCTGGTATAGCTGGTATAGCTAATATAGCTGATATAGCTGGTATAGAGGTATAGCATGTATGGCTGGTACAGCTTATATAGCTAGTATAGCTGGTACAGCTTGTATAGCTGATATAGCTAGTACAGCTGATATAGCTAGTATAGCTGATATATCTAGTATAGCTAGTATAGCTGGTATAGAGGTATAGCTAGTAAAGCTTATATAGCTAGTATAGCTGATACAGCTGGTATAGCTGGTATAGCTAATATAGCTGATATAGCTGGTATAGAGGTATAGCATGTATGGCTGGTACAGCTTATATAGCTAGTATAGCTGGTACAGCTTGTATAGCTGATATAGCTAGTACAGCTGGTATAGCTGGTATAGCTAGTACAGCTTATATAGCTGGTATAGAGGTATAGCATGTATGGCTAGTATAGCTTATATAGCTAGTATAGGTGGTATAGCTGGTATAGCTAATATAGCTAGTATAGCTGATACAGCTGATACAGCTGGTATAGCTTATATAGCTAGTATAGCTGATATATCTAGTATAGCTAGTACAGCTGATATAGCTAGTATAGCTGATATATCTAGTATAGCTAGTATAGCTGGTATAGAGGTATAGCTAGTAAAGCTTATATAGCTAGTATAGCTGATACAGCTGGTATAGCTGGTATAGCTAGTACAGCTGATATAGCTAGTACAGCTTATATAGCTAGTATAGCTGGTACAGCTTGTATAGCTGATATATCTAGTATAGCTAGTACAGCTGATATAGCTAGTATAGCTGATATATCTAGTATAGCTAGTATAGCTGGTATAGAGGTATAGCTAGTAAAGCTTATATAGCTAGTATAGCTGATACAGCTGGTATAGCTGGTATAGCTAGTACAGCTGATATAGCTAGTACAGCTTATATAGCTAGTATAGCTGGTACAGCTTGTATAGCTGATATAGCTAGTATAGCTGGTATAGCTAGTATAGCTGGTATAGCTAGTACAGCTGATATAGCTAGTATAGCTGATATATCTAGTATAGCTGGTATAGAGGTATAGCTAGTAAAGCTTATATAGCTAGTATAGCTGATACAGCTGGTATAGCTGGTATAGCTAATATAGCTGATATAGCTGGTATAGAGGTATAGCATGTATGGCTGGTACAGCTTGTATAGCTGATATAGCTAGTATAGCTGGTATAGCTAGTATAGCTAGTATAGCTAGTACAGCTGGTATAACTAGCTAGCCACTGTTTCAGTGTTTCAGACGAAGAGATATGAAATTAATGAATAACAAAATGGTTATAATTTACAATCAAAACAAAAAAAATTAAACCTATTTAGTATAAGATTGGAAAAAGATTTGTAAACAACTTAATAAACAAATTATACGTTGAATTACGTCCACCTGGTTATCAGTTTTGTGGACCTGATATAAAACTTCACAAACGAATAGCAAGAGGAGATAAAGGAATAAATTTATTGGACGCAGCTTGTAGAAAGCACGATAAAGTGTACTCAAAATCAAAGGATATAGACACGAGTCATTAAACAGATCGTGAACAGGTATAAATTAGATCGTAAGCAGATATAAAGCAGATCGTGATCAGATATCAAGCAGTCTGTGACCAGATATAAAGCAGATCGTAACCAGATACAAAGCAGATCAAAATCAATATAAAAAATTATTATAATGTCTAATAATTATCATAATAAAATATTAGAAGATCTTGTAAAGACAAAGGCTGTTTTAAAGGAAAAGTTAAAAAATATTAAACTGAATCAAATAGATAGAGTTAATTTTTTAGAAGATACCTTTCAACCAATAACAAAACCACTTAAAAAAATCATCGGAAAACTTGAAGATAAACATAAGGACATAGACAACACTATTGATGATGGCGATGATTATGATGATGTAAATGGTGACAATAAAATCATCGGAAAACTTGAACATAAGCATAAGGATATAGACAACACTATTGATGATGATGATGATTATTATGACGTAAATGGTGATAATGAAATCATTAGAAAAATTGAAAATAAGCATAAGGACATAGATGATGATGATGATGATGATGATTATTATTATGTAAATGGTGATAATGAAATCATCGGAAAACTTGAAGATAAGCATAAGGACATAGACAACACTATCGATGACGACGATGATTATGATGATGTAAATGGTGATAATAACGATTTTCAGTATGAAAATATGACAACTGATGACAATCATGATGAAAAAAACTATGATCATAATAGACCTGTATCAAGTACACGTCTGAAAAACTTGAAAAGAAAACAAAGTTTAAAGCTGAAGAAAAACTCTCCATTATTTGAAAATATTCAATCACTTATTAATAATAAGCAAATAGATCAAATTTATGGTTTTAATCAAGATGTAGACGGAAGTTGGAGATATGGCAAGGAAAAATTAATATTTAATAGAGATAATACTATGCGGATAGGAAATATGAAATTGAAAATGACGCCTGGATTATTTGAACTAGTATTTCATAAAAAACCTCTCCATTATTCTAAAAATGATTTGAAAAAATATAAAGAGATTTTAATTCATACCAATGCACATAAACGTCGCTATGAACCTAATGAACAAGTGAAGGGAACACGAGCCTTCAAATATGTACGAATAATTAAACGTTTATTCGAAACAACAACAAACATTTTAACAAAAGGTAGTGGTTTAATGCTAAAATTACAAAATAATCTGAAATCAAATTACATACATTGTGATGATTCTAATAAACTAGTTGACAGACTACGATTACTTCTTTCATCGGAAGGTGTTGGTCACAACAATCATCAAAACGAAATAATCTCTATTATCGAAGAACTTAAAGAATCTAACATAATTTATTAGAAGAGTGAAAGAAATGTCTTATATTAATAAATTTGGATAAAGTTTTAATTGATATAATTATAAAAACAAAAATATCGTAACTAAGAAATAAATACATACACTCATACAAAATCACAAAAAAAAAAAATCAAAATACATTATAGAAATAGCAATAATTTTGTTTTTAATCTTTTTTCTACCGTTTAAGAAAAAAAATAAGCCGTTTAAACAATAAAGAATTTTCGAGTTTTTATTCGGTTTTAAATACAATGTAAGTTATTTTTCACATCACCGTGGCTGGTACAGAGGTATAGCTGGTATAGCCGGTATAGCTAGTATAGCTGGTATAGCTAGTATAGCTGATATAGCTAGTTCAGCTTGCATAGCTTATATAGCTAGTATAGCTGGTATAGCTAGTATAGCTGGTATAGCTAGTATTGCTGGTATAGCTGATATAGCTAGTATAGCTGATATAGCTGGTATAGCTAGTATAGCTGATATAGCTAGTATAGCTGGTATAGCTAGTATAGCTGATATAGCTAGTTCAGCTTGCATAGCTTATATAGCTAGTATAGCTGGTATAGCTAGTATAGCTGGTATAGCTAGTATTGCTGGTATAGCTGGTATAGCTAGTATAGCTGATATAGCTAGTTCAGCTTGCATAGCTTATATAGGTAGTATAGCTGGTACAGCTAGTATAGCTGGTATAGCTAGTATTGCTGGTATAGCTAGTATAGCTGGTATAGCTAGTATAGCTGATATAGCTAGTTCAGCTTGCATAGCTTATATATGTAGTATAGCTGGTACAGCTAGTATAGCTGGTATAGCTAGTATTGCTGGTATAGCTAGTATAGCTGGTATAGCTAGTATAGCTGATATAGCTAGTTCAGCTTGCATAGCTTATATAGCTAGTATAGCTGGTATAGCTAGTATTGCTGGTATAGCTAGTATAGCTGATATAGCTAGTTCAGCTTGCATAGCTTATATAGCTAGTATAGCTGATATATATAGTATAGCTGGTATAGAGGTATAGCTAGTAAAGCTTATATAGCTAGTATAGCTGATACAGCTGGTATAGCTGGTTTAGCTAGTACAGCTGATATAGCTGGTATAGAGGTATAGCATGTATGGCTGGTACAGCTTGTATAGCTGATATAGCTAGTATAGCTGGTATAACTAGCTAGCCACTGTTTCAGTGTTTCAGACGAAGAGATATGAAATTAATGAATAACAAAATGGTTATAATTTACAATCAAAACAAAAAAAATTAAACCTAATTAGCGTAAGATTGGAAAAGGTTTTGTAAACAACATAATAAACAAATTGTTGAAAATTCAAAATGTTGAATTACATCTACCTGGTTAACAGTTTTGTGTACCTGATGCAAAACTTCAAAATCGATTAGCAAAAGTAGACAAAGGAATACATTTAGTGGATGCTGATTGTAAAAAGCACGATATAGCGTACTCAAATTCAGAATACACAGACATAAGACATGAAGCAGATCATGATAAGGTATAAATCAGATGTGAGCAGATACAAATCAGATCGTGATCAGATATCAAGCGGTTTGTGATCAGATATAAAGCAGATCGTTACCAGATATAAAGCAGATCAAAATCAATATAAAAAATTATTATAATGTCTAAAAATTATCATAATAAAATGTTAGAAGATCTTGTAAAGACAAGGGCTGCTCTAAAGCAAAAGTGAAAAATTATTAAACTGAGTCAAATAGTTGAAGTTATTTATTAGAAGATACCTTTCAACCAATAACAAAATCATCTTAAAAAAATCATAGGAAAAAATCTAATGAAATAAAAAACTAATTTATTTTAATTAATCTCTTTATTATATATATAATTTTATTTATTTTAAACAGTAAAAACTAAATATATAAAATTTAAAAGGGAACAACTATACTCTGTCATATATGTTAAAGGAAATGATAAAATTAAGTGATTAATAGATTTTCTTCAAGGAGAAAGAGAAATATGTGAACTGTAACAAAATCTGAAAATAAAATATACATACATATCTTAGGAAAAAAATCTAATTTGTTTTAATTAATCTCTTTATTATATAATTTTATTTATTTAAAACCTGACAAAAAAAAAACTGGAAAAAAAAGAAATCCTGCTCAAAACAAAGCGCTGTTATAAACACAACAACAACAACACGTACAACTATATTTCTGTTTCTTTAACGTTAAATCATAAAAAAAAAATTAATTAAACGAAACCACATTCAAAATTCTTTAAACTTAATATTAAAAACTGTAATATGAGTCAAGAATTTTAAAATTTGTTTACATTAAAAAATATTCTTATTGAACTTATGCTTAGGAATACCAAAAAAATGATAAGGATTCGCGATGTTATTGTTTATAACAAAGCACTGTTATTTTTGTAACAAAAATGTATTCTCCTATATATTTGATTATCATAAAATGGGTCCATAAGAAAAAACAAACACACACACACACACACACATAACGGAAATATATCGCATTAAATCATACAAAATATTCTTATTGATCTTATGCACATATACTTATAGCACAACAACAAGAACACGTACAACTATATTTCTGTTTCTTTAACGTTAAATCATACAAAAAAATTAATTAAACACAACCACATCCCAAAATTTTGTATTTGTTTACATTAAAAACTGTAATATGAGACAAGCGTTTTAAAATTTGTTTACATTAAAAAATAAAATAAACAAAAGCATAACATTGCACAAGTCCACAACATGAGTTTACGGTACCCTAAATCACACACTCGCGGATCATCGGCATCATGAACTCAGACTCGAGACGAACCTACACACTTTAAAAATGACATACACACACACACACACACTCATTCTGTCCGTCCAATCATTCGTTTGTAAAGTAATACAAATAAAAGGAACAAGAAGAAGCAGGCATGATCCCAAATTTTAACACACACACACACACACACACACACACTCATTCTGTCCGTCCAATCTATATGTTACAAACCTATCAACTAACCTAACACTACCGACTGTAGCGTAGGCATGATCCCAAATTCGTATGGAGGGATTGGTCGAGAAGGTACATAAACATACTACTGCGCTGATTATCGCATTCACTGTGTTATATACAAATTTTCTTCTCGCATGAAAATAAGCGTCAATAAGCTCGGCTCAGCTCCGCTCGGCATCAGCGCTCACTCTGTTCGCACCCTATGAGTAGTGTGGTAAGCAAAAAACTAACTCTGCAATTTCATAAAGGTGGTTTAAACATATCAATCCAATTAAGATGACTGGTGTATCATCCGCTCGGCATCAGCGCTCACTCTGTTCGCACCCTATGAGTAGTGTGGTAAGCAAAAAACTAACTCTGCAGTTTCATAAAGGTGGTTTAAACATATCAATCCAATTAAGATGACTGGTGTATCATCAGACCCTTGCAAGTATTTTGTAAGGAAAGTTGTTTTTGATCCGTTCTAGTACCACTTTCTTTAAGCTTTTTTGTTTCCAATTCAACCAAATACAAAGATCAGTGGTATGATGTTTTCACCGAGTTCTGAACAAATCTAATCTAGTAAAATCTACATATATCTATGTCTATGGTGTTATCAGCGCTATTTTTCTACAAAATAGCGCAATTTATTGAAATATATTGCTATTAAAATAAATAAAGGATTTAAATATAAATAAATAACGATAAGAAGTAAATATTTTTTTTCTTTTAATTGTAATCATCGAATCTGTAGTAAATAAACGTTTTGCAAAATTTAAAAATGTGGTAATACTTTTTAATGACAGTTAATTTACTTTAACAAATAGCATGTCGTACATCGTATTTTCTCCAAGGAACACGAGGACTCAATTCGTCTTTCGACTTTACTTATATTACAATTAATTTTTTTTTTTTTTTTGTTACAAGAAACTTTTTATGGTCATTTTAATTGCTCTCAGAGTTTTTGCCAGAAATCTGTTAAGTAGAAAAATATTTTTCATATTTCGTTTTGTATGAGATGTTTGACTTGTTGCTTGAACCGTGGCCTCGTGTAAAATTTAATTTGTTTGTGCTAATTTTGCTCTGATGTGAAATTTCTAAGTCAGGCGTCAACAAAGGTGAACGCTATGGTATTTAATGTGCGATTGCTGAGACACTACTTGGTTATTTATTCGGACGAGTTGACATGTTTCTCTTCGTAACATGAGTCATATGAACACATTTTTTGTTAATTCACTTTAATTCTCTAGAGTTTGAACCATTTTTCGAGCTAGAAAATATGTCCCTGTAGGTACTGAGATGTTTCTTGAGAGTTCTCATGCGTGGAAAGGAAAACAGTATCATTAGCAAAGATAAAACCGAAGTATATAATAAATATAATATGGGTCCAATATACCACCCTGTGGAACACTAGCATTTATTGGCTGGAAAGCATTAATAAAACTGCGCTCACTAAAGATATACTCTCCAACAGTAACGCAAACTAGTTTGAGCTGGTTAAGAAGTGATAGGGCGTCAAGGCTATAGTCGCGCTCTCCTGTATGTTTGTATTCCATCGTTTTTCCTTCATTTCGTATATTTCCTTCCTCTTCTCCTTTTCCCATTTACTTCACAATCCTCTCTCTCTCTCTCCCTTCTAGAACACATTTGCAATTGGTCATTTTGTCCTCTGAGTATTGTACTGGTCACAATGGCAAGGTCACGTTCTCAAACCTAACCTAAGTAACGCAATATTATAAGGGAAATTTAGTTTCAGCTTATTAATAAGCTGAAAAGGCAGGACCAGTACTTTTTCTCTTAGAATGCTCTTCTTATCGCTTGAACCAATCTGTGGGTTTGTTCTACGGTGATGTTTCTTTCTGATTACATTGGTGATATTTTATCATTAGGAGTTTTGATACTGTTGGCAATAAGATTATAGACCTGAATGACAGATCCTTGCCAGATACAGGTACGATTTTAATTAGAGCATTCTTCCACTCTTGAGGGTAAAATTACTTTCTAAATAAAAAGAAGAATCCTAATAGCTAAAGGAGGCATTTTGATTCCGATTTTATCAATTCCAGGAGCTTTCCTAGGATTAATCTTCTGAAACTCCAACCTTAGCGGAACAGCAGGTAGCAGATCCGTTCTCGTCATTATCTACGGATTCTGTAGAGGAGTATTAAACACAACAGGTCGTTTAAGATTCCTTGCTGCTCACAACAGTTTGACACTGTAGGAGAATTTATTTTTTCGGAATTCAGAAAGTTGTTTCTTTAAATCTGATTTAATTTTGAGGCGATCTGTGCTCTTGCTTTTATCCTAATGCTCTCCCTTTTTATTTACTTACTTTCAAACTAGGCACGAGATCGTAACAATAGTAGCGAGTGGTCAGAAGACAAATCCAGTGATACTTCAATTTGTAACAAATCTATAGAATATTTTTGGTCACTCAAAATCAATAATGTCAAGAATCGAGGCTAGTAAGTTGATTGACCGCTCGAAGCCCATTTTGAATATTGTATGAAATAATATCACACCTCTAGGTGTCACAAGTCGGGATCCCCAAAATGTATGTTTATCGTTGTAATCACCGGCTGGTAAAAAACATTAACCTAGAGTTTTATAGAAACTTCTATATTGATCTTCACTGATCGAGAACCTGGGAAGGGAGTACCCCGACGAAATAAAAAAAATTTTCTGAAAGCCTTTTATGTAGACGGTAGTTTACCTGTGAGGAATTTTTAGTCATGTTCCTTAATAAATTATGTTTACATCTCGGTTTTATTAGAATTCCTAAACCACTACATGCTTTACGTCGCGGATCTTTGTAATCATACAATCTGTCCGGGAATTTAAACAGGCTTCAGGACGCCAAATGAGTTCGAGATACCAGTAAGATGTCAATATCTTTTTAAGTGAGAAAGCACTCTATTTAATTTTTATTTTGACATACGCAGTTTGCGTTCCAGTAGCATTCTTAAGGCCTTGTTAGCCAAGTGTAGAAGTCGTAAAAACGGATGTTACTTAACGTATTTACGTTTGTGTAGTCATAGAATCGTTAAAAACGTGACATATGTCAACGAAGAATGTAAATAAAAACGAAACAGAGCAAAATACAAACACGAAAACAACACAAACATTTTGGACTCCAAATTGTCCCGGAAGATGAACACGAAGGAAAGGATGAAGAAGGCGATGAATGACTTGTACGTCTGTAATAGGAGCACGTGTGACAAGCAGCAACCAAAGCTGTGGGATAAGATTTTGTCAAATCAAAGGGCGTCAGTGGGTTCCGACCACTGTGGCACAGAAAGAAACGAAAAGGCTGACAAACTAGCACGGAATGGATCGGAGATGATTGAGGAGGATACGATAGAGGGGATATATGCTCCCCTACAGGGATACATTCCCTAATTGGAAAAAGTAGCACGAAATTCAACAAACCGCGGATGGCATAACATACCTGGTTGCCGAATTAAAAAATTACTGTGTCCAGTAGTCGACAGCGGGAGAACCAGGGAACTACTTAAAGTTGATAAAAGAATGGTTTTCATTCTAACAGGAATTTTAACGGGACACTGAGCTATTGGCAGTTTCTCTAACAAACTCGGTCTGCTCCACCAGGATTACTGCAGCAACTACCAGGATGTGGAAGAAACGGAATCGGTTTAACACATTTTATGCGAATGCTCTGCATATAAGGACGGTTTGTGGCAGAACTTGCCTGTGAACAGCAAGCTACCCGCTAACCTAACCTTACGCAGCAATTATTCTTAATTATCTCTGAGTACAACTTACCTAGCTATAGGGTTTCTTTTGTTTGTGGATCTTGCCTTGTGTAATTTTAGATACTAATGTTCGACTGAGTTAAAAATATTTATATGCATGTGTGACGTTCAAAATTTTGACGTATATTTGGATGGTTAACAGTGACGTATATCCAAATATTACTGACGGTTCTACAATTTTTCTTTATACAGTTGTAGCACACATAAATTATATTATTAACACTGGTACTATTGTTGAGTTTAGAGTTCAAAGGATCATGATTTCCAGCGTTTGCTGAAGCTGTTCCACTACGATTGCATTTTTACATAGAACCCATGGAGCAGTAGTTTTTTCCAGTAAATTGATATATTTCTGAAGTATCTCAATTTCTTAATTTTTTTAGGTTTATTGATTATTATTTTATGTAAGGACTACCTGTATAGTGTCTACATAGCACCTACATAGGGACTCTTTACTTATGAGAGTAAATTTAACCGAACACACGCATAGCAGTATGTTTGGCGTAAACTAAATACTGAGTTTTTGCCTAACAATACTCAGGCTATTCCAAGTGTTAAAACAGTGACTTATTTGACTGTCAAATTATACGTTTGTCATGTGCCCCTATTGCGGTTGACAACTTTTTTTAGTAGTTTGGTCGTCTTTCAGAAATCGGTATTGCCATTCTCAACATAAATATGCGGTTGACTTTTTGGTTGTGCGGCGGATTTTTTAGTTGTGTTTTATGGTATTGCGGTGAGTTTGGTTGACAAAAACGTTAAATATAGACAACTGCTTATTAGCAGTTGAGTCTCTATCTGTTATAGAGTTCAGTATAGAGTTGTATTAAATATATACATTTTTTTTAAATAATAGAAAAAAAGATAAAAAATGGACAAATCATAAGTTTTTTTCTGCTTAAAATAAATATTTAATACGCTGGAAATTGAAAATAACAACCAAAGCCCAATTTGAGCGACTTATGAAGTTGATGGAAAATAATCCAGAAAATTCTAAAAGAAAGCAAAAATTTGGGTCCACCTACAAGAACCTCCTCCGAATGGCAACATTTTATTAGAATTTTTACTCCGTATAGGTTTGGATTCACTACAAAGCCAGCATTAAAAAAATTGCTAATAATAAAAACACATCCAATACGCCGAGAAATACACATTATTCAAAAAACCATACTTTGGAAGCATTTATTTCGTCCTCGATCATTTGTGTTTTTATCCATTTTCTACAAATTCGATCCTCTATTGCTAGTGACATTGTGGATTGAGCTACTCCAACATAGAGTCATTTCCATTCCACTTTTGATAGCTTCTGTCAGCCAAAAATCGAAGGACAGCGCACAGCTTTAATATCGGTGGTATAGATGTCATATGCACAGGTTTCTTTAAGTGCTTCTTTGTTCAGTCGAAAATAACTAATAAATCTATAAAAAAATCACTTGTTATAAATATTTGTTAATAATTTTGGACATTTCAATCATCATCGCCATTTTTCCATTTTTAATTTACTTTTATTTTTACAAAAACTTGATTTTAGCTTATATATTGTCGTTTTCTTTTCTTCTATTTCCAAATAAATTTCATGGTGTTACCAACATGAAATTGAAATTTCATACCGGCAACACCATAACAATTACAACTAAAAAATGTTGAGTTCCGCAATATCAAAAAATAATTTGGTTGAGTGAAAGTTGGGTTGAGTGGCAGACGACCAAACTGAGTTGAGTTGAGAACGGCAATAGGGGCAATGAAATTCGTTAATATTGGTTTCCTTTTTTTGTTTTAAAAGTATTTTTAAATAAAACATGCTAAGAATTATACATTGCTTTAAAGCTTTTTTGATTATCTATAAATCCGCATCAAACTTTTTTTTTTAAATATTTCCAATGAAGTGAAGAAATCGGCATTTGAAAAATCTCATACCTAGTGTTAATTATATGTTTGAGCCACAGTAGCCTAAGTTGTACATTTAGTTGCGCAGAACTCCAAACTACTTGTTTATATTTCTCGAACCTTCTAAATTTGTTTTATTTGACAAAAACCGTTTTTTAGTATCTTTCCACACAAGATTACTGATTACTTAAAAAAATTTTAATCGATTTTGAAAAATCAAAGCATTTTGGAAAGGGGAGAGATAACGCTTTAAACAAATGTAGGTACATAAACATAGTATTCAATCTTATATGTTATGAGTTTTGATCGGGTAAATTTGGAAAACATTGTTTTTTAATTATTTCAAATTTGACCATTCTTAATGTGCATTCTCTTGTAAAGAGATTGACACTTTGTTTAATAAAATCTGATAATAATTGTCGTATTTATAACTGTTTGGGAGTTTTTTATTATTAATTGTTATTCCTAACCCTGACTTAACGAAATGTCAACTTTATGTTTGTTTACTATTCTTGATAATTAACTTTATGTACTAAAACAGACTTTCGTAACAATTTGAAAGTTAAAAGAGTCACATTGAGTTTTTAACATTGAAATATAAAGGTCTGCCACTAATACATAATAAAGTTGGTTTTATTTAAATAAAGTAAAATTAAAATCAAATCGTTTCACTCAGAAATTCTCGTACAATAACCAAAGAAAATATTAACAAAATGTAGACACGAGGAACATCGTTTCCCGATGCGAATGTGTTAGATTATATCGATTAAAAAAATTACTCAACTAGCCACAGCAATTCGTTAGCTGGGTGCCGAAGCAATAGAATATGTTGATGGCAAGTATATAAAGATGGCTAAGTCTTCTAGAGATGTGCCTCAATTTTAAAATAGGAAAGAAACAATTTTTGTTCTTTGTGCTATTTTTTCCGTTCATTTTATCATTTTTTATCTTTAGACATGACAGTAAGAAAATCAGAGCAGCAGATGCTTCTAGACTAGATTCTTGGAGCTTGAGCAGGACAAAATAATTCGAAGTTGTTGAGAGATTTCGGCTACGGGTTGGAATCATTTTCCATAGCGCCTTACAATTTGGTTTTATTTAAATAAAGTAAAATTAAAATCAAATTGTTTCACTCAAAAATTCTCGTACATTTTTATGGTGCCGAAACCCGGGAACCTATCGAATCAAGATAGATAATAAAATAAACGAGTTTATTAAAATAATTGCCGTCGGTAAACTAAGAGCAAAATTATATTCCTACGTGGATATAATAAAATCGCCTTTTCCAAACCGAGGGTACAGTGGTACCTACATTTCAATTATTATCCGCTGTATAATAATTTCCTAATCTACTGATTAAAAATTACACCTGCCTAAATAAATTTCAATATCCCATCGTTGAAAACTTCATCACAATGGAAAATATTCTAACAGTAATACACACTCAAAAAGCTGCGAACAAGCATTTGAAAAAAATCTTGTCAACTATTGATAAAAAACCAAAAGAAGAATTAACAAAAGGTTACCTACAAACATTACTTGAGGAAGTTGAGCTGACTTACAAAAGCTTTAAAGAGGATCACGAACAAATTTGTGAAATAGTAAACGAGAACAAAATTCTTGAAAGTGATGTGCCGTATTTAAATGATGATTTTTATTACGTCTTTTTTGAAAATTATTTAACTCTAAAATCAAAACTACTAGATTTGTCATCTGAGTCTACAACTCCACAACAGAATATGTCAAGTACCGTGGTATCGACTTCAGTTCAAAATACTTCATTTGCCTCAAGCGCCAGACTTCCAAAAATTGAATTACCATCATTTACCGGTGATTATATAGGATGGATTCCATATCGCGACATGTTCCTTTCTTTGGTACACAACAACATGGCTCTTACTGGCATACAAAAGTACTTTTACTTTTAGATAATTAATCAATATCCAGCATCTGAAAATAATTACGACGCCGCTTGGAAGGCACTCGAAGAAAGGTACAATAATACAAGAAAAATTGTTGATCAGATTCTAAAGAAATTACTTGATATACCAAACACTAACGGCTCGTTCGTCAATCTCTTTATTAAAATCTCTTAATATTGAAGTTGACAAATGGGATACCATTCTAATATTTCTCACCAGCCAAAAATTGGATAAACAAACTAGAAAGGAATGGGAGCAATCAATAATCAACAACAATTAAAATTCCTCCAATGGCAAGTATGTTAAAATTTCTTGAATCATCATTTCGCACTTTAGAGTCAGTAGAAGAAGCGCAAAAACCATCAAAATTACAAAAAAATTCTGTAAGTAATAATCCGACAAGATTTAATAAAAGAACATTTCATGTTAATAACACTACCATTAACAAGAATTACTGCCCTTGCTGCCAACGTAGACATCCTCTCTACAAATGTTTTAAATTATCTTCACTAACTCCTCAGGAGAAAAAGTCTGTAATTCAACAGAATAATATTTGTTCTAATTGTTTACATACTGGACACAGCACAAATCACTGTACATCAACAGCTCGCTGCCAACAATGTAAGCAAAAACATCATACTATTTTACATAGTTCTTTCATTACAGAAAAGCAAAACACACAACAAATTGGCAATGCTGTGTTTACATCTGTAAATGATCAACCAACAACAACAAACGTTAATCAACCAAATCAACATTTCTATACACACAACATGTCTCATACAGTAAACAACAACGCTCAAGTTCTGTTAGCTACAGCAAACGTAATAATTAAAACTAAATCTGGTTTACATACTGTAAAAGCTTTAATAGATCCAGGCTCGCAAGCATCTTTTGTAACAACAGAATTAACACAGCTGTTAAATCTTCATAAACAAAAAATAAAAGAAAAGTCTGTTAGTGGAGTAGGAGATAAAAACAAAATGTTAATAAATGACTGTGTACATCTCCAGCTGATGTCCAACTACAACAAAAGTTTTTGTTTACAAATTTATGCATTAGTAATAAATAAATTAACTTCATATAAACCACAAAATATCAGTAAACGTGATTTACCAAATTTAAAACAATTCTCATTAGCAGATCCTACATTTTACTTACCAGCAAAAATAGATGTACTATTAGGAAGTGATGTTTATGGTGAAATCTTGTTATCTAACTCATATAAAATTCCAAATAGTATTTATTTACAGGAAAGCAATTTTGGTTAGCTGGTGTCTGGACCTCTAAGAAACTGTTTCACTGATCAGAATATAAATGTAAGCGTTAGTTGCCTTGAAGACCAACTAAGACTTTTTGGGAACAAGAAGCGCTGATAAATGAGCGAAAATTGTCTCTTGAAGAGGAACTGTGCGAAAATTATTTTATAAAAACTGTATCAAAAGGCAAAAGTGGACGGTATACAGTAAGTTTGCCATTCAGAAATTTACTTTTTGAAAAACCATTACCAACATTTAATAACACTGATTTCCACGCATTGAGGAGATTAAAATATTTAGAATCGTCGTTTAAAAACAAACCACAGTTTGCAAAAGCTTACAGGGAATTTATAACTGAATATATAGGACTCGATCATATGGAGAAAGTTGGTAAATATCCACATGATATCACTGATCAGTGTTTTTTCTTACCACACCATGGGGTACTACGAGAAAGCAGTACTACGACGAAGCTCAGGGTAGTCTTTAACGGTGCAGTAAAATCCCACCAAATTCATCTTTAAATGAACAGCTTAGTACTGGGCCTCCTCTACAAAATGACTTGCCAGATATTATTACACGTTGGCGACAATATAAAATCGGATTCACAGCCGACTTAGAAAAAATGTTCAGACAAATAAACGTCTGCGTGGATCATCAAAATTATCAATGCATTTTATGGCGCAATGAAATTACAAACGACATCGATATTTATAAACTTAAAAGCGTAACTTATGGCACAACAAGTGCACCCTTCTTGGCAATAAGGGTTCTTAAGCAAATTGCCTATGATGAAGCTGAAAACTTTCCGCTTGCTACCAAAGTCTTAAAATCAGATACATACGTAGATGATGTAATATCATGCGCTGATACTCTTCATGAAGCAACACAATTGCAAAAAGAACTATGTGAAGTATTACAGCGCTCTGGATTTAATTTGCGTAAGTGGAACTCAAATTCTATTGAATTCTTGAAACAACTTCCTCTAAAGAGTTTAGCAACTAACAATTTTGAGCTAAAAAAATCAAGAAATGGTAAAAGCATTGGGTTTATCATGGAATCCTGAAACAGATAGTTTCTGTTTTAAAATAAATTATAATTTTTCAGATAAAATAATCAAAAGTGGCGTACTATCTGACGCTGCAAGACTTTTCGACCCTTTTGGTTGGTTGGCCCCCACCACTATTCTGGCGAAAATAATGTTTCAAAAACTTTGGCGTGAAGGGCTCAACTGGACTGATTCTTTACCACAACCATTGCGTGAAGAATGGATTACCTATCGAAATGCGTTAAAGGAAATCGAACAAATAAGCATACCAAGATGGTTTAACTGCCTTTATACTGTCTCTATTGAACTTCATTCATTCTGTGATGCCTCCAAGCAAGCCTTTGCTGCCGCCGTTTATATACGAGTTACCTCTAGAAATAACGCTGTAAACGTAAGTCTAAAACAAGCCAAAACAAAAGTGGCCCCATTAAAAGTAGTCACAATACCAAAGCTTGAATTGTGTGCAGCCGTCTTAGCAGCTAAATTAACCAGCAAAGTTCAACGCAATATTGGACTTAATGTTCAATAAACTACTTTTTGGACTGACAGCAGCACAGTTTTAAATTGGATTAAATTTCAATCTTCTTTATTACAAGTTTATGAAGCAAATCGTGTATCACAAATACAACGTCTCACTAACGTTATTGACTGGAAATATATTTCTACCAAAGACAATCCTGCAGATTGTGCAACAAGAGGATTATTACCTATAGATCTTCGTAAACACTCACTTTGGTGGAAAGGTCCTCATTGGCTGGTTGATTCATCTGAAAAATGGCCAAACAAAAAATTTAAAAATTCTACCCAACTAGTATCATCTCACATAGAAGTAGATTCAGCGACGGTATTAAACACCAATCAGCAATACCCAGATTTATTTTCAAAATTTTCAACATTTACAAAGTTAGTACGGGTAACAGCTTTTATTCTTCGCTGGTACAACAAAGTAAAGCACCAGGTTTTAAAAAAGAAAAATATTGGAATAAACTTGTCAAATGAAGACTTAAATTATTATTTATCTACAAGAGATTTAAAAAGAGCTGAGGTTGTTATTATTAAACAATGTCAACAAATTTCATTTCATGAAGAGATTAAACGCATTTCCAATCAGAAGCATTTACCTTCTAATAGTAAAATTCAACAACTTCAACCTTTTCTTGATGACGAAGGTATATTACGGGTAGGCGGAAGAATTGGAAAAGCAAACTTGGCATATTGCAAGAAGCACCCTATTTTATTAACAAAATATGATCATATTTCGATTCTTATTTTTACAGATGCTCACTATAAGACACTACATGGTCGCGTTCAATTGATGCAAGCATACGTTATGTCAGTATACTGGATTATTTCCTCAAGAAACATTGCGAAGCTCGTTAAACGAAGGTGTGTGATTTGCCTTAAATACAGTGCTAAAGCCTCACAGCAGATTATGGGCAACTTACCATCTGCTCGAGTACAACCATCAAGACCATTTAAGCACAGTGGCTTAGATTATGCTGGTCCTATTTTAATCAATCAATCAATCTTACGCAGAAGTATTACAAGTAAAGGATACAGTTTCTAATCTTACTACTGAAGCCTTTTTAGCATCATTTAGGCGCTTCATCTCAAGAAGAGGACAATGCACAGACTTGTATTCTGATTGTGGAACTAATTTCATCGGAGCAAGTAAAGAGCTACGCGCGTTATACAACAATTCAATGACTTCACTTCGTAATGACTTAACTACCACTTTACATAACGATGGCACCGAATGGCACTTCATTCCCCCAGCTTCACCCCACTTTGGTGGCTTATGGGAGGCCGGCGTAAAATCAACGAAACACCACTTGCGTCGCCTCATGAGAGACGGTGTACTGACGTTCGAAGAGTTGACAACTCTTTTATGTCAAATTGAAAGCTGTCTAACTTCAAGGCCACTATGCCCACTTTCCTCTGATCCAACTGATCTAAACGTGCTTACACCAGCACATTTTCTAGTTGGAGAACCTACTACTACTATAGCTGAGCGAGATCTTTTAGATACCAAAATCGACCGTCTATCACGATGGAAACAAATTGAAAAACTTAAACAACACTTTTGGCAGCGCTGATCAAGAGAATATTTGTGTCGACTACAATCCAGGCCAAAGTGGAATTTAACAAAAAGGGAGGCTAAAGTAGGAGATATTGTTCTAATATTAGATGAGCGCTTCTCTCCAGGACAATGGCCCCTTGCCAGAATAGAAAAAGTACATCCAGGTTCTGATGGCCACATCAGAGTTATAACACTCTACTGTAAGGGCAAATATGTAAAGCGTCCTATAACAAAAATTTTTTTTCTACCTACAAGCTGTAACAATCTACAAGATCCTGCTAACTAACCCGATTTAAGAACTATTGTTCTTAGGGGGGAGGAATGTTTGGGAGTTTTTTTTATTATTAATTGTTATTCCTAACCCTGACTTAACGAAATGTCAACTTTATGTTTGTTTACTATTCTTGATAATTAACTTTATGTACTAAAACTGACTTTCGTAACAATTTGAAAGTTAAAAGAGTCACATTGAGTTTTTAACATTGAAATATAAAGGTCTGCCACTAATACATAATAAAGTTGGTTTTATTTAAATAAAGTAAAATTTAAATCAAATCGTTTCACTCAGAAATTCTCGTACAATAACCAAAGAAAATATTAACAAAATGTAGACACGAGGAACATCGTTTCCCGATGCGAATGTGTTAGATTATATCGATTAAAAAAATTACTCAACTAGCCACAGCAATTCGTTAGCTGGGTGCCGAAGCAATAGAATATGTTGATGGCAAGTATATAAAGATGGCTAAGTCTTCTAGAGATGTGCCTCAATTTTAAAATAGGAAAGAAACAATTTTTGTTCTTTGTTCTATTTTTTCCGTTCATTTTATCATTTTTTATCTTTAGACATGACAGTAAGAAAATCAGAGCAGCAGATGCTTCTAGACTAGATTCTTGGAGCTTGAGCAGGACAAAATAATTCGAAGTTGTTGAGAGATTTCGGCTACGGGTTGGAATCATTTTCCATAATGCCTTACAAGCTGGCTTTACAAGGCAATATATAGTATATTGTCATCAGTAAACATACATACATTTACACATAATTGTAATAACCCTTCAATCAGGATTACGACCACACCATCGCACCACTTATGTTATGTGTGTTACTTTTATACATAAGTGGCGGGATCTACAGTCTAATATCGACTCCGAACGACAGATTTTTAAAAAACTTTCCATGACACTTTTTGTTTTACTATCAGAGTTTGTGCCAGAAATCTGCTGAGAAGAACTCGCCGAAGAAATATTTTTTTATATTTCGCTTTGTTGGAGATGTCTGACCTGGGGTTTGAACCGTGACTTCATGTCTAATAAGCCAACAAACTACTTACTAGACCACGACGACTTTAAAACACACAACTCAAATATTGTTGAGCAACCCTGTTTATGTAACACGAACAATTTTTGACATCCAATCAGATGTTGGAATTTTGAAAATGGTCAACAAGTTTCAGTCGTGATGTTTAGGTATTGAACGGTATATGAACATAAAAAAATAAATGAACATAAATATGTACATAAATGTTAATTAATATTAAAACATTGAACACATCAAGTTTCATTCTCTGTCGTCAGTATATGGCCTCTCATGGGATCTCTTCTAAACGAAAAAGATAGCAATCAGATCAAGGCGAAAGTTGGCGGTGTGAGTTCTTAGATATCGGCAGGTTATGGACATAACGATTAGTTTCAAACTGACGGGTAGCTGTAATGTTCGTTTTTTAGGCTGAAATATCTGTGAATTAAATGGCCCTTAACAGACTATGGTATTAACGAGTATCAAATATTGAAATTCTTATCGATAGTCAAGCTGCTTTGAATACCTCGGATGACGTCCACTGGACATACAAATATTATCATTGCCTGGGTGTAATGTATTCCTTGGTGTCCTATTTAAATGTCTCACGAAGCTTAGGTCATGAAATTACACTCACTTTTTCTCTCACTGCCCCGTATTTTTTGATTAAATGTTCCTGCATTATAATTTTATATCGAGGACTTATTAAACATCTCTTTCTTCCAATAATATTTCTTTAAATAATCAATCCCTAATCAACAGCATGCGATTTTTTTTTCGTTAATTTCACGTTAAGCAATAAAATTTTTTATAGCGTTTAGGTGAATTAATATACTTTTAACCAAAGAGCATAGTTGGTCGTCTCAGAAATGTTAATAGTGAATATGCAGAGAAGCATTCCTCCAATGTCAAATAGCTTGAATTGCATTCTCTCAAATTAAATTATTTGTAGGAAGTAAATGCAACAATTTTTTTGCATTAAGTACTATATGCTATTTGGGGTCAAGCGGCTTCGGCAGGTTAGGGATGAGCGATTACAGCTGTTATGGAGACACGAGCTTCCACCTTGTCAAGACCGTTAGTGCGTGGCATAGATACATCTTGCTCGAGGTGGTCCTGCCTGCAACCAAAGCTGGAAGGTCAATAAGCACCTCTACCTCAAGCATAATTATTAAGGCTAGTCCGTTCTCCTTTATCTTTGGTAACACTATCTTTTTTCTTTTCCTCCCGGACCTTTCTATCCTCCCTACTGTTTTTGATTTTGTTTGCCTTGAGCTGGTTGCAGCTTTTTATACCTAGTTACACGGTAGCACCGGGATGAAACTCGTTGTGTGAAAAGCGCCAGGCTAAGGATACAACAGCCTCCGACTTCAAAGTATGTTCCTTGCTCGATCTGGCTCTAAGTAATTGTCACCATAAGGGCTAATGCCAACTCTCGCATGTCCTACCTACTTGTATAGATAACCACGGGACTATTAATAAGTTAATATTATTATCTATTTATGCGGGCAAGGACAGCGGCTTTGAGTGGGAACCCTTATTGCATGGATACAAACACTAAACCCAAACTCGTACTAATCCCCGATAGTGAGCGCAAATAGTACACTCCCATTGGTGAAGGTAAACCCCTCATAAGGCAAGCCCTTGCGGACGCTTGGTACAAAAGGTCCGAGCCAGCGTTAGGGCATATACGACGCGCAGATTTGCTTTGCTCGTTATCAGTAAAATTGGTTCAGAAGATCCCGAAATTCCATCGGAGGAGGAGAGAGGACGCTTGGCTTGGGCTAAGCTCGCCGTTTTCCCACTTTCCCGATTATTGCAGAGACGGCCCTCAAGAGGCAGAGATCCGAAACTCATCCGCAGAGCACCATTGCACCCTCTAAATGGAAGCTGGTAGAGCGATCCCTCTTCAACGTATTTGTCAATGTCATTACCTCCAACCCCGGCCCTTCACCCAGTTTCCATCACACAGGGTGTTTCCAAGGGCATATAAAAGTTATAGCCTACTCAGATCACCGATATTTGGACCAGATCCAAGCTCGTCCCAGGTCGAGAGCTAGAATCCAGGAAGAATCGTCAGCCACTGGGGCCATTTTGGAAGTCCGCAGTAACAGTAACACTGACCTTCTCACCGGTAACTGGAGGGCTGCAATGTTACTGACCAATGGAGTGATCATCTTAAACGAGGAAACTCTGCCGGTGCTGAACGACCGGGGTAGCGTGATTAACTATGGATTTGGCGGCTCACCATATCGCAGAGCGCCCTAGCTCGAACCCCACCACCGAGGAATCGATATTATCCAAGCTGGTTGGAGAATTCTTCAATAATATGGATGTGGACGCAGGCGAGTACTCTACAGTGGTTGCTTCTCAGGCTGATTCTGAGAGTCATCCAGATTAACGTCCAGTACTCAGTGGAGGATGTAGAGCACCGGGCTTTGTGGCCTTAACGGGAATGGATATAGCATAGCGTTTGTTCAGAACACAGGTAGGCCTAGGCCTAGGTCAGGACTGATATTAATGATTTTCCCCTTTCCAAATATAGCGACAATCATAATCATCGAGCTGGATCACATCGTCTTACTTCGCACATGGCTATGGTCGCTCCCCCCGCAAGAACCCTTTCGTCAACTGGTTGCAGACGTGCTCCAACCTGGGATCCCGGCCAAAAAGAGGAAACTTCAATACGCTATTAGGCGGGCAAAGAGAACTTCGTGGATTAATTACTTCACGAACGTGGAATATTCTGCCGAAACTAGCAGACTTCGAAAGATACTAAGTTCCTCAATTTGTTCCTTGGGGGACAAGCTCTCTATCAGGTTAATGTGCCTCCGTCTAGAAATTACTCTTCTCTAATTCTAACCCCAAGCCAAATACAGTGGATTGTTAGATCCTTTGGACCTTTCAGGAGTCCCCAGGACCTGATGATATCATCCCAGAAGACATCCAACATGAAGAAGAACTTATTCTTCCTTGGCTGCTCGCTATTTATTACGCTAGTCTTATGTGGCTTTATATTCCTTGGAGATGAAAAATATCTAAAGTGAGTTTTATTCCCAAAGAGGATAAGTCATCCCATCTTTCTTACTTTCTTCTGAAAACGGTGGAAAGGGTCCTTGATGTTCTTATCAGAACCTCGATTGGTCCATCTCTCTTAGCTAGATCCCAACACGCCTACCCTAGGGGTAAGTGGACACAGCACATCACTCTCCGATCCCACATGTAGAGAAATCCTTCCACGTTAAAGAATACATTCTGGCCGTTTTCCTTGACATTGAGGGTGCTTTCAATAACATCAACCCAAATGTTATTGCAAATGCTCCTTTTTCTGTTAACCTGGGAGAGAGTCAGGTTAGGTTTAGTGATCTAATCCTAAAGTCGAGAATATTAACCTCCTCCATGGGGACTACATATCACTACTTCTCTAAATCTCGCTGTCAACTCGCTCTTGGAAATACTCGAATCCTATTTATAGCTTATGCTGATGATATTACCATTGCTGTGTCGGGAATTTGTGCACAGACGCTATCCGACAAATTAAAGTTCGTGCCATTAATTATATTAAATTGGTGCAGGGAATTTGATATGTCGGTCAACCCCTCTAAGACTTTTCACTAAAAGATACCAGATTCCGAACTTCACTCACGTTGAGCCCCAAGGTTAAACAACTAGGCCTGATGCTAGATTTCAAAACTTAACTGGAAAGCCAACCTGGATGTTAGGGCACTCAAAGAGGCCTGCGCTGCCTACACCGATGGCGTTAAGCTCGATAATAGGGACGGTAGCAGTAGGGAAAATCGACCTATAAGTTTCACTCCAACTACCGGAGCGCTGTAGCGTGTTTTAATTTAAGTGTTGGGCAATAACCAAGCACCTCATTGGATTCTCATTAACGGTGCTCCTTTCACCTGTATCTCTTTTTTTAGCGCTACGGTCAACTGCAAATTCGTTAGGGAGAGTCGCCGTTGTCTCGACGTCCTCCCTGAGCGTCTCACTTGTCTAAGTCCCTGGGCACAGGGACATTCCAGGCGACTATATGGCTGACGAGCTCGCCACAACAGGTACACTCCTTCCAGAGCCCTCGGCAATCGAATTGGGTAATATAACAGGCTATTGGCCAAAAATTCTTTCGGGACGCCAACCTATCCTGGGTTAATGAGGAATCTTACTGCATTCCCAGACTCACTTGGCCCATGATGGATAGGAAACGTACCAACCAACTACTCAAACTTGATCGATTTAAATCTCGATCACAGTGACCATGTTTACAGCTCATTGCGTTATGAGAAGACTTGCGAAAGGACTGCAGCTCCCATCAAACGACTACTGCCGAGGTTGTGCGTCTGTTGAAGAGAAGGAAACTGTTATCCACTTTCTTTGCCAATGCCCACATACCACGAGGTGCAGATTCATGTTATTTGGCTCTCCATTCTCTGTCAGCTTAACAGAGTTGCCATCCATTGATATCAAGGTTATAGCTTCGTTTATACAACTTTCAGGTTTGTTTCCAGATTATGGGAGTTGTGGTTTTAGTGTGCAGCCCTTGCGCTAACCAACTTCTTCGATGAGTTCGGTGATTTTCCGTGGCACCATAACGGGTCGCTGTGCGTTCTAAAGTGAGCTTTGGTATCAGAGCGATCACTCCAACCTAACCTAACTATACATATTATGATTTTCTCTTTCAGAAAAAACGAATTTGTATGTCCTGTGGTTTAGTTAACTGCTATTTGCAAAAAACAAATTAAAACTAAACGATTTTTCAGTGAAAAATAGTTATTATTAATTCAATATTAAGCTTAAAAAGTTATTTAATGCAGCTAAATGAAGATTTCACTTAATTTTAATTTAAAATTGAACAGTATTTGGTCTTAATAACTGCGCTAAAAATTGAATCCAAAAGCCTTGGGTATCGTAGTAGTCTAATTAGTAGTGTGCAAGACTATTAGCATGGGGGTTGTGGATTTGATTCTCACCACAGAGTCTGGTCTACGCCACGTAGAGCGTAAATAGTTGTAATTCCGCTTATGTGCGTCTTCCCTAAGCTTTCATACATTTTTTTAATAAATATATTCATATATTTGCAATCAAAGCACAGACTGAAGTCTAAGAAACAATATTGGGAAAGTGTACTTAGAATGGATAAATGGAGTAGAATTTGACGTTTTTCCGTTATGCTAATTTTTATTGGTTTAACCTTAAGTGAAGTTCTATCCAAATGTAAGTAAAAGTATTACGTATTGGTTTACTAGTCGAGAGCTCAGATTTAAAATTGCTAAACTCGTATAAAAAAGAAATAATAAAAAAATTACTTCTTTTGCCTACTTATTCTCAACAGTCCTCTCATATAAGCCCTGTGAGTCGTTAATATTAACAAAACTTCGGAAAATTAAAACCATTCTATATTCTCTATTACGAAAAGAATTTAAATTTTCCTAGATAAAAGACACAAATATATTTAAATTAAAAAATAAAATAAAAATAGTTTCGAATTCAAAGTAAAACAAAATAAAATTCATATATGTATGTGTAAAACATAAAATTATTTCATTCTTTCCAAATTGTATTCAAATCTTACCTTTAAATTATCAAAATAATGCATAATTTGTTCATAATCCATATCTAGATCGTCTAAACTAAGGCTTTCCTCACCATTGATAACATCATCAATAGTTGCGGAAAACATGGGATTCCCAACAACGGTCGCTCTTTTAACCCGACAATTTTTTTGATAAGATTGTCCTTGTTTAATGAAATGTGTTTCTTCATTTGATATTAAGTGCTTCTTACGCTGAACAGAATGTAAATATGTTTCTGAAAATTTTATTATTTCATTAATTTTAGAATACATTTTAGCGTATACTCTGGTATATATAGTAATAAAAACGATTTCTGTGATATTTGTGGTATAAATAAATTGTATATTAAGTTATCGTGGTAAATAATGACGTATTCTTTATTGGACCACTTTTACAACCAAGTTTAAGATTAGTTTTAACAATTATTTGTATTTTACTATCTAGGTTATATAAACACTTTGATTTATTTATAACTAATTTTTTATGGAGACTAATAGCTTTTATTAATTATTAACTAACTTTGTTTCTTTCTAAAAATTGTTAATTTAATAACTTGTTTGTTTCTAAAAATTGGATAGCAGTACATAGTTTTAGGGTTGAACTGTAAAGTAGAAGTTTGCAATTTGCTTCCTGTCATAATTTCTGCTAATTGGCCAGTATATTTAGAAGTGAGATGACTATAGATGTAAATACAGAGAAATAAAGAGGGTTGTGCGAGCGTTGGAACAATATTTGGTTATATATTCCGCCTGGTAAATGCGTTTGCGTTCATGACGCGAGTGTTACATGAAGTGCATTTGTTCATTCAACGCAACAATCCGAATATTTCCAGAGATACTGAGAAAAATTTTCTGAAAATTTATCCAATTTTTTTAAACATCTGTTGCTAATGTGATACTCTCGTTTTTCTTCTGTTTTTAAGTTGGACACATATCTTTTCGACCTGTATTTTGAGCACAAATAGTAGCAGAATAATTTCATTCATGATTATTTAATATTTTTGGTCAAAGCAAAATTGTTGTCGTTCTTGTGAAAGAATAGAACAAATTACGCAATTTAGTGCCAGTCTTCAGCATAGATTTTTATTGAAATTTGGGTATCCAAAAATAGGTTTTAATATTATAAGCAATTTTAGCCTTTCGAGAGCTTCTGCGTATCTCGAATTGTTAATATTTATTTGTACTCATTTTTAAATATTTCATCACACGATGCTCTACTTTAGCATTGTTTCTTACAAACATTCTATATTATCTTGAAATCCCGAAAAAGCTATTGACTCTTTTTTTTAGTTTTTAAAGTTAATTCATGAATAATTTTAATTTTGTAAGGGTTTGGTTTACTTTTATTACCTATATAATTTGCTTTTATATCCATTGTGCCTGCATATCCGTATTTTTCCTTAAAATATTGTTACGTTTTTACCTTTTTAAAAACGTTTAAATATGAGTTCGTTAATTGCAACCAAAGTAAAAACAAATGCGTCTTTAGTTTTTCTTAACTGTCTTTATTATGTACACTACTTTTGTGTGCCACCGTATAGACCTTAACGATACAACAATAATAATCTGCTTATTCACTTTATTAGTTCACACAAGTATTCACTGGATCTTTGCAACCACGACTTATTTTATTCGCACGCAACTTCACACAAGGCTGACTGAATTAACTCTGACTGCTGCTTGCTTTGTCCAGCCCTTTTATAGTCCGCACATACGCGTATCAGTATGATGAACGTTCTCGATGTGGAGAGTTCTCGCTCGCGCCTTTTCGAGAACTCTATTGCTAGTACATTGTTGTTTGTGTACTTTGCTTATGTTGCCGTACTAGGTGCGACCAGGTTCGTCATACATATGTGTGTGTGCAGCTTTAGATAACCAACACGTTCATTGTATACTTAGTGTTAGTGTGCGTTTGTATCGTGTGGCTTTGTGCTGGTGTAGCTGGTAGCTTTTGTTTATCGTTTTTATTGTTAAATGATATTAGGTCGTTTCGCTTTTCGTAACACTGCCGCCCACTTAAGCCTGTTCGTCCCGAATAGGCTCATTATCTCTACTCCCATATTTTGCCAGTCGCTCTTTATGTACGACCTTCATTTTTGTCCGGGGGCTGCCAGCTTTCTGTATCCTGTACACGACATCGTTTAACCGTTTCATTACTTTATACGGTCCATCCCAGCTACTTTGCGACTTGGGGAATAATCCTTTCTTCCACGCTGGGTTGTAGAATAGTACCAGTTGTCCTTCATGGAAACACTCCGTGTTTGCTGCACGATCATACCTGGCTTTCATTCCATTACTGACCATAGCTCTAAACTCCAAAGGTGCGCCCGAGTTATACTGTTGCAGCTGATCTTGACTTCTTTTTCCTGGACCTTTAGATGCAATACATTGGGTACAGTTTGCTATCCAATCCGCTACTGCTTGCTGACATCCAACCCAATAAAAACGTCGTTTTAGCCTTTCCAACGTCTTTGTCACTCCCAGATGTCCTCCGCCAGCTCCATTATGGGACTCCTTTAGCACTTCTTTCGTCTTGGAGGAAGGCACTACTAATAGGTTGGATAAGGTCTTGCAATCAGCGCTTTCCCAACGTCGATATAAGCATCCGTTTATCAACCGTAAACTGTCCCATAGTGCCCAATACGCTTTTGTAAGAGGACCTTCTCCGGATATCTCATTGCTGGTAGGTCGTTTATCCTCTTCCTTAGCTGCTATTATCTTCGCCAGTACCGGGACACTATTTTGTGCTTCGGAACAGTCTTCATTGGCTTCGATCTGCATTCGCCGGACATCAACGGTGGATTCCTTCTCCTCAGCCTTTACATAATGATTACGCTCCAAATTACGATATCGGCTTGATAGAGCATCAGCCTTGCCATGTTTTATGACTCTTCGTTTTGTTAATGGCGATGGTTCGGAATCAGTTCTGATCTTCTTGCGTCCTCTTCTAACTTTTATAACTTCAGTCTTTTCTGCAGTTGTGTAAGTGTCCGAGGACTTTTCGATTTGCATATTAGCCTCTATTCTCGGTACTTTGGACACAGGATGATCATCGATATTTTCAGGCTTTCCGCGCCTTCTCCTGGAACTACTCGTTTCAGCGTAGTGTTCATCAGTAGCCTTAGGCGTAGCAATGGCACGTCGTCTTGTTGGTGAGACCAGTCTTGATCTTTTTCGTGGCGCTTTACAGTTTCTTTGGAAATGGCCCCTCTTTCCACAGTTGAAGCATTTAAGTTTAGCCCTTCGTCCGTTTTCTTCTAAAGCTTGCTTCACCATCTCCTTAACTTTAGTTAAAAGCCATTCATCTACCTCCTCTACTTCCATTCTTCGCACTTTGCTTACTTGAGGTTTAGAAATAGCTCGAGCGGACTCCTAGGCTAGTGCGAAGGCCACGGTCTCTGCAAAGTTTCTCTTCAGTGTCGAACATACCGCTGGTTTAATGTCAGGGTCTCGCATGCCATTAACAAACACCTCGGTCTTAATGTTGTCTATCAGCGGGTGGTTTTCTCCGGGGTATGTGAGCTGCACTAATCTCTCAACCTCCATTGCAAAGGCTTGTAATGACTCATTTGCCTTTAGCGCCCGGCATCTCAACTCCATGCGGTTTAGTTCTCGTTTGTGCTCATCGCCAAATTTACGCTGCAAGGCCACCATTAAGTCGTTGTAGTTGTTCCTGCTGCTGGTTGACATGGTTTCTAGAATCTCAGCTGCGACACCTTTTAACGCCAGAATTAGTTCTAGAGCCCTCTCTCCATCGTCTCATCCGTTTCTACTGGCTACTGTCTCAAATTGGAATTTGAATACGGATAGGGGCGAGCTGCCATCAAAGCAAGGTGCTTTTATCCTGCCGGTACTTTCGGATACGACTCGCACTGGTTCCGGTCGCTGGCTCTGGAGGTTGTTGATCTTCTCTTCCATTATCACCAGTTTTCCGTCTACGGTCTTTCCCAAATCGTTCACTTTCGTGTCGACGGTCCTTTCCAAATGTGACATCCTCGACACCAGTAATTCTTTTGCTGACCGACTCGTGTATTTCCTGCAGCTTCCCTGATGTCACCTCGAGCTCCTTTTCAATTTTTGACAAAACCGCTGCTTGCAGTCTTTCCATTCTTTGTTCACTATCTCGTCGCGACTCCGCCAGAAGTTTCTGATTATCGGCTCTAGAAGCTTCAAATAGCTTTATGTTTTCGGCTCTAGAAGCTTCTTGCACTTCTGCTAGAAGTTTTTGATTTTCGGTTCTAGAAGCTTCTTGCACTTCAGCTAGAAGTTTTTGATTTTCGGTTCTAGAAGCTTCCTGAACACCAGCAAATAGCTTCTGGTTTGCTACTTGCATTTTCTCCATCATAGCGGCTAGCAGCAAATTTATGTCAGCACCGCTAGGAGTCGCAGGGGCCTGTAATTCTCGTTCCTCTTCTTCCTCGAACTCGTGAGAATCGATGTTAATACCCTGAAGCTGCAGATGTTCCCTTAACCGCCTTTGCAGTTCATTCTTCGTGCCTGTTGTTGGCAGTTCTAGCTTACCCAACTCTCGTTTCAGTCGTTCCACTCTTAGTTCGGTGAGCTTCATTTTATTTATTTATTTCCTTTTTGTTTATTTTTTACTTTTGTATTTTTGCAATCCCACTTCTGACACCAATTGTTACGTTTTTACCTTTTTAAAAACGTTTAAATATGAGTTCGTTAATTGCAACCAAAGTAAAAACAAATGCGTCTTTAGTTTTTCTTAACTGTCTTTATTATTTACACTACTTTTGTGTGCCACTGTATAGAACTTAACGATACAACAATAATAATCTGCTTATTCACTTTATTAGTTCACACAAGTATTCACTGGATCTTTGCAACCACGACTTATTTTATTCGCACGCAACTTCACACAAGGCTGACTGAATTAACTATGACTGCTGCTTGCTTTGCCCAGCCCTTTTATAGTCCGCACACACGCGTATCAATCAGTATGATGAACGTTCTCGATGTGGAAGGTTCTCACTCGCGCCTTCTCGATAACTCTATTGCTAGTACATTGTTGTTTGTGTACTTTGCTTATGTTGCCGTACTAGGTGCGACCAGGTTCGTCATACATATGTGTGTGTGCAGCTTTAGATAACCAACACGTTCATTGTATACTTAGTGTTAGTGTGCGTTTGTATCGTGTGGCTTTGTGCTGGTGTAGCTGGTAGCTTTTGTTTATCGTTTTTATTGTTAAATGATTTTAGGTCGTTTCGCTTTTCGTAAGAATATATATTTTTTAATTTTTGAAATTAATGCAGGGAAAACTATACTTTTATAATTTAAAATAAAAACAAACACTATTTTACTATTACATTATGTACATCGGTAGCGTTTATCTTTATTTTAATTAATTTAATAAAAACAAACAATATTTTACTATTACTTATGTAGGTAGCGTTTATTTTTATTTTAAATTATAAAAGTTCATAATGAACTAAATTATAATTTTAATTTTTAAAATGTGAAGTTTTATTTAAAGAGAATTCCACGTACAGATAAACATTACATATGTGGCAAATTTAAATTCTGTTTTGAATTTAAATTTTCATTTTTAGCGGTTTTTAATATTGACATGTTGTTAACACTGCTAAAAAGATGTCATGTAAAAACGTAAGAAAATTCTATTTTTTTTGCAGATTCATACGTCCCGGTTTGGTTAAATTACATTTCTATAACCATTCGTATTGGTTTATACATAACATTATCAATCAGCTGTTTCTTACTGTTGCAGTTACATTCTGTTACGGTCGGCTAACTGAGCCTTACCGCTCTGATTTAAGTATGTCAGGTTCAGCTTTAGTCAACGAAACGCTCAACGCTTTTATTTAAGATGATCGGTGGTCTCGTATGAAAAGCTTTGTTTAGAAAGGATCCGTTTTAATAATTTTATAACCTTTTTTACATTATTGTGTAATAAGTTTCATAAACAAATTGATTTATTTCTACTGAAAAATCCTATTTATTTCTTTAATTTAATTTATATTATTATCTTAATTACTTATTTACGCATTATTTGTTTCTTAACAATTTTTGGAAGCTTATCTTAACTATATCCGTTTTTTTTTTGCAAATTGAAAGAAGGTTTGGGCGCCATTCATGAATATATCCTCAGAGATACACACTGATAAAGTTGCATCTATGAATTAAAAGTTTTTAATATTATGTATAAATACATAGTTTAAAAGTTTTAATACTTTTTAAGGTAATTTTTATTTAACATACCGTCGCACAATGGGGTTTTTGATGCTTAAAATGGGAATTAAATGGTGGGAGCTTTCCTGGTTGCTTTTGTTAACTTTTTTTGGTTTATTTCGCTTAAAGAAGATAAATCCATAATAATAATAAAAAAAAATCATGACCTGAAATGCATAAGGGCCTAACAGCCAAAAAATTCAAAATTGAGTTTTTGATGTACTGCATCAAAATATATGTTCTGACCAAATTTTAAAATCCTACTGTCAAAGATTATCTACCAACCACATAAAATTAGAATTGAATATAGAAATGTTAATACAAATTAGAATAAATCATTTTGAGTATCAAACAAGTTTTCATTTCATTTTGAAGTCTTTGTTTGGGCTTCTTTCGCTTCCTCAGTTAACTGCCCTATTGGTATTAAAGAGTAGTTTATTACTTCTGGTCCGCTCCAGCAAAGATGAGGCATTTTCTTTCCTTTACTCTTTTGTCGTTTGGTTTTTGCTTCTATTACAGCAATCCTCGAAGTCAACTTTCGATCACCACGCTTAACACCAGATTGGCGCGGGAAACCTATTGTACTTGTTGTTCTGAAGAAAACGCTCAGAAACTCTATAAGATGCATTCCAGCGATTCTTCAATGGGGAAATAAAATTTTTCCATGTATCGTTAAAAACTTTAATATTTTTTATTGCTTGGCAATAAACTTGTAAGAAATTCAATTTTTCAGTAAGAATTTGCAATTATTTCATAAAATTCTCTTCGAGAAAAAAAAATTGAATTCACATTTGTACCTATGAATGAATAAATATAGTCTTATAATTTTATACAAAAAATTTAATAGATAAAAATTATATAGGTGCAAAAATATATTTTCATTTTTTTAATCAGGTGCAAGAAAGTGCAAAAATTTTTTTTCTATTATTTCACAAGGTGTCTTAGGTTTAAGAAAGATAATTTTTTTGCTTTACTTTGCTTAACTCACAACCAGCGTTACCGTTGGAAATTTTGAAGAAGTCGCACAAAAAGGGGATTTTTGAAAAAAAAGTCGCACATAAAGGGTATTTTGGCAGTAAAAAGGGGCAACATTTTTAAAAGAAAAGAAAATGAACTAATACAGATAAAATAAAATAAATTTTTATTGGATTTTGTAATGTACATTAGCGAACATATAATAAGTTTATTTTTTTAAAAATTTTCTCAATTTTTATAATAGAAACAAATTTTTAACCAAAAATTAATAAGCCTAAACAAAAATTCTAATTTTTTTTAAATTATTTCTTCTGTTTTATTTCTTGATTGAATTTCATTCAAATTTATGAACGTTAGGACATTTAAAATTCAAAAATAAAAAATGCATTTTTAAATTTATAAAAATTCCATTAAATAAAACTTTTTTTTGCTAACCCACTATATAATAATACAAAACACAAAACAAAACTATTATTATAACTAAAAAACAGTTCATTAAAGATAAATAAAAAATTATACAAAATTGCGTATTTTGTAACAAATTAAAAAAAAATAACAAAAAATATAATATATACAGAGGTAGTCATAAGTATTTACACAAAAGAGCATTTTTACGTTTTTCTTAAAAAAGGTCTCAGTACTTTTTATTGGAAGTAAATTTTGGAAAAAAAATTTTACTATTGCCTAGCCTGGAATATGCAGAAGCAAATAAAATAAAATTGGAAAAGATAACGGTTCTTAGTACTAAATAAAAAACAAATAACCATATGCTTATAAGTTGTCAAAATTATTTACACACGTTTTATTCTTTCCAAAAGTATTTACACAAGACTTAAGTCCGGTTGCAATCTTTATTTTAATTATTTTTTTTTTATTTTTACATAGTTTATTAATAAACTTAGCTAGTACTTTGTAATAACGCCTTTTAAATCAATGACCGCCTGAAATCTTTCCGGAATTGAGATAATTAAGTTTTGGGCAAATTCGGGAGTCAATTTAGACCAAATTTCAATAATTTCTTGTATAGCCTCTTCGCGTGTTAGACTTTTATCTATAGTTCTATGATATTTTATGAAAGCCCAAACATTTTCAATAACGTTTAGGTCAGGGCTCTGAGAAGGCCATGGAAGAACAGCCTGCCCTACGTTTTCTAAGAATATGGTAGGTAACCATCCTTTGTGGCAAGGGGCATTGTCGTGCTGTAAAATCCATTCACTGGTTGGAAAAAGGTTGTTTGCGGACTCAAAGGCATTGTTGTTCATAATTTCGAGATAACCAGACTGCTTTAAAGTCCCGTCTATCGGTACCAAATTGCCAAAACCGTAATATGATAGACATCCCCAAAACATCACCGTTAACCTATTCGATAACTTATTTTTCATTAATGTTAGTTTCGAAAAAATTCTTTCTGCCGACGCACTACTATGTGGCAGAGTAAATACGTAAGTAACAAATTCATATAAGTTAGGATACAAATAATTATTAAGCCTATTTTTTAAATTACCAATTTTATGCCCAAATTCTTCTGGATTTGTAATTTTAAAGATATTTTCATATGATATATCATTCATTTTTGTTTCTAATATTTTTAATTCTTATATAAATATATCAGGTTTACTTTTTCTAAAAAAGGGGAAAAAAGGGTCAAAAATCTTGAAAAGTGTCAGATTTAGTTCATTTTAGTAAGGGGGCACAAAAAGTGGCGGGGTCGCTGAAAAAGTGTCAAATTGCAACTTTAGTCGCTCAATGGTAACGCTGCTCACAACTATTTTTCCGTATATGCTACAAAATGTGCAAAATTTATAGACCTTCACAAAAAAATTTTTAAAAATAGCAAAACTATATAAACTTATAAAACAACGAAGCATATATAATCTCAATCGTCTGTTGTTGAAGGCTCCATATTTTTTTAATATTTTTACTTAAAAACTTGGCGAGATCTAATTTTGAAAACACTGAAAATTTAGTTTTTTCACGAACGATAAAAAATATCAAAAAACTCAGACTTCAAAAAGACGTAGTAATGTAACGGTACTTGCTAGAGACACATTTTTTAAGAAAGTGATGCAGAATTTTGTGCACTTTTAGCTGATGAAAAAAAATATTGGTACTCAAGAATTTCATTTTCCAATTAATTCCCATTTTAGGCATCAAAAACCCCAATGTGCGTCGGTTCCGTTGTGCTTTTTTGTCTCCGTACCTTTCACCTAAATTGCCGGCTATAATTTTTCGACCAACAATTTCTTACAAAGTTCGGGTCTTTGGCGATTATGGCCAGAACGTTTTTCTGAAAAAAGAGAAATATTAATTCTATTGTCATATATAAAGCAATCTAGGTACAAATAGAACTTACAATAGAAGCAAAATCTGCGTGGTTTTCTTCCATCTGTTTTTCGAAGTTATTACTGAAATCATACTCAAATTCTTTTTTTAATAATTAAAAGATCAAAACAAGGTGTTGGGCATATTTTTCGCTTAAAAATTGCCTATTAGTTTTCAAAAATATCACTAATCACTTTTCTTATTTTTTATTCACAAGAAATTTAAAATTTCAAATATACATATGACTTTAGAAACAATTGTGAATAGTAAGAACTTCTCCAGTATTGTCGAATTAGAATTTTAATAATATTTTTGTAATTGTAGTTAACGAAAGTTTAAATTATACTATTATAGTAAGCTTATCCGCAAGTTATAATAAAAATTTATTGCTATATGGTACCTTGGGAGAATAAAATATCTAAATAATCACAACTGATAGTGATGGTGATAATTACATCTCAAATTATACAGGTTACCCAGTGTACTCTCATTCGTTAAACATAGTGTAATTAAGAAAAGTACCACTAAAAATTATCAAATCATTCAAAGCACTTCATTAATTTAAAAAATTTTAATTTTAATTTAAATTTATGATAATTAAAATTTATTTAAGAACTCGAAAAATATTAAATATAAATTCCTTTATTATAAACAAAAAACGTTTAACTTAGATTAATAAAAGTTTAATTTATACTGATAATCATATAAATGTATAAATTTTACCTATTCATTTTCATCAATATTATTATTAATAATATTACTATTATAAAGGAATATAAATATATTTAAGTTCATGTGAATTTAAATAAAATAATTTTATAATAAATATAAATAAAAAACAAAAACAAATCTCTTATATGACAATTTTTAAAAACCTACCTAATAGTTGTTCAGATAGGTTTTTCTGCGCCACGCAGTGAGATATTTCACATATTTCTTTTCTTTAACTCAATTCTTTTTTATCAAATGTTCACTTCACGAAAGAACGGCGGTTTTAGCTTAATAAAATTATTTTAGTTTTCACTACAAATTAAAATTTTGAAAGTTTTCACTGTACAAAAGACTTTTCTTACAATTATATTTTATTTTCCGAAAGCGGTTAGTATCATTGAGTTCCTTAATTTTGCAAGGATCCTTCTGATTACGTCAATAAATTTTTTAGACCGTCGTTCGGGATGTTAAAAATTATACTACGATATATCTTCATAAAGTTCAGCTATCAGTTCAGACTCACCTTTGTTTTATTTATTCATTTAAAAAGAATTCCAAATAGTTATAATTTTGATTACTTACTTTAAATAATATTTACGGGCTAATACAGTTAATCGATTTTTTTATAATTTCAGTTGTATTCTGGCATTATCCAATAAATTTCAAACATATTCATCTTGATTTAAGCTAGTTTTGCTTCTATAGGGTGGGAAATGTAGAAGTTTAAATTTAAAAATGTTTTATTTCGGTTAGAATTTTAAAACGGTTAGAATTATTGCTAAATTTATTTCGTTGTCGTGAAGTACAATTGTTTTGGTTAGAAATGGAATATTATTTCCTCATATGGCTGCCGCGGTTGACCTCACAGTACTCCATTCGATCGAACCAATTTTCATTCACTTTTTCGAGTGTTTTGGGGTCGTTTCTCGGCAATGGCATCACGAATGTTGGCCTTCAAATGATCAATTGTCCCTGGTTTGTCGATATAACACTCTTTTTTAACGGTGCTCCACAGAAAATAGTCCAACAAATCGAATCGCCAATTAACATCACCATTTCGGATAATTAAACGGCCATCAAACGTTTGACGCAATAAATCCATTGTTTTATGCGATGTGTGGTAAGTTGCACCATCCTGTTGAAACCAAACATCGTTCACATCATGGTGCGATAGGTGTCGGCATTGACAGTAATGGTTCTGCCGTCCTCATTTTCAAATAAATATGATACCTCCGCTCCACAAGCCACACCACACAGTCTGGCTTCTGTAAGACAACGTGAATTTTACATGAACACATTTTTGGTTATTCACTTTAATTCAACGTATATTTAAGCATTTCTCATTGTAGAAAATGTGTTTTGAAGGTACAAAGGAAAGCGGCGTCATCAACAACTACTTAATGGCATGTCCGAAGTATATGCCAACCTGCGGTACATCGGCAGCAATTTGCTGAGGAGCACTCACTACATCGCCCTTATTAATGACAAATTTGCGGAGGGTAATATAGTTTTTAAACAGGATGCCGGATGATGAAGATTTAGTTTCAACTTACGAATCAGTTCTTCGTGCCATACCTTGTCAAATGCTTGCGAAACGTCGATAAAAAGGGAGGGGGAGTACTTTTTCTTTTTAACTGTGTTCTTAACAGATTTATAGTCCAGTAAGACCCCTATTTTATTTGATCGTTGTCAAATTTGGGCATCGTTTTTACTAGAGCTATCTTCCAATAATGAGGGTAATATTCGAGTCATACAATTAGGTTGAAGATAAAAAGATTAATCCTCAGGGTTATTTATCAATCCCAGGAGCTTTTTCTGAATTAGGAAGGGCAACAGTTTTGTGAACATTTCTAAAGTCGAATATTAGCGAAAAGTTAGTTAGTCACCACATGAGGTAGATCAATCGCATCTTTACTCGAATTTGGAGTGAAGACTGTTTTTAAGTGGTCAACATACAGGATTTCTTTCTCAGTATCATTTTTTGCCCAATCGCCGTTGGAGTTTTGTAAAACTAGCTTAAAGGAAAGAGGCATTTTAAGATTTCTAGCTATGCGCCACAATGAGTAGTTTGACTGTATTAATAATTTGCAAGAGATGCCAGAAGTTCTTAGAGACGTTTTGTGTATCTTTTATATTAAGGAGTGCTGTCGGCACTCCCTTCAAACAATTAACCTTGTGATAAACAACCTATTTGAGGTCTTCATTGAAATTAGATATTGAAATATAAAGATCCTTTGGAATTCTTGTTCGTATATTCTCTCTACGATGAGTGCTAAGATATTTTTTAAATTTCAATTAATACGATTGTTCACTCTTATAGTTGCATAGGTAGTTGCAGTGGCAGTAGGTTCCGTGACAATAGTAGACCAGTGCTCCGACGACAAATCCAGTGGAGCCTCAACTTGGAGCCAATCTCTAGAAATATTTTTTATCACTTCAAAATCTGTAACATATGTCTATCGCTAGGCCAATAAGTTGGTAGATCACTCGGTGCGACATCTAGAAACCATTTTTGTATATTGTACCAAATAATACTCGACCTTTAGGTGTAATCAGTTAGGATACCCAGAATGTATAATCACCGGCTGCCAGAAAACACGGATTGCCAAAATAGACGTCCCTATATTCTTCAGTAATCAAAAACCTAGGAGGCAAGTGTACTGATATGAGTAAATTTTGGTGACAGACATGATTAAAATTCCTGAACCTCTCCTTACCTGATCATTACAAACATATAACGTTTAACCATAAATCCTAAACAGATTTCAAGACTCCTAAAATTAAAACCGGTGAGTTCACTTGGTGGTTCCTTTTTAGGCACCTATTGTCGTTCGAAAACAATTCGATTTCACTACGTCGGTATACAACATGTAACTATTAAAGAATGTAAAAGTTGACATTTTCAGTGTGAAAAATATGCCATGTAATGTTGCCTTTATAAATTCTATTCAGGACTTCACTACTTGCAGCAAGTTGAAAGAAATTCTTTTATCTTTCGAAGTGTCAATCCCTTTACACGAGAATGTAATTTAAGAATGTCACCACTTATTTCATATTTTTAATTAAATTTTCCAAATGGCTAAACTTGAACAAATAAGAAAAAATTATTATTATATTATTTTTCCAGTTTACCTGATCAATACTCATAACATGTAAGTGTGAACCATATTTTTATTATACCGTTTTAAAGGCTCATTTGCTCATTTTCAACTCATATACATGGTAAGTACTAAAATTCATAATATTTAAATATTTATCTTGAAAAACATATACATACATATGTAATAGTTATGTTATTGTTTACTTCTAAAAATGGGTAACTAACTAACATTATTTATTTGTCGCATATCTTGAAAAATACATTAGGTAAATTTTATAATCAGCATTTTATTGGGCGATGAATGGGCATGTAACAATAGGCAGTAATATTTTTATTCATTACTTTTAATTACCTAAGTAATAAAATGCAAACTGTCAAAAATTTTCCCAAATAAAATAAGTAGTTGCAAAACTCATCAAAAAAATTACCTGTGCCGACGCAAATCCAATAATTGGTAAATTTTAATAACCCAAATTTTTGTTAAAAGTTTTTGACCTGAACTGATTTTTTACCTATTCATATTAGGTAAAATATAAAGAAATAAATATAACACGCATTCGGTTTTTAAATTCAGTTGAATCTTTGATTCAGTGACATTTATTTTGCAACAATTAACAAAATGCCCACAAAAAAGCACCCCTTTCCAGAAGCACACAAAATGCATTGCGTTTGCAATCCCAGAGAGCAAATGAAAGTTCGGAAGAGCGTGAAATTCGCCTAAGGACTGAAAGGAGTCGAGTTTCGACCTCTAGAGCGAAGAACGCCTTGAAGGCCTACGACAACGTGCCACAACATCAAGAGCTACTGAAACGCCTTGAAAGTCAACGAAATATTACCTCTTTAGAACGAGCTTCTGAAACGCCGTCAGAACGCGAAAGACGTCTTGAAGGTCTTCGTTGGAACATGAAGGTCGGTTACAAAGCCAGCGAAATCGTACCGAAACATCACGAGCCATGCGAGAAACGCCTTCAGGACGTGAAAGACGTCTTGAAGGCCTTCGACAACATGCGACAACCGCACGAACTATCGAGGCACCGTTGGAACATGAAGGTCGGCTACAAAGCCAGTGAAATTGTACTGAAACATCACGAGTCACAGAAACGCCTTCAGAGCGTGAAAGACGTCTTAAAGATCTTCGACAACATGCGACAACCGCACGAGCTACCGAGACACCGTTGGAATATGAAGGTCGGCTACAAAACCAGCGAAATCGTACCACAACATCACCACGCTAATAATATGGGGATAGCAAAGCACACCGGGTATTATTAGCTAGTTATCAATGAATCATAATAATAAAACTAAAATTATGAACTAATATATAAAAATTGTGAGATATTAAATATTTTAAATTGAAACTAATATTGTTATAAAGTACATGTTGGAGAACAACAAATTAATAACACGGTGCGACAGTCAAAATTCACCCAGCTAATGACATAGTGTAGTGAGTTTTGTTGAGTAGTGTTCACGCTGGCCACCCTACTTTTAAGTTTAGATTTAAGTTTTATTAAAGTGTATAAACCACCCCAGAAATTACGTTTATAATATTTCGAATTATGAAGTATAAAACAGATCACTACTCGATTCACCCCCGAAGCTAAAGGTACGTTTTGTGTACATATAAATTAATGTTAATTATTTTGGAAACTAATACTTTTGTATTTTGTTTACCCCAAATTTTTCGCAAAATATTTTATTTTATTCTCTCCCTGCTGAACCCCACATTTTGGTCCAATCGAACCGGATAATAATATTTTATGTGCAATAAATAAATTATTTTAATATTTTTTTACCCAATTTATAAGGTACGTAAAAGAAATTGTAATAGGTGCTTTAATTTGTGTTTTTAAAAAACAGGATAAAATAGTGCAGTGAAAGTGAAAGAATATAAGAAAAGAAAAGCATAAAAAGTAAACAAATCGAAAATATACAAACAACATAGTGTTTTAATATAGTCGTGTTGTTGTTGCATACTCCTTTTATAAACAGTTGGAAGATTGTCACAAATTAAGGTGGTCGCTGTTTTTATTGACTATATTGTGCTTTTGTCGCGATATTTGTGAATATTATATTCTTTCACTGATATAAAACGAAATATATATATTTTTTAATATTTTTCAATTGAGATTGTGATAATTTTATCACAATAATATATACAAATATTTTTATGATATTTTAAATTAATAGTTTGATATTTTGTTACAATATAAAATAATTTCATTTGTTTTAAATTCTATTTAAATTTCGATTCCTTTTTTGAATTTTGTTTTAATATTGCTTTAAATTTTGTAATTAATAGTGATATTTTCATACACTTCCGATTGAATTTTCTGTTTTTCAATACCCCCTCTTCTTTGGAGTTTTTCTTCATTAAAATTAATTTAATTTGAAATTTTCGAACGATTTTTGAATTTTTCAGCTATAAATCAATTACAAAAATCGGAATTTTGGTAGTAAAAATGGCCGCATTAAGGAATTTGAATAGAAATTACAATCGCAAAGCGGACTTGGAAAGCTTTATTCAGGCTATTCCCCGAGAGGAACATTCAGTTCACTTAAAAGTTTGCAACGGACAATTAATGATTGTATAACGAATTTGTCGTTGTTGGGCATCAAAACTCAGAACTGGGATATCATCTTTGTTTATATTTGCTCCACTAGACTTCCTGAACACACCCTAGGTCTTTGGGAACAGTCTCAGGGGCCTTGCTCGGACCTACCTAAGTGGAGCAAAATGGTTGAATTCCTGATTGCCCTATACCGAACTCTGGAATCAGTTTCGGACATTATCGGCAGCCACAATTTTACCCAGGCTACTGATAGCCCCCGAAAATTCAGAGCATATGGGACTGTTGCCCCGAATATAATCCAAAGAAAACTTCCAGTTTGCAGCGAAAATCATCCCATTCGTTTATGTTCGGACTGTTTAAGAATGACGGTTAGTGCTCGTTTGGCAACCGTTAGGAAGCATAAATGCTGCACAAATTGTTTGGCAGCCTCGCATGAGTTCAAGAGATGCCAGAGCTCAAATGTTTGCAATATTTGCAAACAAAACCATCATTCGCTACTTCATCATATCGAATCTTCCCCCGGGAGAAACCGAGGACTGGAACTAATCCCGCTAACTCTTCTACCCATATAGTTCTCCAGAAATCCCTCGGCCTTCTCCTGCACAAAAGCGAAATTAAGTGGATAATGGCCCATCTACATCCGCTGCTGCTCAACCTTCTCAGAACTTCGCTACCCGACTACAGTCTACCCCGTCTTCAACAGTTCTATTAGGAACTGTTAATGTTAACATAGAATCGAATCATTCGATATTTTCTGCGAGAGCTCTGATAGACCCAGCGTCTCAAGCTACTTTCATCTCTCGGAAGTTGCAACAGAAGCTAGATCTTTAAACCTATTCGGCACCTGCTGCCGCTGTTGTGGGCCTTAACGGCGCAGTGGTAGCAAACTCTAGAAAAGTTTGTATTTGTTCAGTATAAATTTTACTTTTATTTAATTTTTATAAATTTTACTAATTAATTTTAAATTGACCTACGGAATTGAATTCTATGTTTTGTGTTTGTTAATTTCTATTTTTCAATTTGTTATTTACTTCAATTTTGTACTTTTCTATTTACTGAATATTTAAAGTAACGGGATAATCGTTCGATTTCTTTTTTATATTTTGTTTTTGTAAATAATAATTCAACATTCTCCTAGCTGTAAGAAGTTTTTAATTTTTTTAATAAATAAGTCAGTGCATTATTGAACACGAAGGTGTAAAGTTGTTCTTACTGGACAGTATTGTTTCACTACAGTCTCCCATTGATCCATCGTTTAAATTGACCACGGAAGCGTATGTTGTTGAACAGCTCACTGGTCAATTACCCACATGCTCCTTAGCGAAGTATGCTGATTTTGATGCACCTGAACTCCCGCTAACAGATTTTAAATATTCCCATATGGATTTGCTCTTGGGTGGAGATGTATACTCCCAGATAATGCTTTCTGCAGTTCGAAAAGACCCCAAAAACCCTTTAATCGCCCAACGAACCGTTTTTAGTTGGATTGTAACTGGCAAAACACGTCAGTCAAACTCGTTTCCATTTAAGTCCAAATTCCCTATGGACTTGAGTCTTGGTTCATCTTATAAAGGTGCATTTGCTCACAATGTGAGATTCGATTGCCACAGAGCCCCGAGGTTAAAACCTAATACGAGGGAGTTATTGGGGAATACCCTTCCTAGACGACTCGCGGACGATGACTCTATTTTATTGTCCTCCTAACTAATAGTCACTATTTACCCCATTATGTCGTTTTTAAATCACATAATTCATCTTTTCTATCCGAATATCCACTAGATTCCGAATTTTTGAAATTGTTAGACGCCAGCACCGCTAAAACTCTGGGTTCACGTTGGAATGCGAGCATTGATACATCTGCTTCAAGCCAGCTCCAACGCCCTATTTCTCTAAAGTCACAAAACGTTCTGTATTGTCTCAAATAGCCAAAGCTATTTGACCCCGTTGGCTGAGTGGCACGTAAAATCGTAGTTGCTAAGATTATTATGCGACAAATTTGTAAAGGCAGAACAGATTGGGAGGAATGTTTGGAACCCATGACGTTTGACGGATGGCTTGAGTTTGTCGATGATTACTCGTTCATCGACAGAATTGGTTTAATTTTAACCCTCAGTGTGAAGTGCAACTTCATGCAATTTGTGATGCTTCAGAGCAAACATATGTTGCCATCCTGTATAGGTAGAGTCGTAACCCCGTTTGGTGAATTTGTCACCCACTTGCTTGCTGTCAAAGTAAAAATTGTGCCTGTAGAAGCGTAAACTTTACCCCGTTTAGAGTTCTGCGATGCAACTCTATTGGCAAAAAATGGTATTTTCACTTCGTAAGAAGCTGAATCTTACCAGATCTTACCTTTATGGGACAGTTTCGACTATCGCTCTGTCCTGGCTTCAAAAAACCCCGTGCCATTGGCCAACTTTTGCGGCAAATCGAGTATCGTTTATCGTGGACCAGGTAGGCACTGACATTTGGAATCACGTGGAATCTACATAATGTTGATACCCTACTCGTCGGAAAACCTATCAAGAGACCTCGTTGTTGGCGGTTTTGTTATCATTACTTATGAAAACTAGGTCGAATCGAATGGTTTTATTTCGTTCCTGATTAGAAGTGCAAGTGGTCGAAATTCGAACTGCCAATAGCGTTCTAATATGGACAATTGAGAAGCTCGTGCTGATCCCTTACTAAGAGCAAAACTAATTCGTTTTCTTGTTTTTTCTCTGTTGTTTGTCGTTTTCATTTACAGTTCATCCAATACCCCGTAGGCTAATTGTTGAACGCCTGAGAGGCAAACACCGCAGAAAATAAATGTTGGCAACGAAAAGCAGTCTTCTCCTACAGAACGCAGATAAAGAGCGCAACTCACAACCTGCTCATTGAAATTATCTTTTTTATATTCAATCATTTTTTACCTTTATACAAGGAATTTATATTATAGTATCATGCTATTATTACCCCTGAATTGTTAATTTTGATCTCTGGCCAGGTGACTTCTCGGTCCTCTTGTTGCAAGGGGGCGGGATGTTCACGCTGGCCACCCTACTTTTAAGTTTAGATTTAAGTTTTGTTAAAGTGTATAAACCACCATGTAATTACGTTTATAATATTGTGAATTATGAAGTATAAACGAAAAGAGATCATTTACCCCCCAAGTAGAACTCAAAAATGTTTTTTTACATTACTCGAATCCTCCAAACTTGTTTTATTTGATAGAAACGGTTCTTATGATCTTTTCACTCAAAATTATTGATTACCCAAATATTTGTAACCTATTTTCAAAATCCAAAGTGTTTTGAAAAGGGGACAGATGAGCCTTTAAAAAAATGGTGTACATAAGCATATGGTTCAAACTTACATGTTATGAGTTTTGATCGGGTAAACTTGGAAAATATGTTTTTTTTATCATTTTTTCAAGTTTCGCTATTCTTAATTGGAAAACTTAATTAAAAAATATAAAATAAGTGATGACATTCGGAAAATGCATTATCTCGTGAAGAGATTGACTCTTCGTTTGATCATTCGGGCAAAAATTACCGTAGTTATTATTCAAATAGTACAACAGTCGTGTTATATTTTTTATATATGTCATCTATCAAATGAACTTTCAGTTCAAAAATTTTCAAAAGTTTTGATGGATCTTGATTGTTTATCGCAAAACGTGTCAATTTCACGTTTGCACGACTACCAGAAGTCGGCTAATATTTGTGTTTTTTGAAAATATTATTATTTCCCTTTGCGCATACATTGGCCAACTTCTGGAAGTCATGCAAACGTGAAATTGACAGATTTTCCGATAAACAATCAAGATCCATCAAAACTTTTGAAAATTCAAAAATGTTTGAACTAAAAGTTCAGCTGACCTTATAAACGCAGTTTGCAATGCAACACTGCTTTGCCAAATAATGAGAAACTTTTGATCCTTGCATCACTTCAAATTTTTGTATAATTTAATTTTTTGAAATGAATATTCAGAAAAATTTGTTGTGTTTATGAACACTACGCACTGCATCGAATCATTTAAAAAAATATATAAGTTAAGAACAATTCTTATTTTTCCATATAAAAAGTAATATAAAAATATGCAGACATGATGTATTTTTTAACAAAATAACAACAACAACAAAATAAAAGAATCTCAAATTGAATTAAAATAATATTTCAATATTTCTTGTTCCCACAATTTGGTCAAGCAAAGCGTGAGAATTCATATGTCAGCAAGTGTATCAAATATTTTTGTCTACACGCGCCAGACAGTATGAAATTCAATATGCGTTTTGCATTGAGCAAACTGTGGGAAATGTTTTTTAATTTTTTTTTACATTTTAAGTAAATTTGGTTTGTATTTTTTTTATTATATTATTTTTATTATAAATAGAGTAGCTAATAATAATAAACTTTACTTCACTACAATCATTCAATTTGTTTGATTTAACGCTCATCTTGGTGAACCGCATTGATAAGCTGAAGTAAATACTCTTATCCTTGTGAACTACTCGGATAACTTCCATTCTTTTTTATATTATATTTTGCCATCAAGGCAAACGAGCCTTGAAAGGAACATTTGGCGACCGTGACAGGATTATAAAAAAGAAAAAATGGAGCAATCATCAAAGCTTCTGCGCCAGCTTAAATAGACTGGAGAAAATATTCAACCTTAATACGAATTTTTAGCAAGGATTCCAGCAGCCGTAAAACCCCAGCCTATTACGCAGACCGACTGAAGCGTTTTCAAGAAGCCTGGGGTGTGTTTGATGACTTGGATAACACACTGCGGAACCTAAAGGACCTCGACAAATCTGATGAGTATTACACATCAGATTATTACTCTAAATTTCAAGCCCTGGCGTCCAAATATAGCTCGTTAATGGAACGTGAGCTTGGAAACCAAAACCTAACATCAGACGACAAAGGACTCCTTCAGCCCAGAAGCAAGTCACCAGCAAGTGGAACTGGTGGGCACGATGGTCAGACCGATCTGGTTACGACTCAAAGAGATATGTTTGCCTCGAGCAGAACAATCAGTCAGCGATCATCCAGCTCACAAGTGCCAACAAAAAATCAGCCAAATTTAGCCAAAGAAGCATTGACGAGGCAAAATACATTACCCTTGCCTATGATCACCATCACTAAATTTGACGGCGATTACATGAAGTGGTCATAATTTTCAGACTTATTTAAAAGGATTGTCAATGAACAGCAGATGTCTGACGCTCATTAAATGTGGTATTTTAAGACCATCAACCATCTTTCTATAACTGAAGAGAATTACCAAGCGGCATGGCGGTTGCTTGATGATCGATACAACAACCAATGTGTTATGGTGGCTACGGCAATTCAAAGGCTGCTCGATCAGCCCTCTGGAGCTTGCTCATTGAGTAGCATTAAGCGGTTGCACGATACAACAAAAGAGTACCTGGCAGCTCTCTCGAAAAACTAGACAAAACCGTTCATACTCAGTATGAACAATCTATGTCTAACCCCAAAGAGTTACAATCAATCATCCAATTCCTCACTTTCCTCGAGAACTATTTCCATACTCTTGAGGCAATGGGATATAAGGAGCGAATGTTTCCCAGCAATTACAAAACCTGCGCACTTGTAACACATGAGTTTGCCCGATGCTTCATGTGTAAGCGAGATTCTCATCCGTTATATCGCTGCAAGGACTTTATACTACTCAGCCCTACAAAACGGCAAAACAGAAATTATGTGTCAACTGTTTCAATAGTAACCACTCATCAAAAGATGTACCATTTTAGGCCGCTGACAGAAGTGTGGAAAAACGCACCACACTTTAGTTCATTTGGAACAAATGTCACAAATGCGCACAAAACCAAGTACATCCTACAAATCAATCGCGACACTTCAATGGAACAGGCGACATCCCTTTTTACCACCCGATTCTTAAAAGGCAAAGGTATAGCAGTTAGTTACGCACACAAAAAATCCTATGTCCTTTTAGGAACAGCGTTGTTAAAGGTTAAAGCTAATGGTTTGGAAACCATGCAGAGCAATCCTGGACTCAGGATCACAAGTCAACCTAATAACCGAACGATTAGTGGCACGGTTAGGACTCCCAGCAAGTGCTACATTCATATCAATCAACGGTATTGGAAAAAACCGAACTAAGGTTCAACACCGAGTCAGCGTTATCATCCAATCCCGACTCAACAACTTTTCAGCACATTTAGAGGCATTTGTATTGCCGCAAATAATTGCTCCTCAGCCTGCTCAACCTCTTCATATTGATAAGTGGTCAATTCCCAGCAATGTAACTTTGGCTGACCCAACCTTCAACCGTCCAGACAAAATTGATATCCTATTAGGAGCGGAATATTACCATCAATTGCTCGCTATTGGGCAAATTAAATTGTCTGATAACCTTCCAGTGCTGCAAAATACAACTTTAGGCCGGATAGTATCAGGAAAAGTATCGGGCCAACAATTGTCAGTTGCAGCATGCGGGGTCTTGACTGAAGATGATAAAAAGAATATAGCTTGAACGATTCTGAAAATTGGAGGAGAATGAAAGCACACAACAACAATTATCACCTTATGATGCACAATGTGAAGCACACTTCAATCAACACACCACACGTGAAAAAGACAGAAAATTCATCGTACGACTTCCATTCTGTGCGGAAACATCTACCCTGGGAGACTCACTCAGCATCGCGTTTAACCGATTTCTCTCGTTGGTACGCAGACAATCAAAAGATCCTTCATTGAAAGAACAATATGCACAATTTATAAAGGAATATGAAGCTTTAGGGCATATTACCAAAATCGCTATAGAGAAGGTAGAAGGGAGTAAATACTTTATTCCTCATCACTGCGTACTTCGACCTGAAAGCAGCTCCACCAAACTTCGAGTGGTATTCGACGCTTCATCGAAAACATCATCTGGAAAGTCGTTGAACGATATTTTGCACATCGATATAGAAAAGATGTACCGTCAAATATGGATCCATCCTAAAGACAGACAATATCAGATAATCCTGTGGCGAAAGAACGTCATTGAACCAATAAGCTATTTCAAATTGAACACCGTTACATATGGAACCAGACCAGCGTCATACCTGGCAATAAGATGTTTGAAGGAAATAAGCCATGGCAAGATACATTATCCCTTAGCAGCAAGCTTTTTGGAAAAGAAGTTTTATCTTGACGATGGACTAGCTGGAGCCGACAGCTTAACCATAGCACTAGAAACTCAGCGGCAACTCCAGTAAGTCATGGCAGGATGCGGATTTAATTTACCAAAATGGTGCGCTAAACACTCAACTACTCAGTAACATCCCTGAAACTGATCAAGAAGTCAGCCTCGACTCCTGTACGGATAAGACCGAGTACACAAAAACGTTAGGCTTAGCTTGGCTATCCAAATGTGACCAACTTAAGATTAAAGTCAACATCCAACCAATCAAGGCTGTAACTAAAAGAACAGTCACCTCAGATTTAGCACGCATTTTTGATCCGTTGGGTCTCTTATCACCTGTAGTCATCAGGGTCAAAATGTTTGTCCAGGAGTTATGAACCTTGAACCTCTCTTGGGACGAAGCTGTTCCTTCGGAATTTGATTCTCGCTGGCGAAACTTTCGAAGTAATCTTAAAGAACTCGAAAGCTTTCAAGTTCATCGGCATGTTTTCAAGGGTGAGATTTCCAACAACACTCAACTTCACGTCTTTACAGATGCATCAGAGAAGGCATATGGAGTTGCAGTTCATATCAGAATGATTCTACCTAATAAAACTATAATTGTATACTTGCAAACAAAACCTTTCCAAGGCTGCAGTTATGCGCTGCTCAGTTAGGATCTACCTTAGCTGCAAGAGTTAAACAAGATTTGGACATGAATACCGTACCAACGTTCTATTAGACTGACTCAAAAATCGTGTTAACATGAATAAACTCTAGGTCATCCTCTTTCCATACGTTTGTGGCAAATCGAATAACTTCAATTCAAGAAAATACGGCACACGAACAATGGCGACATGTAAGTTCCAAAGATAATCCAGCGGATATCATATCTAGAAGACTAGAACCTCAACAATTACAACAAGCACCGCAATGGATGTATGGTCCGTTTTTCCTTCATGGAAACGAAAAACATTGGCCTCCAACTTTTTGTCAAACTTCTCAAGCAACAATTTGTGAAATGAAACAGAACTCTAAAAGTTTGCAGTCGAGTGCGGAAACCCGTTGCATAGCATAAACCACCGAAACTCATTTAAAACGATTCAACGAATCATGGGATCTGTTTTAAGATTCATAAAAAACCCTAAAACTATCAAGGTAGATGGACAAACCCGGTCAACTCTTACACCTTTCGAGCTTCACGATGCGTTGGCCATCATTGTTCGAATTACACAGCAGTCAAACTTCAAGGAAGATATTCAACAATTACAAAGACAAACAAAACTCAAAGCATCAAGTCAAATTAAAAGCCTAGCACCATTTTTGGATAAAAATTATATCTTAAGAGTCGGTGGCAGATTATAAGCATCTACGTTGAGCTTTGATGCAAAACACCCAATGCTGTTGCCATATAACGACATAATTAGCAGACTAATATTCGAGTCAATACACAAGGAAAACAAACATTGTGGTCCTACAGCAGTCCTTGCAACCGTAAGACAACGCTTTTGGCCCATCAAATGTAAACATTTAGCACGAGAAACTGTTCATCGATGTGTATTCTGCGCAAAATCAAAACCAAAACTTCTTCAGCAAATAATGGGAAATTTGCCTAAAACAAGGGCGACTTCAGCAAGACCATTCATCAATGCAGGAGTGGATTATTGTGGCCCAATATGGGTTCACTTTAAAACTAGAGGAAAACGACGCCAAAAGGCGTATATTGCGGTCTTCTGTTGCTTTTCTACGAAGAGAGTTCATTTAGAACTAGTAACAGACCTTACAACCAATGCTTTCATTGGGGCCTTAAAAGGTTTATAAGTCGTAGAGGTCACTGTCAGAATCTTTATTGCGACAACGCAACAAACTTTGTGGGAGCTCGCAATCAACTAGCAGAATTGTCAACTAACTTATTTTCTACACCAGCTCAAGAAAAAATTCAACGAGAATGCGCGGATAGAAACATTAATTTCCATTTCATTCCTCTGCGTTCCCCGCATTGGACTATTGGAAGCCGCACTCAAGTCCGCCAAAAGGCTTCTGGTTAAAGAAATCGAAAACGCATCCTTGACCTGTGAGGAAACGGAAACCGTAGTTATAGAGGTTGAAGCGATCCTCAACTCGAGACCAATTGCACCATTGTCGAGTGATCCCAGTGATGAGGCGGTCTTAACCCCTGGCCATTTCTTAATTGGAGAACCTTTGACAGCTCAATTTGAGGAAACAGCACAATCAGCATCAACCTCTTTAGTAAAACGATGGGTATTGGTTTTTCGAATAAAACATAAATTCTGGAATCGATGGTCGATGGAATACCTCAATGAACTTCAGCAGCGGAATAAGTGGCAAACCAAGTCTCAAAATTTGCCACTTGGCGCCATAGTCGTAATCAAAGATAATCCCGTCACCTGTCATGACATGGCGGCTCGGTAAAGTAATCGAAACATACCCCGGGCCAGCTGCTATTAAAACATCTACCGGTGTCATTAAGCGAGCAAATCATTTACTAGCTCCGCTTCCTTTGGAAGCACCAATAACTAATGCCGAAAATAAAAACCCAGATATACAGCCACTCGTTAAAAGTAGCAGGGCATCCAACGACAAAGATAAAAATCTGCATCCTCCAAAACGCTCCAATTTCACCACTACAAGCATGCCAACGCTATTAGCATTGTTCGTTCCATTGGTAATGTGATCTCAGGTTACTTACACACAAATCACTAGTAATCATGGGTTACATTTTGAATATATTGGTCAAATCAAGCCGATCATTTCAAAAGGTGCACCCATATATAGCTGTGAAATACACTTATTTAATAATAAATTTGACCAAAGTTGCAATATAGAGTTGATAACCAATAACAACGTGTGGTACCAATTATATAAAAAGAATCAGTGGCTGGTGGCAACCAAACAATAACTTAAATTACGTCAGTGTGCAAAGGAAAAAGTAGTTACAATTTTTTGCAAGGTACAGGGGTGCTCACAATACCGGCAGGATGCAGCGTGAAAAACAATATGATCACGATTCACGGGCACCAAACTATCACATCAAGTTTGTACCAATCCCATACAAGCAACGGGATGTCATTCTCCCAGTTAGGCCAGAATTTAAATAACTTGACACAACCCTTACTATACCTTTCGAGTATTGAGGACATAAACCGATTGAAGAAAGAAGTCAAAGCGCAGCTACACGATATACCAACAACAATAGCCGATCATAAAGCACACGGTTTGGTGGTCAGTTATACAGGACTTGCTCTCATTTTAACAATCATCATTATCCTTCTTATAAAAACATTACTGAAGAGAAGAACTAAGTCTACCCCTGGAGCACCAGAGCCTGCGCCGAGGGCAACCTGGATATCTCTTTAGACCCAGGAGTTTGATACTACAATTTAGTGAAATATAAATTGCCTGATATTAATGCTAACCTACTAAAATTCGTGGTCCGCTGGGGGCCGCAATATGTTAATTCTTTAGAATTCTTTTATTTTTGGCAACAAAATAAAAGAATCTAAAATTGAATTAAAATAATATTTCAATATTTCTTGTTCCCACAATTTGGTCAAGCAAAGCGTGAGAATTCATATGTCAGCAAGTGTATCAAATATTTTTGTCTACACGCGCCAGACAGTATGAAATTCAATATGCGTTTTGCATTGAGCAAACTGTGGGAAATGTTTTTTAATTTTTTTTTACATTTTAAGTAAATTTGGTTTGTATTTTTTTTTATTATATTATTTTTATTATAAATAGAGTAGCTAATAATAATAAACTTCATTTCACTACAGTCATTCAATTTGTTTGATTTAACGCTCGTCTTGGTGAACCACCTTGATAAGCTGAAGTGAATACTATTATCCTTGTGAACTATTTGGATAACTTCCATTCTTATTTTATATTATATTTTACCATCAAGGCAAACGAGCTTTGAAAGGAACAACTACGGTAGAAGGAGAAATTAAAACCACTCCACCCAACCCAATATATTGCTGACCTTACCCATACCCAATGGCATTGAAGGAGGAGATTGAAGATCAGATAGAAGAGTCAGGAGAAAAAAAAATACAGAATGGTTGTCGATTACAAAAAATTTAACCAGGTTACGGTACCAGATCGTTATCCCATACCGGGGATCAACGAGGTGTTGGTGAATCTTGGAAGAAGCAAATTTTTCAGCGTCCTAGAATTGAAATCCGGATTTCATCAGATTCCCTTAAAGAAGAGGATATACCGAAGACCGCACAGTGCGAATTTTTGGGATCAGAAGTCGATTTGGGTTTTTTTGTCGGTATAAACGGAATCAGGACCAACCCAAAGAATATGGAAGCAATAGCCAAAAACCTCGAAGGAGTTGCAATCACTTCTCAGTACAGCGGGATATTATCGAAAATTCATTAGGAACTCTGCACAAATTGCAAAGCCGCTAACCAGCTTATTTATTTATTGTAATAATTGGCATAGCACAACAAGATATAAATCTTATAAGTGATAGTGCTATGTTTAGAATCAATAAGATAGACATACATAATTGGTCATTACAGCCCTTCTCACACCACTTATGTTGTGTGTGTTAATTTTATATATGAGTGGCGGGACCTACATTTTAAAGTCGACCCCGAACGACAGTTTTTTGAGAAACTTTTCATGGCAATTTTGTATTTTCTCTCAGAGTTTTTGCCAGAAATCTGCTGAGGGGAAGTCGCCGAAGAAATACTTTTTGTATTTTTGTTTTGATGTCTGGCCTGGGGCTCGAACCCTGGCTTTTCGTCTAATAAGCCAACACACTACCTACTAGACCAAAATGGTATTATTTAGAAAAATCAATTTAAAAATGTAGTTTAAAAAATTAGGAAAAAAATATAATATAGATATAAATCTAAACCTATAGATATAAACCTAAAAATAAAATCACAGAATTTATGAAGTTAAAGGGTGCTAATGTCGTAAAAATTTTAATTATGAAAATAATTTAAATAACTCGTTTGCATTGCCTAAGACTAGTGGTGCGTATAAAGAACTGACGCTGTGACAGAAAAGTTTTGAATCGTTGCTGAATAATCTTCATACCCCGGTAGGATCTAGCAAACTTAATTTGACAAAATAAATATTTCGGCTGTTTCGTGTAAATTATTTTATGAAGTAGAATAAGAAATAAGATTCAACTTCAACAGACTATCAAATTTTATACTAAAAATCTGGTAAGCTAAATGAGAAATGTGATCACGACGCAGATTTGACAAAGGCAATTTTATTTCCCCTGATGCTCAATTCAGGTACGACAAATTATCTGTTGGGCCACGAAAGTATAATACATTTAGATTTAGAAGGATTGATGCATAGTCCATTAGCTGAGGCCCAGCTAAATCACGATTAATATAATCCAAACAAGAATTAATATTCTCCTTAGGAGTACTAGTATAAAGCTGCACATCATCAGCATACATATGGACATTACAGTTAACCAAAACAGCTAGTAGATCATTTATATACATAAAAAAACAGAGGCCCAAGTATTGACCCCTGGGGAACGCCTCTACTAATATTAAGTGGATCTGAAATATTGTCATTAAAATGAACTTTTTGAAATCTGTTTATTAAATAAGAATAAATTAGATTACATACAGAATTAGAAAAATAAAACTGCTTCTGGATTTTTTTCAATAGAACGTTGTGATCGACTGTGTCAAAAGCCTTGGTGTGATCAAGCAGAACCGAAAACGCTACACTATTTTCATCTAGTTCCGACCTAAGATCCTCAACTGCATTTATTAGAGCGGAAGTACAACTCCTATCTTTCATGAATCCCGACTGATATCGGGAATTGCGACACTCCGGATAATTATTGATTTGTCTGGCTATAATATTTTCCATTACCTTGGACAAAAAAAGCAAGGATAGCAATTGGCCTGAACTCATTGTTAGTTTTGGGAGTGGAAAGGATTTTAGCTAATTTCCAATGCTAAGGAAAAGTAGATTTAGTCAGAATTGTATTGAATAAGTGAGTATAGTATGGCAAAAGTTTAGGGGTCAGAGCTTTCAAGAATAAAGGATCTAAATCGTCAGAACCAATTGCATTCGATTTTACCGCTGAAATACATTTCAAAACCTCGAACTGATTTACGCAACGAAAACTAAGGAATATTGTGGTGGAACACAACAAAGGTCATCATACAAGTTACCGATAGACGTTGGAATCTTATAATTTACGAACAGCTCATTAAGCTTATTCACGTCTACATCAATATCGGTTTTAGGACATTTTCGGTCAATTTCTATTTCACGAATTACATTCCATTTAGACTTGTTGTCCATTGCTTTGGAAGACTTTCCACCATAATACAATGCTTTCGCAATTTTTATGCGCCTGGTAAATTCCGTCCGTGCGAATTTATGTAAAGCTTTCAGATCATCAGCCCTAAATATCTTTCTGTAAGCACTATCCCTCTTCTCAATAAGAGCTTTTATTTCCGTATTAAACCACGGCTGTTGTTTTAGTTTGATGCGCTTGGTTTTGAAGGAACGCACCAGTCATAGAGCAGACGCACTTTTTCCTTAATAAACGATAATTGGTCATTCGCATTACCCAGTGTATATACCTGGCCCCAAGATATGTTATTCAATTCAATATTCACAGTTGTATAATCTAAGTTCCTAAAATCACGAAAAATAATATATTTGTCCACAGCACAAGTTACAGATATATTATAATTAAGGAAGAGAAGATCATGGTTGGAGAAACAAGAAGCAGAAATTTGGTCATACCCTTTCAATGTGATTTACAAATACAAGATCATCAAGCTACTGGACGTTGAATGGAAGTGTGTAGGTGTTGATACATTTAAGGGCTGAGATGAAGTGAAATCATTGGTCCAATAAGCGGATTATCAAGTAGAAGGTTGTTATTAAAGTCACCTACGATAACTATATCGTCATGTTGAATGGTAATATCCTCAAGAATGGAAACAAAAGGAACAAGATTCAAACTAGAATTCTGTCTATATACACAACCCAGAAGAAGTTTCCGGTTATCGCCAGTTGAAATTTCTAGAAATAAATATTCAATTTCACTTCCAATGTGGGTTAATAATTTTTCCTTGCAAAGTATACCGTTACGAACATAAATCGCAACTCCACCACCCCTAGCCCTGTTCTCAGTACCTGGTCTTGAAGATTTACGGATAACCACGTTTCAGAAACGCAAATAACGTCAATACCAGCAGGCACAAAAAAATACCTAAATTCGTCAATTTATTTAAGCTTTGAGCATTTATGTGGACAATGTTGAGACCTGCTCTTTATTTGCAAGAACTCTTATCATCTTATACACACAGTCTCTGGAATTAGAACCAGTAGAATTTATGAAATCGTATGAAATTTTTGGCAATGCGTTCAAAATTTAGATCTAAAGCAGAAGTTGTAATAATTAGCGTTCAAATATAAAGAAGTTATATAATAATAAGGTAATAAGGTTAATAAAAATCAGGAAAAGTCTTGGGTGTTCAAGCAACATGTCTGGAAAATAAGTTATTAAGGCTGTCCATATCAACTATTAGTATAAGGTTATCATTCGTATTCTTTTTTATATATACACTACCTCTCAGAGTGAACGCAGAAGATAACACTTTTTTTCTTTTTGAGGCAAATTGCCGTGCTCAATATTTTGAAATTGGTCAGAGTTAAGTTCTCGTTACATAGAACTTTTCTTCTGAGGTGAGACCAATATTCCTAAGGCGGAAGACAAAACCATTGTATAGTTTCCTGTAGTTTGCCATGGATTTCAAGAAAAAGTTCCTATCGTATGCAGACCACAGTTTCACAATAATAGCGGCATCTTTAGAGTTCTCCCTACGTTTGTTGTTGTGGTTGTTTAGGCGATAGATGGATTGAATGCTTGGTACAGGTATATTTATGGCGTTACATATTTTTTTAAATATTTCCTGTAGGTTTTCGTCCTGGGAGTATGGGATTTCATTGATCCTAAGCTCGGATGAAATAGGGTAATTCTCCTGTTGCCTTAATTTTACCTTGAGGTCACTTATTTCCTCGCGCACATAAGTGGTGTGACAAACTAGAACGTTGTACAATGTTCTCAAGAACGGTTATTCTTTCAGTAATGTTTGATAACTTATTTTCAATTATACTGTAGTTTTCGCACAGATCACCAATTAGCTTCTCTTTAAATTCCTTAAATTTGAAGTCAATTGTGTGCAGAATTTTCTCCGTAAAATTTTCAACCTGCTGCCCATACAGTTTAATAGTTTGAACGGATAGTCCACTAGTGAAGACCGAGAAAAACTTGCCCCATTCATTTCGTGAACGTCTGTTAGGCGTTTATTGGCAGGTTGGTGGTCGGTTTTCAGTATTATCAACTGCTTGCATTTCAATTTTATTGTTATTTTTGGGTTTTGATTTGTTACTATTGTTTTTCCCGATTTTTAATCTTTTCTCAGGTTTTACATCGGAATGATAATTTTGTATTTAAAATTAACTGTGAATACTCTTTGCGAACGGACGTGTTTTTTGAATGCTCTTGAAAAAGTGTGCTTTTTTATAATTATATAATTCCAAACTTAAAAAAAAATCATAATCTAACTTAAAAAACAAAAAGCTACAAATTGATGCCAAAATCGTGCTAAACTACCTTTTGATAATGAATTTACTAAATATTCATAATTAAACAAATCTCATAAACAAATCTCAAAAACAATCAAAATAAGCAATAGCAGAAGAAAAAAAATAAAAAAAAATTAATACCACTCTCTGTTACACATGTAAAATGCAATTACAACAACTGCTTTTGTAAAATGTTATAGTTGTAATTCAAATTACCACTTCTCCCCCTGTTGCCCTTTATCCGAGCCTACATATTCGAGCATGTATGGAGAGAGGAAAACAAATTGGAATTGTCAAGTATGTAAACCACGATCCAAATCTACCAACACTTTGTATCAGACTGCCGTATTTGAAGAGAAAAACCAACAACGCAAATTAAGAGATGATAATGAAGATTGTGAAGAAAACAGAGCAAAAATATTCAAAGATTCACTTTCTCTTAACACTGTAAACTCGACCTTAAGCCCAAAGTCCATACCATCCGTTTCATTGCGTTACATGCATATACCGAAAATATAGAATGATTGTAGTTGATTGTGACAAGTTATAGAAGAAAAAGCATTGAATGCATAGGCGCATAGAATGCATCAAGTAGGTTTACTTTTCTATGCGACTCATGCAGTGTTGGAAAATGTCAGCAGTTTTTTTAAACTTGGCATGCCAAATTATATACTATTGTGAATGGTTTCTATAAATATGTTTAAATAGTGCATTATGTTTTTAGATGAAAGTAATGAAACGCGTAAACTAAAGCAAACACGCAAACATGCGCCTTGCATTACATGCGATTCTTGCTTTCTATGCCAATTTTATTGCAAGTTAAACACATTGCGTTTATGCGACTGGTTTTTTGTTTTGATCAGCTGTTGTGGTAAACAACAAACAAGCGAACAAGAACATTTTTGGGAAAAATAGAAAATCGAATTGTAATTTTAAAAGAAATTATGGCATTAATTACAAATTTATGAGTTTACATATATGATATTTTGACATTTGAAAAACACTCAGAACATAAAAGGACAGGCCAATTTAGAGGGAGAAAAACTGTTTTAAGTTTTGCGAAGTAAATGTGTTAGAAGCAACAGAGTGAAAACTGGCGGATAAAGTAGAAAAATTAAATGTAAACACATTTATTTTGTGTTAAAAAGGGAAAATTTGGAATATTTTTAAATTTCTTCAATGAAAAGTTTAAAGATTCTTAAATATTTAAATATTAATCGAAATGTGGGTAAATTTCGGTCACAATGAATACAGTTTCTTGTGCAAGAGGTAATTAAGAAGCTAAATATTATAAGATCAAAATAAGACGTATTGCTCATAAAAAATTTTTCTTGGTGAAAGTTGCCAAAATTTTTTAATTTCTTGAAAGGAAAAATTAAAAATTGTTATTAGTTGTTTTTATTATTAATAGTTTTACACAAAAATTACATTGTATTGTGCTGTTAAGGCCTACGAAAATCCTCAAAAGAACACAAGACGAGTGTTTTCAGTTAATTTATCCTCCATTTTTCTTGTTTACAAATTAATAAATTCAAAATAGATGACACTCAGTACATAAAAACAATCATATATACATGCATATAAACAATCATCATATCGTTAGTATAATTCGCAAAGACACTAAGTCCACTTTTTTCCAAAATTGAGATTTTAATGCAAAACGATAACACTATACCAAATACATATTTTACGACAAAAAAATGTCAGTATGTATAAAGTTTCTTCCTCAAAAGTACATGATTGACTTTATCGAAGGCCTTGCTGAAATCCGTGTAGATAACGTCTGTTTGTTGCTGTTGAAAAAATCCTCGATACACAACTGTTGAGAGATGAAGCAGGTTTGTTGTAGTAGAACATTTTTTTCTAAAACCGTGCTGATAAGGAGATATCAAGGTAGAAACTTGATAACATAAATCATATGTAACCATTTTTTCAAACAGTTTTGGAATTATGCTCAGTTTTGCAATACCACGATAATTTGTAACATCGGTAATAAGTATGATAGTGGAACAGCTATACCGTCGGCACAATTAATTAAGATGCTACTAGGAATGTTATCAGGTCCAAAGTTACAGGAGAACTTTAGTTTTCTCAATTCCATAGAAATAGTAGGAACGTTGATTAAATTTATTGACACTGTGGAATTTGTATTTATTTTAATGGGATAATCAGTGGAATCATTATAAGTTGCATCCGAATAAGTTGTGGAAAAGAAGTTGGCAAATAAATTGCTTATAATGCTGGCATCACTAGATTCAATCTTCTGAAATCTCATAGAAGATGGAAAACCAGTTACTTTTTTCTTTGAATTAACAAATTTAAAAATTGATTTTGGATTACGCTTAAAAATGTATTTACATATTTATCGTAACATGATTTATTAAGTATTGTGTATTCCGCCCGGGTAACATAATATCTTATATAATCCATATAACAACCAGATTGTTTAAACTTTTTATAGTATTTATTCTTCTTATTTTTTACACTAGCCAGTTGTTTACTATTCCATGGAGGGACGGATAATTGTCTAGATATTTGCTTTGGAACACATAAATTCAAAAAGGTATTAACTTTAGAGTAAAAGGCTTTAGACATATCATCAACATTAGTATAGCATGAAAAAAGGAGTGTCAATCCGTATTGATTAGGAGTTCATTTAACATATTATAGTTGGTGTGCTTAAATGAAAAAACTTTCTCATTTTTGCTACACGAAGGCATCGATAAATTAAATGGAATTGAGGTTTTTACTACGAGCGTTGGATGATAACAATCTTCTGGACTGGTAATAGGGAACGAGCGTTTAATAAAGCTATTAGTCACCTCATTTACGAATATTAAATCCAATATTTTGAAATTAATGTTTGGAATGCCATTAATTTGGAAAAGACCCAAATCATACAATATATTAAAAAACTCGTCGAAATTTGAATTCTGCTTCATTTGAACGAAATAACCATCATCTGGTAAGTATTTCCATTGAATTGAAGGTAGATTAAAATCTCCGAGGACAAAAATAAAATTACCGTCTTTTGAAGAATGAGCAGTACTTACAGCTTCTGCATGTTTTATGTATACAGCTTGTGGAGAAGATGGCGGAATATATGAACAGGTAATAAAAATACGATGACCATTCATTTTTATTGAAACAGTTATAAATTCTATATCGTGAGGTGAATCAGTTACTGCAAGCTCAGATGGTACACTACATGAAACAGCAATAAGGACACCTCCTCCTGTAGTTTCGTTGTCACGATCACGACGAAAGATATTAAATTTGTTACAGAGTATTTCAGTATTCAAAAAATTATCATTTAACCACGTCTCCGTAAATACTAATATTTGCTGATCGATGTTAAAACTATTCGTGTATAATGTAGTAAGTTTTGTTCTCAAGCCACGAACATTTTGATAAGCGATGGACATAAAATCATCTGTTAGTTTTTTGGAACAAAAGATTCACGTTGTGGAAGTACGGCAATACTTTGGGGTCTAGCTCTGTAGATATATTCCCGAACTAGAGTATTTGTTGGCCAGAAATTCGGATTAAAAAGAGTCTCAAAAATATCCGCAGAAATGGTAATTTTAAATGATGAGATAGATCTGGGTTGAGAAAAATTAAATTTCTGTATTGATATATCCGCATCACTACCAATAGCATTTCTTATGTAGAAATCAACAGATTCCGATGTTGTATCGTAATGTAAGCGCGAAATGAAAATTGTCTTTTTTGGAGGAACTGCTCTGAGAGGAACATACCTGGAATCACTATTTATCTATCCGGGAGGATTAATATTTATAGATTGTGGAGGATTGCTTACATTAGGATATAAATTAGTACTATTTAATTCAGTAATATTGGCAGAAGGAACAATGCAATCGGATTCACGATATAAATTATTACTATTCAGTTGCAATTTGGATTTCTCAGTGTACGCAATTTTGCCAGCAAGGAAAAAATGGGTTTACCTCGTGTCTTCTTTGATATGACCGCTGATGGTCAACCTTTGGGTCGCATTGTTATGGAGTTACGTCCTGATGTTGTACCAAAAACTTCAGAGAATTTTCGAGCTTTGTGTACTGGCGAGAGAGGTTTTGGCTATAAAGGTTCTTGTTTTCATCGAATTATTCCAGAATTTATGTGTCAGGGTGGTGATTTTACAGCACACAATGGTACGGGGGGTAAATCAATATATGGTAATAAATTCGATGATGAAAACTTCAAATTGAAACACACGGGCGTCGGTACTCTCTCTATGGCTAATTCCGGGCGGAATTCTAACGGATCACAGTTCTTTATATGCACTGTCGAAACATCATGGTTAGATGATCGCCACGTGGTCTTTGGAAAAGTCATTGACGGTTTGGATGTGGTTAAAAGAATGGAGCAAATGGGTAGTCCGTCTGGAAAGACCTCTAAAAAATTATTATAGCTGATTGCGGTCAATTACAATAGATTTACAAAATTATCTACATTTTGAAATTAAACTAAATCACAAATTATCATATCTTTTAAATCATATTAACTTACTATTCAATTCAGTAATATTGAAGAATTGAACATTACAATCGGATGCAGAGTTACATGGGGGCGCAGAAACATTTGCTTGGTCGTCACGTTTATCTTTATTCATATTTCTTGCCGACTTACGACGTTTTGGAGAAGACTGTGGAGAAGATTTTAAATTATCCAAAGGTTTAAAATCATCAAATAATTTTCCATATGCTGAAATGCGGTCATTTAATTTAATTTCCTCTTTTTGAAGTTCGGTGAATTTGTTTTTAGTCTCTTGGAAAAAACGATAATAATTTACTCCAAATTTTCTACAGTTTTCGCAACACCAATGCAGACCTTTATTTTTAGATACGGCTTCAGCAACGAGTCCCGAAAGACCACTACATTTAAAATGACAACATTCGTGACACAGCCAACAAACGATCATTCTTTCATCATAGTTTTTTATATTACAATTTTTTAATAAGCAAGCCATTTTCAAAATTAATTATATAATGTTTTGCTCAGTGTAGAAAAAGTCTGAATCAGATGGCAACTCTATTATTCAACTTGACAAGTAAACAAAAACAGGTGATCTATAGTGTTGTTGTTAGGTATTAAATTTGCTTATTATTTGATTTTAATATCTGTAGATATTGTTTCTATGTTCAATTGTTGTAAAAAAAAACGGTTTATAAACTTTTCCGATCTTAGTTATTGTTTGTGTATTTGATTTTGTTTTGTTCTTTATTTCTATTTCTTTTTTCTTTTCTTTTCTTTATATTAAATTTGCATATGTTTCGCATTGTTTTGTTTTAAATTTTTATATTTTTATTGTTTGTTTATTTGTACGTTTTTTTTTGTTGGGATAAATCAGCTGACTATGAATTGTTGTTATTGTTTTGAATTTGTATGGTTTATATACCAATGTACGCTATTTATTATATTTGAAGTTTATTGTTATTGTTTTGATGTAAGTTATTGTGTACTTGATTTAGATTTAATCTTTATTTCTATTTCTTTTTTATTATCCAATTCGCAAATGTTTTTGATTGTTTTGTTTTAAATTTTTTATTTTTTCTGTTACATATGTCTTATCAATTTCACAGGTATAAGAAGACAGTTCACACTAAAAGGTTTAAGAATTTTTATATGCGTCAATGACCTTAAAACAGATATAAAAGATATCAAAACAAACATAGAGCAATTAACAATGTGTTAAAAACTCCCACATACAAATGAGAGATGAATTAACAACTGCACTCTCCACAATAACAAATACCCTTTCAAAATTAGTGGATCAAGTAAAAGAGCTCACTGAAAAAGACGCACAAACAAAATTGAACAGCAAAATATTGTAAGAAATATTGATATAAAACGTTACAAAAGAAGAGATGACTCCAAACGAAATAATAACAAAAATTGCTCGCTCACTAGATGTAGGAAGCAATGCATATAGACCGAAAAAGAAAAACGATAAGATTGTAGTCGAATTTACATCTCTCAGCAAAAAAAGAGAGTTGATGAGTGAAATCTCACGACACCGACTAGATGCTAATATTGTAAACAATACCGAAGAACAGAACTCTAGCAATAAAGCCCTAGTTATGCTACCGGAACGTAATGTAACCGCAACAGTAAGAAACAGCTGATCGTTTTTGTTATGTATAAAGCAATACGAATGGTTATAGAAATGTAATGTAACGTAACCGGAACGTAAGAATCTGTAAAAAATTGAATTTTCTTACATTTTTACGTGGCATCTGTTTAGCAGTGTTAACAACATGTCAATATTAAAAACCACCAAAACTGAAAATTGAAATTATAACCAGAATTTACATTTTGTACGTATGTTATGTTTGTCTGTATGTGGAATTCTCTTTAAATAAAACTTCACATATTTTAAAAACCCAAATTACAATTGATTTCATTATTAACTTTTATAATTTAAGATAAAAATGAACACTATTTTACTATTACATTATGTACGTAGTGTTTATTGTTAATTTAAATTAGAAAAATATAGCTATAGATTTTTAACTAATTAAAGCGTTCACTTTACTTTTATTAGAGAAGATAACTACGTTCTAACGTTCGTACAAATTTGGTTTCCGAAATACCTGACCTGTTTCTTTAGGATAAAACTTTTAATACATACATAACATACAAATTTGGTCATTACAACCCTTCAGTCAGGATTACAACCTAGTTTCTCACACCACTTATGTTGTGTGTGTTAATTTTATACATGAGTAGTGGGACATACAGTTTAAAGTCGACTCCTAACGACTGATTTTTGAAAAACTTTTCATGGCAATTTTATTTACTCTCAGAGTTTTTGCCAGAAATCTGCTGAGAGGAAGTCGCCGAAAAAATACTTTTTGTATTTTGTTTTGATGTCTGGCCTGGGATTTGAACCCTGGCTTTTCGTCTAATAAGCACACTACCTACCAGACTACGGCGACATCAAAAAACCTTTAATAAGTACCTTTAAATAAATATAAAATCGTTGAAATGAACCTAAAATCTCAGTAGTGATAACACTGGTTAACAGCTGAACAAAAGAAAAACAAAAGGCGTTATATTAAACGTGATAAAAAGAGGGAAAACGAAGTTTTTAACATCTAAAATTAATATTGTTTGTTTAAAAACCAATAATAAAAATAATAAAATAAAAACTCAAACCCAAAAACATGTCTCCTGTATTCATATCTGAATTTTGTCTTTTAGTTTTTGCAATTTTTATTTCTTTATTTGTTTTTGTTTATTTGTTTTGTTTACCTAAAAACATATGATTACGGATTTACGCTCTATAATTGCTCTTACATTTTTACGTTCCGTGCACATTACTGTTACATTGCGTTACATTACGTTCCGGTAGCATAACTAGGGCTTTACTCACTTTTAATAATCGTCGTTTGCTTTGGATAACAAAAAGATGTCAGAGATGGCCAAATATTTGCCCGCAGAAACGAAAATTCATCATTTATAATTATAAACAATGCTACTGATATTGAATTAATTATTCCTACAGCAAATTAATCTTTATGTGCTACATCTTTTTCTTATACTTTAATCCAAAAAATAAAAATCCGTAAAACAATACACATATGTACATATATACTTTAAATTCAAATTACAAAAATGAATAACAATCCCAAATTTTAGGTAATTTTAACAAAATCGATAAACAATGCTCAAGTCACGTCAATTATTTATACTAACATTCGTTCACTCAGACTTAATTTCTCTTCATTTATAGTGAGTATAAATGAAATAATAAACAAAGTAAAATTTATAGTACTTGTAGAAACTAATATAAGTGACAGTGAAAGCTCTCTTTATAACATAAAAGGCTTTAGTTCGATATTCTTTAATAGAGAGGGAAGGGGAGGAGGAATCGTTGTTTATGTAAGAGAAAACATTCCATTTACACAAATCTCTTAGAACACAAAAACTTTTGAACTCTTACGTCTCGATCTTAAAACGAACAACAAAACAATTACCCTTCTTGCGTTGTATCGTCCCCCAAACCAAAAAATAACTGACTTTATAAACGAGCTAGAAATAGAAATAAACAAAATAAACAAAAACAAGAATGTGTGTGTTGCATTTACAAACAGGCCCATTTTCTTGCATTGATCACGTGTTTATAAAAAATAAACAAACAAACGCACATACGTATGCAGTAATAATAACAACAAATATAAGTGATCATTACACTCTGTTTTTGCTAAACATTACGAAGAAAACAACCAGTGTACCGCAAATATAGGTACGCGTGAGCATATTAAAATATTAAATAATGTAAAAATAAATAATAAAATTAAAGAAATAGGCTGGAGCGAAATGATGTATCAAGCAGAAAACTCGAATGATTTATATCTTAAAATATACTCACAATTCTGTGAAATTTATAATAAATCATCGAAATTAGTAAAAATTAGTAAAAGAAAAAGATCACCAAACCCATGGATAAGTGAAGAATTAATTAAATACTGTGATTATCGGGATAAACTTTATAAAAGATGGCGAAACAATAAAAATAACAATAACTATGAACTTGAATATAAAAAATTTAGAAATTTAGTAAATAAAAAAAATAAACTTTGAAAAAAACAATTATTTTCGAAAAAAAATTCATTGAAAATAGAAATAATATGCGTGTGACATGGCAAATAATAAATGAAATAATAGGAAAGAAAACAAACAATGCCGATGAAATCATTACAAGAAATTTTAAAACCAATACTATAAATGAATTATTAAACAATTTTGCAACAAATTTTAGACATAACATAAATAAAATGATACATACTTGTAACATAAAAACAATAAATAGTGTTGAAACTGAGCTTCAAAACTCCCTATATTTAGAATATACAAATGAGGAGGAAATATTCAATATTTTAAGGCCTTTAAAATCCAGGAAAGGCCCAGGAATGGACGGTATTAGACCTAGATATGAGCGATCCAGTGATTTTTGAAAAACGTTGTTCTCAGTGAACATGATTTGTTAATCACTGTTCTTTAAAACAGTGATTGTGATCACAGTATTCCAAAAGAAAGAAAACATTAAAGAGGAATAAGCGTAAGTACAATAATGACAATAACGTATTTTATTAAGTCGTAAGAAAGAGACAAGTAGATACATACTACGAAAAGACTACTAAACAAAATCAAAGTGGTGTCATCAATGTTATTATTTTTAATGTACTTTTTTCTTTATATGAAGTTTGACAATTAAGTTTCACAGAAAGTTCATGTATAAAAGACAAAAGTAAATAATCAGCATCATCTAATAGTAATTCTGCTTCGCACAAAATAAAATGAAATAAATTTGAGTATGTAACAATTTTGAAAGAACGACATTATTAGTAACTGTTATTTGGCAATTTCAATCACTGTAGTTACCAGTGAATTATCAATCACCGTGATTAAATCACAGTTTTGAAAATATCGCTCATCATTACCTTACCCCAATCCTAACAAAGTTTATCAACTTAAGTTTAGAAAATGGCATTATACCAAATATACTGAAAACTTCGTTAATACGACCCATTTATAAAAGCGAATGTAAGTCAGACTACAACAACTACAGGCCTATTGCTATTTTACCAGCTGTTGAAAAAATCTTAGAAGTCGTTGTGAGAAGATTAACTTCGTTCCTAAGGAAATATAAAATTATAAATAAAAATCAATTCGGCTTCCAAAAAGGGTTAAATATAAATAAATTATTGGGAAACTTCTCAAATCTTATCAATAGTTGCCTGAGTAAACATTTGCATTGTCTAGTGCTATTCGTCGACTTTAGCAAAGCCTTCGACACATTCACACATAACAAACTACTACAAATGCTAGAGAGAATTGGGGTTAGAGGAAGCACAATAAACTGGTTTAAGAACTATCTGGATTGCAGAATTTACCGTGTGAGAATGTGTGACAAGGACAGCGAAGAAGTGGCAATAGATTGTGGTGTACAACAGGGCTCAAAACTTGGACCAATACTGTATTTAATATACGCCAATGAAATGAGAAATGCACTTCAAGGAAATACAACTTTTGCTTACGCTGACGATACAGCAATAGTGGTCTCAGATAAAAACATCGAATATGCCACAGAAATAATGCAGAAACAACTAAATATAGCAGCGAAATGGTGTCACGACAATGGCCTAATTATTAACGCGACAAAAACGAAAATTATGCACATAAAACCTCCACATCTTACACAGTCAAATATATACGTAAAATTTCACAATTACGAATGTCTTCACAGAAGGGCGAAAAACCCTAATAGAACAGATGATAGGTGTGACACAAACATAGAATTATTGGAAACGTATAAATACTTAGGAGTACATGTTGATAATAAGTTTAAGTGGAAGACCCATATTATAAATTTACAAAAGAAACTACGCAAATCTGCATATATGCTTTATCAATTAAGTTACTGCTCTACATACGATGTACTAAGGCAAGCGTATCACTCATTGGCCAAATCTTATATAAGACACGGTATCACTGCATGGGGAGGTTCAACACATTGCAGAATACTACAAAATACACAAAACCAATTACTAAAAATTCTTGAAAAAAAAACAACCATTTCTTCAACAATACATATAACAACAGTCACCCACTAAATGATAGCAGCAACAACATTCAAAGTAACCCAACACTACTTCAATACTACACTTAACATACCTAACAACGCAATACAAAACAATATTTCCGTCAATACAGTCAACAACTCGTCTTCTAATAATAACTCATCACTAACTTGGAATTTGCAAGCAAACAGCACATCTTTAACAACCAACAATACAACAGCAAGAACAACAGATGGAACAACCAACATAGCAACAAACACAACAATAGGCACAACAGCAAACACTACAATAACAAACATAACAACAAACACAACTACGAATACAGCAATATACATATAATCCAAACAATCTTGCCTCTAAACTCAACGTTTTAAACATCAAAAGTATTTATTATTTTACATTAATAAAATAATTTCATAAAGACGATAAATTCCTCGAGGTCATCGATCACCGGTATAATACAAGCTCGAGCTCAAGGACGATATAAAGTAAAGCAGTTTTTGAATGAATATGGCAGAAATGAGCTAAGCGTCAGGTTACCAACAATTTGTAATAAGATACCAACACATATAATTAATGAAAATAATGAATTTAGGAGAAAAAAACTTTTGAACAAATATTTTTAAGTTCGCAATGAATTAATAAATTTATTTAATGTATTAGAAAATTTTAATTCTATTTTCCTGCTGACAAGCCAATGGCTTAGCGGGTTATATTAATTTTAATTTTTCCATGTACTATAACTAAATAAATAAAAAAATAAAAAAAGACCTTGGCAGCACTTTCACTAGCTGATATGTCTTAATTTGTTTACTTTCATGTTTATTTTGTTGTCTATTGTTTTGAATGGTGTAATGTTGTTGTGTATTTATAATATAAGCAAGGTCACCGAAGTGTAGCTTATTTCTGTTTATTTTTGTGTATATTTATCTCCCAAGAAAGTTTTGTTACTAGGTTGTATATTGTTGTTGTTTGTTTGCAGTTTTTAATTTTCGTTTATTTAAAATATTCTTTTTGTAAGAATAGTTCCTTGTAGGATGTAAAACTTGTTAGTGTATTTTAACCGTACAACCTTAGGTAGGTTTTTAGTGTCATTTAAAATTTAAGAATTATAAATTGTTGTTGTACACAGTAAATTGTTTTGAACATTTATATTTTAGAATTGTTGTTTGTTATTTATTGATTTTTTTATTTTCTTTATTGCGGGGAATAGATGGATACACTTTAAAACATACTTCAAAAATAATTCATAGCTGCTAATCCGGAAGCCCAAGAAGTTTTAAAAAAATTAAGAATTCCATTATTTCAGAGGGAGTAATACTCTCACATCCTGATTTCGAGAAAGAATTTGACAAGAGACGCATCTGACCAGTTCTCTCGCAGAACAATAAACCCATCACATTTATATCCAGGTCATTGAATAAGGGTGAAGAGCATCTTTCCACCAACGAAAAGGAGATGCTTTCAATTATGTGGGCATTAGGGCAATGCAAAAATTACTTATATGGATTAAAAAAGGTGAAAATTATAACGGATCATCAACCTTTGAGCTATGAATAAAAAAATAAAATAATAAATAAAAATTGAATAAAATGAAGAGATGGAAGGCGTTATTGGAAAAATATAATTATGAATTGCAGTATAGACCCGCAAAAACAAATGTAGCAGATTCACTTTCCAGACCAGGTAAACACAATTTCTGATGCAACACATAGTGACGAAAGTACTCGAGAAGATTTAATACCATGGGTCGCAGTACTTATTAATATGTTTAATACATAGGCACAAGATTATAGAACCGCAGATCACAGAGGAAAACTTGTTATTGCATTTGAAGAGGAAACTTAACCTATCGGTTGTTAATGGCATTCGCACCGAAGAGAGCATAATGGGAATTATACAAAACGTCTTTCCTATCCATTTCAGAGATTATAAAATAAATTTTTTGTCTAAGATATAACCCATGAGCAGGACCATTCATAATCGAGAGCATAGAAACGCAATAGAAAACAAAGCTCAGGTATTAGAAAAATATTATTTTCCAGGGATCAAGCAAACGATTACAACGCGTTACAAAAATATGTTTGGCTTGTAAAGAAAATAAATTTGAAAGACAGCCCCAAAAATTAACATTGTCCGAAACATCATTACCAAGTTATCCAGCAGAAATGGTTTACGTTGACATTTACCTAACCGAGGGAAAAGTCATTTTAACCGCCTTGGACAAATTTAGTAAATACGCTCAACCGAAGTTATTAAAGAGTAGAGCTATAGAAGACGTAAGAAGATATAATTTTTTACCAAAGACAGTGGTGATGGACAATGAACCATCACTAAACTCAAATTCAATAAAATTTATTTTAAACGATGAATTGAGAATAAATGTTTACACAGCAAAGCTGTCCGTTTGTTCGGAAAGATTCCACAGTACCCTTACTAAAATCATAAGATGTTTGAAAGAAAGTGGTGAATATTGAAACGACGAGTGGCTGGAGAGAGCCGTTTCTGAATACAACCACACCATCTCTGTCACAAAAAATAAACCGGTTGACCTGTTCTTCGGAAGGACAGAATCATTTTCACTACATGATATAGAGAAGACAAGACATAGTAATATCGAAAATTAAAGGCTAAGCAAGAAAGGACTTAGAATATTCTAATAAAAATAAAGAAGACTTTAGTACGTACACTCCAAGCCAAATCATAGGCACAGTACAATATTAACAGATATGGGCAAATTGTCCATAAGAGCCTCATTCGAAATTAACGATATTTCATTGATTTATTGATCATACAGGTTATTGACGATTGTCGCTGCAGAAGTACAGATTTACGACATTCGGAATTTGTAACTGTTCACACCGGGACAGCAAAAATTCAAAAGGGAACATTATAATAATCCACCTAATCAACAGAATTATACGAAGAACTATTGACAATTATGGACGGCAAAGTCGATTTCCAAATACGAACTCATTTTACCCTATCTTATCAAACTTAGTACTGGAAAAGTTCATTGACGAGATTGAGGCTCAACAAACGAATATCCAAGCGTTCCCTCGATTTCATAAACAAATTTTTATTACTAAAGGGTCAGTTAATTGATACAATAAATGGACCTGGCAATTCTCACGTATCAACTTTCCACTCAAGTACGTTTGCAAACTCTACAGATAATAGAAACGAAACTATAGCAGTTGAAGCTCGTTGACCTATAATAGATCTACCGGTATTTTCTGAAGACTACGTCAAGGAGTCAATTCTAATGATTGAGATACTATTATAATATATATATATCCGTTAATAAAATATATCATAAAACTCGTAAGGATTGCGAACAATTTATAAAAGGTTCTACTGAAGTTCCATCTATTACTACGATTTTGCATTTTTGCCAACATCCTTCAGAACTTTATAAACAATTAATGACTCTCATTCTTCGTATCAGAGTACTAAATCTACAAATTTATGTCAAACAACAAACAAAAAGGTTTTTAAACGTAATGTCCATGTGACTGTAACTGATAATGATAAAAATTCCCTTGTTGTGGCAAGCTACACCCTTTATTCAAATGCTTTAAATTCGAAGCTAGCTCCTTTGAAAATAAGCGCAACTTTTCAGGCGAAAAAAGGTTTTGCAGAAATTGTTTAAATATCGGACAATTTAGCTTCAACTGTCGTTTAAAATCAAATTTGCCAGCAGAAGCACCACACCACTGTGCATAAGGAATATGAAAAAGTAAATAGGGCTGATAATAATCCCTCTAACAAGGTCATTGAAAACTTAGTATGCAACTGTAATATTTTAAACGATCAGCCTCAAATACTCTTAGCTACAGTGCGTGTAATAGTTAAAATACCCAGCGGTCTTTTTCATTTAAGAGCAATTCTTGATCAATGTGCAATGCACTTATTAAGACTCGTGCTCAAATAAGCGGTGTTTGTGGAAAGGAACCTAATTTTCAGATGGTCTGTCAGACTTTTGTTTTAACTAAAATTACAGCTTATCAGCCTCAACCAATAGATTCGAAAATGTTATCAAGTTTAAAGAAACTTAAGCTGGCTGATCCAAATTTTACTGAACGCGGTTCTATCGACTTACTCTTAGGAGGAGATGTCTACAGTAATATAATTTTACCTCAACAAAGAAAATTTAATGACTGCTTATTCTTATAACTTACTCGTTTTGGTTTGGTGGTTTCTGGGCCTACATCACAGGTGTCTTTTCCGAAGAATAATATAAATGTGAACGTGTTTGCCTTAGACAAGCAATTTCGTGCATTTCGGGAGCAAGAAGAAATGTCGTAATAGAAAGAAAATAATAGAAAAACGATTTCTCCTTAAAAGGATGTCATTTGCCAATATTTAGTCGTACTGATTATAACGTGCTTTCTCGGCAGAAGAATGTTGAAGCAAAATGTAAAAGAAATCCGACGTTTGGTAAGCTCTATGAAGACTTCATAAAAGAATACGAAGAACTTGGTCAAACAAGGTATATATCCACAGAATTTAATTGAAAATAGTTATTTTATGCCGCACCACGGTGTACTACTAGATAGTAGCATAACGACAAAGTTGAGAGCCGTTTTAGACAGTAGTTCTAGAAGAACATTTCAATCCTCCTTAAATGAGGAGCTGTCTGCAAACCCCGCTTTGCAAAATAATCTTCCTACTCTTATAACACGATGGAGACGTTATCGTATTGGATTCACGGACATAAGAAAAAAATGTTTCGCCAAATCAAAGTAGCTAGTGAACACCAAATATATCAGCAGATATTGTGATGAGATTCTGATACTAGTGATATCAACATATACAATCCTACAACAGTAACCTACGGCACTAAACCATTCTTCTCAATTAGAGTACTTTAACAATTAGCACTGGATTTTCATTCGCCTGTAAGGTACACAGTACTGACACTTACGTAGACGACGTGATTTCTGGAGCTGATAATTTGCCTCAAGCTATAAAGCTTCATTGGGAATTGTATAAGTTATTAAATAAAGGTCTTCTAACTCTATGGATCTCATGGAACCTATTTTGCCTGAACTACGAGCAGATTCTAAAGTTTTTGAAATTGAAAATGACAATTTTATAAAAGCTCTTGGTCTTGAATGGAATATTAAAAATGATTCATACATAACATAATTGGTCATTACAGCCCTTCAGTCAGGATTACGACCTAGTTTCTCACACTACTTATGTTGTGTGTGTTAATTTTATACGTGAGTGGCGGGACCTACAGTTTAAAGTCGACTCCGAACGACAGATTTTTGAGACTTTTTCATGGCAATTTTATTTACTCTCAGAGTTTTTGCCAGAAATCTGCTGAGAGGAAGTCGCCGAAGAAATACTTTTTGTATTTTGTTTTGATGTTTGGCCTGGGGCTCGAACCCTGGCTTTACGTCTAATAAGCCAACACACTACCTATAGACTACGGCGACTATCATTAAAAACGATTACTTTTCATTAAAATGAAATTTGGAAACAGTGACGAGAAGGTCACTGAGCGAAGTCTTCTATTAGATGCAGCGAAGCTATATGACCCTCTTGGTTGGCTTTCGCCTGCGACAATTCTAGCGAAAATAGAATTTCAAAACTTATTGTTGTTAGGAATTGATTGGAATGATCTTGTTCCAGAATATTTAAATAGAAGGTGGATGGAATATAGATACTGTTTAAAGCAACTAGAAAGAATAAAAATTTCTAGATGGATCGGACTTTCAGATACTAGAAAAGTTGAAATTCACGGATTTTGCGATTCTTCTAAATTTGCATTTGCTGTTGCTGTTTAGACTAAATTAATTTTAAACAAGTCTTGTGTAAAGGTAAATTTACTACAAACGAAAACTAAAGTAGGACCACTAAAACGACTAACTATACCTCGAATGGAACTCTGCGGCGCAACATTATTAGCTATGCTTGTTAGCAAAATAACCTATTCACTTGATAGCGAAATTACTATCATTTTTTATTGGACTGAGAGGATCAACGAATAATCAATGGCGCTACATTTCAACACGAGATAACCCAGCCGATTGTGCATCTCGTGGAATTTCAGCAACGGAACTCGTTAACCAAGAGCTATGGTGGAATGGCCCTAAATGGTTGTGTAAGAAACAAGAAGAACGTGTAAGTTTAAATATACATTCAATTATTACAGAGCTAGAATACCCCCAAATTTTAACACACTTTTCCTCTCTCAGCAAACTTGTACGCGTAACTGCGTACATATTTCGGTTTACTAAAAATTCGTTATACAAAAAAGAATCACAAATGACAGGTATTAGTAAATGACAGGTTTTCTCACCAGTAGCGAGCTTAATTACGCCCGTATGAAACTTTTCAGAGTTGCACAACAGGTTGATTTTGCAATTATTCCTTTTTTTCAGCTCAGAGAACATGGTTATATTAGTACTAATAGGACATTTGCTAAACTGTGCCCTTTTTTCGATTCTTCAGAAGTCAAAACTCAGATTTAAATTATTTCTCTAAGCATCCAATTTTACTCTCAAAAAGAAATCCTGTAACTAATCTTAATCTTATTTCCAGATCTGCATAAAAGAACGTACATGGCGGATTAATTGAAATGCATTCATTTGTTTCCCGAGAATATTTCATTTTGTCAGCTAGAAATATAGCGAAATAAGTTTTACGACAGTGTATTGATTGTTTTAAATACAGCGCAAAGGTAGCACATCAAGTTATGGGTAGCTTACCAAGTGTTCGTCTTAAGCCAACACGACCTTTCAAACATAGTGGCGTAGACTACGCAGGACCAATTACCATAAAACAATCAACTGTACGAAATTCTGTCACAACAAAAGTAGGTTATATTTGCTTATTTATTTGTATGGTAACGAAGGCTATACATCCGGAAGCTGGGACCAGTTTATCTACAGGCTCATTTCTAGCTGCATTTCGACTCTTTATATCCAGACGTGTAAATTGTACCGATCTGTATTCTGATTGCGGTACGAATTTTGTTGGTGCGTAGAAAGAACTGGAAGTTCTTTACAAAAACAAATCTTCTTTACCTAAAGAACTCGCTGAACTTCTGCGCTCTGATGGAGTTACATTTCACTTCATGCCACCAGCTACACCTAATTTTGAAGAACTGTGGGAGGCAGGAGTTAAGTCTACGAAACGCCATTTGCGCAGGGTTATGCTAAATCGTATTCTTATATTTGAAGAACTTACAACGCTTCCTACGCAAATCAAGAGTTACCTGATTGCTTCAGTTGTGACCTCTGAACAGCGAACCTCTGATATTAACGCTCTTGGCGAACCGTATGTATGTCTGTGTACCAGAAGTAGATTTACTTCAAATTAATATCGATCGTTTATCCAGATGTAAAGTCGTCGAGAAATTAAAGCAACAACTTTGGCGCCGCTGGAGTAGCGAATGGCTTTGACCTAAATGGCTCAAGGTCTCGAGAAATGCAAAAGTTGATGATTTGGTAATAATATTTCATGAACGTTGTCCACCCGGACAATGACCTTTGGCTCGAGTAGCAGTACATCCTGGTAGTGATGGATTTAAATGTCCTATTTCTAAAATATCCTTTCTACATAACTCAGATCCTCTTGTTGAAAATAATACTGCCTTAAGTTAAACACTATCGCGCTTATGGGGGAGAATGTTGGAGAACAACAAATTACTAATTATTTAGTTATGATACTTCATTATGTAATACAGTATTTATATTATCATTTCTAATAATATTCTAAATGTACTATAGTGGTTGCTATAATTTATCTATTATCTATATTCTTTCTTTGTTACTTTTTATTTTACACATACATACATATACACATACATGTACAAGCTTTGTCACGCGATTTTCTACCTGCTACTTAGCTAACCAGTTTTATATACGTATCTTTTTTAGTGTAAAGAACCCTTTTTTAATATTTTGTACAATATTGTAAGAAAACAGAATTATTTTGATTTGCCTAAATTTTGTAACATATTATTATAATACTGATCGTGAAAGCTATCACATCTCCGCCTTGCTACTAATTAAAGATATAATCCTACTGCCTTGCTGCTGCTTTATATTCAATATAAAGTTTTACATTAAATTATATATAATATAATCATAAGAAATAAATAATAAGTAAAATTTTTAATCAAACTAATTAATAAAATAAAGTGAATTAAATCTCAATCTTAAAAAATACATTTATAAAACAATGGTCCTTCGATGGAAAAAGAAGAAACAGTGACATTAATACAGTCCACAAAAACCCATAACCCCTCTAAATTGTGCAAATTTTATCCCACCCTAAAATATATAACTCCATAAAAGCCCTAATTTTTTAATTAAAAAAAAAATAAAAAAAGTTTAAACAATAAATTTGCAGTGCAAAAGTGAAACAAATAAACAAAATAAAATAAATGCACTAACAAAAACAGTGTAAAGCATAACGCACTCTATACACAAACATAAAAATACCATACAACAAAAAAACAATATTTACCCTTAACCCCCTCGCTTTGTGCCTATATACATACGTTTAATAATATGTGTAAAATGCATACCCGATAATCAACAAGAAATACTAAATACAAAAACACAATATAATAAAAAATATAACTACCAAAAAATCTAAAACCATAAAATGCGCATTATACCGAAAATTATAATAAGAAATACAAATTAACAGTTAAAGCAAACAATAATCACATTAAATAAAGACTGCACTAACAAAAACAACATATAAAACAGTAACAAATAAAAGTTGAAAACAAATATAAATCAAAAAGGAAACAAAATAGTTCACAAAAAATATATCACATAGAGAAACAAATATACATTTTCGAAACAATACTTAAACAGAACCAAAGTGAAAAAAGGAAAAATAAAAAGTTCAGTAAAGTACGAAATACATATAGTGACAAAAATTATAAAATATAAAATGCACAAACAAATACATTATTGTTCACTAACAATAAATCAAAAGCAATAACACACATCTCAAATTAATACTAAAAAAAATAAATTAACATTATACACAACAAACAACACAACACACATTACAAAGAGGAATTGGAAAAAACACAAAAAAACATTTCATTTTCTTGTGAAGGTTGGTAACCTACCCTCAGCAGACAAGGTAAGTTTAAAATTTTCAATTTACAATTTTTTTTATCGTTTTGGTTTATATTTCTAACGCGAAATTTTAAAACGTGCGAAAACATGTAGTAAGGAATATTATCTTTTGCAACACCCATTTCGATAATACTCCCAAAATATTGTAAGGAACAAATATTGCCGTTCTCTTTGTGTAGTATTTTAAAAACACAAAGAATAGCCAATAGGAAATTTTGTCTGTTGATAAGATTCATTTCAAATTTGAAACCAAATTTACCCACAGAAAATCGATTCAAAATCAAAAATTACTCACTTTCTTCAATCCTCTGTATATAGAATTTTAAAATAAAAATGTCGGAATTGAAAACTTTAGCCGCCGATATTATGCATTATTTCCAACTGGATTTGAAGCCTTGGAGGAAGACTGTAAATCCAGCCCAGAGAATTCTCAAACCCTACCTGCATTGAGATTCATGAAGGATGAATTGGAAGAGTTCTGGTAGAACATTGATGAAAAATTCAAGCAAATCCGAGAGGCGCCACAACTCACGACGTTGAAATAGCCAATTCAATAAATTTTAATATCCTCTCCAGAAATGTGAGATCTGCCAAAAATTCTACAGGACATCTATAATTTCAATAGATGCGTCTATAGAAAATTTAACCCAACCCAAAAATTCCAACCTTAACCCAACCCGAACCCACATAATCCACTCACTCGGTTGGATTTAACGTATCCCCTCGCGATATGCAAACATTTAGTGGGTATTTCAAGTATTGGGCATCTTCCAGAGACCTATTCAAAGCTATTTATGGCAATAATATCCGCCTAAGTGGAGTAGAAAAACTTTTCTGCCTTAAAAATAAGACTAGCGGCGAGGCTAAAGAAATAGTCGACAACGCACTCTTAACTATTGTAGGTTTTCTTATTGCTTGGACCCAACTGGTAAATCAGTATGAAAGTAGAAGGATGCAAATTAATGCACAAATTAAAACCCTTTTAAATTTACCAGCGGTAAACAATATGTGCAGTGTTTCAACAAGAAAACTTCAGAGAATGATAAATAACTGCATTGCATATTTAAATGCATTGGAGACAGATACGGACGATTATGATCGCTGTTTGACAAAATTACCAAAGGAAACTCGAAGATAATTTAAGAAGACGCTAAAGGATTGTGCTGAAATGCCTTCCCTTTCCTTTCTAATAAATACATTCAAAGAACTCACTTCAGTCAATGATTTTGTGGAAAATAACTCTGACCCTAACCCAAACACCCACACAAAACACAAATTCCACCAGGACATCAAGAATCAATTTGACAGAAGGATAAAGACGTTCCACAATATAACATACAATAATAAGAAGGATACCCAATCCACAAGCAAAATTCAATTCCGAAGCAAGCTCTCGTACTCACCCAAATACCCACAATTACACAAAAACCCTGGAGAAACTCGATGGTTCAATGACCAAAAATAACCGTACTTTGAGAAAATGCTCATCATTTACTTCTCTCGTAGTAAATTAAAGAATTGAATTCGTAAGAAAAAATGGCATATGTTACAATTGTCTAGCTATTAGCCATATATTATCAGTACAAGCAGATACTGTGGCGGTAAACATAACACCCTACTACACAAACTCAACCCAAACACTAACCCACAAAATGACGATTAACCCTCTACATCTACCCAAACGCAATCAAGCAAAACCCAATTAAATGACAGTGCCAAATTATTAGGCATAACTGCCTTCAATATTGAAGTACACGTTGAAAAATTTCCTGCTAGGGAGCTTATTGACCCAGCTCAGATTTTTGTTTTTTTTCTGATAAGATAAGGCGCAAATTACACTTACCCACCATACGCATAGTTGCAAAGATCTCAGGTTTAAATGAGGTTGTTTCAGCACGCTCGAACAAGATGTGTGATATACATCCTAGTTCAAACACGAATAAGGAATTTTCATTGAATATTCAAGCATTTGACAACAATTGTCAAATTTATTCACCCAAAATTTGAACCATACTTTCATAAAAGAATTGGACAGAATCCTATTAGCTGATCCTAAATTTGATGAAAGACGCCCAGTTTATATTACAATTGATTTTCACCCACAAATTCTTGAAGCTGGTGTTAAGTAAGATATTCTTGGCACATTAATAGCTCAAGAAACTGAGTTTGGTTGAATTTTAACCGGACCAGTACAAGATTCTCACCCTAACCGAATCGTTTCTTATTACAGTTCTGTCAAGCTTGATAAATTTTGTACCAAATTTTGAGAAATTGAAGAAATTAAAAATTCCAGAACCCATTCAATCTGAAAATGACTGTACTTGTGAAGAAACACGACAACTACCCGTCGTTTACCCAATGACCGTCATCAAGAAACTCTTCCATTTCGTAACCCTCAAATTGAGTTAGGAAACTATCGCCATACAGAAATGGCTCAATATTTACTGAGGAAAAACGAGCTGAAACTTGAATATGATAATGTGCTACAAGAATACATTGACTTAGGTCATATGAAACCCATAATTTATAACCCTAACACTTCTTCAAACATCCATTATTTACCTCATCATGCGGTTGTTAAACCCGATCGTGTTACTACAAAAGTTCGAGTTGTTTTTAATGTATCAAGCAAAACTTCTAACAGCAACAGCTTTAATGATACCCTACACATTGGTCCTATCCTACAACAAGATTTAGTTGTTTCAATCTTGAGATGGCGCTTTTATAACATTATTTTTAATGCCGACATTATTAAAATGTATAGGCAAATTCAATTAAACCCTTCCCATACACCCTATCAGAGAATTTTATTCCGTAAAAGCGTCAACGAACCCATTCAAGATTACGAATTGCAAACAGTCACATTTGGCGTTAACTCTGCCCCTTATTTAGCTATCAGAACCCTATACAGGTTAGCTAAAGACATTCAAGAAACCCACCCAATTGCATCTCAAATTTTGAAATATAATATTTATGTCGGTGATGTACTAGCCGGTGCTCACACTGTTCGATAATCTGAACTCGTTTAAAAACAGTTGATCACTGCTCTTAAATCTGCTGGTTTTCCTCTAGGAAATTGGATATCAAATACCCAGGAACAATTGGATAATGTACCAAAGGATCACAAACTCAATGCCTCCTAACTATCGGAAAACCCTAAAATCCTAGGCGTTCGGTAGAACCGAAAAGGGGACATTATTTCCCATTATATCCCAAGATAGAGAGAAAACCGGCCTACACTAAGTGCGCAATTTTATCTGACATCGCGAAACCTTTTGACTCAGCTGGTTGGTTAGCGCCAATTATCATAGCCGCCAAAATCGCAATGCAGCAAATTTGGCGGGATGAGTAATTACAAGTTCTCACGTTCTCTTAACCCACTCAGCCTTATTAAGTGGCGCAAATTTTTGCAGTTTTATGATAATGACAATATTCGTGTTCCTAGTTTCACCTTCAGCAGCAATTGAGTTTCATGACTTTTCAGATACTTCTGAAAAGGCATACCCTGCGATTTTATACACACGTGTTATACCCATAAACGGACCTATGTTCGTAACCCTACTCATTGCTAAGACGAGAGTGGTACCTATCAAAGTCATTTCGTTACCGAAATTAGAACTTTGTGGTGCAGTGTTGTTGGCAAAGATGGCACAGAATATATTCTGTTTTGTTTTGGCATGGCTCAACAAACTACTTGGAACACGTTTGTGACAGACCTTCCTTTTCTAAGAAAGTTAAAATTTATGACATTGATTCAGGAATGTTTGTGTAATCAATAAATTTTGGCGTAAAGTTAAAAAAAAAGATTTTGTCAAATAAAACAAGTTTGGAGGGTTCAAGAAATATAAAAAAATATTTTTGAGCTCTACTCAACAAAACTCACAACCTACACTATGTCATTAGCTGGGTGTATTTCCTTTTTTATTTTGTCGCATAGTGTAATCGATTATCTTTCTGAGAATTTAGATATAGTAATCAAAGTGCAACCGCATTCTACTCGATGCAATATCTAGAATAAGTTTAGACGTGTTTTCAAGTGCACAATCATCTTACTATTCTTATGATGAGAACGTGTAATTATACGAAGATTCACTGACAGCTAACGCTAATGCAGTCAACACTAGCCAGATTGAGTGAAGATTGCACAAATTACCTAAAGCGATGTCACCTGCCCTCATCCTCCGAAAGTCTTCAGACACGGAGGAACTCATATGTACTCAAGAACCACTGTTGTGTTTACGGATTAAAAAAGAATGGCTATTCTATATGCATCCGTTCCGCGGAAGATCAGATCTTGTATCATGGTTAAAGGTAATATTAAAGACTTTTCCGGCCTGATTTTAGTGATTAAAACACCTGTACTATCGGTTTCAAAATCATGAGACGAGTAGCTTCGGTCTGGAGCTGCTAAATAGTCAAGGAGACGAATCATAACTAGGAAGGCCATATAGCACGCAAATGGTGGATTATATTTCTCTTATTATATGTGCAGATGCCAACGCAGACCACACCATCTGGGGAAGTATGGACATCAACCTAAGAGGTAAGTCACTTTTTAACATTGTAGTTCATAAAAAACAATTGCTAATAGGGATAATGAACCCACCTTTACTGTTACTAACAGAAGGGAGTTCTTGATATTACGCCTATTAGTAACAGATATTAAGGTTTAGTTGGTTGTTGTTGCTATTATAACCACTGAAAAAATTTTGATCAGGAAGAAGACTAACTGGTCCATTTATGTTGAGGTACGAAACTACTGTAGTCTCTAATAACGACAACCACAAATTAAACTCTACTACTGAGTTACCTATCCTGTAGGAAAACTATTATGAAATTTAAGGCTAAGCCCAGCTGGTGGATAGTTTGACAAAAAAACGCAAAATTTTGAGGAAACTATTCAATGAGGACAAAATGAATTCAAAAACTAAATGAGAAAGGCAAAAAAACAATTCTGAAAGGATTTTCGCAGCAATGTAGAAAGTTTTTCCATAACAAGATGATAGACTCCATGGATGTTTAAAATTCGAAGTCAATTGCGATGCATCCTACAAATGTGGTTCTACCAAATATGTGGTTCCCGCACATAAAAATTTAATTGTTTAAACTTAATACTTATTAAAACATTAAAAATGAGCGTTTTAAACTATGGAAATAAAAAATTAATTTTTGATCTATAAAATGATTTATATCTGTGGGATCGCACTTGAAAAGCACATCATTCGGGTCAAATGATTCGTCAGGAGGGCCGAATGTGGGTTCGCACTTGAAGAGCATATCATTCGGGTCGAATGATGCGTCAGGAGGGCCGAATGTGGAATCGCACCCGAAAGGATTAAGGCGATCCCGTAAGGTTAAAGAAAAAACTGAACTAAAATAAATATAGTAAGCGGACTGAAAAACATAAACATGATAAAACTTAAATACTCGATCGAGTTGGAAAAAATAGTTTTCAATATAAAAAAAGACAAATAAAAATTATTATTTATTTGGCAGCCGAGCCAAGCAGTTCAATTTTGGATTTAAATAAAACCAAAATTGTTTTAAATTATTTTTTGTAAAAAAAACGTTTGTTACTAAAACTTAATAAATTTATTTAAAAAAAATCAATTTATATCGCTAAATATAAATTAGGCCATTTACAAATGGGGCTCAACCGGGATCAAAATACAAATAAAAGATGCCCAAAAGCTGTGCAAAAAAGATAACCTTTGTGTTAATTTAAAAATTTACCAAAAAGTGCGGTGCAATAAACCGGAATTATAATCGAATATGAAGAACGACGATCTCTAAGGACGAATTCTATGAGTTACTCAATGTCCAAATCCATGCAAAGATGGAAGCTGATGAAATCATTTAAAGTATGTATGTATGTATGTATAATTTAAAGAAGTTTGATGTTTGCGAGATAAACGCATAAATGTGAGGAACGGTTGGAAGTTTATAGAAGAAACTAAAAGTTTAAAAAGTGAATTGAAGTGTTAAGAAGAGAAAAGAAGTTGAAGCTTATAGAAGAATATAGAAGTTTACGGAAGATAATAGAAGTTTGTGGAAGAAAATTGAAGCATATGATAAATCGAAGTATATAGAAGAACATTGATGATTAAAAGAGAACACAGAAGTTTGTGGAAATATTTTGATTAAAAAATATTTAAACTTAAAAAAAAACATTTATTAAACATTTCGAAATTATATTACTTTAACGTTATTTAAATTATTATTGCATTGAAATATTTAATTGAATTTGTGTTTTATAATTCATTTATTGTAATTTTATTTAGAATTTTCATTTGATTTTGTATTTGTATCTTTCATTTGAATTTGTATTGTAAACAAAATGGAACTGCTTGACATTTTGGCGCTTACTGTAGAGGGTTTACAAGGAAAACTGACAGAATTAGGGTTACAAACAGACGGAAGGAAGACAATTTTACAGGCACGTTTAATAGAACACTATCAAAATTTTAACAATAGGGCCGATGCAGACTCCGAGTATGGCGAGGCGGCTTCAGTTGTCAGGCAGAATTTACAGAACAGCCTGGGTCAACATTTTCTTTAAGGGACATAGAAGATACAATCTCGAAATTTTCAGGCGAGGGTCAGCCGGGGATAGACCAGTGGCTTGAAGATTTTGAAGATTGCGCATATACAGTGAAATGGAATGATTTGCAGAAACATATCTACGCCACACAATTGCTAACGGGGGCTGCTAAAATTTTCATTAGAAATCAGGGCAACATTCGTGAGTGGAAATCGCTTAAGGAATCTTTAAAACGAGAGTTCGGAAATAAACTTTCCTCAAGGGAGGTACATCGTTTATTGCAAAGTTGAAGAAAACGGGCTAACGAGAGTTTCCGCGAATATTTGTATAGCCTTATGGAGATTGGATTTCCAGTTGGTGTAGATTCTGAAAACATAATCGTATATTTTATAGAGGGAATAGATGATGATAAATAAACAAGTACGTTTTATATGGTGCGAAGAGTATCAATGAGTTAAGGGACAATATTTCGATATACGAAAAGATTTGTTAGTCGAGAACATCAAATTTGAGAAGATCACATAGGAATTTATTTAAAAACACAATGACGAAGGCGGAGACTGAGGATGAAAGACGATGTTTTAAGTGCGTTGACAAAGGACATTTATCAAACAGTTGCACTAGTATCGGAATAAAATGTTTTAAATGCCAGCGTTTTGGACACAAATCATTTGAGTGTAGTGTGGAACTGAAGAAGGAAAATACTTCAATAAAGCACGTTAACACCGGAAAGAGGAGAAATATTCATACAGTATTTAAAGATATCAACCCTCCACTTGGTCGAATTTTCAAGGATATCAAGATTATGGGAAAAACTGTTTCAGCTTTTGTGGATACTGGCAGTGATATTAGTGCTATCCGTTATGATGCACTTTCCTTTTTAGGCGATGTTGATCTTGCACCTGAGAAGAAAACATTAGTAGGTATAGGTGGAAAGAGAATTACGACGATGGGTGATTTTAGTGTTTGTGTCGGTGTAGATGATGTTGAATTGGATGTAACATTTTATGTTGTCAGGGAAGGAGATATTTTGTATTCAATTGTACTGGGAAATGATATTTTTGAAACGGTCGATATGCTAGTAAATTTGCTTGGAGCAAAGTTTAATCATAGAAAATAAACCGTCGGAAGTTTGTGCTGAACTGGACCATGGGGAGATTAGCTCAGTAGTTGAATTACAGGAGGAGTTTAGTAATATCTACATAACGCTTCTGAACACTCTATTGAGGATCGACTGGGTACGGACCATCTCAGGGAGAATATAAAAGTAGAACTTGACGAATTAATTAGGACCTACAGACCAATTAGACCCCAGAATTATTCGATGAAAATGAAGATTGTCTTAAGTGACGATATTCCTGTAGCACATAGGCCAAGAAGAATGTCATATGCTGACCAGCTTGTAGTACAGAACCAATTAGAAGAGTGGTTAATAAGACGGTATAATTCAGACGAGTTATTCGGAGTATGCTGCGCCAATAGTTTTGGCATACAAGAAAGATGGAACTAAACGTCTTTGTTGTGATTATCGTAAACTTAATCTTAAGATCGTGCGTGGCTGTTATCGATGATGTGGTGCAAAAGCTTCAGGGCGCAAAAGTATATACTACATTAGATTTAAGAAATGGATTCTTTCATGTTCCAGTAGAGCCGGACTCAAGGAAGTATACAGCTTTTGTAACACATAATGGAGTATACGAATTCTTGTATGTACCATTCGGTATTTCGAATTCTCCTGCAGTATTCTGTAGGTATATAACATCAGTTCTTAGAGAACTTATCAATGATGGCACTTTATTGATTTATATGGACGATATAATTATTCCTTCCGAAATTGAAGAGGAAGAAATCACGAAGCTACGAAAGGTATAGGAAGTCGCGAGAATGAACGTACTGGATATCAAATGGTCAAAATGTCAATTGCTGAAGAAGATTAATTTCTTGGGATACATAATAGAAAACTCTACGATAAGGCCTTCAGAGGAAAAAACTAAAACCGTGTCTACATATCCGTTGCCACTTAATCAAAAGTCGCTTCAGAGATTTTTAGGATTAACATCATATTTTCGTCGATTTATACCTGATTATGCCATAATAGCAAAGCCATTGTTGGACCTTTTGAAGAAAAATTTGATATTTGAAATGGGACAGAATGAAATTATAGCATTTGAATAATTACGAAATTCATTAGTGACGGCACCCGTATTCAAATTATTTAATCCAAAGGCAGTGACTTAAATCCACACCGATCCAAGCATGTATGGTTATGGAGCTGTGCTACTACAACAAGATGATGAAGACCGTTTGTTCTTACAGGACTTTGAATACGAAATAGGGCATAGGTCAGGAACGAAAATGAAGTATGTGAATGCCTTAAGTCGCATCGTGCCTTATTCTTTAAGATATCGTGTTAGGGAAGCTCAACTTCAGGACGAATGGATAAGAGCAATCAGGAAGGTTTTGGAGCATAGCTCGTATGAAGACTATTACGTAAAATGTGACGTATTACATAAGAACCCTGATAGAGAACTAATAGTTATACCGAGTAGCATGGAACAAGAGATTATACAAACTGCGCACCGTCGAGGCCATTTTTCATCTCGTAAAACCCAAGAATTAATGGAGAAATCTTTTTATATACCTGAATTGAGGACAAAAGTAGAGAGGATAGTGAAGAGTTGTGTTGAATGTATAGTATCGGAGGCTAAGAGAGGTTATAAGGAGGGACTTTTGAACCCCATAGATAAGAATGATTGACCATTAGTAACATACCATCTAGATCACGTAGGACCAATGGAAGCAACGCATAAGAAATACAATCATATTTTGGTAGTAGTCGATGCTTTTTCTAAGTTTGTGTGGTTGTATCCAACAAAAAGCACAGGGACTGAAGATGTAATAGAACGACTCAGAAGACAAGCTGCAGTGTTCGGAAACCCGGAGAGAATTGTTACAGACAGAGCTTCGGCGTTTACATCAAACAAGTTTCAAGAGTTTTGTGAATCCGAAATTATTTAGCATCTTATGATTGCAACTGGAGTGCCAAGAGGGAACGCCCAAGTTGAAAGGATACATAGGATAATTATTCCTATGTTGACCAAGCTCTGTGTAGAGAAACCAGACCATTGGTACAAATATGTTGACCGTGTACAGAGGACTATTAATAGTACCGTACCACGCAGTACTGGTATTGAACCGTTTAAGATACTGACTGGACTGAACATGAGGAATAACGACAATCCTAATATAAAACTTTTATTAGATGGAATTTTCATGAAAGAGTTAAACGAGGAACGTGATGCATTGAGGAAGGAAGCTAGAGAAAATATACTACGCATTCAGGAAGAGAATAGGAAGAGTTTTAATAAAGGCAGAGTTCCAGAGACAGTTTATGAGGTAGGAGAATTGGTCGCAATCAAGCGCACTCAATTTGGTGTTGGTATGAAGTTAAAGCCAAAGTTTTTAGTTCCCTATAAGATCGTGAGGAAACTTAACCATGGTCGTTATGAGGTAGAGAAAGTTGGAGAATGTGAAGGGTCGAATGATTCGTCAGGAGGGCCGAATGTGGGATCGCACTTGAAGAGCATATCATTCGGGTCGAATGATGCGTCAGGAGGGCCGAATGTTGGATCGCACCCGAAAGGATTAAAGCGATCCCGTAGGTTTAAAGAAAAAACTGAACTAAAATAAATATAGTAAGTGCACTGAAAAACATAAACATGATAAAACTTAAATACTGGATCGAGTTGGAAAAATTGTTTTTAATATAAAAAAAGACAAATAAAAATTCCTATTTATTTGGCAGCCGAGCCAAGCAGTTCAATTTTGAATTTAAATAAAAATAAAATTGTTTTAAATTATTATTTGTAAAAAAAAACGTTTGTTATTAAAACTTAATAAATTCATTTCAAAAAAATCAATATCGCTAAATATAAACTAAGCCATTTTGAATCTACATATCATATATATAAATATAAAATATTTAAAGTAATAATAGCAATAATATATAAAACATAATAATATATTTATTTATTTTTCAGTCTCTATCTGGCAATTGCCAAGTGCACACGTTTTTCACTCGCGCCGGTAGACTTTCGTGTTTTTTCTGATAATTGGTTAAATTATCGTTTTTTTCGCTTTTATTTTCTCACGAATGAATCGTGAGAAATCGGATAAGCTTATTGATATATTTGTTTAAGCCTGGTTGGAGGCCTCTGGAATGAACGGGGTGCATCCCCCGAACTATAACCGATTTGAGGAAAAATAAAACCAAACAAGAACAAGCGTCCTCGCCCAAATGATTTTATCTAGTTATCTCCAACACTGGCATCGTACAACGTATTTCAAGTAGAAAAGGGACTAAAACTTATCTGTCCCGATCGTCCTGAGGTCAAAGAAATGAAAAGTGGCGATCTACTTATAAAGGTGGCGGATAGTAAAACAGCCGATAAGTTTCTTAAGCAAACGCATATAGATTGTATCCCAGTCAAGATTACACTTCACAAAACACTCAATACAATACAAGGCAGAATCTTTTCGAGAAAAATTATCAGTACACCTCAGGAAGAACTGCTAGATGCTCTCAAGGAACAAAAAGTTGTCGACATCCAAAAATTATGAAAAGAGAAGGTGAAAAATTAGTTGCTACTGGAGCAGCAATTCTCACTTTTGATTTGATAAATCGATCTGAAAAGATTAAGCTTGGTTTTTAATTAGTAAATGTTGATCAAATTATACCAAATCCTATGAGATGTCCCAATTGTCAACGATTGGGATATTCGAAGAAGCGATGCCGCAACGACTTTTACTCCCGAAAAATATTGTGTAAACTGCCAAACTGAAAATCATCCCTCCCACGACCATGAGTGTCCCACTTTCTGGAAGCATAAAACGGTAAGTTATTTAAGAATAACACGCAGGTGTACAATAAGGGAAGCTTGGACCATTTTTAACGAAAATCCAACAATTCATACGCTAATACCATTTCCAAGAAAAAACATATGCAAACACTCTTAAAACCTCTTTTTCTGAACACAATTCATCCATCAACGAACATAGAAAATCAAAACAGAGCATAAAACAAAAAATAGGAGTCGTTACAAATTCATTTACCAGCAAAATAACAACAAACACACAGTCAAATTTAAAAGAAAGAAATAAAGCCCTAGAAATAACAAAACAAATTGAAGAAAAAGAAGTTCTCAAAGAAAAAAATAACACCTCAGCTATTTTACCCACTCAACAACAAAAAGAAAATAGCAACCAACACAATACTAACATCTTAAATACAACCCACCCTCGAGAAACAATATTTATTTGTTTATTTATTTATTTAAGTCAATGGACAAATTCCTTACTAACTAATAACAAAAATAGGTACGAATAAAATTAAATATATTACAAACAGTTTCTTCAGAAATACAAGTAATTGTTACAATAAAAATATGAAAAGTTATGAATTGAGAAAAACAATAATGTTCCGTTTTATAACGCAAGAATTTAAAGAAAAATCAAAAAAGTCTGACAAATAATTAAATTGACGGTAAATTCTAGTTAACGGATAGGCAACAGCATAATTAGTCCTGCAGAATTAAATATATATAAGATTATAACAGCGGAAGTTACGACAAGGAATATTGAATTTCACAGATCTTAACAGAAATTCACAGCAACTATTACCGTTAATCAGGTTAATCATAAAGGATATATTTAACATAGTTCGACGACTCTTAATTGTTTTTGCACAGATTTGATGTGTTCGCTGTAAACATTATAGTGAGGAGCCCATACGATGGATCTATACTTCAAAATTGGTCTGGCAAGCGATACGTATAGCTGTTTCGTAATAAGTGGATCAGAAAATTCCTTTGCCCAATGTTTTATGAAGCCAAGAGTGCTTCTTGCCTTATTTACAGTCAAAGTGACATGATCATTAAATTTTAATTTTATGTCTAATAGTCTTAATAGATCAATAAAAGAGTCCACTATCGCAAGTTGATGACCTCCAAGCAAGTAATTAACAGCGATAAAATTATTTCTTGAGAACCGCATACATTTGCATTTTTTAATATTCAGCTCCCACCACAAAAAGAAGTTATTGAGATCACTTTGAAGATAAATATGCTCGATGAAATACCATATTAAACTCATCTATAGAATCTAATATAACAAACTATAACTCACTCAATTCTCCCACTAAAAACAGTGTAGATTATTTCAGTAATGATAATCCTGTATTTTACGAAAACAGTTCCAGCGATGGAGCAGCCTCTAACGTTAACGAAGATATTACTGAGGAAACGATTGTTAGTGATATTGATGATGGCTTGGGTGTATCCACCCAAAAAAAGGATAATAAAGACAAGCCTGATGAAAAGTCTGCTTGCAGCCCACTTCATAAAAAATTTCCGAATTTAAATAGTATAATCACACCTATACTATAATCACCCTTTTAAAAAACCTTTGCCTAAAAGGGACAAAAAAAATTTAAATGAACATTGGCCTTAACATTAACATATTACAGTGGAACATTCAAGGATTCATTACTCATAAGTTTGCCCTAGAAAAATTAATTGCAAGAAACCCACATAACTCACAAGGGTCTACATCTTTTACATTTACCTGGTTTTAAAGTTTTTCATCATAACAAAGATTATAATTAAGCCAAATCGGGGATAGCAATTTTTGTTAAGAATAACATTAACTGCAATCAGCAGAGTAAATCAGATGATAACCTTTTGTTTCAATCTATAATTATAAAATGTGAAATTGACTTACAAATTACTAATATATATAAAGAAGGTAACTTTAATTTAAATCCTCGAATGCTCGATAACCTCAACAGCAGCTCATATTAGGTGATCTCAATGCTCAAAATGTAATATGGAGTTCTTCCGTTATTCTACCAGCGGGAGAATATGGGAAAATTTTGCAGATGAGAAAAACTTGATGACGATGAATCATCATCATTGTTCAGCACGAGAATTACTTTAACTTCTATTGACGTCACAATGAGCAGTGTGGTTTAGCTCCCAAATTATCTTGTTGCTGACCACTTTCCTATCCTCATGCCAAACAGCGCAAACACTACAATAGAAAGAAATTATGTTTCACGTTTTCAAAGACAAAAAAGCTGATTGGGAGCTCTTTAATAAAAAAGCAGCAATTTTAAATGAGAAATTCAAAAAATCAACAAATATAAACAAAGTACGTACGTAATTGGTCATTACAACCCTTCAGTCAGGATTACGACCTAGTTTATCACACCACTTATGTTGTGTGTGTTAATTTTATACATGAGTGGCGGGACCTACAGTTTAAAGCCGACTCCGAACGACAGATTTTTGAGAAACTTTTCATGGCAATTTTATTTACACTCAGAGTTTTTGTCAGAAATCTACTGAGAGGAAGTCGCCGAAGAAATACTTTTTGTATTTTATTTTGATGTCTGGCCTGGGGCTCGAACCCTGGCTTTTCGTCTAATAAGCCAACACACTACCTACTAGACCACGGCGACTTCAACATAAACAAAGAGGCAGTACAAATAAACTGCATCTTAATAAGTTCAGCCAATGAATCCATTCCACTCAGCCGTATGCCTGCAAAAGTCAATAATCCAATATGGTTTAATTCTCAGATTTCCAGTTTAATTCTCGCAAGGCAAAATGCGTGGAAAATTTTTAAAAGGATCTGAAATCAGCAAAATGCACTTAAATACCGAAGGGCCTGTGCCAGAGTTAAGAGGAAGTGTAGCACTGCTAAAAGACGCACTTAGGAAAATTTCGAAACTCTTCAAACCCATCCATGGACGACCGTTTTTTGTGGAGCAAATTCAAAAAATTGAGAACTAACAATATCGACAATTTTCCCAGAATTTTTGTCAATAGAATCAGTTTTTCACATCCTCAGCAAATTGCAGACTGGTTCGCTAATTATTGGTCATCTTTAAGCAGTTCTTTTGACCCAGAGAGCATATCAGCAAAGAGTAGTTTGATTATTCAAGATTTTGTACAACCCAACAATAAATATAATGAAATAGTTCGTAAAGTTGAAATAAATGAACTGAATGAAACCCTAAAATCGCTTAGGGGTAGTGCCCCCGCAAATGACAAAATTACATACAATATGATTAAAAACTCCCCTCTTGAAATCAAACAGCGTATTTGTGAATTATATAGTAGTATATTGCATTCTGGAATTCTTCCTCATCAGTGGAAAGGTGCCACAATATTTCCGATTCCTAAACCAAATAAAAACCCGAATCAGCTTGACGGATACCGTCCCATCTCACTTTTACCGATTGTATCCAAAATTTTTGAAAAATATGCAAGATTTTGGAAATTTGCTAAAACTGAATTAAACGTCAACCAGCATGCTTTCTTACCTAGACGTGGAGTCCACAGTATTTGTCATCAACTGGAGGAAACATTACGAACAAATTTTAAAAATAAAAAACACTCAGTAGTTCTGTCAGAAGACATTGAAAAGGCTTTGGACAGAGTCATTTAACGTACATTTTGCATTTTTTGAAAATCGAACTTTTAGGGCCATTATTACAAATTGCCGTTAACTTAAGGGAGGATTATAAAGGGCAGATAAATAGTTTTTCGTTATAATGAGTACCCAATAAGATAGAAGTGATCGTTAAGCTAAAGGGAAGATCATCCTACCGTTAACATTTAAAGGTCGCATTATGTTTGAACTTGCCATGTTATATATTATTTTCAGTATGGCAACTTCAAATTTAAACAAAAAACAAACCCCGCGGATGCCACTGCGTTAAAAAAAACTTGTATAATTGAGCAGATTTATCGACATTGCTCCGACACTGCCATATTTTTGAAAAATTTTATCTGTAAGTTGTAATAACGAAAATAAGTTAAAGGTAACTTTCCAGTTCCCTTTAGCTAAAGGTACCTTTAACTAACCCCAAGTTTAACGACAAGTTGTAATAATGGCCCTTAGAGTTAAGGTTGATGGCTATTTATCGTTCTCGTATCCCCTTGAAAATGATATTTCACAACGGTCACCCTTGTCTGTTATGCTTTATGCTATAGACGCCAACTCTCTTGCTAAGGCAGTCGAAAATCTACCAGGTATTGACTACATTGGTATTTATGCAGACAATATTTTTGCAGTTACTTCCGGTAATCCCCAAAGGGGACTTAACTATTAAATAAACCTCTGGGCGAAGGAAGGAGGAGCTGTTATTCCAACAGAAAAATCAGAAATATTACACGTGCGCAGAAAAATTAACTGTAGTGAAGATTACATCTGTGTTCGAGGCATTATTGTTATTCAAAAAATTGCTATGGAAAAATCATGTTAAATTCATAGCACTTAAACTCTCAAAGATAAACAACCTTTTGAGGCAAATTTGTTCCCGTACTAAAGGCCCTCACATAGAGACTGCGATAAATATATATATATATATATATATAAATACCTAACAAATGGTATTATCCAACATTGCAAAACATTATACGGATGAACATCACAAAGAAATATCAACAAAATTAATTTAGCTTTAAATAATTGTTATAGGACAGCAACAGGCTTGCTTCGATCAACACCTTTAGATCTTTTGAGAAATGAAATCGATTTCTCCGAATTAACATCTTTGTTTGAGAAATATTCAGTTTCTATGGCATCAAGAGGAATTACCATTATCAATGATGGGTTGCATGACAATTTTTGGAAACATCTTGAATCCACAAATAATTAACCCTCAGTCACTAGAAAAATAATTCGTTTTATAAGGCTCTGGAATTTCTATACCATCAAAACCACCTAATTCCATTAACTTCTACAAGTCATTAAAAGTAGATAACAGTCAGTCATTCTTTAATAAGAATACCACTGATCCAGTTTGTTTTAAAAAAATGATGACACGGAAAATAACTAATATTTCACCCGAAATTATACTTTTTACAGATAAAAATGGTATTTCATCCTATTCCGTAGTAAGGTGTTACGATAACCAATACGAATCAGTTGATGCGGCATTTTCGTGGCCGAATTGGCTGGTTTTCAAAGCGCCATAAAATACGCAATTGAACAACAGAAAAAAACTATCATTTGTACTGATAGTCTTAGTTCAGTTAAGGCTATTGGAAAAAATCATTAGGGGTTATATGACAATTTAGTTTACCTTTCGGAACCCAGCTGTGAAATTATTGTTTTATAGATACCATCACATATTGGCATCGATGGCAACGAAGCAGCTGATAAAGCTGCTAAGTAGGTGCTTACTTTGCATGAAGTAACTGAAGTTCCAACTTTCCCCAAAACAATCTCTATTCCTTTTAGAGCATTTCAAAAAGACCAGAATACGGAGTTTAGAAGACCAAAATATTGCAATACCCTCACACGTTCAGAATGAATTTTACTGCCACGTCTGAGAGTCCGCAAAACTACTTTTAACACCAAACACAGTTGCGAAAGAACTGATCCTACTGTGTGCAGCTTCTGTAATGAAACACTTACTGTTCACATATCACATTTTCTCAGAATGCCTTGAATCAAAAATTGATGTGCCACTAAAGATAATTTACCGCTGATAAGGAGATGTCTCAAAATACACAACATCCAAAATGTTTGGACCAATGTTCTTTTTACAATGAAAAAACAATAAATTTCTTAAAATATTTATTTTTACATTCTTTTAAATGTGATTTTTGTTATTGTATGCTAATTTCCTTCTTTTCAAATTAGCTTTTGTAAATGAATATGAGTTTTTGTGCGCATATGATCTTAGATACCCGGCGCCATTTTTATTTATATTTTAAAAATTTATTTTGCAAAATATATATATATTTATTTATTTATTTATTACAATACGATTACAAATTATATTTTAATTATATACGACGAGCTGAGTAACTTCGACCATATGCTCGGTGTAGTGTAATAGACCAGAGTCTCTGGTGGGAATCGAACCCACGACCCTCATGCTAATAGTCTAACACACTACCCACTAGACTACCAGGGCACCCATATAATAATATATAAAACATAATAATGTATAAAACATAATGATATATAAAACATATGGCCAATTCACACGACTTTGTATCGTGTGCTATGCTGTATCGTGTAGGTACAGCTGGAGTCAGGTGTAGATATGTAAAATGCTAAGTGCTTGTTAACAAATAAAGAAGTTGCGAAAGAGTCAGTCGTCAGTTGAGCCGCTCAGTTGTCAGTAGAATTAATCAGTCGTCAATCTCTTATAAGTCTTTTTGTATCAATTAATTGCTTTTTTATCTTAAAATAACTTTTATTCTAATACACAACACACAACCTTTATTAATTTAATTTGAATTTAAGAATTAATTAACTTTGTGAAATAAATAAATAAATTTTAAAACATTATTTTGCCTAGTTTTCATTATTACTTTACATGTATGTTGTATTCCAAACGTCGAAAAGTGATAAGAAGAAAAGCAACAGTATTTATAATTTGATTTTCAAGCAACAAAATGAAAAATATTACGGAAAAAAGTAAATTAATTAATTCTCTGTACGAAAAATATAATTTTGATATGTCAAGTTACATAGAAAATATTCTGTACTTTTATTCTTCTTCTTGATTACTGGCATTTACATAAATTTATAGCACGAAACCAATACAACTTTTAAAAACATGAAAAAAATGTGTATAATACCCCGTTGACACGACGCAATTATTCGTCCACACGCTTTCATTCGTCATTCAACCCCCAATTACGAACTGAATTACATGAATACAAAAGCTGTACGTAAGTCAATTTGAATGAATTACGAACGAATGACTGTCATCTCTAATGTTTATCGATTATTTATGTATCAAAATCAGCTGTCAAAACAAATCAAAATAAAGAAAAACATTTTAGTATTAAATAAATAAATTAAAAAAAATAAAAAGTCTGATTGAAGTTAAATTTTGTGGAAGTATTTTAAAAAATAAAACATATAATGGATGAAAAAAACAAAATTATAATGTACCGAAGATTATTGGCTACATTAAAGATTGTGGAGGAGACAACATTGTACACCGAGGCACTACTTGATCTCCAAAAGAAGCACTTGAAGCTTTTGAAACAACTGCAACTTCTTAATACTGTGAAACTACCACGCAGCTCTACCATTCTTTCAGACCATACCTCTAATAAAGCCAGCTCGCTGCCCTGGTCCCACTTGTTCGCACCAAATAAACAAAATAAATAAATGTCAAACTGAATTACGAACGTGTCGTGGAAACGGGTTAATTGGCTATTGTTTTTCAGTGGCCGAATTAAGTAATTCAACTGTCCGTGAGAACATGGTAAAAGTGTATCGGATTTTTATATGAAAATTATCAACAACAATCATACACTGTTGTATTTTCGTCCAACAATACACGTAATAAAACGATACAAGGGCTTGCGTGAATTGCTCAATAATAATATATAACAAAACTTTTATAAAATGTCTGTAGCACCTAATTGGGGAAATCCATTAATACTGTTGAAGTAAACACACCGACGATATCAGGTACATTAAGATTACTTATAATAGGATTACATAAATACATAATTGGTCATTACAACCCTTCAGTCAGGATTACGACCTAGTTTCTGACACCACTTATGTTGTGTGTGTTAATTTCATACATGAGTGGTGGGACCTACAGTTTAAAGTTGACTCCGAACGACAGATTTTTGAGAAACTTTTCATGGCAATTTTATTTACTCTCAGAGTTTCGCCGAAGAAATACTTTTTTGTATTTTGTTTCGATGTCTGGCCTGGGGCTTGAACCCTGGCTTTACGTCTAATAAGCCAACACACTACCTACTAGACTACGGCGACTTCAATAATAATAATAATAGGATTAGCTCTGTATATATAACCAATAGATAAAACCAATATTTTAAATCATATTTCATTAAGCAATGTAAATAACGCCTTAAGAAATTTAAAAAGACCTAACAGAATTTATACAGAAAAAACTATTTTAAGTACGAATATTAAGTAGCCGAAATAAGAAATGATTTTGAGCTAGCTTAAATTGAAGGGAAGGATGGTGAAAGAAGTGTAGCCTTAAATTAGAATTTAGTAGAATTAATAATAATAAAAATACATCCTGTATAAAAATTTTAACGAATCAGGATCGAGATAAGTATCCAAACTACAACGGAAATAATGAGTTATACTAAAGAAATGAAAACAGAAATATTAATCACAACAACTACAAAGGAAATAACTACCAAAGAAACTTTTCATTTATTTTATTTTATTTACTCTCAGAGTTTTTCCAAGAAAACTGTTGAGAGGAAGTCGCCGAAGAAATATTTTTTCCATATTTTGTTTCTAGTTTTAATATTAGAAGCTAGAAATATAATCCCAGAACATCAGTTCGGCTTTTGACATAGGCATTTAACGCCAGAGCAGTGCCACAGAATAGTTTATGTTATTTCTGATGCCTTGGAGAAAAAGAAGAACTGTTAGGCTATATTTTTGGACATTCAACAAGCGTTTGATCAAGTCTGGCATTCTGGTTTGTTGTTTAAACTTAAAAGTTTGCTTCCGGCACCATTTTATGTCGTTCTTAATTCCTACTTAAAAAACCGTACATTTATTTTAAAGTTAACAACGAGAGCCCTTCTTTACGTGATATACAGGCCGGTGTGCCACAGGGACACAATTAGGACAAATTCTATGCACTATTTTTACGTCAGACATGCCTTGCACTAATTGAGTAACAGTCGCTACGTATGCTGATGACACCGCATTTATTTCTTCAAATATCTCACCAATTGAAGTTTCAAAGCTAATATAACATCAATTAAATGAGGTGAAAGCTTGGTAAATGACCTGGAATATTAAAGTAAATGAGCAAAAATCTACTCATGTAACGTTTACGTTAAAGAAAGGAGATTGTCCAAATTTTTCAATTTGGTCAATTATTCAAAAAAGTAATTCTGTGAATTATTTAGGAATATGCTTAGACAGAAGACTTACGTGGAAAGATCATGTTAAAAGCAAAAGAGCACAAGTTGATAATAAACTAAAAAAAATGTATTGCCTTCTTGGTCGTAAATCTAAATTGAGTTTAGAAAATAAAATTCTTATTTACAAAACTATTTTAAAGCCGGTCCATACAGGGGAACTACAAGCAATTGAAATATTGAAATCATTCAAAGATTTCAATCGAAAACATTAAGAATGATGGCAAACGCACCATGTTTTGTTACTAATAACACCTTACATAATGATCTTGAAATGCCTTACGTATGAACGGAGATAAGAAAGTTCAGTAACCAATATTTACAAAGATTAAATGACCATGTAAACCCTTTAGCAATTTCGTTGTTAAATGATAGTGATGAAGTTTGTAGGTTGAAAAGATATCATGTTCTTGATTTACCCTTTAGAAACAAATGAAAGATATATTAATGCTAAAATATTGTTCTGCTAACAAACTATTTTGATCTCAGTTTAGCTTTTATGATGTTGATCTTGATAAAGATCAATAATATTATATTTTTACCAAATTTGCTTAATATTGTAAAATATATTGCAAACAAAGACTGACAAAAAAATATTTTGTTTTGTTGGATATCTCTGAACTGAGGTTTGAACTGTGTTTGTAGGTTGAAAAGATATCATGTTCTTGATTTACCCTTTAGAAACCAATGAAAGATATATTAATGCTAAAATATTGTTCTGCTAACAAACTATTTTGATCTCAGTTTAGCTTTTATGATGTTGATATTGATAAAGATCAATAATATTATATTTTTACCAAATTTGCTTAATATTGTAAAATATATTGCAAACAAAGACTGACAAAAAAATATTTTGTTTTGTTGGATATCTCTGAACTGAGGTTTGAACTGTGGTCTCACCTTTAATAAGCCAACACACTACCTACTAGACTACAGCCACTACTTCAAAATACAAATTAAAAAAATCCGATAATATCGATAGTTTTTCTTTAAACTATCCGTGGCGCTAACTATAGATAGTTTTGCAGCTCTACTTTATATTGCATTCATACATCTTTTGTGGTTGTTGTTGATATAAACATTGGCGGTAGCGTTATTTCGGTTTACCACGGTAGGTGGTTTTCGTTATTTGTACTATACATACATAATTAGTCAGGACAACCCTTCAGCCAGGATTACGACCTAGATTCTCATACCACTTATGTTGTGTGTGTTAATTATATACAAGAGTGGCGGAATCTACAGTTTAAAGTCACTCAGAACGACAGAGAAACTTTTTCATGACAATTTAATTAACTCTCAGAGTTTTTGCCAAAAATTTTCTGAGAGGCAGTCGTCGAAGAAACATTTTTTTGCATTAAGTGATTGCAAATACATATTATTTTTGCTAACAAATTAGAAAAAATTTACTGGCGGCGAAAAACCTGCATTGAACGAGTTTACTATCAAAATTTTCCTATAGTATCGCCACCGATAGTTAAATCAACGATAGTCGGCCAAAAATAAAAGTATCTATACTATCGATTGTTTTGCAGCTCTAACACAAAGGCAGGGAAACTTTATAGGCTCAGAATACATGGATATTCCGCACATCCAAAATGAAGTGTATATAAAGCTTCAATCAGTTACGAAAATAAACAGTTAACATTTTTTGTCACAAGTTCTGTTATATCATGTCACAAGTTTTGATATATCATTATGTGGCATGGAAAAGAATTTTTACGACGAAGCATTGAATACACATGGCAAAGGTAAAATAACAAGCATCCTCATTCACAATTTCCTCATCCATAAACAATACTAATATAAATTATGAGAATAAATTATGCAAGCCATAAAAATTAAATTAAAAGATACAAAAAATACTCAATAAACTATTAAAAGAGGGCATATTTTTAAATAATTCAATAGCCAAAAAGCAGCATGATACACATAAAAATATTAAAACACAACAAATGAAATTCCAAATTGATCCACTAAAGAATTATGACATATAAGTTACAATAACGCAAACAGCGATTAGCGTTTTAAAGGGTTGTTGAACGAATTGCAATTATACCATAATGATGAATATGGAAAAACACAATTATGTAGAAAATCACGTCCATGGACACACAATAAATATGTATAGTAAATGAACAATTAAAAAACATTGTTAAATAACGACACAATAGAACCATTAGTAAGCGCTCCCCACTCGTTTCAGTTCCTAAAAAATGTTGAGGATAAACAAAAATTTAGAAAACTCAACGATAAAATAATCGATGATACATCACGTTTTGGACAAGGTCATTTTTATTTTATATTAAAAAGATTACATCTTCTAACAGTTATCAAAGAATGCAGCTTATAACAAAAGACGACGTAAAGACAAACACGCTGAAAGAAAAATGGTATGAATCCTCAAATTTTATGATATCAAAATTTGGAATTTCTGTTTATTCTTACCTTAAACTGGGAATCCCAAGACAAATTCGGCATAGATTTTTATCTCTTAGGGCCATTATTACAACTTGCCGTTAAACTTGGGTTTAGTTAAAGGTACCTTTAGCTAAAGGGAACCGTAAAGTTACCTTCAACTTATTTTCGTTATTACAACTTACAGATAAAACTTTTCAAAAATATGGCAGTGCCGGAGCAATGTCGATAAAACTGATCAATTATTTAAGTTTTTTAACGCAGTGGCAACCGCGGGCTTCGTTTTTGTGTTGTATATGCTCATTTTGTTTAAATTTGAAGTTGCCATAATGAAAATATAATATGGCAAGTTCAAACATAAAGTGACCTTTAAATGTTAAAGATAAGATGATCCTCCCTTTAGCTTAACGATCACTTCTATCTTATTGGGTACTCATAACAACGAAAAACAATTTATCTGTCCGTTAAAATCCTCCCTTTAGATAGTTAACGGCAAGTTGTAATAATGACCCGTATGCTAATAAATCTTTTCAACAACACGATATCAACATTGAAAAGTGTTCTTGCAATTCATTGGGGAATTTACTTCATTAGACCATATCTATACGGACAAAAATCCCGCACCGAGAATGACAGGAATTAGGTTAGATTTAAGTGATTATGACTTTACAATAATATATAACCAAGCAAAAATCAAAACTAATACATTGTTCAGAATACAATTAAACTCAGATGTACTAAAACAAATGATACCATCAGAAAATGACGAGGTAGAAAAACATAAATTAACAACAACGAAGGCAATGCAACATAAAAAAGATGAACAGATAAAAATAGTAATTATGAGCCAAATAATAATAATTTGAATAAAAGTATCTCTCAGAAGTCCGGCCAGCTTCAAATATTGGAATACACCTTCATAAATGACGTGAAAAACATGAAAAAAATTTAAATTTAATTTAATTGGGGATACAGAAGGTATCGAAGTAATAAAGGAAAATAATATTGTGAACGTACGATGTAATGATAATTCATCGAAACAAGATTCGAATAAGTTACACAACCAAAACAAAAGTATTAATGTTGAAAACATAGGACGAGAGGATAACTCATCGAAACCATTTTGAATCTCGTAAGCAACGTGCCAGGAAAATACATTCAAGAATAAGTGATAGAGCAGCGGAACTAGATTCGATTCGGAGAAAACTTATGGTTAAAGTGGGAAAAGAAAATATAAATTAATGAGCGCTGGCTAGTGATATTTTTGAGACCAACGCTCAAGAAATGACCCCTATTCATGCAGTGCAATGTGTTGGACTACAGGAAAGGTGGTTTATAGGAAACATGGATTGCAATATGAAAATGTATTTTTATGACCACTGTATATAATATGTTCGTCACTTTTTTCCAAAAATTGCTTTTTTGTAATTTCTTTTTCCTGTTGTGAGTAATCACATATAATGTCAGACGAACAATTAGACCAACTAGACCATCCGGGCACCATCTTGAGGAAATGTACTAACGTATTTGCGAAGCAATTAAATTTGATCCTATTCAAATTGTTAAAGATGTCCACCGTATACAAATTAAGCAGAACAATAGAAACAGTAATAGAAAGCTTTATGGTCCAAATATAATCAAATTCTCTTGTCCGTATGACAGGAACTATGTTCTGACAACCATTAAAAATTATATAAAGGATAAAAAAATCCTCTTCGATTAAATTTTGCATTTAATAGCGAAACTCCCTTTAAATCAAGGAAAATCTTACGCCACACAATTATACGATTTTTCTTGTGCTGATGCAGATGGTATTTAATAAATCTTAGTAAGGAAAATAACATTACTTTTGAAATATCTAACTTATTACAGTATCTATTTACTATCTAGTAAAATATTCGTCGTGTACTATTAGCATTTTAGACAACCAATTTGCATTGCTGAAATAATTCTTTTACATGACGATGGTAACTTGAGGACGATGTAACTTGAGAAAATCTTAAAATCGTGCTGAAAATTTTCTAAAAAAGTGACTCCTGACTTCGGATTTGTCACATTCAGACACAAAGTTAAAATAATAAAATGGTTGAATTTCGTCTTCTTTTTTGGAAATTCGAAAATTGACCTTACCTGCGCAGAAATTTAGTTAGTTCTCATACTCTTGGGCGTGATCATATTATTTTAACAGGTGCTTTTAATGCGAATATTAATCAGGATAATAGTTTTTTAGAAGATTTGAGCTCTATAGGTCTGAGCTTAGTCAAGGGTATAAATTCGACTTATTTTACATCTACTTCAAGTACTTTACTGGATCTTTGTTTTGTTTATGAAATTTCTCATTTGCTAAATTATGATCAACTACCTTCACTTATATTTTCGCTTCATGTTATGTTATTCATATCATACGATTACCAATTCAAAAAATCCCAAAGAACTCTAATGTTTAAATGCTGGGACTTCAAGAATACAGATTACAATTCAGTGTCAATCATTTCCGAATATATAAAGACTAACAAAAAAAGGGACGGAAATTCGTAATTTGGGTTTGGTAAATCGTAATAGTGATGGTCTTAGGCTATTGAAGTTGACCAGATAAACCGCCAGTTTTCAACTATATATTTTTGCCACATATAGACATAAATTTATATAAAAACATTAGATTAAATCAACGGCAATCGCATGAATTCCACTTTATGCATTTTACGCAGGAAGAAGTACTGCGGCGATTTATTTATTTTAAATATATACACTTAATTACTTCATTAATTTTTTAATACATTTATCACCACATCTACGTACCCATCTGTGTGGAAACATGCTCAAATCGTACCGATTTTAAAACAAGATAAAAGTTTTCGGCCTAATGCTTATTGCCTTACTTATCAAAGGTCTTAAAAAATTAATAATACCAATGGCATACCACTTCAAATAAATCATTGCCAAATACACATGTATACTGATGATATGCAGTTATACATAAGTTGTCGCGTTACTGATGCCCCAAACTGCATTCGTTTAATGAACTAAGATTTAAATCAAATTCGAATTATTGGCTCTAATCACACGAGAACAATGGTGCTGGCGTAAAATGATAGTTTATAGGTAAGAGAGGTGAAGAGAATGGTTTTTTGGTGGCGTAAAATTTCAACCAGCTACAACCCCGCATTACTAGCATAACTCTAATACATGCACATTTCTAGAAATCAGCCAAACATCACATGAACGCGAAATACATACAAAGCTGTGTATACGTATACATTTCATGCCAAACTAATATTCATCCCGTGTGATTTGAAAAGAACAAAAATTGTGCGACTAAAAATTGTTCTGGTGTGATTAGAGCCATTAACATAACATTAATTGCCAACTCTTATGTGCTTTTGTGAGTTGCTAGCTGCGACGCAGTTAGTAGACGAAGTCTTCACATAACTTACAATGCTATAGCTCGATATATTTTTGGAAGAATAGGACATACTGCATTTCTAATGTCACATTTGACAATTTAATAAATTGTCGGACACGTTCGTAATTCAGTTTAACATTTATTTATTCCTTCGTCATGTTTTTTTCTTCTGTTAACATGTTTTGTTTATTTTGTTTGTTTAGTGCGAATTTTAAATTTGTAATTTGGCAATGGATAAAAAAAGGTAAGTAAAAATATAAAATTGTAGCATTAATAATCAAATATCATAAGCAATATCATTTAGTCTTTTTCCAGGCTAATTTTTCTGAGGTAAGTGATAGTTTCACAGTATTAAGAAGTTGCAGTTGTTTCAAAAGCTGCAAATGCTCCTTCTGGAGATCGAGCAGTGCCTCGGTGCACAATGTTGTCTCCTCCACAATCTTTAATGTAGCCAAAAATCTTCGGGACATCATATTTTTTTTTATAATTTTGTTTTTTCATCCGTTATACGTTTTATTTTTTAAAATACTTCCACAAAATTTAACTTTAATCAGGTTTTTTATTTTTTTAGTTTATTTATTTAATACTAAAATGTTTTTCTTCATTTTGTTTTGTTTTGACATTTTTGTTTTGACAGCTGATTTTGATACACAAATAATCGATAAAAATTAGAGATGACAGTCATTCGTTCGTAATTTATAAGGTCATTCAAACTGAATTATGTACAGCTTGTGTGATTCGCAGCTGAAATTTTGTATGGCGAATCATGTAATTCAGTTCGTAAATGGGTGTTGAATGACGAAGAAGAGCGTAGATGACGAATAATTGCGTCGTGTGAACGGTGTATAATATTATATAGATCAAAGAGGGAAAACAGCAAAATATAAAAACCCATCTCTCAAATATAGAAGTCGCCGTGGTGTAGTAGGTAGTGTGTTGGCTTACTATTCGTAAAGCCCGGGTTCGTATGCCAGGTCAGACATCAAAAATGAAATATGAAAAATAAAAATATTTCTACGGCGACTTCCTCTCAGCAGATTTCTGGCAAAAACTCTGAGAGTAAAATAAACTGCCATGAAAAAGTTTCTCAAAATTCTGTCGTTCGGAGTCGACGTTAAACTGTAGGTCCCGCCACTCACGTATAAAATTAACGCACACAACATGAGTGGTGTGAGAAGCTAGGCCGTAATCCTGACTGAAGGGTTGTAATGGCCAATTATGTATGTATGTATCTCTCAAATATAAATGTTCAACAAAGCAAACCCTTTTAAAGCTGTCTTAGTTAAATATATGTTTTTCGTTTTTAATTTAAGTTTTTAATTATTTTTAATTGCAATATTTCTAATTTGTGTTTAAATAAATAGATACTAAATGAATGTTCATAACAATTACTAATCAGTACTATAATACAAGATTTATTCTTGTGGTATTGTGTTAACCAAATTAAATTAATAAATAAAAGAATAATTTAAAGAATCATACGTGAAAATAAAAATATGTAATACAAATTCTCAACTAAAAATATTGATATAATATCCCAATAAGAATCAATGCTGATATTTTAAAATATAAACTAACGAACTGACGAAAGCTATAATACTACACACGCAGGTCACTTCGGAATAAGAAAGACAAATGTAAAACTTAACCAACGCTACTTATAGAAAAAGGTGAGTAGGATGGTTAAGAAGTTTATTTCACACTGCTACAAATATAATAAAAACAAACAAACAAAACACAAAGGAACCATTTATGCATACAAATACTCCAAACTTCAGTGTCGAAATTGTTTTAATTGACACTGTTGGACCTTATATTTCGACAAGGCGGTGTGAACTGACAAAATTTATTGTTGCATGCTCAACGCCGACAAAAGATGCGTTTACAACAGCCAAGAGATTAGTTGAACAGTTTATCTTGAAATATGGACAATTTAAAGTACTTAAATCAAAAACAGGAACACAGTTTATGAACGATATAACACATAACATATGTTCATTACTACAGATCAAACAAATATTTTCAACCCCTTACTACCATGAATCTTTAAGATCAATTGAAAGAAACTACAGAGTTCTTAATGAGTGAATGATTATGAATGGAACAAATTGATTCCATATTTTAATTTAACCTACAATACGGCACCTTATGTACATATATACAGGTTACACGCCTTTTGAGTTAGTGTGGAAGATTGCTGAGTTTATCTTCTGACTCTTTAAGTAAAAATAGAACAAAATTATTTAGCTATGATCATTATGTACAAGAATTGAAACTGTTTACAATACGCTTTGAATAGAGCCAAAGAACTAATACAAATAAAAGGAAACAGAATTTCAATTGACAAAAAAAATTGATTTGTTTTAAATATTTGTATTTATTAAATTTGAATTTCTGATGCAACAAGACATAATATCTTATAATTTAAAGCACCAGCATCTGGCAAGTTATATCGATACTCATAAAATTCAAGACTTATAAATTATATATGTATGTGTATAAAAAAGAAGGAAAGAAAAAAAATTAAAATATTTACAACTGACCTGCTGTAAATGTTAGGTTTGATAAAATTGATAAAGTAAATGTTTAAATTTCTGGCAAAAACTCTAAGAGTAAATAAAATTATCATGAAAAGTTTCTCAAAAATCTGTAGTTCGGAATCGACTTTAAACTGTAGGCCCCGCCACTCACGTGTAAAATTAACAAACACAACATAAGTGGTGTGAGAAACTAGGTCGTAATCCTGACTGAAGGGTTGTAATGACCAATTATGTTATGTATGTTAAATTTATTTGCGTTGCTAATAACTTGCACGTTTGGAGAAAGTTGGTTCCAGAGTCGGATGCTTAATATGAAAAATTGCCTCTCAGACGCTGCATCCCGATGAGGAATCTGCAAAATACCATTTCCTCTTAAAGACCTCTTGAATCTTAAGCGTTTGCAAAGGTATTTTGGGAGGATGTAATAATTTGGTGAAGAAAAACCAAGTTTTTTAACTTTATATAGTTATTAAAGGAAACATTAAATATGCGGTTGGATTAGTGAGAGACATGATCAAATCTCCTTAGCCAGAATATGTAACATACAATGTTGTTGAAAGTACTGTTGAGTTCCGCAGTGTCTTTTGATTTACAGCCGGAGAAGACTTCAGACGAATACAGCAAAGTTGGTATTAAATAAGTTTTAGCCAGAAGTAGTCTTATTTTTAATGAAGTGTAAAACTGTGAAGCCCATAAGCACCTTAGCATACTATGAACTCTTCCACATGTTTGGTTTATGTGATCTGATCAGGTTAGCGTATTGTTGAAAACCACGCCAAGATTTATGGCAGAATTAAAAATATCAATCTTGCTATCACCCAGGAAAACATCAATACTAGATTCAATCTTCGCGGTTTTTTTGCAAATTACAATACATTTTGACTTTTTAGGGTTAATCCTTAAAAAATTTGCAGTCGCCCAAAGAGAAATATTATTAAGGTCAGTGTTAAGATCTTTAACTCCAGTGCTGATGGAAGCTATAGAGCTATCAAGGTAGAGCTGAATATCATCAGCATACATTTGAATTCTAGAATGTTTGAGCTGCTTTGGTATATCGTATATGGAGCCCTGCGGAACACCTCTTGTCACGCGAAGAGGGTTAGAAAGTAGTCCTTTATTGGAGACGTATTGTCATCTGTCAGTTAATATGTGGACATCAATCTAACGGCGGTAGTAGAGAAGTTAAACATTCTAGATATTTTGAAGCACAGTATTGAATGGTGAACCGTATCAAAGGCCTTTGAATGGTCAAGCAAAACTAAGAATGTTATCCCCCATCGTCTAAACTATTTCTTACGTCTTCGATTACATCGGTCAGGGCGGTTAAACAGCTATGTTGAATCTAATTACCGGTCTGATTACCGGTCAGTTAATAAATTATATTGATTTATAAATTCAACCATTTGTTTATAAGTAAGCCGCTCAAAAACTTTAGAAAAGTACGGTAAAATTAACATTGGGCGATATTCATTGCCAATTTTTGGAACTGGTATGATTTTGGCATATTTCTATTCCGTTGGAAAAATACTAGTGGTAATAATTGTATTATACAAATACTTAATAGGGTGTATTATCCAAGGTAGTATCGTTATGAACGTTGGATTAATATCATCCAAACCGACTGCATTCGATTTGACTTTGTAGAAACCTTCTGCTATATCATTAAGATCAAGGCACTTAAAACTACATTTTGCATCGGATGGTTAATTTGGTGGCATTTGAGCATAAAAACCAGGCTTTACTGTTGGCAAAGGGATATTGACGAATGATTCATTAAGCACAGTGACATCGACATCACTTTCGCGATTAGTTGTCTTACCAATCAATCAATCCAATATCACGTATAATTTTCCATGTCCTTTTCGTGTCAACAACACTGTTGAATTTATTGGTATAAACAGATTTATTCTGTTTTATTTTTGACACAACAGCTTTCCTAGTTAGATGGTACTGCTCACGATATTCTGGTGTTCTGTATCGTTTCCACAAATGATATACATTATTCCGACGTTGTATTAATGATTTTATTTCATTGTTAAACCACGGCCGTACACAGCTTCTGACAGTTTTAGCTTTCACAGGAGCATGCTTGTTATAAAGTTCCAAAATAATGGAGCTTATCAGAGAGACTTGTTCATCAACTGACGACAGACAGTACATTTGATCCCATTGTATATTATTAAGATCAGTTTCTAAGACCATGATTTCAAGACTCATAAAATCACGATAAGTAAACGTTGTGGAGGGTTTCTGTGTTGCAGTCATATACTGCAAAAATAAGATCATGGTACGGCTGGTACCGTTAGTTGATCAAAAACATAAAACTTTATCTTTATTACTGATGAAAAATAAATCAAGTAGGGTGCTATTGGTATTTGTAAAGTAGGTAGGTCTAGACTCATTAATAGGTAATAAGTTAAATGATAACATCAAAGGAGTTAGACTAGCATCAGCAACCAAATTACAATTAAAGTCTCCGGCTTTCATAACCTCAGGATATGATGCTGATAAAAGCTGTAGTTGATTGACAAGTGCATCAAATTTTATATTTTTACTCGGTCTATAGACACAACCGAGTAGCAATGTGGTACGATTGTGATTAACTTCAGTAAATACATATTGAACATCATTCGGTTGATTGTAGATAGTGTTGATTTTACATGATATATTATTCCTTACATATATTGCTACTGCACCAGCCTGTTTATATCTATCAGACCGAAAAACACGATATCCATTAACACCATAAAAATTATCACTTATCTCCTATCGAACCAGGTTTCGGAAACACATATGACATCAATCTCGAATAAATATCGGAACTCATCCAACTTGTTTCCTTTGGGCGTTAATGTGGCAGATATTAAAGCCTTGTTTTTGTTTAGCTAGTATTCTAATCACATTAAAGTTCCCATCTCTAGAACCAAATTGATCATTCATAATATTTGACATTTGTATATATTAACGCAACGCAACTAAACATACATGTACCACTTACGTTCATTAGTTTATTTTTTAAACACAAAAAAAAAATTATGATTAAATAAGTGTTTAATGTTTAATGTATTTAATATAGCCATACAATTTTAAAACGGAAATAAGAATATGAAAAATTAAATTAAATAAAGTAATTGATATTATTGATAATATAATTAATTATGCAGTACTAGTACTATTCACGAAAAAGATGTGTAAATTTCTCAAAAAATTCAATTAATATTGGTTCATCTGACTCGTGCTTCTTTATATAAATATAATTAATTAATTTAGTATTAGGAAGAAAAATCAATTCGCATGAAAGGGATCATACAAAATAATAGATAGAAATAGTTTATAATGGTACAGAAAAGACATAACACCATATAAAAATTTATTAAATAGAGCATAGTATAAAAAGATCATAAAAATATGTAATATATTATAACATTAATAAGGGCCGTTGTTACAAATTGCCGTTAACTAAAGGGAGGATTTTAACGGGCAGATAAATTGTTTTTCATTATTATAAGTGAAGATAAGGTAGAAGTGAGCGTTAAGCTAAAGGGAAGATCATCCTACTGGTAACTCTCAAAGTTAAGTTTATCTTTTAACTTGCCATGTTATATATTATTTTCAATACGGAAACTTCAAATATAAACAAAGTGAGCCAATACAACAAAAAAGAAGCCCGTCGTTGCCATTGCGTTTAATTAAAACTTGTTTAGTTTGAGCAGTGTTATCGACATATTTTTATCTGTTCATCTTTTTTATGTTGCACTGCCCTCGTTGTTAATTTATGTTTTTCTACCTGGTCATTTTCTGATGGTATCATTTGTTTTAGCACATCTGAGTTTAATTGTATTCTGAATAATGTATTAGTTTTGATTTTTGCTTGGTTATATACTATTGTAAAGCCATAATCACTTAAATCTAACCTAATTCCTGTCATTCTCGGTGCGGGATTTTTGTGTGAGAACAGTGAAATCAATGGCCTGTGGTCTATCGATGAATATTTGTCCGTATAGATATGGTCTAAAGAAGTTAATTCCCCAATGAATTGCAAGAACACTTTTCAATTATTCGCTTGTTGATATCGTGTTTTTGAAAAGATTTACTAGCATAAGGGCCATTATTACAACTTGCCGTTAACTAAAGGGAGGATTTTAACGGGCAGATAAATTGTTTTTCGTTATTAATAAGATAGAAGTGATCGTTAAGCTAAAGGGAGGATCATCCCACCTTTAACATTTAAAGGTCACTTTATGTTTGAACGTGCCAAATTATATATTATTTTCATTAAGCAACTTCAAGTAAGTAAGTCAGTAAGTATATTTTATTAAGTCTTATTCATTTTCTGATAACATTGATTTTCTTACATACGAGGAGAATAACAATATTCTTAGAGTTATATACGTCTTGCTCTAATAACACATTGATTGAGTAAAGCTACATTGCTAAAATGAAATAGTATATGTATACAAAATGTAATTGTACATAAAAACGAAAGTTTGACAAGGCTTGCTTCCGGCCTTTCAATATCGCAAACAGAGCATATGTCTGTAGATAACATTCTTAAAACTAAATAACATCTAAACAATAAATAACGATTGTCTGTTAAATTCATTGACAAACATAACTAATACACAATATGCATACATATTATGTTATAAATACGAGTGTAGAACGAATGTACTCAAGTAAACTAAGTAACATCGAATAAATATTCATGTATGAGATAAATAATATAATATAAAACAATGAATGGAGTAAAACTCCTGTATAAAGATAATTAATTAATTAATTAATGAACTCGTAGTAATAAAATCCATATGTTCAGCCCCTATGCGTGCCGGGAGTGGACTTCAAGTACAATGATGGTACGTTATAAGGGTCAGGATCGTTGTCAAGATTCTCGTTCATAATCCCAAACGGAGACAGGTAAGCAGATCCATTCCAGTTTGCATTTCTCTCGTAATTATATATTTGTCTAACTAGAATGTTGTCGTGGTCCGGGATTTTCAGAACAAATTTTTCCAACAATGACAAGGCGTATCTACAGAAGGGTACCACATTTGCGGTCTTGTACACATAACTATTCGAAAAACGTTTCACAAAGTTTTCATAGTTTTTTCCGATGCACTTTCTAAGGATCTTCCTTTCGAATGCTTCCAATTCCTTAGCCACTATAGGAGATATAGTGAACCAGATGGGAAATCCGTAAGTGAGTACCGACCTTATGGCGACCTTGTAGAGTAGGAGTTTGGTGTTCATGGGTAAGTATGTATTATTCATTAAGCTTGCAAATATACCGGATATTCTTTTTGTTCTTTGTAACAGGTCCCTGGCGTTTATATTGAATTTTAGGAGTTTATTAAAATGGATCCCAAGGTATTTTATAGAATTTTTAAAAGGTATGTTCACACCATCTAGGGAGAGTTTTAGCGATTTGCTCTCAGGAACTGCATACCTCGGACATTTTCCCGAGGGGTTCCTGATGCAGATTGCTGCCGATTTAGCAGCATTGATCTTGATACCCCATTTTTTGTAGGAGACGCTTATTTCGCCGAGATGAAATGCTGCATTATTCAACGCTTCTATTGGGAATGTGTTGTGAGAGTATATTAGACAATCATCTGCGTAGAGAATAACCCGGGAGCAACTGGAGAGATGAGGGAAGTTCTCCGTGATATTATTAAATAGTAATGGAGCTAGAACGCTTCCCTGTGGGACACCACTTTTAATAGGGCCAAGGGCAGAAGTTACGTTGTTGATGCAGACTCCAAATTCACGATTAGAGAAGAAGCTAAGAAATAGCTTTAAAAGAAATGGATCAACGCCGAGGTTCAGTAGCTTATAAAGTATACCGTTGTGATATACTGAGTCAAACGCCTTCTCTATATCCAAAGATATAGCGATAGAGCACATTTTGTTCCTTAGGTTTTGGATAACATCATTATGGAATTTCAACAATGCATGATTTGTAGAGTGAAATCGTTTAAATCCAAACTGGAGGTCCGAAATTGGTTCTATAATAAATTCATTCTCAATTTTTCTTTCAGGACGTGTTCAAATAATTTGCCAATGTTGGATAAAAGAGATATTGGTCGAAAATCCTCAGGTTTATTGCTGTCCAGTTTCTTTTTTATGGGTAAGATTTTTGCTTTTTTCCACTCAACAGGGAAATAGCCGTTATTAATACAATTATTGAAAATTATGGCTAATAGTTTTAATGTTGTGTCAGGAAATTTTTTAATCAGAAAATTAGAAACGCCATCAAATCCCGACGATTTCTAACTATTGATGTTGTCGATATGTTTTCTGATATTGCTTACATTTGTAAAATGGAAGGAGTCAGAATTTTCGTCAGATTGAAAGTTGTCATCAAAAGTATAGGTATGTTGATGAATCCCATTAACACATTGTAAAATTTGATTTTCGATATCGGGAACTGGCCTCTCAGATATCACTTCTTGGAAAACATTGGTATAGTACTCTTTGAATATGTCAGAAACTTGATGACTATTGGTTATAGGGATATCATTGCGGATGAGCTGTGTACAAAATGGAGATTTTGTTTGTCCTAATATTTGGCGAACTTCTTTAAAGGCTATAGGTCCTGGAACTATTTTCGTGAGTCTATTACTAAAATTCCTGGCTTCTTCTATGTTGACAAGGTCGTTAATAATTATTTTCAATAGTTGTATTTGTTTTGATAGGATTCTATACTCACTACTTATTTTGTTGCCAGTTCTGTGAAATATTTTCTTTAGGTCTTTCTGCCAAGTGTACTTGATTCTGAAGAATTTTCTGATATTTTCAGGATATGGTCGCTTCCGATCATTAATCTCAAATTTATCCGAATGATTATCGTGTATCGAGGTAAGTGTGTTGTTGAAACAGTTAATCAGTACATCTAATTCATTATTATTTATATTACAGTTTTTAGGAGGAAGAATGCTAAGAGTGGCTGCTTCCAAATCCCTTGAAAATAAACTCCAATTAGTGTTTTTGTAAGATGTTATTATTTGGGGGCTTCGTAATTGTAAGTGGCCCTCATTAACGGCAATTTCTAAAATTAAGGGGAAATGATCAGAGAATGTTGGTATTGATTTGATCTTGAAGTAGGGATAAATGGAGTTGATTGCGCTGGAGCTTATTAAGAAATGGTCCAGGAAAGAGGAACCATTCGGGAACGATGGAGATATATCACATATACGCTTGACATCCAGACAATTATTTTGTAGCCAGTCATAAAGTACCTTACCGTTAGAGTTCTCGTGTCTCCCCAATTAGGACTTTTGGCGTTAAGATCACCTCCTATTTAGTATTTACCTTATTTAAAAGACGAAGAAATTTGAAATCTGTTGCTCCAGTGGTAGCTCCTCCGGTGTTAGAAAGACGTTTGCAAGTTTTAAGAAATCATCAATTATTGTAGGCTTTTGCATTGAGTCATGTTGATTGAATAAATTAGCGAACGTTTTCCCATGGGATCGTAGGGACTGATTTATTGTTCGGCTTACGTTGGATTTAGCAATCAACTTTTCTTCTCTGGCTTTTTCCATACGCTCCTTACGCGCACCAATATATTTTTTGTATGTAGCACAACCTCTCCAGTTTGCTGGGTGTCCACTTTGTCCGCAGTTTACGCAATGAGGAGCTTCAGTTTCTGATCCCATTCGCTGACACTCACCTAGAAGATGATTTTTATCACATTTGACACATTTATACTCAGAATTGCAGTTTTTGGCTATGTGACCCCAACGCTGACATCTGTGGCACTGCACCTCCTTTTCTTTTCCTTTAGGCTTTTCCCAAAGAATTGTCTGACTTAGGAGATATTTTATATGAGAAATATCGCTAAGGCTTTTACCGGGGTTAAGTGTTACTAGGAACAATCCTGTATCATATGCATTTTTAGTAGAATATGGTGTTGTGAAACGCGTTACCTTCGAGACGATACCTAAGACTGTTTTTTCCAGGGCTCTCTTTACCTCATCTACCTCGGTACCATGGTAGAGACCTCTTAGAATAAATGATGTTTGTTTAAACTCCTTTGGTGTATAAGAATATGAGTGAATATTATTTTCCTTTAGCAGGGCCATCATTTCTGTGTGCACCAGTGGGTCAGAGAGATAAAGTTTACTCTTTCGTTGGTTTACATTCTTTATTTTAAATGTAATTTTTGGCGTTTTAGCTTCCAATTGCTGGACTAACCGTTTAATGTTGACGTTAAACAAGAAGATGGGTGGACAATATGAGCTATTCGTATTCTTGGGCTTTGTGTTGGTAATTTTAACTGGTTTTTTCGTCCTAGGGCTGTCCTCCGTATTCTCGACCTCTAGTCCTGAAAGTAAGGCAAATCTATTCTCACCCAGTTGGGTGACGTCAATATTTGTGGGCGAAAGCCCATCGATCCTCTTCCGCTTCGGGTTATTGTCCGACTGTGTGGGAGGATTTTCATCGGGCGCAGGCAATAAGTTCACGTCGTTCATACTTTCCAGATCCATTTATAATCATGAATTTTCCGGCATTTCTGTATAGGTTTACGCAATGATTTGGCCTTTTTGTCAATCACTTTTAAGGTTTTGTATGTTGAATAGTTTGTCTTTTAGCAAAATTCCTTTGCATTTATTGTTTTAAATAGATGTTATTGTTTTTAAATATTTACATTTTTTCTTTTTTTTAACAAACCGCTAAAAGTTCCGTTATTCTTCTTTTTCTAGCAAATTTAATTGGAATGCATTTAATACAATGACTAGAAAAGCAATATAGCGGCACCAAATTTCTTTTCCAGGCTTTAAAATTCCTTTAGTTCACAGAATTTTAGAAATCTTTCTATAAATTGTTTTTATAATTCTTTAACGTTTACAATAAGTTTTTCAAATAATTTTAATTATTTGCTATAGATTTTTAATGTAGAAATTCTAAAAAAAAAGCTGTATATTTCTCTGCCGTTCGCACTTGTTCTCTCTCCAACAGCTGGTCTTCATAGCAACTTCAAATTTAATCAAAATGAGCATATACAACAAAAAAAAAACGAAGCCCGCGGTTGCCACTGCGTTAAAATAACTTAAATAATTGATCGTTTTATCGACAATGTTCCGGCACTGTCATATTTTTGAAAAATTTTATCTGTAAGTTGTAATAACGAAAATAAGTTAAATGTAACTTTACAGTATAATATCATAATAATTATAAAAAAACAAATATGTTTATATACTTTAATTTAAGCAAAGTATAATCAATTTTTCTAAAGTTACTAAAAATGGTAAAGGACAGATTATTTCCATAGTTATTGTTCACAGTAGTAGTTCGTGATGGCTTGATGGGATTAACAACGCAGGTTAATTTTGATGAAATCCAATGATTTTTTATTGCCAACTTGTAATGCAACCTTATATTTTAATTCCTTAAATTTAGATACATTTTTTATTAATTATTTAATTCATGTTAGCAATTTTTAAATTTCCTGAACTTACTTTTTGGTTTCAAACCACCAATTTTTTCAATATAAAAATTTTAAGCGCTTTGTGTGCTTAAGAATCAACAAATCGGCAAAATAATAATAATATTGTCAATGAGAAATGCAAAAATTAACACATTATACACTGTACTATTGACCCTTGTCACTGCAACCTTTGTTTAAGCGTGGACAGTAACATACTCGCCAGATGCATTTCGCAGTGTTACATACCGTTTAGTATCCATCTCTTTCTACATTGGGCCTAATAAGAGACTGTAATGCTTTAATATCAATAGTGAAAATAAGTTTCTTTCCATTCATTTTGCCTCTAATTATCTGACCACTGTTTTCCTGCTGCATCACCGATGTGAAAATTATGGGAAACTTGTTGGTGGGAGCTATCTCTTGCTCTTCAGTGCTACTTTAGCGGGGATTTTAGTATCAGTTGGTGTTGCTTATTTGTTGTCTCTTGCTAGTGAACCGAATGTTTTCTATATTGTAGCGCTCTTTCTATAGTTGAAACATTTTCGGTTGCCCTTCTGCTTCTTTTAATATAGAATTTGTCTTGCTGCATCTTTCAAGTCATTGACTTTTCTTCACATCATAGACTGTCCTTCTAATGTCATATGCAATTCTGACTTCTTTACGTCATTGACTAGATCTTATTTTCTATATCAGCCTGAAGGTTTTCTCAAGGACAGAAAACTTTTTAGTAACATCCTTTCCGAGTTTCATTAGTCTCTCTCTCGCTTTCTCTGTATGCCCTTAACTGCCTTCAGCAGTAGCGCTCTTTCTATAGTTGAAACATTTTCGGTTGCCTTTCTGCTTCTTTTAATATAGAATTTGTCTTGCTGCATCTTTCAAGTCATTGACTTTTCTTCAGATCATAGACTTCCTTCTCATGTCATATGGAATTCTGTCTTCTTTACGTCATTGACTAGATCTATATCAGCCTGAAGATTTTCTCAAGGACAGAAAACTTTAAACTAAAACTTTAGTAACATCCTTTCCGAGTTTCATTAATCTCTCTCTCGCTTTCTATGTAAGTCCTTAACTGCCTTCAGCAATAACGTCAACTTTTTTGCAACGCCTTCAACTTCCTTATTTACCATTTCTGTCATTAATTCTATCATTCTATGTCACATTTATTCGCTTATTGGTCTTCCTTTAGAGCAGTTTTGCTGGCTTCTGATTTTCTTATGTGAATCTCCGCAAAGTATGAATTGCTCGCTATTGAGTTGGTGGCGAAACTTCGCTTTTTTGTTCACTTCATAAGCTCTTCGTTGTAAATTTTTCGCTAATTTTCTAACATGCACACAGTTTTCTTTTACTTTTATACATTGTTATTTATTTATTTGAGTAAGTATTATTTATATTCACAGCATATTTTAATTTATAACACTGAGTTCCATGAAATGATCCTTAAATCAGGAGGAACAAACTCCCAGTTTATAATATAACATAGTTTATATGTTATTATTGTACCAACGTAATACAAATAAATTCAAAATATATATTTCACTTAAAAAATATTGTTTCGAAAAACTTTAGTTTTTTAATTTCCGATGTCATATTTGTAACTCATGTTGATTACGGCTATGTATTTAAAGTGTGTTTGCAACAAACAAAATTTGGTTTACATAAAGTACGTAAATACCTTTTCAATAATATACTGATTTTACTTTTCTTACAACTGAATATATATAACTGAACTGAAAATATAATCAATATCTAAGTTTTTCATTATTTTTTTATTTAAAGCTTATTGTTGAGTACGCAATAACCACCCACACACAGATATTTTTCCTACCACGTTCTTTCATTACAATTGCAATCGTGAATAATTTTTCCCAAGACCTGTTTACTTGTTACTAATTACTCAGTGGGGAATTATAACTGTAAATAATCGTTCAAACTCCTCAGTCGTGAATAATTTTTTCACTCGAATTTATATCATACTTTCCCATAAATTTCTTCGCAATGTTTTTATAGGGGAATAAATGTATAATGTTCTTACTTACTTACTTAATTGGCCATAACAACCCGTTTAACGGATTCGGCCTGCCGCAATGTATAATGTTCAGTAAAATTAAAAATACCGTAATAATTGAGTGTGATGATGTTAAAATTCCGAGAGAGCTATCAGTTAGTAATATCAAAACCTGCTGCAAATATGATAAACTAGAGAGAGACGAGAAGAGGGCCAAATCTAACAAAATGGCTTGAAGGAATCCGTTGAGGGATTAGAAAATAGTACCCAAATTAGTTTTCGGAATATTTTTCGAATAATAATAAAGAAAATTTGACCGTTACCTAAGAAGTATAGATACAAGACAGCTTATGCTTGCAAATTACTCAATTGAGTGACTCAATGAAGAGTCGAAGCAAGGAATAGATATCGATAATGCACTTAAAAAGGCAACGCCGTGAGAGAAAAAATAGAAATACTGCAACAGCATTACATCGTTATAAAAGAACAGCCTATAAAAAATAGGAAAAAAAAATAGGAAAAAAAGAAACTGCTAGGAAATAAAATTGAAAATAATTAAATGAAACGAAAAAAATTTTAAAATATATTGGAACTATTAATATTTCTTAGATGCTTTTTTATAGATCTCTTTGAATTTTAATGTTTTCCCCTGAATTTTGATTTTGTTTGTTTATTTATCTTATTTTTCTTTTAAATTAAGAATTCAACCGCTTTATTTTTCAATTTAACCTTAAGAATGCTTGCTTTGCCTGATTTTTCTTTAAATAAAATGTCATCGAAGGTGACATTGATATTGCTTCTTAGCCAATGTAGACGGTATGAATAAATGAGTAAGGAGATCCGTTTTATATTTAATATGTATAGTTCGGGCCTGTTATTTATTGATCAGTCATTCTTAAACTCTACCTTTGCTGATGATAAAAATTTATTTAGCTCGTATAATAAAACTTTTAAGAACACTCACAATTTCGACTAACTACATTTTAGTTCTGGGTTCTCAGCTTCTTCTCATTCCAAAGAGCATAGTGTTTGCTGTTGTCCTGTTCTGAGAATAAACCACTGCTTCAACATGTTCGTTCTTTAAGAAAGGTTCGTTTTGTATCTGTTGGCTTTCCCACCATTTCCTACCACAAAATTTTTTTCGGTTCAGATACTGCTGCATTTATCACTCACGATCTTTCAGATTCCATTCTTCGTTAAACTAAACTTAAATCTTCCATGTATAAAAGTTTTAATTTTTTAGCTTCTATATTCATAAATATTTTCTACTGAAATCAATGTTATTGAACATGATTTCAATCTCCTATCTTTTAAATGAGTCTAGTCTGGACATGACTGGACATAGTCAGTCATTTTCTAATATTCAAAAGAATTCACATATAAATCATTGTACAATGGATTCAAAAATTCAACCAGGAAAATAAAAAGACAATCTTGACAGGATTTTTTGCACCAATTTAGAAAGTTTTTCTGAAACAAAAGCCCTGAAAAAGATTTATTACATTTTTTTCTCGACAAGTATTATTATATATTATTACACTCAGAAATTTGATCAATTTTGTAAGATCGATAGCGTTCCCCTGACTTTTAACTCATCTCGCCGGTCCTTTAAGAATGAAACACAGATGCAAGTGATATCTTATATAGAATAAACCAATCGCAGAACATCGCATGACAAGGAAAAGAATAAAAGAAGTGAACAATGGACCACAAAAAATTCTAATACCATGGGTCCAAAAATGTAATCAGGAATGTAAAATCTACCGACTCTGCGCGGAGGGTGCTTTAGTAACATTATACCGGAGTTGGTGATTAACGCTATAAAACGACTAGATATTATTCCAGCGGTCATCGTTTTGTTGCACAGGATCATACGTATCGAATATATTTTGACTATCTCAAGTGTTTCAAGTGGTTCGAGAACACCTGATGTACTTTACACTTGGGAAGAATATGTTGCATGATAATAACTAATGCAGACAACGTGACAGTAGCAACTGCTACTACAAAATTTAGCTTGGCAAATTCTGAAATTTGCAATGAGCTTACAATGTAAATGGTACAACGAATGTGGACAGGAAGTTATGTCAAACAAAACAAAGTTTGTACTACACAAGGAGACTTAAGATTCGTAAATTTCTAACTCTAGTATCAGGGAGTAGCTTTAACTCTATTCAATAACATAAAACCAAATTGGAACATGAATACACAATCCCGAACCACTACGACAGCAACTGATATTTACATTTGTAGAAAAGCGATAGTCTATATTGGATTATGATTATGGTGTTGGGCTATGGCTATTGCCAAAATCTTGAGTATAGTGATAAAAATATACCAATTGACTACAGGATACCAGAACCCGTTTTCGATCCTGATTTTGCAACGAAAGTACTATACAGGTCCTATTGTGATAACGGTATGCACCTCCCACAGAACGTCATCCTAGTATTCATTGTTGTATCCAGATTACAGAACAAAGTCGAATATAAAATCCTTTGCAGAACAGTTAAAGTACTATTCAGGTTGAAATAATTGCTATAACAGTAAAGCGGCGATAGGATGGGATGGGGTGCATCCAAATCCATATGTAAATTTTTTGATTATGGTCAACATGGCGACCGCCAGAACGATCCTTGTCTTGCTGTATTCAAGTTGACACGCAGCCTCCTCGTGTACCCTCCTGGATGGCATACTGGCACCCGCTAGATGTTAACTAATGCGTGCAGCGCAGTCGAGTAGTTGAAAGGCTTGCAACTCACCACGTAAAAGCAGTATTAAATGAGAGCGACATCACAAGCCTATAAGATCCCCTCAAAACTTGACGAGAGGCACATGGAACGTCCTGACCCTCTATCGGGTAGGCGCTTCCGCCCAACTGGCGGATTTCCTCATGAAATGCAGGACTGACATCACTGCCATCCAGGAAATGCGGTATTTCGGACAAAGATATTTATACAACTGTCATGCGGAAGAGCACGAATTTAGGTGCGGATTTGTGGTTATTAAGAGACTTCAGAATCTCGTTTGTTTCTCCTTGGTTTCGAGCGAATCTTGGCTTCGCCATTACCACCAAAATTGATGTCAGTCTGGAAATGAAGCGTAGGATCTCTGTTGCCAATAAGTCCTATTATAGTCTCAATAGGCAATTGAGTTGCAAAGACTACTAATACTCTACAAGACGCTCATCCTCGCCGTGCTTCTTTATGGCGCAGAAGTATTTACACTATTAAGCACTGATGCAGCAGCCTTGAGAGTATTCGAGAGAAAAGTTCGAGTTGGCAATTATTTCCGCATTCAATTCAACAATTAGCTGTATGTGCTCCTCAACGATGTGGATGTTGAGCAGCGTTGAAACATGCAGCGGCTGCGTTGGCTGGGCCGTGTCATTCGAGTACTCCGGCGAGACTGGGATTTGCGGCGAAAGAACGATCTTGTTTGCGTTGGAAGGACCAAGTAGAGGAAGCCCTGAAGCAGGCCGAAATCCGATATTTGGGTTGTAAATGGCCAATTAATTAAGTAAGTAAGCGGCGATAAATTCCTAGAGCGTATACACCACATCTAATATAGCCCAAGAAAGCCGGGTATCTCGAAGGTAGATAACGAGTCTATCAACGATTTTTCTCTTTGGGTTCCTTAATGTGGAGTCATTGCAACAACAAAGCTGACGTATTTCCAAAGTTTGGTACAACATAAAACTCGAATAAATTCATACGTGAGACTAATATTCCTCCCTAGAGAGACAACCAATTATTTCACACAAACTGTACTCATTTGCAAAGAAAAGATGAGATAATAAACACACTTGTATAGAGGCCAGGCAAATCTGATCTAGTATGGATACATACAGAACAAAATGTAAAATAAACATAATAAGAGTTTATCTTCGAAACCTTTTAGCAGTTACAACGAGATATTGACCTCTGTGTGCGCACACCCGGAAACTGAGAATACCTCACGGCAACTTCTGTAGAATCTATAATGAAGAGGAAGGAGAAAAGACCACGAAACACCTTCTGTCATTGACCGAACTGAATGAGCCTGAGAGGATTTTTAACACTCAGAGTTTGACAGAATGTCTCTAGCCAAAAATGACCTGGTAGAATACACACTATTAATAAAGTATCGAGATAGTTAGAAATACCAGCTGGAATAGATACTATCAGCATTACAATAGGATCTAACTAAACCACAATTGCGAATCAACATTCTTAAAGCGAAAAATAATTAAAATGAAAATGGTATTATTTTAGTCATTTTCTGTCTTTAATGTTAGATAACCCAAGCTTTTTAAGTCAGTAAAAGATTTAAAATTTTTACTTTGATAAACAAAAATTAATATTTTTAATAAAATTGTTTAATTCAAAGTATGTTTGTAATGTAATTGCATGATAGCATTGTATCTCCACTGTATTGCCTTAAATTAGGAGGTAAGTGTTTTGGATGTTTAAATTAAATTTCGAACTAACTCCAATTTCTTTCAATTTGAGACAAGAAAAACATATTCTAATATGGGTAACGCAATAAATTACACATACGTAATTTTATTTTAGGAAAAATTAAAAAATTTGTTTTAGAAATATTAAAACCAATATTTACTACTATGTATGCACAATTTGTTGACTGATTTTAAACTTATAACATATGAATAATTACCCTTTTCTCCAGTTACATGAGAACTCATATTTCTTTTCGGTGTTAATGAATCAAACTGGAAAACATTTTTCTCATAATAAACGCCTTCTACGAGTTTTTCAGCGTTGTGTTTTTCATTTGTTAATTTAGAATTAATGTCAATAAGATTAGCGTTTAAAGCATCTGCAAAATTCTGTTCATTTTTATACTCTGTAGTTGGCTCCGCTTTTTTCTCGGCAGAATTTTTCTTTGGTTGCATCTGCAAAACATTATCAGAAACGAAGTTTGATTTCTAAAAAATACAAATATTTCGTCAGATAAAAATTGTTTGGTTTTTATTAGTTGTTTAGCAAAGACATACATTGTTAAGATTTATAAAATTGGGTTTAGATTTATTTCGTGCTTCTATATTCCTATGAGGAGGCACTGGAGGTCGATATTCAACTGATTTTATAGTCATATTTGAACTATTTGGCAAACTAAAAGAGGTTTAAAAACATTTTTGCTCAGCTTTTGGTGAATTATTAAATAATTATTGTATTATTACTAATAAAGAAAAAATTTATTTAAATTTCTAGTTTAGTACTTACTTATTTTCACTTAGTTGGTTCATTTCACTGCAGAGAATTTCCTTTGTAGTATTAAAAGAAGAAGCTTCCTTAATAGACTTACTATTCATTGTAGAATAATTATTTATTGGATTACTTGTTATTCTCATCCTTGAATCTATTTTAAAGAGTTCGATTAAAAGTATTATTCTTTTCATTAAAATGTAGTTTACCTCTGGGATTGATGAAGTTCTGATCCTGAGATGAAAATGTTAACATGGAAGATCTGTCCATAGTGGAGCGTCCGAGCCACACCCAATCGTGTGCATTTGTAGTTGACTCTTTCACAAATTTAGGTTCTCGAATTAAATTGATACTTTTCGGATTTTTAAAATTATGAGAAGTATCGAAACTACATTCAATATGGGGTGACTTAAATTTTGAAGCATACACAACACAAGATATTACAAATACGACAATGGCAAAGCAGAATGCTGTTAACAAAACATACATGCCAACTTCAATAGAAGACAAATTTTTCATAGGACGCTTTGTACCGTAGTTTAACTTATTAAAGGAATAGTTATTTCCCTTATGTTGTCTTGCTTGAACAGTTGGTTCATGATGAGTAGAATCTTGTAGCGGTATACCTTTTAAAACAGAATTTATTTAGAAAATAATATAATAAAAGCACACTTTACTACCTATAATATCTGTCAAATCACCCCCATTGTTTGAAAATTTGCTTTTTTCCCTACGATATATTCCATCGTTTTGGACCACTTCATGCTTATTTACGATATCATTAGGGCTGTTAAAATCAACTTCTACTGCAGCTAGTGCACTTGCTAATGGAGATATATTATACTTAGATGCCTTATTCGATACGACATTGCGACGCGATCGACAATCTTCTGATAAAAGTAATGTCACCCTTAGTAAATTACCATTTCCTTCTCCAACAGCTATCACGCGTGGATGGTGAGAAGCGAGCATTGGCGCAAAAGCAACAACTTCGGTGTCTAAACTTTCAACGAGGAGAAAGTAGTCATCTACGGAGATATCCCTGAAATAATAAAAATTAAAGAATCTCTTAATTCGATATCGAGTATTCAGAAATAGAAAATAAAAAAAAAATTTCCCATCAACCAAAATATAATTTAGGGAACCTCAGCAACCGAAGAACATAATAGAGGAACCATCCATACAGAAAAACTTACCCCAATGTGTAAATTAATATTGTCGCGTGATAAAATTAATGAAATATTAATTTAATTTAAACAAAACGCGAGTGTGATTTCGTTTCCGATGATTGCTGTGTATTCCTTTTTAGTTCAATAGCAAATAACTTAAAAATTATAACAATTTTAATTGGAAGCACAGAAGAATTGAAAGTACATACATAGGTATTTGAATAACAAATATGTGGCCCGTTATAAAAAAAAAACTAAAAACAAATGACTTAAAAAACTCAATTATTATGTACTTAGGGTTTTAAATTATTTTCTAGTAATAAAAAAATACTCAAGTAAGAATGCGACACAAAAGAAAATATTAAAGAATTTACAAAAACAATGTAATTGTTGAAATTATTAAAATTAAAATTAGGGTGCTCACAGTTTAATTAAATAAAATTTAAATTAGAACAAATCAAAAAAAATTAAATAAATAAATTAAACATCAGGTGTTGGCTACGATCTTATGCGACATGTTCCCCCCGTTGAAAGGCCCCTCTTTCAAGATGAATTTAGAGGAGGTAAGGGAGCTACTTTATGAATAGGACGACGAAAAGAACCATTTTTTGACTTAAGCTCTACTACTCGAACTCGTCCATCAGAACCAAGTATAGATTTTGTTACTCGAGCTAACAGCCATTGTTGTGGCGGGGTATTGTATTCATGAACTACAACAAGTTGGCCTTCGATGACATTTGGCTCCACCTTTGACCACTTGGCTCGTCCTTAGACCATGCTTTCCTAAACTGGTTCTTCAAATACGAAGTTCGCTGGAAATGACTAAGAGACCCTGGTTTGGTAAGATTTAAGGTTTCCTCAGGAAGGGCCACTAAAGGTGAACCAATTATTAAGGCCTGGTGTTAAGGCTTCACCATCATTAGGATCGTAAGACATTGAAGTGATGGGGCGAGAGTTTACAATGGCTTCAACTTCAGTCACAAGTGTCTGCAATTCTTCAAATGTAAGATACGGCACGCCGATGTTTTTTACGAGCAATGGTTTAGCTGATTTAACACCTGCCTCCCATAAAACACCGAAATGTGGAGAACGAGGAGGAATGAAACAAAATTCAAAACCTTTCTGGACCGAATACGTTTTGAGCTCATGAACGGCATCTTGATGGAACAACGAATTTTTTATTCCAACGAGTTTGTTGTGAGCTCCGACAAAATTTGTGGCGTTGTCGCAATAGATTTTTTGGGGAATGCCTCTTCGACTGATGAACCGTTTCAAGCACATAAGAAATGTGTTTGTTGAGAGATCGGACACCACTTCTAAGTGCGCGGCCTTTGAGCTAAAACAAACAAAACAGCTATATAAGTTTTTTATGGCACTTTACCTCGGCTACGATGTGTGGCGAGAAATGGACCACAAAAACCTAGTTCAGCCACTAAAAACGGTCGATTAACTCATTAAGGCGATCAGCTGGTAAGTTACCCCTGATTTGCATTTCGCATTTTGCAATGCAATTTCGAACGACCTTGCGAACCACTTCTCTGGCGTTAATGAGCCAAATTTTTTGACGAATGATACCCAGTAAGACCTTTGGACCAGCGTGTAAATGAAGGCGATGCAAATATTCGATGTACGATAATATAAAGCAATGATTTTTGGGAACCAAAGCATTAAATCGGGCATCATATGGTGCCTTTGCTAGATGGCCACCAACACGCAGTAATGTGATAGCTGAGCCATTTTTTAATTTCATTTCTTGCAGAAATGGTGTCAATTTCTGTAGCGAGGGATGAACAAATGCGACAATGTCCTCATTGAATTGGCAATTCTGCTACGGTTATATGTGCTGTATCTGCAGGCTTCAAGTTGCGGTCTACTGGGTATCTGTTAAAAATACGAAAAACAAAAGAAATTATTCGAATTACTTTATAAAATGATGGATGCTTATCGATTATCTCTTCGATTATTGATTTGGGGCATCAGTACACTTGAAAACAGCCGCTTTTCTTCTTTCCAAAAATTCTGAGCTAATTTCTGTCTCATCATTTATGGGCCAAGTTGATTGATGATCGAGAAGGAAACTAGGACCGTTAAACCAAATTGTTGTGCACTCCAGCCTCGGGGTACAATATCAGCAGAGTTGATTTTGGACGGAACGTGACTCCAGATAATATCTCTTGTATTGTTTTGAAGATCGGAGACACGATTAGCGACGAAACAATGTAAAGTTGATGAGGGTAGCTTAAGCCATTGAAGGACAATTTTCGAGTCAGTCCAAAAATAGGTTTTTGATGCAAAATGAGCCATTTTTGATTTTATTTTCTCCCACGTTTTACTAAGCAGAACAGCGGTACACAGTTCAAGTCGGGATAGTGATTGTGCCTTAATAGGAGCTACTTTGGACTTAGCAATCAGCAGAGTTGTTTTGTATTTGCCTTTGACCAAAACTCGAAAATAAAGGCAACACCCATAAGCACGTTGGGATGCATCTGCGAAACCATGGACTTCACCAAGTGTTTCAGGCGATGTAAACACATATCTGGGCACCTCCATATTTTTTATATATTGCAAGTCATCTCTTATTTTTGGCCACAAAGATTTGAGATGTTCATTCAGCTTGTTATCCCAGTCGTAGTTCTGAACTCATATTTCTTGAAGAAGGATTTTACAGCGAACCACGACCGGGCTCAACATTCCTAGCAAATCATAAATTTTTGTAACAAAAGGCAGAACTGACCTTTTTGTTGGCTCGATTAATTCAGGCAATTCAAAACGATAGACAAAAATATCTTGTTGTGGTGTCCAGGACATGCCTAAGGTTTTTCCAATTTCGTCTTCTGGACCTTTTATCGGGACTTCAGCTTCATTATTCGAGGTAACTGCAAAACTATTACTGCTCCATTTTACCAATTCGAGCCCATGCAGTTTAAGTACGTGAACCAACTCTGCCTCTTTTCAGCAACGTTTCGACGTTATTGGAGCCAGTAAGGATGTCGTCTACATAAAAATCTTCTCGCAGGGTCTTGGAACCAAGAGTAAACCATGAGCTATATTTATCTGCGATGAAAAACAAACTACGAATTGCTAAAATGGGGCTAACTACAAACCATATGTAACAGAGTTAAGTTGAAACATTTGCAATTTTTCCCCCTGCTGTTGCGCCACAAAATAAAACTTTTTAAGGTGGTATTAACGGATTCTTCGACAGTTTCAATAGCTAAATTGCAAGTCATTGGAGCTACGGGGAATTTAGTTGAGAATTTACCACCGGCAATCCATCCGAACAATGTATTCTTTAAAGTTGGCACTGTCTCCTAATGATATTTGACCGTCTACCAACAAGTTAAAAAAAAACTCTGTACCTATTAACAATTCTACCCGCTGGGGCTTGTAAAATAGCTGAAGAGTGTTGAGTACCTCCCAATGAGATGTTTCGATGTATTCACCGAGCTGACGAGATGATATCAATTTAGTTACCGCAAAAGTTGAGGACCACTCGAAAGAATTAAAACGAGATTTTACTGTAGCATCAACGTAAGATTTGATTCTTGTGCGCACTTCACCAATGCCGGAAATTTATTGGGTGTACGGATGAAAACCCAATTTGAGCCTCTTTGCAGTTTCTTCTAGAATGAAATTTATTTCTGAACAAGAATCAAGAAGAGCTCTTACCGGTTGAAATATGCCACAAGAATCTTTGATGAGAACTACAGCTGTTGGGATGAGTGATCTTTTGAGAGCCCGAGTGACGAAAGTAGTTAAACGATTATTTTCAACTTGAACTGAATTGCTTACCGCAGAACTATTAGGTTGATTTTGAATAATATTATGAGTTACTGGAAGGTTTAAATTTTCAGGAACCTTGTAGAAATGAAGCACTGTGTGAGGAGCTGATTTGCATACCTTACAACGAGATTTAGACGGGCAATTCGAAACCACGTGACCTTTGTTCAGACAATTGATACAATGGCCATTGCGCTTTACGAAATTAAAGCGTTCAGAAACTGGATGGGATGAAAAGGATGCACAAGAATTTAAACCATGCTCCGACGAACTACAATACGAGCACTTAGAGTTTGACTGAACAAAAAATCGACAACGATTGCTTAAAAAGTCATAAAATATATCCCAAGTAGGCAATTATTTGAAATCTTGTTTCTCATCGTAGTTCAATTTTGTTTCAGGGTCGACTTTCGATAAAAAAAAATGTGAATCAAAATACCATTTACATACATACATACATAATTGGTCATTACAACCCTTCAGTCAGGATTACGACCTAGTTTCTCACACCACTTATGTTGTGTGTGTTAATTTTATACATGAGTGGCGGGACCTACAGTTCAAAGTCGACTCCGAACTACAGATTTTTGAGAAACTTTTAATGGTAATTTTATTTACTCTCAGAGTTTTTGCCAGAAATCTGCTGAGAGGAAGTCGCCGAAAAAATACTTTTTGTATTTTATTTTGATGTCTGGCCTGGGGCTCGAACCCTGGCTTTTCGTCTAATAAGCCAACACACTACCTACTAGACCACGGCGACTTCGACAAAATACCATTTAGTACCTTCATTTCTGAACCGAGAGGCAACAAAGAACCACGAACAGCCGAAACAGTGTCAATGATTTTTCGCAACGAACCACTGTCGCCCTTTGTCATATTAGGAGCACTAAATAAATCATTAACATGTTACAGAAAAATTAATACTTTGTTGTAGTAGCGTTCTTTTAATCTCTTTAGTACCTTAGCATAATTTTGCTCGGTTTACTGAAATGGCTCCATAACCGCCAAAGCTGGGCCTGATAAGCAGTTTAGCAAATAATTAAATTTATCGACATCAATAATTGAATGATTTTCGTGAACCAAATTATTAAAAGCAGTAATAAACCTTTCGTATTCAGCATACTTGCCATCAAATTTGGGTAACTTCAATGAAGGAAGGCAAGATGAATGCAGCCAAAGCATTAAATTGAGTAACATTCATTGATACAGAACCACGACGACGTTTTAGAAAGCCTAATATTTTTACCTTTGTAGCGATAAATAAATCCTCGTACTCACTTCGGCTATTATCAGAGGAACAAAGCTATTCAATTTTGCCTTGCACGTGGCTCAATGGCTCGAAATACAATTCTAAAATTTCGAGTCTACATTCGACATTTTCGCCATCTTTTTCTGCATATATGAAAGATTGCGCTTCATTGTACTTCTTTGATGTTTTAATGCTGCTAATTCTGTGCCACTGGCATTCTGTGGCTCAGGAATTACTTCATCGTTGTTTGCCATTTTATTTTAATTTTTTAAGTTTATATATTTTCAAACCACGAAACGATATTTTTTATTTTTGAATTGGAGGTAGCACTTAAAGCTGGTTTCAAGACTTTTTCGAAAATGCACTTGTACCACTATAGGCAAAATGCACACAAACAACGAAATATTGTGATAGGTGACACGTAAATATGTACAACCTTGAAATATTTGCAGCAGGTGACACGAGAAAATCCACGAAAATTGGTACTAGGTCACGCGTAGACTACAAATTATTTGCAAGAGCTTTATCACAAATTAAAGGCTCCACGGGCCAAAAAGTCCAAAAAAACCGATTAAATATTTATTTAAATTTAACTTTAAAACTACCGTCCTGTCACGGTCGCAAAAATGTCGCGTGATAAAATTAATGAAATATTAATTTAATTTAAATAAAACGTAAGGGTGATTTTGTTTCCGATGATTGATGTGTATTTCTTTTTACTTCAATACCAACTAACTTAAAAATTATAACAATTTTAATTTGAAGCACAGAAGAATTGAAAATACGTAGGTATTTGAATAACAAATATGTAGCCCGTTATAAAATAACAACTAAAAACAAATGCAATTATTATGTACTTAGGGTTTTAAATTATTTTCTAATAATAAAAAAATGCTCAAGTTAGAATGCGACACAAAAGAAAATATAAAGAATTTATAAAAACAATGTTATTGTTGAAATTATTAAAAATAAAATTAGGGTGCTCACAGTTTAATTAAATAAAATTTAAATTAAAACAAACCAAAAAAAATTTAAATTAATAAATTAAACATCAGGTGTTGGCTGCGATCTTATCCGAAAAATATGTTTGTACAAGTCAGGTATGATATGCGCAAAAAACCGTGAACACTTCTTGATAAAACATTTAAGCAATTCACACAAGCCCTTGTATCTTGGTGTTGAGAGGATTGTTGAACGGAAATACAACAGTGTATGCTTGTTGTTGATAATTTTCATAAAAAAATCCGATACACTTATACACATTTTTTTCATATGTTTTTAAAAGTTATATTGGTTTCCTGCTATCAGTTGATGTAAATTCCAGTAATCAAGAAGAATAAAAATACAAAATATTTTCTTTGCAACTTGAGTCAACAATTAAAAATTCAAAATTATATTTTTCGCACTCTCCGTAATATTTTTTATTTTGTTGCTACAAAATCAATGTATGAATACTGATATGTATTCTTCTTCTTATCGCTTTTTAATATTTGGAATAATAAATACACAATAGAGCATAACACTGAGCGTTCACAAATAAAAAGCGTATTCAATACAACATACACGATACAAAGTCGTGTGAAATGGCCAAGTTTCAAAATATGTAGTAATTTCGGTTAAAGTCATACGACAAACTATGGATAATGTATAGTATTTAATATATTAATAAAGTACGCCGAGATTTGTATTGAAAAACAACTTCAAACATGAACTCATCATGATTATTCCGTAACCTATTATTTAAAAAAATGAAGAGAAAGCTTAGGCCATATATATCAATGAACTGGTCATCGATCATCATTTTAGGCTCGGGACGAGAGTAGAGTAATTTAATATGAAAATTCTACGTATACAGGCACATCCATTGAGCTACAGAAATTGATACAAAAATGCAGAAAATATAAGAATTATCACTTCAAAATGAGATTTGGCCATATATGAAAATATTCAACTTCGTTGTGGACGCTTAAGTATTCCAAAGTTGACTCCAGATAAGTGAATTTCGATATTTGAATATTTTTAATCTATGTAATTCGCGTTAACAAGCATTTTTATCGATGACATTTTATTTACATTGTAACAAACATAATGTAACAAAGTATAAAGATAATTAAAATATAAACAACACGGTGCGACAGTGAAAATACATAGTATAAGTTATTCACTAGGTTGAGTAGAACTCAAATACTTTTGTATTTTTATCGATCCCTCCAAACTTGTTTTATTTGACAAAAACGGTTTTTTGATCCTTTCACACAAAATTATTGTCTACCCAAATATGTTTGAACCTATTTTAAAAATCTTTAAAATGGCATACATAAACGTTTTGTTGAAACTTAAACGTTTTGAGTTTGGATGGGGCAAACTTGGAAAATATTATTTTTTTCTTATTCTTAAGTGCAAAATTTAATTAAAAAATATAAAATGAGTGATGACATTCTGAAAGTGAATTATTTGTGAAGATATTGACACTTTATTTGATCAAATCAGACAAGTTATAATTTAAATAGTATAACTGTAATGTATGCATTCACCCATATATAGAATTAATGAAGTAACTAAAATAAACAAAAATAAAAGTAAACAAATGCAAAGTGACTTCACAAAAATATAATCGTAATATGCAGAGTATGCAGTTTCAAGTGGCTTGTGTTGATTAATATCGGTCAATAGAAATGCATTACAAATGAATTCAATATTACTATTAATATTATTGTAGGTCACTAAAATATAAACAAATAATGGATTAAGGGGAAAAGAAAACAGAAAACATAGAATGAGAATAAGTAGGGGAAATAGTTTAAAATTATTGTAAGAAACATAGAATAAGAAATAGTATATAAGCTGACGAAAGTAGTTGTTCTTATTTCTCAAAAACTTCGGCAATTAACTTTACCATAATATAGAGCCGTCTTCTGCTCTAAGGCTCTTCAAACAAACAAGAGTACTATAGGGAAATAAATAATACAAAAATACAAACGTATATTACGATAACAGTCGATTCATATTTCTTATATATGTCATCTTATCAAATAAACTTTCAGTTCAAAAATTTTAAAAAATTCTGATGCATCTTGATTGTTTATCACAAGTGCGTTAATTCCACGTTTGTAGGACTACCAGAAGTCGGCTAATATTTGTGTTTTTTGCAAATATTATTTCGCATTGCGCAAACATTGTTCAACTTATGGTGGTCGCTCAAACGTGAAACTGATACATTTTGCGATAAAAAATCAAGATCCATCAAAAATTCTGAAAATTTTTGAACTAAAAGTTCATTTGAAAAAATATATACAGTGATGTGAAAAATAATAAGGATGAGCACTGTCCTAAACTTACATTATATTTAAAACCGAATAAAAACTCGATAATTCTTTCCTGTTTAAACGACTTATATTTTCTTAGACGGTAGAAAAAAAATTAAAAACAAAATTTTTGCTATTCCTATAATATATTTTGATTTTTTTGTGATTTGAATGAGTGTATGTAGTTTAAGGTGTGAAAAAATAAGGACACTTCATGAAATCTTAAAGCTATAACTAACCTAAGTAAAACTAAATAGATATTTATACTGAATATTGTTGCTTAAAGCCTTAATGCCACATTAATACTTTGTTGCGGATCCTTTGTTATCCAGAACAGCAGCACATCTTCTAGGCATTGAGTCGACCAAATTTTGACAAACATGTAGGGGTATTGAGTTCCAAGCATCCTGTATAACATTCCAAAGCTTGTCGCAATTTGTTGGATACTTTCCCCTGATTGCCATTTTAACTTCGTTCCACAAATTTTCTATTGGGTTCAAATAAGGGGACTGTGCTAGCCATTCTAAAACATTAATTTTTTTGTACTGGAACCACTTCTTTGTGTACTTTGCGTATGCTTTTGGTCATTCTCCTGCTGAAAGACCCATTTGAGCGGCATATTTTCATAGGCATACGGCAGCATTGTATTTTTCAAAATTATTAATTAATTAATAAAAATTAATTATTTCATGGATTACACGAGCACGTGCAAACTCCTTTTTTTAATAAACGAATTATATTAAGTAACAGATTTACCAACGACCACCACAGATTGGCGACGAGGCAAACCAAAGTCTTTACAATGTATAAAGATCAATTTTCAGCATTCATGCAGATTCAACACAACTTAGTTACACAAGTAATGCAAATGGCTGCACAGGGCCAGAACACAGTGCAAAATGTTACCAATACAAGTGCCACTACTACTGCATTATTGCCGAATTTTGAATCGTTTGACTCTTCCAAAGAGTCATTCAGGAACTTCATCCAACGATTCAAGAATTATACTGAAATGAAAGGAATTTCTACAAACAACGAGTACTGTGCCAAACTGTTGTTAAATTCAATGGGAGCAAATCTTTTCAATATGGTAAGCGCATTGGCGGCACCAAAGGCTCTCAATGAGGTTCAGTACGGTGAGCTACTTTTGACGCATCTCTTTCCAAAGAAGAATGTGCTGGTTACGCAACACCAATTTTTGTCGAAATACCAATCGGAAGGACAATCCATTGCCGAATTTGTGGCGTCATTACGAGCCGAAATCGAGGATTGCGAATTTGTGTCGGCATGCAAATGCAAAGCATCAGTAGCTGATATATCTTTATGGACCCAATTTATACGGGGAATTTGTAACAACAACGTGAGGGAGCAACTTCTTCAATCAGAATCAAGCCAATTTGAGAATGTTGTGGCAAAGGCAATTGCTATTGAGGCGGCTAAAGCTTATGCAAATAAATGACGATGAGATCGAGTACAACAACAACTATAAATTTAGTTTCCAAACGTAAGAATCATAAAAATAACAATAAAGCTGCGCAATCGTCGAAAACACAACCACAAGGAAAAATTGATTACAAAAAATTTGGCATAGATGCAATCATTTTGCTTCAGCAATCATTTTGCTGAAGAGCGCCACACGGATATCATACATAATTAGTCATTACAACCTAGTTTCTCACACCACTTACGTTGTGTGTGTTAATTTTATACATGGGTGGTGGGACCTACAGTTTAAAGTCAACTCCGAACGACAGATTTTTGAAAAACTTTTCATGGCAATTTCATTTACTCTCACAGTTTTTGCCAGAAATCTGCTGAGAGGAAGTCGCCGAAGAAATAGTTTTAGTATTTTGGTTTGAGGTCTGGCCTGGGGCTCGAACCCCGGCTTTACGTCTAATAAGCCAACACACTACCTACTAGACTACGGCGACGCGTATAAGGACAAACTGTGTACCAGATGCAACCAAAAGGGTCACATCGTTAATGTTTTTATTGCAACGTTGAGCAAGTCATCAAATAAGAGGACCCAACAAAAGAAGTATTCAACAAACCAAATACACCATGATGAAGATTATGGCGTCTATGAGGTGATTGACGTTTACCAAAACGACAACAATTCTACAAATGCTGAACGATACTATACAGACATTGATATAGAAGGTAAAATGGTAAAGTTCGAAGTGGACTCTGGGTCAGGATTTACATTTCTGCCCATGGGACAATTTAAAAAGCAACAATTGAAAACTCCAGTGGTTCACACCAATATTGCGTTTCGTTCGTATACTCAAACAACATTTATACCTAACGGGAAAATAAAAGTAAAAGCAAAATACAACAACTCGACTGTTCTGTATTAGTGGGTCGCTCGTGGATCAGACGGTTAAACATAAATTTAAACGACTTGGACAACAATTGTAAAACAACAAACACAGCTGATATTAGTCAGGTAAGCGTTATCGATGAAATTGTACATGAATTTTCTGAGGTATTCGAAGAAAAAGTTGGTTGTACACGACAATACAAAGTTTCGTTACAATTACGTGAAGGTGTCAAACCAATTTATAACAAGGAAAGACAAATCTCATATTCCTTAACGGAACGAGCTGAAATGGAACTAGATGTGTTGGAACAAGAAGGTCAGACTGTGTGTAGATTATAAGGTCGGCGTAAACCAATGTATAATTGATGCGCACTACCCAATTCGTAAAATCGAGGACATTTTCAATAAGCTTCGGGATTCAAGGTATTTTTGTAGACTCGATTTGTATAAGGCATATTTACACATACCAGTAGACGAACAGTCGAGTATAATGCAAACGATTTCAACACATCGGGGTACATACAAACTGCAACGGTTATCATTTCGCATTAAAACTGCTCCCGCAGAATTTAACAGAATTATTGGCCAGATATTAAGGGATGTACTGAAAACAGAGCCATATTTCGATGACATAATTGTTCATGGAATTTTAATGGAAGAGTGCATTTCTAATTTGAAAACTTGCCTTGGACATTTAAAACGTTTTGATTTACACCTTAAGCGGAGCAAATGCTCGCTTTTCAGAGAAAGAATTGTTGAATTGAATACGATAAAGAAATCACCACCTAAAGCTTCGGCAATTCTTAACATGCCTACACCAAAAACGGTTGACGACGTTAGAAGGTTCTTAGGGGGTGGTAACGTATTACGCACGTTTTATGCCTAATATATCTACAACAACTACGCCTTTGAGAAAATATTCAAAATTTAACTAGACCAATAAATGTGAAGATGCGTTTAACACACTGAAAAGAGAATTGTCTAGTGAAAGAGTATTGGTACCATACTACCCTAGTTTTAAAATTCAATTGGCATGTGACGCAGGTCTAACAGGTATAGCGGGTGTCTTATCACACATATTCAATGGGAAAGAACGGCCAATCGCGTACGCGCCTAGGGCATTGACGTCCGCCGAACAAAATTACTCTCAGCTGAATAGAGTGGTGCTATCAATTGTTTTTTCTGTTTAAAGCTTCCATGAATATTTATTCGCGCGTTAATTCGTACTCACAACGGACAATCAGCCGATTATGAGAATTTTTCACGAAACGGCAAAACTGCCTCAAATGACGTCTGCCCGATTGCAACGATATGCAGTGTATTTATCTAACGGGGACTGTCTCTCCAATACAACAAATTTCGTCGAATGTTCTATCAATAGAGAAGTACATATTATATGTAATGAAAGTATTAATCATATTAATAATTCGAAAATCAATTTTCAATCACTCCGTGATGAAACTCGTAAGGGTAAACACATTTCGCAAATCATAAAGAAACTACGTAGCAACAACAAAAACGATAATAACAATGATATAGATCCAGAATTTACAGTTGATGAGAACGTGTTTTTCAGGGGTCAAAGAATTGTAATCCTACAACCATACGCTTTACAGGAACTCCATTATACCCAGTTAGGCATCACTAAGATGAAACAATTAGCACGCCGCTATGTATACTGGAATAACATTAACAAGGACATTGAAAATTTTCTGCGATCATGTCCGTTATGTGCGTTAGTAAAAAGTTCTTCAGTACATCCGAGGGAAGAGCCAGAGGGAAATTGGCAACGCATACACATAGATTATGCCGGTCCTTTAAAAATAATTTATTTCTGGTGGTAATGGACGCGAAGTCGAAATGAGCTGAAATAGGTATTAGCCGAGCAGCACCGCAGACAATGCAAGCGAGGAATTTAAAACTTTTTGTAAAAACTGTGGCATTTTTCAAAAAGTTTATAGCGCCAGGCCACCCAGCTACGAATGGGTTGGCAGAGAGAAATGTACAAACTCTAAAACACAAATTAACGACAATGGAACATGAAACTTTGTCTATTCGGAAAAAAGTACAGGAAATACTTTTTAAGTATCGCGCGACTTAAAATCTCTAAAACTCCTTCGGAACAGTATTTGGGAAGGCAAATCCGTATAAGTCTGGTTGCATTTAGGCCAACTAAGTTGAACAGAACTCAATACCCAAAATGTGCGGCCAGGCAACTGTATAAGGGTGAGAGAGTCTTAGCTCGTTATTGCACAACAAACTGGAAGACGGGTAAATTAGCAAGAAGTTTGGAAATCTCAATTATATATTTGCACTAGATAACGAATTTGCGTTAAAAAGGCACATAAATCAATTACGTGCATCAAATGGCCAGCCTACTATTCCCCAAAACAATAGTGAAAAATAGTTCTGTCAACAATGTGCAAACAGGGAAGATCTCGTAGAAATACCCAATGATTCAACAAACACGTCAGAGCGAAATGCACAACAACCAACGCTACAATCATCATCGAATTAACAAATATCATCATCGTATCAACATGCATCATCATCGTATCAACAAGCATATCAAATCAACAAGCAGCATCATCAAATCAACAACCATTTTCATTGAATGTACAACCGCCATCTACGGCACAGCGTAGAGTTTCGGTAAGGGTTCGTAGACTGCCTCTACATTTAGGAAACTACATAGTAGACTCTGAATGTTATTATCCTTTTGTTTTATTGATTCAAATTAAAAAATCTTTTGTCAAAATTTCAAATTAAAATACATACTCTGGCGAGCAAAAATGGATACATAATATTAAAAAAATATAAACTTTATATTTGAACTTTATTTATTAAAATAAAAAAAAACAATCCATATGTTACACATTTATTTAGATTATCCTCTAATTAAAACAAAAATTTTTAAGTAATATTATTTCCTTTTAAATATTAAATACAGCTTAAATATTATTTAGTAGCATTTATCCAATTTTGCTCGTTTTGTTTCAAATGAAAAATTCAGTATTTTGTCCATCATATTTTATTCTTTATTACTGATTTAATGCATTTTGGTAAGTTTTCTGCCAGTTTTTTGATGGTTTCGCTTTTTTACTTTGCCACTCTGTCTCAATTCTTAGCCACAATTCGTTAAGATTATTTGGAGGGTTTTCATACTGTGACAATTTTAGTTTTACAATTACCCACAAATTCTCGATCGGATTTAAATCCGGACATTGTGCTGGCCATTTCAACGTCTGAAATTTTTTATTTACAATTTCTTATGCAATAAATACAAAAAAATATTGGATTTAAACTATTTTGTTAATATTATGTATCCATTTTTGCTCGCCAGTGTAAATACATTGAATTAAATATTGTAATTTTGAATAAGTTAATATAATAAGTATGTAATAAACGTGTGCACAAAACATTTTGCTAGCTTACCCTTCATCAAATGCAATACTGAATTGTTCTCTTTTCTGTTGGTCTTGATGTTACGAGTACACTGAAATGTGTATTTCTCTTTTATTCAAAGTATACAACAGCACTTATTTATCTGTGAAGCAACGGGAATATGCTTTGTGTTGTAAGATCATATTTCACTACTGAAACTAAATTTTCAGTATTGTCAAATAAATTTCAGTAGTGTTTACGTTGAAAAATATGCGTACATAAATGTTTCTATACATTCTTTGCTTTTGCCATAAACTCTTTCAACAACAATCTCTCTTCAAATTGCTATGTTAATATTCGTTGATGTTCGTGTCCTATGTGTGTAAAAAGCCGAAGATGTTCGGCCCCCGGGGTTATTGGTGCCGACGTCTGTTATTCAATAAATACTCCTTCTTTATTATGAAAAAAAAAAGAAAAAAATATTTTTTCTCTCCCATTTACTGCAAAAAAAATGAACGTTGTGAGCTTAGGTTGATGTCTTGGTTTTTTTGTTCTGCCGTTAATATAATCCTCTCAATTCAAAGTTATTCTAAACTTTTCCGCTTACTGCCGTCAGTGAATTGTCCTCTACGTGTTTAATGTTTTACTTCTCCATTTTAATTTTATCTCATTCCCATTTTTTCGGACGCCTTCTGGCAATTTGCCATATAAGGCAACAATTTTTTAAAAGATTTTGTATCGAGAACTTTACCAGAATTAAAAGGAAACCATGTTCTCTCTAGAAGAATTCATGTTTAGGGTTTTTTGTTTGGTAAAGTTTTAATTTTAAACCCAAATTTATTCGCATTGCTGTCCAATATTTAGAGGTTCTGCTTCACATTCATGATATTATAATAAAACAAATATTTCCAACTCACTGAATGAATACAAAACCCTACACCATTATGTCATAATTATAGTGACTAATGATGTTGGTACTTTCGAATGCCTTTTTGGCGTTCAGCTAATAGGTTTTTCACAACAAAATTACAGCTTTGTTTTAACGTTAAAACCATTTATGGGTCTTACTTAAAATGTTAGAAAAAAGACATAAATTTTCGGAAGGCTATCAGTAGTAACGCGTACCTCTTAATTTTGTGGTTGTTGCTGCTCAATTAATTTTTTAAATTATTTCACTTCAAACGGTTCTATTGTTGTGATTTTATCGTGTGGCATTTGAATTATCTGCTATGTTTAACATTTTTATATTGACAACGCTAAACTTAGCACACAGAAAACTGTGTAGCATTTCATAAAAATAACTTAAAGCATTTTAAAAAAAGGTTTCAAGAGGGTTTTAACGAAATAATTTTATATGGTAGAATCAAGTTTTATAATGGTTTTAAAGTTTATACTAAACCCGTCAGAGGTCCTTTTATGAGGAAGAATTCAATTAATAATAAGATAACAGAGTTCGCAAACTTCTGCCAAAAACTAACTGCGATATAGGGTCCTTAGGTCCGGAATAATACCTGGACTATACGGAATAAGGAGATTTTTAACAAATTTCTTCAGACACAATTTTCGGGTAATTGTGAACGTTACTCCCCTCGCTAACCATTAGTTTATTCAAATGTTTTAAATCCTCAAATACCTGGAGACATGGAGGAAATATCTGTTGTGGTGATAACAATCAAGAGATTCGAAGGTAGTTTTCATCCTTAGAGCTAGGAGACCATTGTTATTTAAACACAGGAAAATATTTTGTATCACGAGATTGCTAATAATGCTCAACACTAGGACTAGGCAGGTCCACTGAGCTTCTTGGTGGGGAACTCAGCCAAACAAACATTACTGGCTGGCAGCTTTCATTGACAATGTCGAAAGCTGTTGCTTGGGCTATTAGTAACCGCAATATTATTACTATAACAAATCATTGCTGCCTCTACTGGAGAAGTGCATATGGCAAGGAAAGTAAATAGAGGCATACCACAATATGGTGTTCGCACACCTTTGCTGTACAATATCGCAAAAGAGAACCTATTAGAAGAGATGCAGCGATATGATTAACGGCTATGGTTATGCGGATGATCTAGACATTAAGGTATCATGTTGTGATTCGCACAGACGCAACCACAATTATTGTACTCAATGTGTGGTTTAAATGTGGTTTTTTAATTCTATTGAAGAGGGTTGCAGATCTAAGGATTATTCTTGATCCCAAACTCTTATGGAACAATACCATTAAGGAAGCGACAATAACGCTTTACACCTGCAGAAGGGCAGAATATTGATCTTAGGTATTATCATATACGGGCTCTATGGTGTCGAGTTGGAATCCTGGTTGCATGGCTAGTGGAAAACAACAATATCATTGCTGACTGCTAGACAGAGTTCGCAGGTATTCAGCTTGCCTGATTACCAGTGCTCTCTGTTTCACTCCAACCAAAGCATTATTTGGACTATGTACATGCTGCTATTGTGGGAAAATATGGACAAATTGAGATCAATTATATGTTTTCTTATAACTTTCTTTATAACGTTTTGAATAAAGCACAGATTTTAGAATTGGACTTGTGATCTGGAGATCGGGGGGTTTCAATGGGATCCTTGAGATTTAAACTGATGAGTCAAAGATGAGAGACGTAGTATGCCGAGGTATATTAAATACCATTTTAATATTAAGCTAACTTAAAGGATGCCTTACCAGTGCAGTGTTTTCCAAGCAGAGATCATGGCTATTTTGAAAACTGCGAAATGTTTGTTGGATGACGGGATATTCCCTGACTATCTCTTATTTACTCGGACAGCCAGGCTGGGATTAAGTTTCTAACGAACATAGTTTCAACGTCGCCGAGGATTTCTCAGGGATATTTCGGATATGAGACAGAGGGATTGATTCTAGTATTCTAGTAGGTAGTGTGTTGGCTTATTAGATGTGAGGCCTCGGTTCAAAAATCAGGACAGACATCAAACTTCAGCTTTCAACTAAAATTTCCTCTCAGTAGATTCCTGGAGAAAATTCTGAGTGCAAATAAAATTGCTATGAAAAGTTCGGAGTCGACTTCAAACTGTAGGTCCCGCCATTTATGAATAAAATTAACACACACAGCATAAGTAGTGTGAGAAGATAGGTCGTAATCCTGTCTAAAGGGTTGTAATCATCATTTATGTATGTATGTATGTAAGGGACACAGGGATGTTGATGAGTTAGCTAGGACCTGTCCGGAGCACGTAATTTCCGACAAGTCACAGGACGTAGCTATTCCGACTGACTCAGTTAATTTGAATATTATCCACTCGTATTACAGGCTCAATCCATATTGGCTTGCTCATCCATCGTACAACAGCGATTTTCACTGTTCCTTTGCGAGAAATGAAGAAAAACTTGGCATTCCGACAAATGATTTTTGCAGGAGGTATGAGTTTAATGAGAAAGAAGAGACTATCTTTCGTCTCATATGTCAGCGGCCTGCTCTTGTTACTAAAATATTAAAAATTATAATAAAATTATAAAAACTAATAACAAAACAAGAGTACTAGGATCTAAAGCTTTTATCAGTGTCTTAGGTATACATATGTATAAGTATGTACTTTAAAATTAAGTTTTGTAAACAATTTTTTGTTAAAGAATTATATACTAATATAATTTTTCACGCGTTCTGAATAAGATCATATGGTATATTATTCCCGAAAATGCGTGTTCTACATAAATTGTACCTAGGGAACTCGTTAAGAATAGGTCAATAGGTAGGTGATGCAGGTGGAACAAATTACTGTTTCAGTACGAGTCGAGCTTTTAACGAGTATATTTACATTTTCCAAGTGCCAAAGCTTTTTTCCTAATAAAAATATAAACTTTGTTTTGCTTTAATAAATGAAAAGTTTCATTATGTCTACAAAATGTAAAAATTCTGGGGAGGATATCCCAAATACAAAGTTCGAAAATCCGTTACGAGTAATAGATTTTATTTGCTATACGACCAAGAAGATGAGGATGCCTCCATTCTACTCTATAATGACGTTCCAAAAGAAAATAGTTCCACGATTCCACCAATAATAGTGGATAGCAGCCATGGTTTTGCAACAGTTTTCAAACTCATGGGGTAATACGGTAAGAACGAAAGAATGTCCATTGTAACAAAGATCATAGTGATTTCAAAACCTGATTGTAAGAGAAGCTTGCAAAAATTATACTCAAACAAAACGAAATTTTTAATCCATTCGGTGAAAGACAATAAAAAATTGAAGCTAGTGTTATTTTGTTCACAACAACTAACTGTAGACACTATCAAAGAAGAATTTAAAAATATTAAATTTAAATATTAAATGTCTAATGTTTACTAATTCGATATTAAAAGTGTTTTTAAATTCTTCTTTGATAGTGTCTACAGTTAGTTGTTGTGAACAAAATAACACTAGCTTAAATTTTTTATTGTCTTTCACCGAATGGATTAAAAATTTCGTTTTGTTTGAGTATAATTTTTGCAAGCTTCTCTTACAATCAGGTTTTGAATTCGCTATGATCTTTGTTACAATGGACATTCTTTCGTTCTTACCGTATTACCCCATGAGTTTGAAAACTGTTGCAAAACCATGGCTGCTATCCACTATATCTTTTAATATCGAATTAGTAAACATTAGACATTTAATATCTAATGTTTACTAATTCGATATTAAAAGTGTTTTTAAATTCTTCTTTGATAGTGTCTACAGTTAGTTGTTGTGAACAAAATAACACTAGCTTAAATTTTTTATTGTCTTTCACCGAATGGATTAAAAATTTCGTTTTGTTTGAGTATAATTTTTGCAAGCTTCTCTTACAATCAGGTTTTGAATTCGCTATGATCTTTGTTACAATGGACATTCTTTCGTTCTTACCGTATTACCCCATGAGTTTGAAAACTGTTGCAAAACCATGGCTGCTATCCACTATTATTGGTGGAATCGTGGAACTATTTAGACATTTAATATCTAATGTTTACTAATTCGATATTAAAAGTGATTAATACTTCATGTTCTAGCCTAGACGATGCTTTGTACATGCTAGAGTTTAATCGTGATTAGATTTCCAAAAAAGAAGTGGTTAAAATCAAGAATGTTTTGACGCTGATTGGAGAAACCCTAGCTGTCGCTTTCGGGGCCCAACACAAAGCTCCAAATGTATGGTCATGAATAAACAAACTGTTTAAGATCAGCCGTATCTATATGACTACTCGTCATGTAAATTAAAAAAATTACCAACAAAGGTCCTGTGATTAACAAATGTTACAACTGCATAAAAGAAATTTGATGAATATTAACCATCATTCTTAAGACCCTCAGTGCCCTGCAAGAGAAGAGCATTTGGAGATACGAGGCAAAGCTCTATAAGTAGACAGCCAAAAGATCTTAACATCGTGTGGACATTTTTTCAGATGAAAAACTATATGATGCGAGGCCTGAAGTTCCACGTATTATCAGTAAAAACAGGTAAAAACATTATGTTGTATATATTATTTATATTTGGCATCCCTATTTATACATATGTCATCAGCCACTTGTTAAATACATAAATACACATTTTCACCAGTTGATTGTTGAGTAACTAACAAATAACACATGGCGCAGCCGGTTATTTAAATGGTTAAAACAAGGGCAAAAGTAAATAAGGAAAGTAAAAACGTTCAATTAAAAAAAGAAAAGTCAGATGATGAAATCATAGACGAAAGTGCAGAAATGTCTTCAGAAAAAATTGCGTGCAACCCGTTTGATGCCCGTAGGCCGAACCCACTTTCATTCGACGGGAATATTTCAGAAAACTGGAGAGTGTTCAAGCAGAATTTTGATGTTTATGCCATAGCTATTGAATTAGAAGATCGTAGAGAGTCACAAAAAATTGGTATTTTTCTCAACGCATGTGGTGCAGAAGCAATTGAAATATTTGGTACGTTTGATCTTTCTGAAGAACAGAAAAAGCAATGTAAAATCGTGGTTGAAGCGTTCGAAGCTTATTGTACTCTTAAGAAGAATGAAGTGTACGAAGCCTTTAAATTCAATTCCGAAGACAGCAAGATGGTGAGTCTTTTGATTCCTATTTGTTGGACCTTAGAAAACTTATTAAATCTTGTGGATATGCAGACTCGAGTCGTATGATACGTGACAACATAGTTATTGGTACAAATTGTTCAAAACTAAGAAAGAAACTTTTAGAAGCCTCTGATTTGACTTTAAACAAAGCCATTGATCAGAGCTAGCTGATGAACATGCCAACGACATGCAAAACCAACAAAATAAATTATCAGAAGCAGTAAATGTTATACAGCATAAAACGAATAACGGAAGAGTATTACCATCTACTCATATTTCTTTTAGCAGAAATTATAATCAAGAAACACTGAACTATGATGAAAACAGAAAATCAAGAAATAACAGCAACTGTAAATTTTGTAAGGGCATTCAGGAATATAAAAAATGCCCTGCTTTTGGAAAAAAATGCAGTAACTGCGGAAGTCTAAATCATTTCAGTGTTGCTTGTTATTCTCAAAAAATTCGTGAAATAAGAGAAAATAGTTTGGATAGGGACAATGACGATTTTTTTCTACACAGCATAAGTAAATATAAAAATAAAATTAGGTGGTATGAAAAAATTCGTGTTAATAATTGCTTGATCAATTTTAAATTAGACACTGGAGCAAATGTCAATGTCTTGCCATTACGTTATCTGAAATATATGAAAGACATACGTTTAGAAAAAAATGGCAATCCCCCTAAAAGTTATAGTGGAAATGATTTGGCATTCATGAGTATCTTGAATTGCGTGGTTATGTGTAGGAAAGAAATTACGTCATTAAGTTTTTACATAATAGATACACCATACGAACCACTATTAGGCTTAAATGCTTGTGAAAAATTGGACCTGATTAAACGTGTTAATTCTGTTAAGCATTCGGAAAAAGATATGTTCATTAAAACTAACATTGATATTTTTCAAGGCTTATGTTGCTTTGTTACAGATTTAGGGCATCAAATTTGGTTATAGTGGAAAAAAGTCAGGTAAACTTCGTTTGTGCATTGATCCTCAAGATTTGAATAACGGCATCATGCTGGAGAATTACATAATTCCCTTCTTTGAATGTATTTCGGCAAGGATAGCCAACAAGAGGTACTTTTCAGTTTTAGACCTAAAAGAAGGATTTTGGCAGGTATCTTTGAGTACAAAAGCTAGTGAACTTTGTACTTTTAGCACACCGTTTGGATGCTACCGGCTCAAACGATTGCCATATGAAATATGGCCGGACCGGAAGTTTTCCAAAAATACAATGAAAGAAATTTCGATGGTATACCAAACGTGATTGTGTTCATAGACGATATACTGATTGCAGCAGACACAGCCGTGCACGTAAGTTAAATATTAAATTTAATATCGATAAAATTCAGTACAAAGTAACAGAAGTAAAATATTTAGGAAAAATAATATCACACGAAGGTATAAGGTGCGATCCAGATCGTGTAAATGCTATTATGAAAATAAATCCACCTCAAAATAAGAAAGACCTACAGAAGCTGTTGGGAATGATAAATCACATCCGCGACTATATGCCTAAGCTTTCAGAAATTTCAAAGCCTTTGCGAGAATTGCTTAAAGATAAAGTTATTTTTGAATGGCACAAGTCTCATGATACGTGCTTAAATAAAATTAAAACGATTATTGCTAATGCCCCAATTTTGGCTATTTTTGATGAAACAAAAGAAATTACAATTGAAACAGACGCTTCGAAATTTGGTATTGGATGTTGTTTGATGCAAAACGGTAGACCAATTTCATTTGCATCAAGAAGTCTTACGGAAACGGAAATAAACTATGCCCAAATTGAGAAGGAGTTTCTTGCCGTTGTGTTTGCTTGCAGAAAATTTCATTATTACGTGTATGGCCGTATGGTTAACATTAGAACAGATCACAAGCCTCTCATTGAAATTATGAAAAAAACAATTTTGTAACATACCTTCCGCTAGACTTCAACGAATGAAATTATCGTTAATAAAATACAATTTAAAACTGACCTACGTTCCAGGTAAATATTTATATGTTGCAGATTTATTATCTCGATATTACAATAAAGATGAAATATCTAAGGAAATTGAAGACCTAAATGAGTTTGTGCATACTGTAAATATTGCAGATGAGAGACTTAAGAGCATTAGAACCGAACTAGATGCTGATGAATGTTTACTTGAATTAAAAAGAATGGTAGTAAATGGATGGCCCAAAAATTTCGCAAACATTCGCGATGATTTAAAATTTTTTTTTGGAAAAATCGAAGCAACATTTTTTTGGAAAATGGTTTATTGTTCTTCAATAATAGAATAATTGTACCAAAAACACAACGAAAGAAAATCCTACATCCGCTTCATATGTCACACTTGGGTGTAGAAAAAACAAAAAGAAGAGCGCGTAGTTTAGTTTATTGGCCCAAAATGGACGCTTGATTTGTCAAAAACATCGTAACTCGAATATAAAGGAACCTATGATTTCCCATGAAGTACCTTCACTACCGTTTTATAAAATTGGCATGGATATTTGTCAATACTTATCAAATCCTATCTTACCATTTCAGATTTTTATTCGAAATTTTTAGACATCATACCAATTGCATCTAAAACAGTAAAATAATGTATTAAACATCTAAAAATATGTTTCTCCAACCACGGTATTCCTGTTGAAATTATGTCAGACAATATGCCGTTTAATTCATTCGAGTTTCGAAATTTTTGCAAAGAAATTGGAACAAAACTAACTACTACCAGTCCCGGGTATTCTCAAGCAAACGGATTTGCAGAAAGATTTGTTGGTATCGCGAAAAATCTAATAAAAAAGACAGCTGAAAATAATGGAGAGTTATGGCTCGCACTCCTTGAGTACAGGAATACACCTCTTAAAGAAACTTTTGCTTCTCCAGTAGAGCTTCTTATGAGCAGAAAAACTCAAACTTTATTACCAATATGCAACGAATTGCTTAAACCACATTTAGTACCGAATATTTCAAACGAAATAAAAAGAAAGCAGATGCGATCCAAAAATAACTCTGACAAAACAGCAAAACACAGACAGAATTTTTCAAAAGGGAAAAGATATGGTATCAAGAGGGAAAAATATGGAACAAGGGAGTTATAGTCGATGCTCATGGAACTCCCAGATCTTATTGGATTGAACTTGAAGATGGTACCATTCTTCGGAGAAATTCAAAGTGGCTTCGTAAGAGAGTAAACTGATTTGATCTATCCTTTATGGATGTCATATAATATACTGTTTAACTGTTTTTTCTCTACATACATACAATTTAATTCGTAAATATTTTGTAAAGGGAGATGTTGTATATATTATTTATATTTGGCATCCCTATTTATACATTTGTCATCAGTCACTTGTTAAATACATAAATTAACATTTTCACCATTTGATTGTTGAGTAACTAACAAATAACACACATTAATAACTTTACATATACCGAAGTAGCTCGTACAAGTTAGAAACCACAGTGGATGATGAATGATCATTTTGAAGCCATCGATACTGTGGAAAAATTTTGAATAAAATATGTTAAATTGAGAGCACGTTATATAAAATCACATTCTAAGTTAAGTGTTATGCATTTCAACACTTACTAACCCAAATATTATTATGGAATACATATTTTAATTAAAAAACAAATTGATATAGTGGTAATAAATAAAACATTCCTTAAACCAAATCATTCATTTAAACTCAGAAATTACAAAGCCCAAGTAAAGATGGCAATACACATGGCAGATAATTGGTTAGAAATAATATTCTCCTTGAGCACTGTCAAAAATTCCCAACAAGAAGTATCTTTTATTATTAATCTATTATTATTAAAATATAAAACAAACCAGTTAGATTGAATTCAGTATATTGTGCGACCTATACTAACAACTTTATTAATAATTTTAATACTATAACCACATCTACAATAAATTATTATATTTTCGGCGTTTTCAAAACCCAACACCCGAGCTGGGATTGTCATAAAAATAATATGGCCGGAAACTAGGGATGCGACATCGATATTAAGAAACATCCTATCATTAAATGACTAAGTACAAAACCTAAAGCGTTTTAACACATCTAAAAACCTAGAAAAGACAAATATATGCTACAAATTAAGCGCTGCTACATACCGTCATATGATTTCAAAAAGGTCCTAACAAAAAATTTAAAATTAAAAAGTAGATAGATTGATTACGATGCACGGTACCAAAATACATACTGCAGTAAAATTCTGTACTCTTGTGGTCATGATAACTTTATGACACAAATGTGGATTGATTTTCTTTGTGAAAGCATTGCTCATTAAAGTCTTTTGCTTCTCCTATAACATATTTTAGAGTTTTTATGAATTCAACTCAAATAAACATAAGCTCTAAAGTACGTAAACATGCGTTTTATCATTAACGATTTAGAAGATTTTTAATTTGAACAATTATTAAATGCTGAAATATCGTCTATCAAAATATCAATGTTTATGAGTAAAACGTCGATGTTTCTAAACATCTACCGTTTGCATTCCTACCAATAACAGCCTTTACAATCATCAGCTCTTTTATTCACTGTCCATACTCATTCACTCGATTCAGTTATCTTACTCTCGAATTCGAATTTAAATTTTGCGCCCCTTCGAAACCGATGTCCGAAGTTATATAAATTTTACAAGAAGCTCGTCCCGAATAGTCTTATATTTCTTTACAAAAGGTTTTTGGCCAAGATCACATGATGACAAATCGTTATTCATGCTAACATATTGCGTTTCTAGAACACCTACTATGCCAATAAAAACGGCCTACAAGTATGACTGGATTTTCCATTTGAAGCATGTACTTGAATGTACAGCAAAAATTTCAGAGCAGGTCCATTAAGTTACTCATCTACAGGAACAATTATATTGGAACTGTAGAACGCTGAAGCATTTTCGCGCTCAAAAAGGCAAATTTTTCCTCCTCTGGATACGTCTGATAGCACATCATCAAAGCGAACGATTGTGTTCGTAAAGTAAAGTATTGTTTTAGACATATATAATTACGAAATACTTTCCTTCCATAATATCCATCAAATAAATCATAGTCTCTTTTTGAATTTATAACGCAAAAAATATGCATTTTTAAATTTTTGTTTCTAAATGGGATAAGTATGGGAAAACGAGTAAGAATGACTATCGAATACTATTTGAATAGCAATGGTGGCTCTATCGTTGTTGGTATACATTAGACTGAGCGATTCACTTTGTTGATTAGGATACCAATTCTTTGCATTGTGCATTTCTTTTTTTTTTTTTTTTTTTTTTGGAAGGTAAAATTCAATTTTTAAGTAAAAAATTAATTTCCTAACAAATAAAAATTGATAGAAGACAAACAAAAAAAGTGGTATAGTGTTTAATTAATAAAAACAAAAAAGACGTATTTGACAATAATTTCAGTGATGACAAAAATAATTTGGAGTATTCTTGTGCATTGCATTAGAGATAAGTTAGCCAAGTAGAGTGTGAAACATTTAATTTTTAACATTGTGTTGAAGGTTACGAAGATAAAGAAAAGTGCAAGAAATCTAAACACACAAAGTAAGTTTAATAAAAATTTTATAAATTATATATTAAAAACTAAATATTAAAACTTTTTAATTCATAGATACAGCTTTATAGATTCATCAAGAGCACCCGAGCTTCTCTTCAAAAAACTGTTTAAAGTTCGGAAAAATTACAAAAAAAGTGAACAAACTATAAACAGTGACTTCTACAACTGTTCACACAAGGTCAGGCTAACAATAAAATGGGTTGCTGAACACAACATCAAATGTCTGGATTTGCCTGAACAATCGCCGTATCTTAATGCAATAGAAAATATATGCATTAGGAATACACTGAAAAGGAAAGTAATAATAAGAAGTCCCGTTCCAAAATATCTCGAAGAGCTTTGGATAGCTGCAATGAATAATAAGCAAACATTAAGTTAGTAAAGGAAAAGGTGGTCGCGTTAAATATTAAAATTCTGTTCGGAAATCTAAAATTGCCAGATTGACGTTTTGTTTGGGTGTGAACTCACGTAAAGCGGGACTTGTCTTGTTCACCCGGAAATACTAGGTCCCGCGTTTCTCCATCTCCACAATGAACGGAACGGCTCTGAGACTCTCAAAAGAGAGAAAGTATTTGGGTATCATTCTGCACTCCAAACAATCCGGGGGTGGAACACTGAGGAAGGGACGAAGAAGGCGATGAATGCCCTGTACATCTGTAAAGGCAATTTGAGAGTAGATGGAGCTTGTATCCTCGTATCATGCACTGATTGTACGGCCTATACTCGCCTATGGCGCATTAGTATAGTGGGAGCCTATATGAAAGAACACTTATCTCGCTACCCTGAACTGGGTATAGAGGTTGGTATATTTCGGGATCACAGATGCTCTGAAATCCACGCTACACGCTGACCTCCAGGTCATCTTAACTCTACAATCATTGGACATCTACTTCCGAAACGTGGCTACTGCTGCACTGAGGGTTGAATTCATGCATATGGCCATGTACGGTGGGCCACGCTTTAATACTACCTGAAATAGAACTGAATCACCCAGGTTTTAATAGTGACTACATGGTATCGAAGACTGTTTTTAAACGAACATACAAGACTCACTTTCCCATACGGGAAGAATGGGTTGCTGAAGCAGTGTAGACCAACCACCTTCGAAAATCAAAACTCTGGGATCCCATCTCGTCAAATCAAAGGCCGACAGGAGTTGCATGGACTCTCTACACCATACAGGGCTCCCGGTCACTGCGGTATATAGGGAGACGAAAAGGTGGACGAACTGGCACGGAAGGGATTTAGTTGTCTGAGAAGGAGACGAATTTCAGAATTGGAAAAATCAGCATGGAATTCCACAAATAGTGGGTAGTCCGACATACCTGGTTGCCGAATTCAAAACTGCTATTTCCAGCAGTAAATAACGGACGCACCAGGGAACTACTTGAGTTCGACAAGAGAAGAGATCGCAATCTAACGGGGCACTGCGCTCTCGAGAATTTCGCTAACAAACTTGGTCTGCCCCCAGGATTACTGCAGCAGCTCCCATCATGTAGAGGAAACGGAAGTCGGTGCAATAATATACGAACCACGAGTTGGTTCAAACAAACTAACGGTGAACGCAAGCTACCCGCTTAGATAAAATTTATTTTATTTCTTTTCTTAAAAAAATAATTTTTTAAGCTTTTTAATTTATATAGTCACTGTATGTAAATAAATAAATGAAATAAAATTCATTAAGTAGAAATTAAATTAAATTCTAACTACCCTGCGCCGCCTTTCAGTTGACATCGCTTTTATTCAGGAACCTTGGATTCTTAGGGATAGAATTCCGGGTTTGAGCGAACCTGAAGGTTTAAACCTGAGGTTACTTGTTCCCAAAACAAGGGATAAGGTAAGAACCTGTGTTTTAGCTCGTAGTTACTTACTTAACTTACGACCTGGTTTCTCACACTACTTATGTTGTGTGTGTTAATTTTTATACATGAGTGGTGGGACCTACAATTTAAAGTCGACTCCGAACGACAGATGTTTGAGAAACTTTTCATGGCAATTTTATTTACTCAGAGTTTTTGCCAGAAATCTGCTGAGAGGAAGTCGCCGAAGAAATTTTTTGTCATATTTTGTTTAGTTGGAGATGTATGACCTGGGGTAGTAAGTTGGATTCGTTAATTACTCTTACTTTTGTACAGGTGGCGTAAAAACTGTGGCATACAGCGATGACCTTGAGATCGAACTGATACTGTCATCTGTGCACACGCTGTATGAGGCGCAGCTCCTCGTGGTGAACTCATTGCACGTCTGGTTTAGCATGCGAAGAGGAAAGTATGTTGTCTCGTTTTGTGTGGTGATGGCAATGCTCATCACACCCAATGGTGAAGTGCGAACATAAATATAATTGATATTACGCTCTTAAACATGGATATATATATAATTAGGGACTGGAGGGTTTCAAACGTCATTGTGCCTTCTGGTAACTCCTCTATCTTGGAGGTTGATCCTGTGGCCCCATTGAACATCGATTAACTGCGGAATATTGTCTTGACAGAGGTTTTCACTTTCTGCTTTCGGGTAGAGACGACTGGGACCCTAACACGATCGTCCACCCGGAACTCCTGGATATATACACCGCCGGCTCTTAACTCGATAATGGGGTTGTTAACGGTGTCTACTGTGGGAAACTGGACCTAAACATTTCTTTCCGACTGCCGGATTACTGTAGAGTATTTCAGGCGGAGGTAATGGCCATTTACCGGGCTGGTCAATGGATCCTCGTCAACGGCGCCTCGCTCTTCTCTGACAGTCAGGCCGCCATAAGATCTCTGTCAAGAGTTATCTATCTATCTCTAACTATCCTCTCTCACTCTCTCTTTCTTCTAGAACGAATTTGCAATGGGTCATTTTGTATTGTACTTGGCCCAATGAGAAGTACACGTCCTCAAACCTAATCTAACCTAGGTCAAAAAACGAATTGTAGGCAGTTCTTGTCATGATAATAATTCCAAGAGTTAAAAAAGGATTCAATTGAATAATGGGACAATTACAAAATTATATATAGATGTGTATGGCGTTTAATATCGGAATTTCTAAAATTCTCGCCAATCACATGGCTTTATTCATTGAAGAGAATTCAAATTTTTCGGAACAGATAGGTAAATTGTAAAAAAAAAACATTTGTAAGAAACTCTCGTTATGGCAATAATCATAAAGGAGTTTTGACACTATTTCTACCAAAGGTGTCAAAAAACACCTTTTAAAATTGTATCTTGAAATTTATTTCAAAGTTTAATAATTTTTTCTCAGTTAATGTTTTGACTTTTCATGTAATAATTGCAAAATTTATTTAGCGTTATCATTTTCCTCCAGCTCATTCTGAATCAGTATAAGCGTACATGATATACCTATTTCTACCATGAGGTGTCTTTTGACACCTTTACGATTTTTCTTACAGCTTGAAATAAAAAATATAAAGAAAGTACACATGACATACATTTGGACTGAACTATAATTTGTTTTTGGTTTTTTCCTCTTCGTATTATTATACCAAGCCATGGAAATTATGTGCAATTGGAAATTCTGTGAAATACCGTGCCATACATATTTTGTGAAATTCTGTTCAGCAGGTATTCGAAAATGCCAGAAATTTTCGGTACATTGAATTCCCCGTTATAATATTTATTTTCAATTGTTGTTTGGGAACAATAGGAATAGAATAGTTTTAATAATTATTTCCACAATTATTTGCATCCAATCGCAAAGGTGTCAAAAGACACCTTTTGGTCGAAAAAGGTATACACAAAATCTTGGTAAAAATAGTGTTAATTAAAAAATGGATTGATTGCATATGGTACCGTAGAAGTATGATCTAACGTAAAATACAGCGCCAGAAAAAACAAAGATAATGGACCTGAGCAATGAATTATCGTTTTTTTATATCACGGATTTACCCATGTTGTTCGAACAATATTATTTGTTACTGAAAGTTTTCTGTAGCACGACAGCTCTTTTCAAATTTATCTGCAGAAAGAAGACTCACGGTTGTTTGTATGGAAAACGCAAATTGGGTGTTTATGTTTGGCAAAACGCTGTGAGATCTGAAGTAAAGAGATATTGTAGAAAAATTGTGAAAATTAGTGCAGATTTTGACGCACTAAAGTGGTTTAAAATACATTACCATAATATAATATTCAATCTAGAAAATATAACTTTCGTAGCTTACCTAAGAAACATTACAATGAAGAGTAAATATAAAATAATAAAAAATGTTACATATTCCTTCTGTTAAGCATACAATTAAAATTTTATATCGGACATTTAAATTACGTTATTATTTAGTTTACCTTAATGGAGTTCTTGCACCATCAGAGAATTCTAGATCAATGTCCAATAGACCTTCTTGATACTGCGCTGTTAGCTTATGAGTTACTGCTGTTTCTGCAATATATCCATTTGCAATGCTATTATCTGGAGTTATCGTTAACTGTAACCCAGAAACAACACGAACGAGGAGTTTCACTACACTTACTTTATCGCTTCCAACGCGTATTTCTTTCGCACCAATTACTCGACCGGTGATTGGGGATAAAACCTGTAAGTGATATAAAGATAAAGTTTATTTGCAAGTATATACTTATATATTCTATTATGTCCTTTTACCTGGACATCTGTACGCCCCATTGATTTGCCTTGTAATATACGACCCTTTAAGGTTGCAATTTTAGGGTCGGCCACTCGCAATAGTGGTTGAACTAAATCAGTCACGCGTAATCCTGTTTTCCGTGATATAAAATAACTAATGCGTCCAGAATTCTGAAAAAAGTAAGTCAAAATGCATAAATGGTTATAACGCAGCAGTCTAAATTTCTCGATTAATAAAATTTTATTAAAAATAATATTTATGTTTTTATAAAGATTATTCTGTATAATTAAGCGCTAGTGAAGCATATTCAAGGGAGGGATGCATGCAAATAAGGTAAAGTTTCTGACTGTGGTCAATGTAGCGACAACCAGGACGATCCTTGTCTTGCTGTATCCAAGTTAACACGCAGGAAGCTGCCCCTTCTGGATAGCATACTAGCACCCGCTAGATGTTAACTAATGCGTGTAGCGAAGTCCAATTCCCTGGACGTTAAATTCAGGTTGTGCGTAGGGATTGGAACAAACCAGTTAAAATTTAAATCTAATGAAAACCAGAAATACATCTAAAAGGATTCCATTAAAAGTTGACGAGCATAAAGGACAATGATTTACGCACTGGCACATGGAAAGTCCGCACCCTTCATAGAGGGTAGGCGCTTACGCCCAGCTAAAGGATGCCCTCATGAACATACAGGCTTGCATCTTGCGATGTATATTCCAGCTGCCATGAGAACAAGCACGAATTCGGATTTGTGGTTAGTAAGAGACTTCGCCACGTTGTCTCTGGGTTCACTCATGTGAACGAAAGAATAGCCACAATCCGCATCTGAGCAAAATTCTATAACATCATCATCTCGAATTCATAAGGCCACTTGGATGTCCCCCGATCAATCAACATCTCACCAGATTGATCACATTGTGATTGACGGAAGGCACGTCTCTAGTGTACTAGATGTGCGCACATTCAGAGGTCCAAACATCAACTCGGACAACTACCTTGTCGCAGCCAAGTTCTGATTGCACATTAGCACCTCGAGGTCTGCGCGCTCCAGTACATTGCGAAAGCTAGACGTCAAGAAGCTGCGATAACAATGTGTTGTGTATTACACAAAAAAGAAAAGCACACATTCAGCTTAAACTCCAAATACCAACTGTTTTATTTTATTACTTCTTTGTCTTATTTTAGTACATGATTTAGTGTAAAGCTAATTAAGCGACATCAGAGAGTTGCCATTAAAAAGCAATATCCAACACGCCTCTCCTTAAGATCAGTTTTACTTATAAAATTAATTTCGGTAATTCAATATAATTAACATAAGTTTTACAATATTTTATAAATTGTATACAAACAATTTTTTTTTTATTTTTTATTTTTATTTTTGCAATACTTCATTAGATATTACTTGCGGAAGTATTTGTTTTACTGTTGCCTTCGTTGCCTGTTCCAGATAATAAATTACCCTCTTTGTCATTATTCGAATTATTGGTGTGTTGTGACTCATTACCATTTAGGCTACGCATTTGGTCTAAATGTCTTTTAATTTCACGATTATTTTCCGACATAATACACAAATAAGATTGCTCTCCCATTTTTTGTTTAACCGTGGCAGTTGACCAGCTTGGTTTATTGCAATCTTTATAATTTCTGATTAAAACTTTTTCACCTTTAGAAAATTGCAAATTACGCCTTCCTTTGTGAAGAAGAACACTTTTCTCTTGGGACTTTTTGATTCTCTCCTTTGTCAAAGGCGGTCTTAAATGATCAAAACGTGTTTTAAGTGAGCGACCCAACAGTAGTTTTGCTTGCGATTCACCAGTAGAACAATGCGGGGTATTGCGGTAATCAATTAAAAATCGATTTATTAAAATATCAAGTTCTGCATTATTGTTTTCTTTTAAGTTTGTCAAGACAGATTTTTTACGGTTTTTACAAAATTCTCCGCTTGACAATTTGTAGGCGGATGTCCAGGAGCTGTCAATATGTGCCTAATATTATTCAATCTCAAAAACTTTTCAAATTCGTCTGACACAAATTGTCGTCCATTATCGCTCACGATAGTATCAACTATACCAAATCTAGAAAATAATTCCCTCAGTTTGCTAATTGTGAAATGTGAAGCTATCTCCCTCGTTGTGAAAACTTCAACCCATTTAGAAAACGAGTCGATAAAAATCAACAAATAACGGTTCTTGATGGGTCCCGCAAAATCAATATGGATGCGACTCCAAACGGATTCTGCTGGACTCCATGGGATTAAAACACTCTTCTCAGGGCTTGAATGTAGTTCTTGGCAGGGTCTACAATTCTTGAAAAGTATTTCAATGTCCTTATCGATGGCTGGCTACAAAACATAAGAACGTTCCAAAGCTTTGGTGTTGACAATTCCAAAATGAGAGCTATGTAAGCTTTCCAAGATTGATTTACGTAGTTTACTGGGAATTACTGTACGATATCCCCACAGTACGCATTCATATTCAATAGACAATTAATTTGCTTTTTCCCTATAAGGTTTAAACTCATCACCCTTTAATTGGTGTACAATACACTTGCTAATGGTGCTAGCAACTTTTGATCAAACAGGTGTCTTGTTTCCCTTGCAATACTTTTAAAATTAAAGTCGAATAAATTCTCCCTTTCCACCAAATTTATATAATTACATTCGTTATAATCTTCAACTGTTGTTACTTGTGGCATTTTGGAAAGATTATCTGCATAATTTAATGTTCCTTTAACATGATCTACAGAATAATTGAATCCCGAAAGGATCAGTGCCCAGCGTTGCAACCGAGCTGAAGCCATTAGTGGCAAACCCTTTTTTCCCCGAAAATTGTCACAACGGCTTATGGTCTGTTCGTAAAGTAAAGCGGTTACCTAATAAATATTGTCTCAACTTTGTCACGCAAAATATAATTGCTAGAGCCTCCTTTTCCAACGTACTGTAATTTATTTCTGTTTTTGTGAGAGCTCTAGATACAAAAGCAATAGGCTTCATAGACTTGTCCGGGAAAACATGCGACAATACACCTGCCACAGCGGTATTTCAAGCATCTGTGGTCAATACTATTGGGAAATCAGGGTTAAAATGCACTAAAACCTGGTCTGATACAATATCATGCTTCAATTTTTCATAAGAGGTTTGACATTGTTTCGACCAGTAAAATTTTACGTCTTTTTTTAACAAATTATAAAGAGGTACCATTTTTTCCGCAAAGCCATTGATAAACTTTGAATAATAATTTAGCATACCAATTACAGCTCTAAGTTGCGACACATTCTGTGGTGGTGGGGCTTTCACTATTGAAGCAATACGATCTTCATTCTTGCTTAGACCAACCTTATCTATGGTAAAACCTAAATAAGATATTTTCTGTTCAAAAAACTTACTTACCTGCATCCCGTAGCTTATTCAAGACCAACCTCAAATTACTCATATGTTCCCCTAAAGTTTCCCTGTCACCGTTATGTCATCTGACTACTACACCAAATGGGAGTCTTTTCATTTTTAAAGTGTCTATGTGTGTACTTAATGTACACAAAAGATGTGAACTTTCATCTAATAACAACTGGTTGTATGCATTCGAAAGAACTAATTTTGTAAATAAACAACCACCTTGTAATGCAGCAAAAACTTGATCTATCCTAGGTAAAGGATACGTAAAATCAACCAAATGTTTATTAATAGTAACCTTAAAATCGCCACATAAACGAAAGCTACCATTTGGTTTTAAAATTGGAACAATAGACGTTCCCCACTCTTACTGATCTACAGGTTCCAAAATGTCATTCTTAATTAAATCACGAAGCTGTTTTTCTATTTGAGACTTCTATGTAAGAGGCAAAGGGCGTGGCCTGAAAAATATAGGTTTCGCCGTTTCGTTCATTAATAGAGAAATCTTTGCATACTCATAAGCTCCTAAACTGCCATCAAACACATCAGCAAATTCCTTTCTAATCTCATCACTGCGTTCACCTAATTCTCGTCTGTCAACAATTGTATTGATTCGTTTCAATTCGAAATTAAAAGCCCTTAAAAATGTTCTTCCTAACAAAGGAAACAATGGTTTTTGTAATGCCATTATAGGTAATCTTTGCAAGAAACTCACCAAAAATTGAAATAGAATTACCGCTGTAGCTGTAAAACTTGATATACATATGTTTTACAGGAACGAATATCTTTCTCATTAACATTTATTTTATGAAGAAAAGATCTGAGTAACAGTGTGCAAGACGCGCCAGTGTCACATATAGCTTCCAAATGGAATCCATTAATCATTATAGGTAGTGTGTAAAGGCTCATCGGACTTTCACTCTCAATGCTAAAGTTAAAAAAAATTATAAAACTACTTATCGTAGCAGCATCAGCTCTTGTTGGCGCACCATGTTACTTCCATATGTTTTCTATTTTTGACAGATCAGCGTATTGTGGCGTATATGTTTATAGCGTTATAGTAAAAAGTCGTAAAAACTGGTTATTGGAGTTGGGTTCGGTAGGTCTTTTGAGTGTTCGCTCTTTCCAGTTCAGTTCTTTTAAACAACTCCGCTCTCTTCTTCAATTTGTGTAACTTTTTTATGGCAACGTTTTCTCATTTATATTTAAACTCATGTAAACTATACCAATAAAGGAATTAATGTGTTCTGTGTAAATTAATCTCAACTTATGGAATAAAATAGGAAAATATTTGTGAATTGAATTTTCATTTTAAATAAATTGTGGTATTTAACATTTATTAATTTTTATTAATTCATTTATGTGCTTGAAGCATTTTAAAAGCATGTGATTTATTTTTAAATATTTAATAAGAATTTCTGTTCGTATTTCTCTTCTAAACCATTATTTTAGTTAAATAGAAGAAATATTTTATATTTATTTAGTTTTGTAAAAATGTTTCCATAAGTTCTTTTTTCTTTTTTTCACGTTAAAATTTTTTTGAAAATTAGTTTGACAAACTCTTTTGCATTTTCGTTTAAACTTTGTTTCGCTTTTGCACGTAAAAAATTACTTTGACAAATTTTGTTTTCTTTTATCGCGTCGTTCTGCTGTTTTTGACAATTGTAACTTTATTTGTCATTGTGATTTAGGTTCAAACACAAGATATGAATATATGTTTCAACTCAATGCACTATATAATCTGATTAGATGTGAGGAATGGGTCAGCTTTACTCATCCTGGCTAAAAAAATAAGCGTTCTTGATTGGCCAACTCAAAGTCGCGATCTGAACCCTATTGAAAATCTTAGGGGGATCGTAAAACGAGCAGTTGCAGCCAAAAAACCCAGCATCAAAAAGCACTTTGGAAGCTTTTCCAGGCAGAATGGGATAACATTAGTCCTGAACAGTGTCGCAACTTAATCAACTTAATGCCACAAAGATGTACTGAAATAATACGCCAAAAAGGGTTCCCCAAAAAATATTAAAGGTTCAAAATAGTTTGGGTGAAAAATATAGCAATTAAATTAAATTTTCAATATTTTTTTTCAGATGACTTAATTATGTGTCCACTGACACCAACTAAGTACCAAAACATTTTTTAAAATGAAAAACTATTTAACTTTTTGTTGTTAGTTAATTATTAAGCATATGAAATTAATAAATATAAATTGTTTTTGTTTCCATTTTTGTTTTAAATTTTTTAAATTTTTTAATTTTTACAAAAATGAAAAATGTTGCATAGGTGACTTAATTGTGTGTCCACAAGTGTATATACTAAAGGTGTGCACAAAACATTAAAAATTGTACAGTATTGTATTTTTCTCATGAGCGAATATTTACTGTAGTTGCAAATATAAATAATAGTGAAGCAAAGATAGAGAACAAAAAAACAACTGCACTCATAAACCATTGTCCAACAATACAAAAGAGAGTTGTGTGAAGAGTACAGCAAAAATATTGTACACTTCATAGTGTCACAACGTGCATTTCTTTTTGCAGTAAGTGGGAAAGAAAAAATGTTTTTTTCTTTTTTTTTTTCAGAATAAAGAAAGAGTATTTATTCAATAGCAGACGTCGGCACCAATAGCCTCGGGGGGCGAACATCTTCGGCTTTTTACACACATAGAACACGAACATCAACGAATATTAACATAGCAATTTGAAGAGAGATTGTTGTTGGAAGAGTTCATGGCAGAAGCAAAGAATGTATAGAAACACTTATGTACGCATATTTTTCAACGTTGACACTACTGAAATTCATTTGACAATACTGAAAATTTAGTTTCAGTAGTGAAATATGCTCTTACAACACAAAACATATATCCATTACTTCACAGATAAATGAGTGCTGTTGTATACTTTGAATAAAAGAGAAATATACATTTCAGTGTACTCGTATAATCAAGACCAACAAAAAAGAGAACAATTCAGTACACCTAATTCTGTTTTTACACGGTAGATTGGTTCCAGAAAAAACCGTGTAAAAAAAACCGTGTAAAAAAGACACTGATCGTATGCAAAAATAGGTGATTGGTTCCTAATCTCTAAAACCTATTAAAATTAGTGAAAAAAAGGATTTTTTAAGAGGAAGTTTTCTATTTGACATTTTCTTTTAGGGATTCATAAAATATTTAACAAAATTAAAAATATAAATAACTTAATAAATATAAAATATTTTTTGGCTTACCTTTTATCTTAATGCGTTAAATTTAATGTAACGATAGAAAAACAAATTTGCCAATAAAAATTTTCGTACCGAACACAAAAAATTAACACATTTCAATTGCTCTGACCTTTGTGCTTGTATGCACAAAAAGGGAATTTCCCTAAATTTGTCCCATTTACATTTGCTTTGACCAGTAAATTTGCTTGCACGCGCAAAAAGGAAATTCCCTTCAATTTGTGATATGAACATACTTTGCAAAAATTAAATTTGACAAAAAAATTTAAGCACAAAAAATTTTAAATCGTGCTAAATGGAATAAAATCCTGTAAAAAAAGACCGTGTAAAAACATAATTAGGTGTATTGCATTTAGTGAAGGGTAAGCTAGCAAGATGTCTTGTGCACACGTCTAGTATATACATTAGGGTATCCCCTGTGTATGGAGGAAAAATAAGGTGCAACTGTTTCCAACTAAAACGAAAGTTTAATTGATTCTAAGCTACCGTTTCTCAAAATTTTTGTCCTGGACTCAATATTTGGTGAGCTGGAACCAAGGATAAAAAGGTCATTTTTTGAGGATTTCATGTATTTTTTCATATTTCTTTCAAAGAATGGATATGATATCATAAGAAAGGTCTTTGAGGGGCGCTTTCAATGGCTTATCAGAAATTTTCGTGTAACAGAAAAAGTAATAGAATTTTTATAATTCTATGTAAAAATGTGAAAATCCTATCATTTGATCCAGCTCACTAAATATTGACGTCAGAACAAAAATTTTTAAAAACGTAGTCTTAAAATGAATAAAATTTTTATTTTAATTGGGAACATTGAAAACTTCTATTTTGGGGCCACCCTAATATACATATTTATTAATGTTAATTGAAACATATTAAATGAGTTATATTTTAAAATTAATTGATAAAAAACAACCCAAAATAAAATATTACTGATTTGAAATCGTCAAGATAACGTTTTTTTCGGGACTTCTTTTTTGCAAAATCTTCTATTATGTCTTCAAAGTCTATTTCTTTAAGAATTTCACTCTCTATGCACATAATTGATAAGTTACATAGCCACTCTTGTAACATAGTTGTTCGTAATTCATTTTTTATTCTTTTAACGTGTGAAAATGAACGCTCTCCACTACAATTTGTAACCATTAAGGAAAGGAATATTCTTGTAGCAACTTCAATGTTTGGAAAAGTTTTTTCTATTTTATGGGACTGTATAAGTTTATGTAGTGCTAAAATACTTAAATCCTCGTTTGTTTTTGCAATGTTTTTTAAGTACTGCCTCAAATGAAAACATTCAGACTTCAACTCCTGAGCATTAATGTCTTCGTGGTAGATTTCTGCAAACTCCTTACATTTTTTTTGTCATCTGGTCAGAATCAATCGATATTAACTGAGACAAAAAACTAAATTTATTTTCAATTTCTTGGTATGCAGTCGAGCGGTTTTTTAAATGAGCATATAATGTGTCGATTATAGGAATAAATGTATTTAACCTGAATTTTTCTTTGCCACTCAACTGTAGATTTTCTGACGACCCTTCAAAAAAAGTGATGCGTGTGCTGCGAATTCTAATTCTTTCAGACTTATCTTTGTATTCAGCATTTGGTTTTTTTTCTGTAGCCGCCGATTCATACTGATCGAAGTTATCGCGTACGTTATTAACATAATCGACCAGAGATGTGTAAAGTTTTGTGGCAACATTCATGGTCGTAGTACTATTCTGTAAACTTAAGCTTGTTTTATTCATAATTCCTAAAAGATCATTCCATATCTCTGTTAGATGTATAGTCTCCAATTTTTCCATTTTTTGTGCCAAACTTTTAGCCTCATTTCTAGTTTCTCCTGGTTGATTGATGTCACTTGCAATTGATGTCAAAGCTTCAGAAATATTATTATAACCATTATTGAAAGCAATAATAGCATTCACACGCGCAGACCACCTCTTGTACCCGGAAGAGACTTCACTACTTTATTTGCACCCAAACACGTTGACAGAATTTTCCATCTTTTAGTTGAAGATGAAAAAAAATTAAACAATTTTTGGACTAATTGAAAGTATTTTACTGCTTCTGGAACACATTCAACAGCCTGAACACCTACTAAGTTTAGAGAATGCGCAACACATGGGACAAAAATGGCAAATTCACATTTTTCTATTATTTGTTTCTGAACTCCAGAATACTTCCCAGCCATATTTGGTGTATTATCGTAACTCTGCCCACGACAATCTTTTATAGGAATATCAAGGCTTTCTAGAAAGTTTAAAATTTTATTTGATATGTATTGAGCATTATGTTCATCCATAGACAAAAATTGCATGAACCTCTCAATAGGCTCTCCGTGTTTTACATATCGAACAATAAATGTCAGTTGGTCAACGTGGGAGAGATCTGGAGTAGAATCCACACTCATGGAATAGTATTTTGATGCTTTTAGTTCGTTGACAATAGTTTTTAATACTTGTTGACCCATAATATCAATAAATTCATTACAAATGTTTGCAGATAAATAATACGTGCATCCTTTACCACAATTTCCGTAGTTTCGTATGTGATTTGCAAGAAAAGGATCAAATTCACTAATAAGTTCTAAGCATCCCAAATAATTTCCGTTATTTTCAGAACCCAAATTTTCGTTATCACCCCGAAAAGGAAGACCTCTTGAAGCCAGAAATTTCACTACCGCAACAATTCTTCTTAGTATGTTCTTCCAATAATTGACTTGTGTATTGTATAGAGACAGCAATTCCTTGTCAAGTCGTCCAATAGTTTTTTTCTTCCGACATAGTTCATCATTGATTGCCTGTGTTGTGAACTGTTTTCATGCTCCATTAATATGTTACTTATATGTTTCCAATCTTTATATCCAGTGGGAGAACTCAAACTGTTACCAGGACCAGTCATAGTATTAAATAAACGGCAGCAAAAACAATACACCGATTTCTTCGTCAGTGAGTAAAGGAGCCACTTTCTTTCTATATACTCACCATTCGTCAATTTACGGGTGAACATATTTCTATTCAAGTATCTTGTTTTTGTTGTGCCACTTGAATCTGGAAAAACCGTTAAAGTTTCGGAAAAATCGCAATTTTTATTTTGGAAAAACTCTGGCCTATTTCCGTATCCAAATATCACGCACTTCTTCTGTTATTTCACTGTACGTGCCAGGATCAGGATTGTAGTTATAAAATCACAGTAACTTCTAGATGGTTCAGCATCAGAAGAATCAGCGTCTACATCTGGATCTTCTATTATTACTTGTTCATTACACTGTTGAAATTGAGAAGTATTTTGATCTTGAGAAGAGTCGGTAATATTTGTTTCTTCGACCGTAAAAAATTATGTTAATTTAGGAAGCTTTTCTGCTACTTCTTTTTGAGCTGCAACTTTTTTCATTTTTGAGAACCACTTAAATATGTTCGTTTCGACATTATGAAATATAAAGCAATATATTATATGTACTTAGTACGTATTACTCTCTAAATTCTTTATAAAAAACACTTCAACACGTGTATAAATTATTGTTTTATCTAAAACACTTAACACTTTCACTGATTTAAATTTGACACAATCGGGTATTTCCCAATTTATTGACTTCTATGCAGTGTATGAAAACAAAGGAAACATTTCGCAAAAGTTTCCATATTGTACAAAAATTTTAAATCGTTTTGTACATGAGCAAAAACAAAACAAAAAATTTATAAATATATTGTATATGTATAATAATATATATATATACAATATGTGGTATCATTTAAAAGGTTTTTTGATGCTAACGGTGTATAAAACATGCAAAATTTGGCAGCATTTTTTTATTTTAATGAAAATCCTTAAAATTTTACGTTTTTTTTGGAATATAACAATTATAAGGACATGGTTATTTATGTTTTAAACATCATTGGATGCGGCTTTAAAAATTATATACCATATTAAATATATTGTTTAAAAAAGTTTAGAAGTTAGAAAAGCAATTATAAAAAATTTGCTGAAAAATTAAAAAATATGAATTTCGAAAGTAAATTGGTTCTAACTTGGGGCCCCCTTGAAGTCGGGGCCCCTGGGCACGTGCCCCAAATGCCCTTATGGTAAAGACGGCACTGTGTGAAAAAAATCAATTTGCCATTTTTGGCCAGTTTTCTGAAAATTGCCGCGGCGTGCAACGTATTAACTTCACTATGCGAAACAAAAAATAAAAGAAAATGTCAAATAAAATGTGAAATCAAATACAACTATGTGTATATACGAATAAAGAAAAAAGCAAGTTTGCGAGTACTTCAAACTCAGAAATCACTCCCGCTCATATTCCCCCTCTCTCCAACAAACTCAAGAGTTTTCAAACTAATTTGAACGTGCAAAAGGCGTCATAGGAATGTCACACATGGTTCCCATATAAACAAAATAAAAGAACGAATAAGAATGAAATTAACGAATAAGAAACGAGAACTACCGAGCTAAAAGAGCTTCTTATTATGACCGGCTCTCTTAGTTCAATTGAACTAGTTCGTTCGTGAACTACACAACTCTACTGGTTATCATTACTGAAAGATAAAGCTTTAGTAAATGGAAAATTAAACGTCCAATACTAAAAATTATATAAAAGTGATGGAAAAGAATATCGGATGATTGTTAAAAATACGAAAAATTTTAAAGTGCTAAAGACACACAAGATTTATATTGATTTCGTAAACTATAGTTACCTCTGTCTGCAGATAAAAAATAAAAACCTATCCCATATATATGGGATTAGAAGCTGTTCAATGACATAATGTATTAACTATGGTGGTAATAACAATGCGAAATACAGTGGTTATTTAAATCCTCTATTAGCCAGAAGACTGACGTGGTAAACATCCAAACCGACAATAGAGACTTCAATTACTAGTACTGTAGTGGAATTCACAAACTTTTTTTTAAAGATTATCGAATCGTTTAAAATACTAAACAACAAAATTGTCGATTTTGGTATTCTGTAAAATTTTTAAACGATATTCGAAATCGTTATTTCAGCTGTTGTCGTAAACTAAACGACAATAATTTTTGTATTGTTTATTCAATCGATTCAATCAATTTAAAGCAATTTTAAGATCAAAATGGCTTTTGAATACTTAGGGTATAATTTATCAGTGGATGAGACAATTTTCAACGCTCGAAGGGTTGACATTTAAATTCATTTAATTTAAATGCATTGGAATTTCGGAAACTCTACCGTTTAACACCACCCTTGGCTGAGGAGCTTGTTTTTCAGCTTGACGGACAATTAAATGGCACCAGAATAACTGAGCAGTGGGGGATATCCATGAGCTAGTCGTCCATAAGACGTTGCATACATCGTGTAACGGATGCAATTAACAATACCATGTTTTACGCGAAAGTAAAGTTTCCGATGACTCAAGTGGAACGACAAGCTGCAAAATTAGGTTCTTCATCAGCAGTATCACCCTTTGTAGCAGGTACTATTGGGGCAATCGATTGCACACATGTCTCGATTTTGGCTCCAAAAAGTCATGAGGAGGCTTATGTCAACCATCACGGGTACCATTTTATTAATGTTCAAATGGTAAATCCAAGGTTTTTTGACAAGAGATTCATAATATAATTATTTTTGTTGAAATTGCAGATTTGTGATTCAAATCTAAACATTTTAAATGTGAATGCCAAATTCCCGGGAGCTCGACACGATTCATACATTTGGAGCTCTTCAGCAGTCAGAAGAGTTATGCAAAGGTGTTTTGAAAATGGGGATCACAACATATTTTTAATTGGTACTTTTTTTGTAGTAAGTTATTTTATTTTTTTAATTTGTCACAAAAATATTTATAGGTGATTCTGGGTATTCATTGGAGCCGTGGTTGATGACTCCTCTACCAAACCAACAAGAGGGGACACCAAAATTCCGTTATAATGAGGCACTGTGTAAGGCACGTAACCCAGTTGAACGTCTTTTTGGTGTCCTTAAAGGAACTTGGCGATACTTATCACAGCAAAGAATGCTCCTGTATATTCACGAATTTGCTGGAAAAATTGTAAACGCATGCGCAGTTTTACATAACATAAATTTAGATGAACAAAGATTAGAGACTAACAATGAGATCACAGAGCCTGATTCAAGTATTAACATGGTACCCCAAGATACACCATCTTCAATAGCAAAACGTGTCCTAGCCTATCTTGGAATTTTTTTTACTTAAATAGAAACTAAAAAATTTAAATCACATAATTAGTAACATTAAATAGTTTTATTATTATAATTTTTAATCAATAAAATATTATAACGTTTTTTTCTTCAGTCTTATATATAAAATATGTATATTGCATAAAATGACTTCATATGTACATATGTATGTATAAATTACTTACCTCATACAGCAAAATAACGGAAATCGAAAAAAAATTTTCAATTTTGTTTTGAATTTGTTTTTTTGACTTTTCATTACACAGAGTTGCCACTTCAGTTTAATTAAAAAAAGAGTTTATCAACAGTCGTTAAAGTATAGTTTGTGAATCACTTAATCGTTACTGCAAACGACAAATAATGTCGACATTTTTAACGATTGTCGAATCGTTAAAAGTTACTGAATCCCACTACTGGTAATAAATAGCAACTCCGTCAACCTGCACCATATACGAGTATGTAAGTATGCTTTTACTGTGAAAAGTAACACCGCAAAAATCAGTGACAATTTTAATTTAAGTATCTTGAAACAACAATAGATAAGTTAGTGCAGTGAGTTATGACAAATTTAACCAACTTTATTACTGGCAATAAATACACAATTTCACGATTTACTAGAACGCAAGTGGCAACTGCCAACACTAAAAGATATTGTATACATTCTTGAAAAAAAATCAAGTTCATTAGACAAGACGGTAAAATGTCAAAATATTACTCTATTTTTCTTCAGTTGTGGGAAATTACCACAGTTTTAAGCAGGAAAAATTCAAAGACCTAAAAAATGTTGCGGATAATTCCAAAAGCACCATCACAAACTCTTGCTGTGCCAATAATCACTATTAAATTGGACAAAAATCTTAAAATATTTGAAAAAGTTCGCATATTATCCAAATCTATTTCTATTTACTTAAATGAAATTTAAATTTTCTCGGAAAGGGCATAGAGTTGTATTAAAAAATTTACACCACACCACACATACGAAAGACACTAAACTTGCTATTGAAAATCAAGGACATAAGTTAGAAATGTCACGGATATTAGAAGTAGGATTACTAAAACTCTTCTATCCATGTATATTTATATTGATGTGGAACCAAACTCTAACAATAAAAATATAATGACATAGTCCAGTGTCATCGTTGCCAAGAATATGGCCATACAAAAACGTATTGCAAAAAGTAAGTGAACTGCGTTAAATGTGGACTCGGACATCTTACTTTTGAATGCACTATGCCAAATGATACTCTACTCAGATGCGTAAAAAGTCATCCAGCCAATTAGAAAGATTGTGCCGCATACCGGCAGGGATTGAGGAAAAAACTACAAAAGAACAATTATATAAGTAGACCTCGCAATATTAACTATATACCCGACAATAATACATTTACATCAGTAATTGACAACAATAATCAACAAAATTAAAGCACATATGCAAATGTTGTAAAAATTCGCAACAATTTCAAATAACAGACCTTTTTAAAAAATTGAAATTTTGCTTCAAAATCAAATTAAACTAACTAATAAACTTTTTAATATGATCACAATTCTTATTTCAAAACTATGCAATTAAATATTCGTATTGCAGCATGGAATGCAAGTGGTCTTACCAACCACGTCAGTGATGTCGAAATTTTCCTCAAACCTATCTACGAGTATTTAAATATATTACTTGTATCAGAATCTCATTCTACTAGCAGAACGTTTTTTAAGATAAGGAATTTTGATTTAATAAATGCTAATCAAGCACATGATAATGCCCACGCAGGATCTGCAATTCTAATTTAATCATAATTAAGGTATGAAGTCTACAATATAATCAGCCCAATTATGAATATCAGCACGGAATTTTTCCCTTCCGCACTTTGTTCTCCCCGAGAAAAAATCCTCCTATTCTAATCACCCGGGGAAAAAGTAAATTAGAGAAAGGGAAAATCAGAAATAGCTGTTTTGTTTTTGACATTTTAGTTTGTAATTGTGATTTATTTTGCGATTGAGATTACGCGATTTCCATAAATTCGTAAATTTGTTTTTCTCAAAATTTTGTTTTATTTTAAATTTGTTGTGTTAAAATGAATAGCATAGCTTTTTAATTACTTGCGGAGGAAACTTGTTCTGAAGAATATCGGAAAATAACCCAGAGGGTTGCAAGGAGGCAGATGCGCGATGCATCAAATCCGCTTGTGTTAGACCAATCTTTGTAAGATGTGTAAAACTAAATAGTTTAAATATATTTGTATAAACTACTTCATGTGATAGGTTTCGAAAATATTATAGTCAACAAAAGTGCTTTTAGTTATTTATTGCGAGTGCTTACATTACGCTCTCAGCCGTTTAAGAATCAATCTGTTGTTAGCCTTGTGGTAAAACTACGTGGTTGTTTGGGTTTTTTGGCTGAAGGCGGATATCAGACAGGAGTTGGAACAGATTCCGAAGTTTCGTTGACTCAACCATCTTTAAGTAAAGTACTCGCGGAAGTTCTCGATATTTTTGAAGCGCATCTTTGCCCAACGTGGATAAAAATGCCTCTAACAGATGCAAAAAGAAAAATTGCTCTATCTTTTTATAAAAAATATAAAATCTCAGGAGTTACAGGGTGTGTTAACGGAACACATATGCAAACCATTGCTCCTGCTGAAAACACACATTTGATCTACAACAGGAAAGGAAAATTAAAATTAAATATGGTTCTAAAGACGAATAACTTTTTACATATATTCTAGATTAGCGATGTTGAACTAAGGATCCAATTTGTTAACGCATCTCACTCTGGTGCTTGTCACGATTCTTTTATATGGGCTAACAGTGATTTTAGAGCTCACTTAGAAGAAAAATATTTGGAGGGTGTGCGCAACTTTTAGCTTTTAGGTAAAAATTCTCGGTAGATTGAAGCGCAATACCAAAATACATTTTTCCATTATTTATTAGGTGATACTGGTTATCCTTTAGAGCCGTGTTTATTGACACCCCATCGTGTTCCAGAGGATGGTTTCCAAGAAATGAGGTGCATTCAAAGTATCGAAATATTGAGAGAACGAACGGCGTATTGAAAAATAGGTCGAGATGTTTTCTAGGTGCTAGGGAGTTTCACTACTGTCCAGAGAAAGCAGTTAAAATTATTAATGTGTGCTGTGCCTTGCATAACATATGCATTCATTTTAAAGTAAGGGCAGAAGTTGCCGCAGTCTAGTAGGTAGTGTGTGTTGGCTTATTAGACGCAAAAGCCTGGGTTCGAGCCCCAGGCCAGGCATCAAAGACAAAATACAAAAAGTATTTTTTCGGCGACTTCCTCTCAGTAGATTTCTGGCAAAAACTCTGAGTGTAAATAAAAATTGCCATGAAAAGTTTCTCAATAAATAAAAAATCTGTCGTTCGGAGTCGACTTTAAACTGTAGGTCCCACCACTCATGTATAAAATTAACACACACAACATAAGTGGTGTGAGAAACTAGGACGTTGTACAATGGGTCAATTCGACCTCCGGGTACTGTACTTGTCTTAATTGACAAGTACACGTCCTCAAACCTAACCTAAGGGAAGAACCACACGATTCTTTGAGCGAAACAATCAGCGTAGATTACCAAAATAGTTTGCCCTCTTCCACAAGATTTATTAACGCAGATCAATTAATTAGAAGTAATATTGGAAGCGCACTTTGAAATAATATTAAAAACACTCTTTTTAAGACATTTAAAATTAATTTATTTATTTACATTAATAATAAAAAAACACTCCTTGGAATGAAATAAAAACTTACTTGCTATATAACCTACAATTTATATTGAACCTCTCCAGCTCTTATTTCTTCCATGAAGCTTTGTTCTTGAAGCTTTTCTCTTTCAATGTTTTCCAGTTGTAGAAAATGTTTTTTTGAAGTACGTAGATTTTGTCAATGGATCTATAAAACTCTTTAAAACTCTGGTGTTGCTCTTTAACTTTGGCTACTTTGGCTTCTTTCACTGCACCCACTAAATCTTTTTGTACGGCAAGCTCTGCTACCAATATATCATATGATAATTTTGCGTTTTCTTTTAGAGCATTTGCCTTCATCTTGGGAACTTTTGGATGCTGTCACGCTTTCAGCGCTGTCGCTATTATTCGCTTCTGCTATTACAACGTCCACACATATGGATTCGTTAAGTTTGTTAAGTGGATCTTCGTTTTGTTTTGATGATCCTAGTCCAAAAACATTTCCAGGCACAGCTTCAACGGAAGTTTTCATTGCAATTAAATTGTATATACTTTCCTCAGTTGTCGAAAACTTGTATTCCCTATTGGGCCCGCCACCTGTACCCTTTTGATGTTGTAAATTTTGGGATGCTTTATGACGCACGTATTTTTTTTTCGGTCAGACCATACCTGAATATAAGAAAAGTGTATAGAAAACGTACCTTTTTCATTCGTTAATATTTTTAGTTGGCGGACCTAGAGAATTTAATTCGTCTTCTGCTTTTTGTCAGAATCTTTGGACTTCTTGACGTTCTACTTTAAAAAAACCAAGAGCTATTTCGGGATTCTCCTGCATCAACGTCAATAAATGTTTCAGATGTTATTTGAGCTTTTGGACCTAAAAAATTTAACAAATATATTTTTGATACTTTTATATATTTTTTCTTATTAATACTTACGTTTTTCTTTATCAAGTCAAAATTCTCAATTCAAAATTGCTGGTGAAAAAACTCGTATGAAATAATAACCGTATTTTCCCTTTTTATTATTGTAGCCTGCATACTTTTTTCTCTTCAGGGAGAAATTATAATTGCCCGAGGGAAATCATTATAGAATTCAGTTGCTAATGTTATATAAAAAATAGATCTAATATTTAATATACGCTGTTCCTTTGCTAGGCTACAATTTTGAACTGTATTGTTAATTACTCTGTTGTAGTTGTGGGTACTAATATTGTTGCTATTGGTACTGAATAAGTATTGGGCTGAATAAGTCAACCTTTCTTCAAGCAGTTTGTATCAGAGATCAGCAATGAATCGTTTTTTCGCTATTCACAAACACTCATGAAATTTTGAATATACAGTGAGCAAAAAAAGTTTACGTACACTTTGTACTTAATATTATTTCACTTATTTTCCCTAACTGTATTGATTAAAGATAGTAGTTTTGCATTCATAATTTTTCAGTAGAACCATGCTTAAAATACATTGCATATTTCATTCCTATAACTTTTCTGAGAAACAAGATATTTATGAAAAATACCAAAAGGTGCCAAAATAAACGACAAAAAAGTTTACGTACAGCATCACTATTTTTTAATAAAATTGTATTTGGAAGATAAATCATTGCGGGAAATAGGAAAAATTATAGGAAAGTCTCATTCTAGTGTACAGACAATAATAAATTCCTACTTAAGAAATGGAAATTTGAATGTAAAAGCACGATTTGGACGACCAAAAAAGCTTTCACAAAGACTTATTTTGAATACTGTTAAAGCCAACCCAAGAAAATCGGCTCCAGAATTATGTGAAGAACTATTCCAATGCTCTAGCAAAAGTGTACACCAGCAAACTGTAAGAAATGTGCTTTATAGAGCTGGGTATAACGGCCGAACTCCTCGAAGAAAGCCACTAATATCTAAAGTAAATAAAAGGAAGAGGCTAGCATTTGCTAAGGAGCATTTAAATAAACCGGATTCGTTTTGGGACAACGTCATATTCAGTGACTAGTCAAAATATAATATCTTTGGACCCGATGGTGCCAAAAAAGTTTGGCGAAAGGCTAACGAGGAGATGCTAGAACAAAATTTGATTCCAACCGTAAAACATGGAGGGGGAAACGTTATGTGTGCGGCAGGTGTCGGAAAACTTGTTTTTATAGATAGCAACATGGATAAGCATCTGTACCTGCAAATTTTGCAAAACAATCTTAAACCAAGTGCGTTGCAATTGGGTCTGAAAGAAAATGAATTCCTCTCTCAGCAAGCACACTTCATATTTGGTCAAGGAGTGGCTTCTTTATAATTGCAAGCAGCTGCATACACTCCCACAATCTCCAGACATAAATCGAATAGAGCACATTTGGGATTTATTGGACAAAAGAATAAGAAAGCACAAAATAACATCAAAAGAGTCGCTAAGAAATGCCTTGTCGAATGAATGGCTAAAAATAACGCAAGATGACACTAAAGATTAGTCAGAAGCATGCACCGGCGTCTACAAGCCATAATTGATGCAAACGGAGGTCCTACAAAATATTAATTTTACTTATCACTAATATTTTTGAAGTTTTTATATAATATCTATTTAGTGTATGTAAACTTTTTTGGTATGAATTAATGAGTTTTTGTTATTTTTTGTTAATGTTTTTTAATGCATAGATATACTGAAACGAAAAGCCTGATTTTATGTTCCTTAATAAATTAAAAATTAAAATAACAAAGTTTTTTTAAATTTTAATTACGAGGTAATTTGTACCTTGGCTTTATTTTCTTCTATATTGGGTGTACGTAAACTTTTTTGACTCACTGTAAGTGAGCCAACAATATTGAAATTTAACTACTCTGATTCATTCCTACTCAGTTCAACGTTGATTCATAAGTATGAGTACAACGTTGACATCGAACTATTCATTCAGATTCATAACTTTAGAAAAATACTTATAATACTTATAAACAGACGCACAATGGGGTTTTAATGCCTAAAATGGGAATTAAATCGTGGGAGCTTTCCTGGTTGTTTTTGTTAACTTTTTTTGGTTTATTTCGCTTAAAGAAGATAATAATAATAAAAAAAATCGTGACCTGAAATGCATAAGGGCCTAACAACCAAAAAATTCAAAATTGAGTTTTTGATTGACTCTGATGTACTCCATCAATATATATGTTCTGACAAAGTTTTACAATCCTACTCTTAAAGATTATCTACCAACCAGATAAAATTAGAATTGAACATAGAAATGTTAATACAAATTAGAATAAATAATTTTGAGTATCAAACAAGTTTTCATTTCATTTTGAAGTCTTTGTTTCGGGCTTCTTGCGCTTTCTCAGTTAACTGCCATATTGGTGTTAAAGAGTAGTTTATTACTTCTGGTCCGCGCCAGCAAAGATGAGGCATTTTCTTTCCTTTACTCTTTTGTCGTTTGGTTTTTGCTTCTATTACTGCAATCCTCGAAATCAACTTTCGATCAACCACGCTTAACAACAGATTGGCGCGGGAAACCTATTGACGAATCTAACCAGTACTTGTTGATCTGATGAAAACGCTCAGAAACTCTATAAGATGCATTCCAGCGATTCTTCAATTGGGAAATAAAATTTTTCCATGTATCGTTAAAAACTTTAATATTTTTTTATTGCTTGGCAATAAACTTGTAAGAAATGCAATTTTTTCAGTAAAGAATTTGCAATTATTTCATAAAGTTCTCTTCGAGAAATAAAAATTGTATTCACGTTTGTACCTATGATTGAATAAATATAGTCTTATAATTTTATACAAAAAATTTAATATATAAAAATTATATAAGTACAAAAATATATTTTCATTTTTTTTAATCAGGTGCAAGAAAGTGCAAAAAAATTTTTTCTATTATTTCACAAGGTGTCTTAGGAAAGAAAAATTTTTTTGCTTTACTTTGCTTAACTCACAACTATTTTTCCATATATGCTACAAAATTTGCAAAATTTATAGACCTTCACAAAAAAAAATAAAATTTAAAAATAGCAAAACTATATAAACCTATAAAACAACGAAGCATATATAATCTCAATCGTCTGTTGTTGAAGGCTCCATATTTTTTTTTAATATTTTTACTTAAAAACTTGCCGAAAACTAATTTTGAAAACACTAGAAATTTATTTTTTTTTACGAAACATAAAAAATATCAAAAAACTCACACTTCAAAAAGATGTAGTAATGTAACGGTACTTGCTAGAGACACATTTTTTTAAGAAAGTGATGCAGAATTTTGTGCACTTTTAGCTCATGTAAAAATATATTTAGTACTCAAGAATTTCATTTTCCAATTAATTCCCATTTTAGGCATCAAGAACCCCAATGTGAGACGTCGACACCAATGTCCCCCAGGGGAGGAACATATTACTAACAATTTTCTAACACATGCCTCTCACAAACACAATCACATTTTTATCATGTTCTCTTTGTGCCGACGTCTGCTTATAAATGATCCGAGTGACTCGAATATTCATCAAAATTTACAGTCTTAGTTGTTGCTACATTTACAAAAAAAAAAAAAAAAAAAAAAAAAAAAAAAAAAACAGCAAGGAAAGCAAACACACAACCTTCTAGTACCTAGAGCTGGAAATTTTAATGATCAAGACAGTATGGTTATAACCAATGAACTAAGAAATCTTATAAGAAATAAAAGAATATTAAGAAGAATTTGGCAAACCAGTAGAAATCCCATAGACAAGCAATGGTTTCATAAGGCATCAAAGTATTTAAAAAAAAACGGCTTAATTAACAACAGACTGAACAACTCAACTACTTTCTAAAATATCTAGGACGAATTTAGTTCATAGACAGCTACAAGATACTTAAAACGCCCCATAAAAAGAAATACTCCCATCAAGGATGAAAATGGTGTCTGGTGCAAAACAGACAAAAGCAAAGCTGAAGCGTTTGTCTTACAGCTTTGAAACATTTTTCAGCCACATGACTTTTGAAATAATAATAATGTTAATGAAATTCTTAACTTGAACTTCTTAGAAAGCGCTTGCTCAATGGGTTTTGCAATTAAACATGTATCGCCTAACGAAGTACATGTAAAGGGTCCGCCAAATAACTTTTTTTTGAAATTGCTTTAAAAAAAACTACTGAATATTTTCTCAAATTTCTTTTTTATTTGAAAGTACAATCCTTCCGGTTAATAACGGAAAATAATTTCATTCAAATGGCAGTAGCCAGTAGTATATGTATATACATACATATATATATATGTATATATATAAATAACCTGAAGGAAACAAATCGACAAGTGCCTCCAAGTCACCAGTTTTGTCGACTATATTGGTGGCTTTATGGTGACGTTGTGATCGAAGGGTCAACAATTATTTAATTTGCCTTGGTGGGAAAAAAAATTTCAAGAACTACAATTGAAAAATTGACATATTTTTATTTATTTTTAATTTCTAAAATTTAAGTTTTCTTTTGGACTTTACAAAAAGTATCCAATAAGAGTAAGAGAAATTATAAACGTTTAATTAAAAAACAATCAATGTTATATAAAAGTAGAAGTAGTGAAAATGAGACATTAGTCCAAGTGTGAATTGTGAAAATTTTGTGAAGCCTGAATGTTCTGTGTCGTCTCAAATAGATTTTCCAAAATATAGTTCGAGAAGATAAAAAATTGATATATTGAGTTGTGGCCAATTCTTTTACAAATAATTAATTTGCAGGAGAAAGTTAAACCTTTTCCAATAGGAATATATGTAGGCCTTACGAAACCAAGATTAGAGGACGTGTACTTGTCAATTAAGACAAGTACAGTACCCGGAGGTCGAATTGACCCATTGTACGAAACCAAAGTGTGTTAAAGATTTTCGTAAAGATTTTGTTGATGAAGTCCTTTCTCTTAATGGTGAATTTTTCTTAAATGACAAGAAAATTAAAATCTCGTTTCGTTGTTTGTCATGCGACACGCCATACGTAAGTATTTACTTTTATTGTGGAACTACTTCAACGAATAAAATTTAATTTTTTGTTTATATTTGTTGATTCAAACGTTTTATTAAGAATAAAGAAAAAGTATAAAAGGTACAGAAAAATACAATGACGCTTATCTTATAATATAACTGTAAACTTAGATAAACAAATATGCAACTTAGATAAACATAAGCAAGAAATATGCAGAGTTGTATTTAGGGGAAATCTCCAACAATATTCAATAGATTCGACAAATGAAATCACTCCTTGCGAACGAAACCTTCATGAAATATTTGGGCAAAATATTATCATGAATTTTAATGTTGATGGCTATTTTGGCAAAAAGAGGTTGCGCGAATACTCAAATGTTTTTAAAGCTATAATAGGTAATAAATGCTTGCTTGTGTTCTCATAAATATTTGTAATATTTTAACAATTTGTTTCGTTTTTTTTAATATCCAGATGTAATATCAACTTTCAATAAAAATTCGGACAAAACACTTAGAGCAAAACCAAAAATAATGAAAATCGTGAACAAGACGACTCTCCCAAAGAGGATTAATAATTTTACTTCATTTTAATAAAACAAAAACTTTATTTTGATGTTCCTATATAAACAAAAGAGACTGAATTAATAGTACCTTTTTAGTTTTTATATTTAATTTTAAAAAAGGCTGTAACAATGAAATCGTACCTTTTTATTTTTTTTAAATATCAAATATTTACAAAAATTTAAATTTTATTGTCAGCTTTTACTACAGAAAAGTACCAAAAGTGTAGATTAGAACTACTAAATTGTTCTATTGATTCACTGGTTCCAATGTATACATTTGGTCTCAAAAGAAGTACCTAGTCAATAGTACTATCATCAGTAGTAGATTTTCAATGACACGCACATGGTAAATGTCTATAGTAAAAAGCATTGTTTGTCATATAATAAGTCAGTAGTACTGGTGACTGTATCAATAGTAAGTCAGTACAGTTTCACTATTGACATTTCACATTACACAATGTGTAATAAGTATGAAATCAATAAAAAAAAATTACCTGATCAATTGCTACAAATTTCGAAAACACTTCCACGGGACTCTGTTGATACCTGGCCCTGCACATCATTTTGTCCAGTAAAACATTGTTGAAGAAGCCAGTATTGTGATGCCCAGGTAAATATGCTCTTTTTTTTCGTCTAGATTTTTTATGGCTGAAATTAAACATAATATACATTATATTACATTATATAATTATAATATATTTGTTTTAAGTCCTCTAAGTCACAATCTTTAGCTCTCTCCTATTGTTGGTTGATTTGCTATTTACTAATTACGTGTTTTTTACTTAGTTTGTTTACTATAATTTGTGGGTGACGGATTAGAAAATTCATAAAAAAGAGTATTTAGGGGTATATTATATTATAATACTAAAAATAAAACAGAATGTACCAGATTGTAACAACCGATTTGTCTCGATTGATGATGATTCCTACTCTATTTAAGAAGAAGAACAAAGAGAATACCTCCTTTAGTCATTGATTTAATCCATAGTTTCTCATCTGTATTAAACTTTATTGGTTTAGCTTACAAATTTAAAAGAGTGTCGATTGGAGCCAAAATTATATGAGATATCATGATAAAATACACGCAGGCTATGCAAAACCTTAGAGAATCTAATCTAAAAGATTTACAGAGATGATATGCCCAGGTATGGAAGAAGAGTTCTCAATGCTTCGTCAACTATTACCCAAGTATAATATATCCTATTATATTATATTTCAATATCCAATAATGTTAATGGGCGATTAACGATTCATTTAGAGACGATTTACATAATTTAATAGATATTCGCAATAATTTTTACATTTTTGCACATCATACTAACTAGAACTGAGGGCCAACAATATGTCAGGTAATGTACCATATTAACGTCAGTTGTAATCTAACTACTATATTTATTTACGAAACAAATTCACTCAATTTGGCCAAGGAGCTAACTACACTTTACCATCTACAGTGGACACAATTCTATCCAATTCCAACCTAAACATGACTTACATCGATTAACATCCATCGCGACTGAGCTAAGATCACGTTCCTATCACCTGTACAATATTTGGAAATGTTACGAGTGCTGTTAAACTAACATCCTTATATTACTTGGAAAAATAGAATGAAATAAACGCTTGTTATAAGTGAAATTAATAATCGTGAGCTGATGAAAGTAGGTATAAACTTTTCAAATGTAGAAACAGATTTGGAATACATAAATGAAGTAATAAATTCCGCTCATGATAAAGTTCCAACCAAGAGTATGAATCAATGGTACAGGAAGATACCTATCTAATGAGTGAATCGCTCATAAAACAACGTAGAACTTGCAGAAGACAACTGCAAACATGTACAGACTCCAATAGAAGATGTACGATATCAGCAGAACAAATAAGTTCATAAATTCTTATCTAAATCAAGACAGAAATATTAATTGGTCCAACTTCATTTCCATATTATCTATAGGAAGTAATAGTTTCTAGAAAATTTCTAAATCCTAAACGGGAAGGGTTGTATATAATTTTTTAGAGACTCTTAATGGGAATATATCTGTTGAAATCGATCAATCTGTACTAACTAATGTCACTGAAACTAGAGATATAACATCAAAAATAACATCTTGGTTTAAATGCAATTAACGTCGTCATATTGCAAAAAATGTAAGATGAGCTTTTTAAAAGTTTATCATTCTTTTAGCTTTTGCAGTAAAAAAGGATATGTTCCTAATCTGTTAAAAAAAATGCACAAACATTTTAAATTACCATCCAGCGATACACCGATCAGTGTATTACATTATTTATCACCTAAAAAATCTTTCCTCTGGTACAAGAAGGTTCTACTATATCTATTAGATATTTCTGTATAGAATTCTTTTTACGTTTATTGGAACATAAATTTTCAACTATTGTTAGCCCTGATTTTAGAGACAATTTAATTTATATACTTTTAAACATACCAAAAAATTCATATGGGCGCGATTTTTTGTTTGATAATAACTCTCAAAGACGCACACTAAAAGGAAAATATTCTGGCACCTCTAAATTACAATTGGAAAATATATTTCTAGAAGTACAAATATTGTTACAGGCTAAAAATAATAATATTCTAATCATACAGATGTCAGAACTGTATAAATAAACCTCCACTTAGTCCTGAACAGTGCTTCAGGAAGATCACATCAACTTCTATTCGGATATAGAATTCTAAAAAACCTCAATTATAATACTGGATAGAAGCATTTTTGTTTTTATATACATACATAGTATGATTTTATGATGTATTTAATTTATTTATTTTTTATATAGAGATTAATAAAAATCTAGTGTTAAAAAAATAATAATTCGTTTTCTGTGAAAAACTCTGATTGAAAAATATTACCTAATATGTAGTCGCGAATGCTATAATATTCATTGTGTATAACCAACTACTATTATAATATATGTATGTAGGTTGCCGTGGTGTAGTAGGTAGTGTGTTGGCTTACTATTCGTAAAGCCCGGGTTCGTATCCCAGGTCAGACATCAAAAATGAAATATGAAAAAAAAATATTTCTTCGGCGATTTCCTCTCAGCAGATTTCTGGCAAAAACTCTGAGAGTAAAATAAAAACTGCCATGAAAAAAAGTTTCTCAAAATTCTGTCGTTCGGAGTCGACGTTAAACTGTAGGTCCCGCCACTCACGTATAAAATTAACGCACACAACTTGAGTGGTGTGAGAAGCTAGGCCGTACTCCTGACTGAAGGGTTGTAATGGCCAATTATGTATGTATGTATGTAGGTTGCCAAACTCAGTCGACATGACCAACTACTATAAACCTAACGGACATGCGGACAAAGTGTATAGAGAATAAGAATTGACGAAAGCTAGTTGACATGAAGACAAGGTGTGGAGAGACGAAATGAGAATTGATGAAGTTAGTTGTGTGTCAGTCTTAGAAGAAGACAGTTCAGTTTGTACTTTGTGGTTTAGTTTAGTGAGCTGCAACTATCTTGCAGTATTTTGCGGTGTGACCAAAGATTCGGCAGTTTTTGCATCTCATGGGATTCGGGACATATTGTCTTATTTTGATATTATGCCATGCTATGTCTAAACTTTCCGGTAGATGGTAAAGGTCAAAAGTTAGTAACACAACTCCACTCGGTTTAATAATGCCATCAGTGGTTTTTTGAAACGTATATGCAGATATTACCCCTTGTGCGTTGAGGTTCGATATTATTTCTTCCTCTGGAATATTAATTAAGCATGGAGCGTAGACCGTGCCTTTAGTACTGTTTAAGCTTTCGTAGTACTTGACGGTTATGTCACAAATTCCATGAAGAGTTTTTGTTCTTAAAAATTTTTGGGCAATAAGCCGGTCTTTTACTAGTAGTAATAAACTGCCCTCGCGTAGCTCGTTTATGACTTTGAATTCTGTGCATATTAATTCAAGGGCTTGTTTAACTGCAAAACATGAGTACTGATTAAGTGCCTGTTTGCATCAGTGGCAGCCGCAACAATAAATTTGGGATCGGAGAGTTGTAAGGTTTGGAGGCCTGGGAAGTCAGTATTGCTGAAAGGTATTTTTTTCTTTCTTTTACTTTTGGGACCCTCGGCCAGCTCTGCAAACCGATTATTCCCGAGATTCGGTGGCCCCGGGGCCATTTTCTTTATCTTATACTCAATAAATTATAAGTTTTATATTATATTAAATAAGAATTTACAAAATTGATATTCAAAGGAGAGAAAAAATACTAAGCACAAAAATGAATAAAAGATGAATAAGTGAAGAAAACACAGAGGTATAGTAGGCAGTGACGGTGAAGTTGCAGAATATTATTCTGAAGAGAGAAACAGAGAGGTACAGTGGGCAGTGAAGGTGTAATTGCAGAATATTATTTTGGTAAAGTGGAAAACTTAATTTTATTTTTGAACGAAAATATAATTGAATTTTTATTAAATTGAAAAGAGGAAATGTAAATAATTTTGAACTAAATTTTTAATTAATTTAATATTGCATAGATTTGCTTTGAAGTTAATACACTATTAATTTTTAAATTTTATAATAATTTTGTTATTATAAACTTTTATTTACTGGTACATATTAAATTAAATTTTGAATTAATTTAATATTTCATAGATTTGCTTTGAAGTTAATACACCATTAATTTTTTTTAATTTATCGATTTGAATTTTAATATTATCATTGTAGTATATTCGTTATAGTATTGTACATAGTTGCAACTTAAAAATTGACATTACTGAGATGGACCGTAGGGAGATTTTGGTTTTGAGTGTTAGCGCATTAAGGGCAAAATTGCCTAAGTTGGCGTTGGATACTCAAGGGTTGAAGGACGATTTAAGAAGAAGGCTATTGGGACACTATGGGATGTATCTTACTAACTTGAACGAAGAGGACGGTGCATGTGCAGGCGGTTCGCCCGATGTGTATGAAGGCAAAGACGGTGGAGATTTTCCCATGGATAAAAGCATGTACACACTTAAAGATGCGGAGAGTAGTTTGTCGCGGTTTTCGGGCACGAGCACACCTGACGTTACTCAGTGGCTAACCGAGGTTGTGGAAATGGGTGCTATATTAAATTGGTCATCGCTTCAAATGTATGTGTACGGAAAGCAATTGTTGGAAGGCGGGGCAAGAACATTTATTAAAAGTCAACGTGGTTTCTCTGATTACCACTCATTAAAGGCCACTCTAAAGGGAGAATTTGGTGAACGTTTCTCAGTAGCGGAAGTAATTCGACAAATTCGCAACAGACGCCTTAACCCTTTCATGCCCGATGTTACCTATAGGCAACATTGTACATTTTTGTTCATAAATTCCGTAATTTTTAATTTTTTTAAAAAAAAAATTTTTTTTGCAAACAAGCTTGGTTAAAAACGTGTAAAACCAGAATACGTAGGACTCTGAATTTAATATCACTTCATATTTAGGCCATGACTAACAAACACATGTCCTTAAAAAAATTTTAGCTCAGGCCCAAAAAATTCGGGCATGAAAGGGTTAACAAAGATGAATCACTGATCGAATACCTATATAGCATTGTGGAGCTTGGAGCACAAATCGAACTGGATGAAAAAAGCGTGGTAGAGTTCTTCATAGAGAGAATCCCTGATTCCAAACTTAATAAGACAGTGTTGTATCAAGCAGAAAGCATAGGCGAGTTGAAGAAACAGATAAAAGTATATGAGAAAAGACGATCGTTCCCTAAGTCGTCATACAAAGGGAAAGATGCAGTAGCCAGTGAGAAGAAAGCCGACAACTCTAACGTCAAAATAGATGGAAAGGAAAGAAGGTGTTTCAAATGTGGAGGAAAATCCCATCTCGCAAGGGACTATCCAGAGAAACAACCTAAATGTTTCAAATGCCAAGGTTTTGGCCATCGTTCGTTCGAGTGTCCTGTTAGGAGAACTGATAACAAAATTAAAGGCGAAGGTGATCAGGCAAACATGGTACGTAAAGGCCCAGGGTTGTTATTCAAAGATATCACGATTAGAGGCAAGACCTTGTCTGCGTTAGTCGATACGGGATGTGATCTCTGTCTTGTGCGTTTCGATATGCTGTTCGTTATGGGAGAAGTTAATTTTGTGCCGGAAAGAGTTACATTGTACAGTGTTGGTGATAGCGAAATTGTCACAATGGATCGTTTCGATGAGGTGGTCCGAATTGACGACCTGGATTTCGAGGTTAGATTCTATGTTGTAGGCGAACGTGATATATTACCCTCAATTATGTTGGGCAATAGTTTATTACGTAAGGCAGAAATAACGATCGCAGATGGTGAGGTTATTTTCAGGAAAGCAGCGGAAAGGAATTTACTACTAGAGGAATTATCGGGCATATGTTTAAACTTAGACGAATATAAACCGAGTATCGAAGTTAATATTGATCACTTGAATGGATCCGTTAAGAGTAAAGTGATTCAAGCCATAACTGAATACAAACCTCAGAAGAATGCACAAAGCCCAGTGAAGATGAATATTGTTTTGAAAGACGATTTACCAGTGAATCAACGTCCCAGGCGTTTACCATTCGCCGATCAGAAAGTGGTAGACCAACAAATTTCGGATTGGTTGACAGACGGTATAGTGCAGGTTAGTACATCGGAATACGCATCGCCAATCGTACTAGTTTCCAAGAAAGACGGCTCAAAACGATTGTGCTGTGACTATAGGAAATTGAACCAAAAAATAGTTCGTGATAACTTCCCCGTGCCAATAATGGACGATGTCTTGGATAAGCTACAAGGTGCGAATTTCTACACAACGTTAGATCTCCGAAATGGATTTTCCATTTAGAGGAATCATCAAGGAAATATACCGCATTCGTGACCCACAGTGGGCAATATGAGCTCTTGTTCGTTCCTTTTGGGATAAGCAATTCCCCAGCGGTGTTTACTCGATTTATATCGGCAGTTTTTAAAGATCTCATACGAAATGGCACGACATCATCATTCCCTCCAAGGAGATGATCGAGGGCCTGGAAAACTTAGTGTTAGTGTTAGAGCGTGCGGCGTTATATGGATTGCAGATAAAGTCGGAGAAGTGCCAAATTTTGCAGTCATCTGTCAAGTTTCTTGGCTATATTATAAAGAATGGTTCAATAAAACCTGCGACGGAGAAGATAAGAGCAGTTAAAGACTTTCCAATACCTACCGATCGAAAGATGATGCAGCAATTCCTAGGGCTAACGTCATATTTTAGAAGGTTTATAGCAGATTACGCCACAATAGCAAAGCCGCTAACAGATTTACTAAGGAAGAGCGTTAAATTCGAGAATACGGACGAGGTTATACTAGCTTGTAAACAATTGAAGAAAGCACTTGTGTGTGCGCCGGTTATACGACCCAGACGCAATAACTGAAGTGCACGCAGACGCCAGTAAGTTCGGATACGGAGCGGTACTCTTGCAAAAGAGCCTAGATGACTTATAATTGCATCTGGTCCAATACATAAGTCGTCGAACGAAACCGTACGAGGATAAATATCACTCGTATGAGTTGGAAGTCCTCGCCATTGTGAAAGCCCTTAAGAAATGGAGAATCTATTTGCTTGGTTTGCCGTTTAAAATTGTAACAGATTGTAATGCATTCAAATTCACCATGGGCAAAGACGAGGTGCCAGCAAGAATATCCAGGTGGGCAATGGTTTTGCAGGAATTCAAGTACGAGATAGAGCACAGACCAGGAACTCGCATGAAACACGTAGACGCACTTATTAGAATGGCTTGTTTTGTTTTGGAAAGCAGCCTGACGCATCGAATGAGACTTGCCCAAGAAGACGACGCATGTACCAAAGCCATCCGAGCCGTGTTGGAATTTGGTGACTATGAAGATTTCTTCATGCAAAATGGTATATTGTATAAGGATCTCGCGAAGGAATTTATAGTAGTACCGGTCCAGTTAGAAGATGAAATTATTCGTTTAGCGCACAACCAGGGTCACTTCGGCGTTGTGAAAACGCGTGAATTGGTTGAGAGACAATATTACATACCCAGACTAGCGATGAAGGTATCGAAAGTGGCGAAGAGATGCGTCGAGTGCATCATCACCGAAGCAAAAACCGGCAAGAAGGAAGGTTATCTTAATCCGATCGATAAGGAAGATCGACCGCTTACGACATAGCATATCGATCATGTTGGTCTGATGGAAACAACGAGGAAGGCCTATAACCACTTATTGGTAGTTGTGGACGGTTTCACAAAGTTCGTTTGGCTCTATCCAACGAAGTCGACGGATGCCAGGGCAGTGATAGACTGCCTGGAAAATCAATCTTCTATTTTCAGAAATCCGAGGAGAAAAATTACTGATCGTGGAGCAGCGTTCATCTCCCAAGCTTTTAAGGACTATTGTACTGAGGAGAATATACAACACTTACTAATAGCCACAGGTGTACCGCGTGGAAATGGCCAGGTGGAGCGAGTCCACAAAATAGTTGTCCCTATGTTGGCGAAATTGTGCAGTGAAAACCCCAGGAATTGGTATAGACATGTGCGTCGAGTCCAGAAGCTGATAAATTCTGCTGCCCCAAAAAAGTACTCAAGTATCTCCTTTTAAACTACCGACTGGTGTAGAAATTAAACTACCCGATTACCCAGATCTTCGCTAATTGTTGCGTGAGGAGATGATTCATGAGTTCGAAGAAGATAGAGATGCCATGCGTTCAGAAGCTAAAGAAAACATTGCAAAATTGCAAGAGGAAAACTGTAGGACATATAATCGCAAGCGCACTCAATTTGGTGCTGAACTAAAGCTGAAAGCTAAATTTTTTTTTGGTCCATACAAAGTCGTGCGAAAATTACCACATGGATATGACGTCGAAAAGGTCGGCCAACGTGAAGGTCCCAACAAGAGTACAACGGTGGCAGAATTCATGAACAAATGGCAATCCGAGCCGAATTGCCGTCAGGAGGGCTGTATGTAGGGTGCCAACCTCAGTCGACATTACCAACTACTATAAACCTAACGGACATGCGGACAAAGTGTATAGAGCCAGAATAAGAATTGACGAAAGCTAGTTGACTTGCAAAGTGTGGAGAGACGAAATGAGAATTGACGGAGTTCGTTGTGTGTCAGCCTTAGAAGAAGACGGTTCAGTTTGTACTTTGTGGTTTAGTTTAGTGAGTTGCAACTATCATCAAATAAAATTCCTTTTTAATCCATTAAAATAATTTAATAATAAATTATCCTACATAAATCTAAAAAATAAATGAATTATTATAAAATAATATAATATGCATAAATGAGTTTATTTCTAAAAGAACAAAAGAAACCTACATAAACTTTGGGTGCTCAACCATGATTTTTCTTTTAAAATAAACTAAAGTGAAACAAAAAACAATAACAACGAAAATTTAACAATAAAATAAAGTAATTTAAAAACTGTGTTGGACAACAAATAAATTTTACACAGTGAATCAACTATAAAAAAAAAATAAATACAACGAAAATATTTTTTTTATTTTTTTATTTTTACCTTATAATACTAGTTATAAATATCTAGCTTATATTCTAAAGGCACTAGCAACCGAGGCTATCGGCCCGATTTTTTATATTTTAAACATTAATGATTAGTGTTTTTCTATTCTTCTTTACCTTTTTAAATGTACTTATACATACTAGTAAATATTTATAGTGGCTGAGTAAATAATATATTTACATATTTACAGGAATTAATGCTTTTCTTTATATGTTACTTAAAATATTATTCTGTTTTAGGTAGTCATAAATTTTATGAAAATTTTTAAAGTCAGTCAGTAACTCGGAGGGTTTACTGTTCCCGAAAAGATTGTGTCTGTTGGCGGTCAGAGCTGAGCAGTCATCTAGGAGATGTTCTACTGTTCATGGGCATAGACAGGTAGAGCACTGTAGTTGTGGATTTCTGGACATCAGATGTTCATGAGTCATTCTGGTATGTCCCATACGGAGCCTAGTAAAAATTTTTATTTGGATTTTTGTTGCGTTTGCTGGGAAGAGCGGCACTTCTCCTGCCGGATTAAATCGTTTATACCAGTGTTGAGACTTCGTCCAATCGTCTTTGAAAGCTGTCCTCATATGAATATTTATCATTCTAGTGATGTCAGTTTTAACATTAGTTGGGAAAATAAAAGTGGGGTGTTGGCTCACATTTTTGGCGGCTTTGTCAGCGTATTCGTTACCTTTTATGCCCGAATGTCCGGGAACCCACATTAGTTTCAGTTTTTTTTTGATGTTTTAACAATATTTCCCGTACTTCTCCAATCAAGCTGCAGCTATTATTGGGATTAAGGACTCCAGATATAAAGCTTTTGCTGTCACTGCATATTACAAACTTTCCGCGTAACTTAGCTACGTGCTTGCTCGCTGTCAGAATGGCCCAGCCTTCTGCCGTAAGAATTGATACATAAGGAAATAGTAGTCCTGAACTAATAAGTCTGCCGTTTTCTTCTACAACAGAAAAGGAGGTAGTCTTGTTATCTTTAGAACCGTCAGTTAAAATAAAGCTCCAACCTTCGTTGTGCCAGCGATCTCGAATCTCAGCAAACAGTTGTTTGTATATTATTGGATGAGTGGACATTTTAGGCAATTGTTGCAGAGAAGTTAAGGTGGAGCTTATGGGGAGCTTCCAAGGAGGATATGGGCTCTCCTTGATCAGCTGAGGTAGACTTGAAAACTTTAATTCACTTGCACCCTCTACAGTTCTATATAGCGCTGATTTGTGACGTGGTTTTGTTTTCCGTTTTATTAAATTTATTAATGTTTTATGGATTACAGCATTAGTTGTTTTATATATTTTACCAATAAGTTTAAGTGTATTTTGTTTTACACTGCTGAAAAGATCTGGCATACCGGCTTCTACTAACAGTATTTTTTTTGGTGTCGATCGGAAAGCTTGCAGGTTGTATCTAATAGCAGAATGATACTGGCCGCATAATTTTTTCGTGTTTGTTTTGCAGTAATTACGGTAAATAGGTAGGCCGTAATCAATTACAGATAGTATAATTGTACGAGTAATATTAATCATTAATTTAATTAAGTTAATTTTCTATCGAGTATGATACCAAGGATTTTCAGGTTGAGAACATTTTCGATGGTGTGGTTGTTGTGTATTAAAACAGGGTTGTGGCAGTTGTGCTTTTTGCAGATGTGAAATAGTTTACATTTTCGTAAGATAGATTTGAGCCTGATTTGCGTGACCATGTTAAAATATCGTCCAAAATATTTGTAAAAGTATTATTGACTTTGTGCAAATCAGTAGCTTTGGTAAAGAACAGGACATCGTCTGCATAAATGCTACAGGATATGTCGTGTCTTTGTTTGATTTCCTTTAGTTCTTCAAAAGCAATAATAAACAGTATGACTGATAGTGATGAGCCTTGGGGAATGCCGTTTTCTAATTTCCCAACTTCGGAGCAGATGCCATTTGTTTTACATTTTATCTTGCGGTTGTTTAGAAAGCTCGACACATAGTCGTAAATTTTCTGGCACACTTTCCATTTTTGGAGTTGAATTAAGACTAAGTGTGATCCAATGCGATTGTATGCTTTTTCGAAGTCTAATGCTAAAATAGTAACATGATTTCTAGAAGATATCGCCGATGATACGAAGTTCTCAAAGTTTAACAAAGCATCTATTGTCTCCTGTCCTTTTTTAAAAGCGAACTGATCGTGTGATAAGAAGTTACTCTTGGTACCAAACCACATAAGTCTGGAAGCAATGATTTTTTCAAGTGCTTTGCTAAGGCAAGGTAATAGCGAGATCGGGCGGTAATTTATAGCTTCGGTAGAACCTTTGTGGGGTTTTAGAATAGGTATAACGATTGCAGACTTCCAGCACTGTGGAATAACACCAGTGTCGAAAATCTTATTGTGCAGTTTAGTTATTCTTTCTTTGACTACCTTTGGCAATTTTCTGATCATATCATATGTAATTTTGTCGAAGCCGGGTGTGTTTCCTTTAGCATTGCTCAAAACTATTTCTAACTCGAGAGCGGATATTGTTGATTCAATCTGTAAGGCTTGGTTAGTTAGCTTGGTTGGTACAACATATTTAGTTACCGCAAATAATCTCTGTTCACTAATATATTCTTGCGAAAAGTTTGCGTCAGAAGAAAATATTGACCATGTTTTGGTGAATTGGTTAGCGATTTCCAATGAATTTAAAAGAGGACCGGTGGATGAATTCAATAATGTATTTTTTTGTGGAATATATGAACCTGTTAGCATCTTAATGTTTTTCCAAATTTGTTTTGAACTGGTATTGGGGTTGATAGTGGAGGTAAATTTGCTTCGGCTATTTTTCTTGGCAATTTTTGCATGAAGTCTAAATATAGCATTTGTTTTTTTATACTTTAATAGTTTATCGTCGGTTTTCTGTTTTTTATAGTCTGCCCAGGCATCTTGTTTTGCTTTACGTAATTTCGCCAAGGCGGGAGTCCACCAAACGACTGATGGTTTGCCATGTTTCCCAGTGGTTTGCGGAATATTTTTGGTCGCAGAGCATATTATGATTTTACGGATATTAGCAGCTTCTTTATTAATGTTAGAAGAGATAACTCGATGTTGAGTTTCGTGGAGGCAATTAACTTCGAAACCGATCCAGTCAGCTTTGTCAATAAAGAATTTTTTACACCGAATAATTTTGTCCTTGTTGAAACCAGAAATGATTTTTATAATTATTGGAAAGTGGTCACTTCCGTGAAGATTTGGTAATGCTTTCCAGCAGCTTCTCGCCGCTAGAGTAGGTGAGCATAGTGTGATATCGACGTGGGAAAAAGATTTGTGTGTGGAGTAATGAGTAGGTGAACCATCGTTTAAAACCACCAAATTGTGTGTTTGGATTATTTTTTCAATTGTATCGCCACGAGAGTTTAATTTTGGAGATCCCCACAGTGGACTCCACGCATTTAAGTCTCCAAGTAGAAATAAAGGAGTGCTGATGTTTGATATTATATCTACAATATCTGTCACTGAGAAATTTTGACATGGTGGTATATAGGTGCAAATTATAGTTATTGGAAAACCAACATTTATTTCTATTGCCAATGCTGCAATTGTTCCAGTGATGTTAAGGCGTTTGTGAGGGATATTTTTCTTTATTAAAATAGCTATACCTTGTTTGCTGTATGTAGTTTGTGTGTGGTTATAGAAATATCCTGAGTACGTTTTTGGTACCGCAGGAATAATGTTATGTAGTATATGAGTTTCTTGTAGGCAGATGATGCTGGGGTCATATCCTTTAATTAGTAAACTTAGCTCATGATAGTTGTTTAAGAGTCCATTGAGATTCCATTGTAGTATATTTAACATTTTATTTATAAAGTTGGTTCATCTTCTGATATTTCTGTATCTGATATTTTTGTTTTTGTATTATTGAAATTTGGTTGACCCGTTAGTTGATTTAAAAATAAATTTTTATTGTTATTGCTGTTTTTGTTTTTGCTGTTATGCTCGTTGTTGTTGTCGTGCTTTTGTAAAGAGAGGGAATTGTCAATACTTTTATATGCATTGTTGTTATTAATTTTATCAGTGGTGGCTGCGTTAAGTTGAATTGTTGGATTTATATCAGTATTGTTGAGTGATGAAAGTGTTGTTGTTTGCGGATTTTGTTTTTGTTGGATTTTGGTTGATTTAGTTTTAATTTGAGCGTTACTTGTTTTGTTTAAACAGTTTGGGTTGGAGATTTGATTTTCTTTGTTTTTGTTGGTTTCGGTTGAAGGTGAAGTAAGGGTTATAGACGTACTGTTGTTGGTTGAGTATTGTGCTGCTACTTGAGCAAATGAGAGATTGGATGTAGAGGTGGAGGGAACAGTGTCAGTGTACAATTTTAACGCTTCTCTCATAGAACATTTGTTGGTTATTTTAATTTTTAAAATTTCCTAATTTTGCGTAAATTTCGGGCAAACACTTGATGATGCGGGGTGATCCAAAGAGCAATTGATGCAAAAGGTTCGTGTGCATGTTACAGGCGAGTGAGGAGGGAGAGCACAGGTCTCACAAAGAGTTGGTTTCTTGCAGTATTTTGCGGTGTGACCAAAGATTCGGCAGTTTTTGCATCTCATGGGATTCGGGACATATTGTCTTATTTTGATATTATGCCATGCTATGTCTAAACTTTCCGGTAGATGGTAAAGGTCAAAAGTTAGTAACACAACTCCACTCGGTTTAATAATGCCATCAGTGGTTTTTTGAAACGTATATGCAGATATTACCCCTTGTGCGTTGAGGTTCGATATTATTTCTTCCTCTGGAATATTAATTAAGCATGGAACGTAGACCGTGCCTTTAGTACTGTTTAAGCTTTCGTAGTACTTGACGGTTATGTCACAAATTCCATGAAGAGTTTTTGTTCTTAAAAATTTTTGGGCAATAAGCCGGTCTTTTACTAGTAGTAATAAACTGCCCTCGCGTAGCTCGTTTATGACTTTGAATTCTGTGCATATTAATTCAAGGGCTTGTTTAACTGCAAAACATAAGTACTGATTAAGTGCCTGTTTGCATCAGTGGCAGCCACAACAATAAATTTGGGATCGGAGAGTTGTAAGGTTTGGAGGCCTGGGAAGTCAGTATTGCTGAAAGGTATTTTTTTTCTTTCTTTTGCTTTTGGGACCCTCGGCCAGCTCTGCAAACCGATTATTCCCGAGATTCGGTGGCCCCGGGGCTATTTTCTTTATCTTATACTCAATAAATTATAAGTTTTATATTATATTAAATAAGAATTTACAAAATTGATATTCAAAGGAGAGAAAAAATACTAAGCACAAAAAGGTTCGCAAATAACTGTCACTAACTGTAATTTACAATTTAGCAATTTTAAAAATACCCGCGAATAAATCACAAACGATGCACTCCGTACAAGAGACAGACGGTGACCACAACGAAAATATAAAACCTTGAAACCAAAAGAATTTAAAGAATTCAGCATAAAAAATAGGAACCGTTATAATTCCGCTGCTTTGAGTGAGAAGAAGTCTACACTTCTTGTATAAATAATAATTGTGTATGAGAGACAACTAAGCTAAAAACCAATGTGCGAGAGTGAGTTATTCAACAACAACAACACAACTTTGAGTAATTATAACGGAGTAGATGGAGCGATTGCTACGACAACTTTGATCGCGTCGTTATACGTAAGCAGAGGTTGTAGCAGAACAAGCCAATAAGCAGTGAAAAATTGAGAAGCACTCAGCAAGCTTAAAATTGTTTATGTTGATTCTGTGAAGTGGTTGCTGACTGAGTAAATCTGTGTCTAGTGAGTGAAGTTTAGGCTGTGAGAAGAAGATGAATAAAAGATGAATAAGTGAAGAAAACACAGAGGTATAGTAGGCAGTGACGGTGAAGTTGCAGAATATTATTCTGAAGAGAGAAACAGAGAGGTACAGTGGGCAGTGAAGGTGTAATTGCAGAATATTATTTTGGTAAAGTGGAAAACTTAATTTTATTTTTGAACGAAAATATAATTGAATTTTTATTAAATTGAAAAGAGGAAATGTAAATAATTTTGAACTAAATTTTTAATTAATTTAATATTGCATAGATTTGCTTTGAAGTTAATACACTATTAATTTTTAAATTTTATAATAATTTTGTTATTATAAACTTTTATTTACTGGTACATATTAAATTAAATTTTGAATTAATTTAATATTTCATAGATTTGCTTTGAAGTTAATACACCATTAATTTTTTTTAATTCATCGATTTGAATTTTAATATTATCATTGTAGTATATTCGTTATAGTATTGTACATAGTTGCAACTTAAAAATTGACATTACTGAGATGGACCGTAGGGAGATTTTGGTTTTGAGTGTTAGCGCATTAAGGGCAAAATTGCCTAAGTTGGCGTTGGATACTCAAGGGTTGAAGGACGATTTAAGAAGAAGGCTATTGGGACACTATGGGATGTATCTTACTAACTTGAACGAAGAGGACGGTGCATGTGCAGGCGGTTCGCCCGATGTGTATGAAGGCAAAGACGGTGGAGATTTTCCCATGGATAAAAGCATGTACACACTTAAAGATGCGGAGAGTAGTTTGTCGCGGTTTTCGGGCACGAGCACACCTGACGTTACTCAGTGGCTAACCGAGGTTGTGGAAATGGGTGCTATATTAAATTGGTCATCGCTTCAAATGTATGTGTACGGAAAGCAATTGTTGGAAGGCGGGGCAAGAACATTTATTAAAAGTCAACGTGGTTTCTCTGATTACCACTCATTAAAGGCCACTCTAAAGGGAGAATTTGGTGAACGTTTCTCAGTAGCGGAAGTAATTCGACAAATTCGCAACAGACGCCTTAACCCTTTCATGCCCGATGTTACCTATAGGCAACATTGTACATTTTTGTTCATAAATTCCGTAATTTTTAATTTTTAAAAAAAAAAATTTTTTTGCAAACAAGCTTGGTTAAAAACGTGTAAAACCAGAATACGTAGGACTCTGAATTTAATATCACTTCATATTTAGGCCATGACTAACAAACACATGTCCTTAAAAAAATTTTAGCTCAGGCCCAAAAAATTCGGGCATGAAAGGGTTAACAAAGATGAATCACTGATCGAATACCTATATAGCATTGTGGAGCTTGGAGCACAAATCGAACTGGATGAAAAAAGCGTGGTAGAGTTCTTCATAGAGAGAATCCCTGATTCCAAACTTAATAAGACAGTGTTGTATCAAGCAGAAAGCATAGGCGAGTTGAAGAAACAGATAAAAGTATATGAGAAAAGACGATCGTTCCCTAAGTCGTCATACAAAGGGAAAGATGCAGTAGCCAGTGAGAAGAAAGCCGACAACTCTAACGTCGAAATAGATGGAAAGGAAAGAAGGTGTTTCAAATGTGGAGGAAAATCCCATCTCGCAAGGGACTATCCAGAGAAACAACCTAAATGTTTCAAATGCCAAGGTTTTGGCCATCGTTCGTTCGAGTGTCCTGTTAGGAGAACTGATAACAAAATTAAAGGCGAAGGTGATCAGGCAAACATGGTACGTAAAGGCCCAGGGTTGTTATTCAAAGATATCACGATTAGAGGCAAGACCTTGTCTGCGTTAGTCGATACGGGATGTGATCTCTGTCTTGTGCGTTTCGATATGCTGTTCGTTATGGGAGAAGTTAATTTTGTGCCGGAAAGAGTTACATTGTACGGTGTTGGTGATAGCGAAATTGTCACAATGGATCGTTTCGATGAGGTGGTCCGAATTGACGACCTGGATTTCGAGGTTAGATTCTATGTTGTAGGCGAACGTGATATATTACCCTCAATTATGTTGGGCAATAGTTTATTACGTAAGGCAGAAATAACGATCGCAGATGGTGAGGTTATTTTCAGGAAAGCAGCGGAAAGGAATTTACTACTAGAGGAATTATCGGGCATATGTTTAAACTTAGACGAATATAAACCGAGTATCGAAGTTAATATTGATCACTTGAATGGATCCGTTAAGAGTAAAGTGATTCAAGCCATAACTGAATACAAACCTCAGAAGAATGCACAAAGCCCAGTGAAGATGAATATTGTTTTGAAAGACGATTTACCAGTGAATCAACGTCCCAGGCGTTTACCATTCGCCGATCAGAAAGTGGTAGACCAACAAATTTCGGATTGGTTGACAGACGGTATAGTGCAGGTTAGTACATCGGAATACGCATCGCCAATCGTACTAGTTTCCAAGAAAGACGGCTCAAAACGATTGTGCTGTGACTATAGGAAATTGAACCAAAAAATAGTTCGTGATAACTTCCCCGTGCCAATAATGGACGATGTCTTGGATAAGCTACAAGGTGCGAATTTCTACACAACGTTAGATCTCCGAAATGGATTTTCCATTTAGAGGAATCATCAAGGAAATATACCGCATTCGTGACCCACAGTGGGCAATATGAGCTCTTGTTCGTTCCTTTTGGGATAAGCAATTCCCCAGCGGTGTTTACTCGATTTATATCGGCAGTTTTTAAAGATCTCATACGAAATGGCACGACATCATCATTCCCTCCAAGGAGATGATCGAGGGCCTGGAAAACTTAGTGTTAGTGTTAGAGCGTGCGGCGTTATATGGATTGCAGATAAAGTCGGAGAAGTGCCAAATTTTGCAGTCATCTGTCAAGTTTCTTGGCTATATTATAAAGAATGGTTCAATAAAACCTGCGACGGAGAAGATAAGAGCAGTTAAAGACTTTCCAATACCTACCGATCGAAAGATGATGCAGCAATTCCTAGGGCTAACGTCATATTTTAGAAGGTTTATAGCAGATTACGCCACAATAGCAAAGCCGCTAACAGATTTACTAAGGAAGAGCGTTAAATTCGAGAATACGGACGAGGTTATACTAGCTTGTAAACAATTGAAGAAAGCACTTGTGTGTGCGCCAGTTATACGACCCAGACGCAATAACTGAAGTGCACGCAGACGCCAGTAAGTTCGGATACGGAGCGGTACTCTTGCAAAAGAGCCTAGATGACTTATAATTGCATCTGGTCCAATACATAAGTCGTCGAACGAAACCGTACGAGGATAAATATCACTCGTATGAGTTGGAAGTCCTCGCCATTGTGAAAGCCCTTAAGAAATGGAGAATCTATTTGCTTGGTTTGCCGTTTAAAATTGTAACAGATTGTAATGCATTCAAATTCACCATGGGCAAAGACGAGGTGCCAGCAAGAATATCCAGGTGGGCAATGGTTTTGCAGGAATTCAAGTACGAGATAGAGCACAGACCAGGAACTCGCATGAAACACGTAGACGCACTTATTAGAATGGCTTGTTTTGTTTTGGAAAGCAGCCTGACGCATCGAATGAGACTTGCCCAAGAAGACGACGCATGTACCAAAGCCATCCGAGCCGTGTTGGAATTTGGTGACTATGAAGATTTCTTCATGCAAAATGGTATATTGTATAAGGATCTCGCGAAGGAATTTATAGTAGTACCGGTCCAGTTAGAAGATGAAATTATTCGTTTAGCGCACAACCAGGGTCACTTCGGCGTTGTGAAAACGCGTGAATTGGTTGAGAGACAATATTACATACCCAGACTAGCGATGAAGGTATCGAAAGTGGCGAAGAGATGCGTCGAGTGCATCATCACCGAAGCAAAAACCGGCAAGAAGGAAGGTTATCTTAATCCGATCGATAAGGAAGATCGACCGCTTACGACATAGCATATCGATCATGTTGGTCTGATGGAAACAACGAGGAAGGCCTATAACCACTTATTGGTAGTTGTGGACGGTTTCACAAAGTTCGTTTGGCTCTATCCAACGAAGTCGACGGATGCCAGGGCAGTGATAGACTGCCTGGAAAATCAATCTTCTATTTTCAGAAATCCGAGGAGAAAAATTACTGATCGTGGAGCAGCGTTCATCTCCCAAGCTTTTAAGGACTATTGTACTGAGGAGAATATACAACACTTACTAATAGCCACAGGTGTACCGCGTGGAAATGGCCAGGTGGAGCGAGTCCACAAAATAGTTGTCGCTATGTTGGCGAAATTGTGCAGTGAAAACCCCAGGAATTGGTATAGACATGTGCGTCGAGTCCAGAAGCTGATAAATTCTGCTGCCCCAAAAAAGTACTCAAGTATCTCCTTTTAAACTACTGACTGGTGTAGAAATTAAACTACCCGATTACCCAGATCTTCGCTAATTGTTGCGTGAGGAGATGATTCATGAGTTCGAAGAAGATAGAGATGCCATGCGTTCAGAAGCTAAAGAAAACATTGCAAAATTGCAAGAGGAAAACTGTAGGACATATAATCGCAAGCGCACTCAATTTGGTGCTGAACTAAAGCTGAAAGCTAAATTTTTTTTTGGTCCATACAAAGTCGTGCGAAAATTACCACATGGATATGACGTCGAAAAGGTCGGCCAACGTGAAGGTCCCAACTAGAGTACAACGGTGGCAGAATTCATGAACAAATGGCAGTCCGAGCCGAATTGCCGTCAGGAGGGCTGTATGTAGGGTGCCAACCTCAGTCGACATTACCAACTACTATAAACCTAACGGACATGCGGACAAAGTGTATAGAGCCAGAATAAGAATTGACGAAAGCTAGTTGACTTGCAAAGTGTGGAGAGACGAAATGAGAATTGACGGAGTTCGTTGTGTGTCAGCCTTAGAAGAAGACGGTTCAGTTTGTACTTTGTGGTTTAGTTTAGTGAGTTGCAACTATCATCAAATAAAATTCCTTTTTAATCCATTAAAATAATTTAATAATAAATTATCCTACATAAATCTAAATAATAAATGAATTATTATAAAATAATATAATATGCCTAAATGAGTTTATTTCTAAAAGAACAAAAGAAACCTACATGTATATCAAATCAAATTGTTAATATTACAACTAGTCTCAAAAATATTAGGCTGTCTATTTTTGCAGCTACCTGAAATTTTTTCCGCCCTAAAACGTGTTAAGAAACATATTGACAGCATATTAAAGCTATAAAATGTGGAAGAGCACTGCTTCCATTATTAAATGCAAAATCTTATCTAAACGAAACGAAGAAATTACTTTTGTATAAACCTTGTATACGCCTAATCTTGACGTACGGCTGTCCAGTATGGTAAAAAATGGCATGTAAAACTAACATGAAAAAGCTGCAAAAATTCGAAAAGAAATCTAAAGATCATGCATTTCGAACCTAAGTCTCCAATTCGTTTGAATATGTATGTACAACAAAATATTGATACTCAATCCCAAGTAATTAAGTATGCCTGTATATATGTACGATACTCTAAGCTGTTATAGTTATTAAGCAAAAAAATTGTTATCACCAGTTTTGAAAGGAATTGAAAATAAAATAAGAAAAATATTTGTACAAAAAAATAACTGTAGTTAAGGAGGGGCGTATCAGCTTTTAACAAAAGGTTTTTCATTATTTCTAAATATAAAACGTAAAACGAAAAGAAAAGAAGATATAAAATAAACACATGTACGATTATTAATTATGAGAGTATGTACCTATCAAATATATTACAATTTAATATATAATTAATATAAATTATATTATCTATATTACGTTATATTACAATCCTGTATTATATTATAGCTATATACAAAAATAAGTTGCCTTTTATTCGAAACCACCCAACCAATTCTTGCGCGCCTCATTTGAAGTCTTTAATTTTCATATGTTGGCACCAGGATGAGGATGAGTAACGTATCGCTCGTGACCAATTGTATTAACTCATGTACCAGAGTAATTGAGAATGAGAAAGCTTGTAATAGAGCAAATAGGACTAGTAGGAAGAATTGCGAAGATGCTTTGTTCTTATCGGACACTCCTCCTTACACTTACACCTAGATTGGGTAGGCGAGGTAGATAATAACGAATCTAGGGCATGTAGTAATGGTATCGAAATGATGGAACACCTTGTATGTCTTTGCCCAGCTTTCGTAAACTTGTGTTCACTTTTTGAACTACACCTAGAGAAATTAAAATTTAAATTTAGTAGTTGAGCAAATGCATCAATTAAAATTAAGAAGCCAGTGCAAATCCAAGTCTAAAAGTAAAAACCAGCTGATCTGACTCAAGTAGAATTGGTAAATACGCCAAAAAAATGTGCGTTTAACTACTATAACATCTGCCCGTTCTTCAAACGTCGAATCTCCTTTTAAATTCATGCAGATGATAGATAAAAGGTTTGATAAGCTAGGCGAACAACTGCAGTCCACTATGAAGGATATGTTTCAGCAGTAAGAGGAACGTCTGTTAAATGAAATAGAAAAGAGGCTAAATATGGCGAAAACCGAACTGGACAGTTTAATGGAACGTGTGACTCAGTTGGAATCCTGCGTTGATGATATTAGAAATAAAAACACTGATAAGGTACTTGCCTTGACCAATGAAACACAGATCTTAAAGCAAGAAATTGCCCACCTAAAAGTAGTAAACAAAAAACATGATAATGCAGTTGTCGCTAATGAACTACGTATTATTGGTGTTCCGGAACAACATAATGAAGATCTTACTGCTCTATTATCAAAAATATGTGACTGTTGCCGTGCGTCCTCCGGAAATTATTGGAGCTTTCCGTTTGAGAAATAAAATACTTTCTTCAGGTAGAATACCTGTTAATACGAAATCTAGGACTGATCCACCAATAATTATTAAATTCAAATCGCCATATGAGCGAAACGTAGTCCTTAGATCTGTTTCATCCTATATAAAGATGCGTAAGGATGTTTTACGATTGAACACGCTTGGTTTTGATAGTTCTGTACCGTTTTATGTCAATGAGAACTTAACACCGGGAAATCATCGTATCTTCCAACGGGCATACAGTTTGAAGAAAAAGAGGCAAATATTCGGAGCCTATACCAATCGTGGGTTGGTTTACATTAGGCGCCAAGAGCATGAGCAGCCAGTACTTGTGAATGATATTGATGACTTAAATATTTTTCGTGATGATGTAATGGACAGGAACGTTTATAATAATGTTTTTCGTAAATATTCTTTAATTTTTAATATTATTAATTTTCTTTATGTTTTAAAAGATTTTAATATGTATTTGTTTTTGATATATACACGCGTTGCTTTTTCTTCTTTAATTATTCTTAATGTCAGCCTTAAATAGTTATGGTTCTGATTCCACAGCTGGTACAAAAACTATGATTAAAATACTCACAGCACAACGTAAAGGACTCAAAATATGCCACATTAACGCTCAAAGTCTTTTTCCTAAAATGGATGAATTCCGTTTTTTGTTCGGAGATACTAAGATGGATATTGTATGTGTATCTGAAACATGGTTTGCGAGGGACCTTCCAGATAGCTTAGTTAATGCAAATGGGTACAGAATAATTAGGAATGAGAGTAGCAATCTTTATCAGGAATGGCATACGTTACAGGGAAATTGAGAGATCACAGGATAACGACGTAATTGAGTACTTATTTCTTGAAATTATTGGTGCTGACAGTAAATTGTTGTTAGGGTGCACTTACCGCCCTAATTCTCGTGTACCTACTGATTCATTTAAGTGTAACCTGGAGTCACTGGCTATGCAGTACAACGACATTATTATTGCAGGTGATTTCAACTGCAACTTACTGTCTAATACTAGCTCATTCTTGTTCGATCAGCTTGAGTCTATTGGTTTATATATTGTAAATACTGTGCAACGTACTCACTTCACTCATAATAGCAGTACTTTACTTGATATATTTATAGCAGGTAACATGTCTAATTTATTACTGTTCGATCAGATTAGCGCACCAACTTTTTCAAGACATGATCTTATTTTCATATCATATGATTTCAATTTTCAAAAGGATGAAACTTTAACTTACTATCGCGACTTCCGTCACGTTAACTATCAGTTGCTGGAAGAGTGCTGTAACACGATAGAATGGAGCAACATATATTATATGCCATCTGCTGATGAACAACTCTACTTTCTTAATAGTAGCCTTATCGACCTGTGTGATATTTCCGTACCCTTGAGAGCGAACCGCTGTAACGGCCCTGGGAAAAGCTGGTTTAATCTTACTATTAAACGACGAATTAAAACTCGTGATGATATTTATAGGCGTTGGAAAAGGTATAGAACTTCTGATCTATACGAAGAATATCGCGAAGCCCGTAGACTCGTCAATAGGACTATTTATGATGCTAAAACTTCTTATTATGAGAACCATTTTAAATCAGCTGTAGATTCAAGGAGAAAATGGCAAACAATCCGTTGGAAGCAAGGCTGCCCCAGCTTGCAGCATTGATGCAAATAAACTTAATGAATCTTTTATAAACATTCCGTCTCCAAGGCCCTCAAATGGGGTTCAATCAGCTTTTGCCACTGGGCCATTGCAACAACCCCCGGAAATTTCTCCTTTACACCGTTTCGAGTTTTCTCGTGTCTTTGAAGATGACGTTATTTTATGCTGTAAATCAGTGACTTCGAATGCGGTTGGCTTTGACCAGATCCATCCTAAGTTCAATAGACTTTTATTGCCTAAGATATCACGTTATATTACGCACTTATTTAACACCGTTATCACTACCAGCCACTTTCCCAACTGTTGGAAGCATGCTAAGGTCATTCCCGTGCCGAAATCGTCGAATGAGTATCGCCCCATTTCGATACTTCCATTTTTATCTAAAGTCTTGGAACGACTGTTACACAACCAAATTATTGCTTATTTGAATGACCATCAGCTGCTTTTTGGCAAGCAATCAGGATTTAGAACAGGTCATAGCTGTGTTTCTTCACTGTTAAGTGTGCCTGAGGATATAAGATCCAATATTGATAATGGTGGTATTACACTTTTGGTACTTCTTGACCATTCGAAAGCTTTTGACTCTGTGAACCATGATATACTTTGTAGGAAGATGAACGACAATTTTTATTTTTCTTCGAGTGCATCATCGCTAATGAGAACCTATCTTGATGATAGATACCAGTCTGTCTCTGCTGGTGGAACTGTATACATAAATGATTTACCTGATTGTCCCCTGCATAGTGATATCCACATTTATGCAGATGATGTACAAATGTATATGACTCAATCGATGAGTGTTGTGCAAGACTTAATGAGGACCTTGACAGAATACACTACTGGGCGTCTTCGAATGGCTTATACCTGAACCCTACGAAGTCAAAATGCCTGATCATAGCACGGCGAAATCAGGATATTGTCGTTGATATACCGATCACATTGGGAACTCGGAACATGTCGATAGTGGATTCAGCGAAAAACCTCGGTATAATTTTTAACAAATCCCTTCAATGGAATACCCATATAAATTCTGTCTCCGGTACAATTTTTTCTATGCTTAGGACGCTATATCCTATACAGCACATTACACCTCTTAATATTCGTGTGCTTCTTGCGAAAACCTACTTAGTGCCCAAGTTGTTGTATGGCTGCGAAATTTTTGCTTATTGCGATTCGGCTAGTAAAGCTAGATTAACAGTAGTATATAACGCGATTCTTAGATATGTGTACGGCATACGAAGATATGATAGTACTTCTCGGTATTCGAAATTGTTATATGGTGTTGAGTTAATGGACTTACTAAAAATTAAAGCATTAATCTTACTACACAAGGTTATCTACACGCAGGAACCGTCTTATCTATTTAATCGGATTCAATTTGCAAGATCAAATAGAGGAAAAGAAATCATTCAATTAAGATATCGTTCGTTCTTGTTTTTACATATTATTATTTCGATACTATTTGCTTTTACTACTTTTAATTACTTGTCTTATATATATTTCATTCTTTGTAATAATATATTATATAATCACATACTGTAATTTATAAGATTAATTTCTTGTTGTATGTGATATGCTACAAAATAAATAAATAAATAAAAGAAGGATTCTATCATAATTCGTTTCAGAGAAGTAACTAGGAGAAAGTTTATACAAAAACCCCTTACAGAGCATGGTTTGTAACCCTAAATTTGTAAACACATAGACGACCGACGATAGAAAACTGTAAAGTTCAGCATACATACGTTTATATTAAGACGATTATACTAACGACAGAACAGAGAAACCTAAGCTGTTTCTGCCCAACTTAAGGCTCAGTTATGCATTATAGTGTAACAATAATGTCTACGGAACGTAAAAATGTAAGTGCAATTATGAACGTAAAAGCGTATCATATGTTTTTAGGTAAACAAAACAATAAAAGAAATGAACAAAAACAAATGAAGAAATAAAAATTGCAAAAACTAAAAGACAAAAATTCAGATACGGATATAGATCTATATTGTTGCGGAAATGAAAATGGTGTTATCGTTTAACATTAAAATAAATAAAAGCTACAAAAACAAAGGACTTGTTTACATGATCAACGAATAAACAAAAATATAGCAATAACTTCAGTATAAAAAGGGGTTAAGCAAGTAAACAAAAAACAACACTGCAAGGACAAACGTAAACAAAATACACAAATAACAATAACGTAAACAACATGTTTACATTTATAGAGATTTCGCGAAGGCAGTCATTCTCCTTCAAAAGCATCCATCAGACTGTTTACCCAGCGATATAAAAGGCAAGACAAAGCAAGCAACAGATCAGAAAGAATTCAGTCAGTCTTGTGTGAAGACACGTTGCGTGTGATGAGAATAATTGTGGTTTGAAGATGTCTGTTATAAAGATCTATTGAACAATTGTTATTGTGTACGGGGAAGAGTGTAGAGAAGAATAACAATTAAAGGAAATTGTTGTTGTTTAAATCAAGTCTTGAAAGGTGGCACACGGAATTGTTCGAACAATAAAGAATTGATTTAAAACTAAACACAAATTTATTTTAAATTTATTTGCAATCTACGAACTCATATTTTTAACGTTTTTAAAAGGTTAAAAACGTAACAATTGGTGTCAGAAGTGGGAGTGCAAAATTTAAAAGTAAAAATAAATAAATAAATAAAAAAAACAAAATGAAACTCTTAGAACTCAGAGTGAAAAGGTCAAACATGAATAGGGTAAGTTAGCGCTGCCAACAATGGGCACGAAGAATGAACTCCAAAGGCGATTAAGGGAAGAACTTCGGAATCGTGGCATTGATATCTATATTTACGAGTTCGAAGACGAGGAGGAACGAGAATTACAGGCCCCTGCAATCCCCAGCAGTATTGATATAAATTCGGTGCTAGCCGCTATAATGGAAAAAAATGCAAGTATTAACGAGAGACAAGAAGCTTCAAGAGCCGAAAATCAAAAACTTCTCGAAAAGATAGTGAACAAAGGATGCAAAAAATGGAGAATAGAGAACAAAAGTTTTTGTTAAAAATTGTAAAGAAACTTGAAGCGACAACAGGGTTACTAGTGTCGAGGAAAATAGTCAAATTGGGAAAAACCGGAAAAAACTAGTTATAATGGAGGAAAAGATCAACAATCTCTAGAGACAGCGACCGGAACCAGTGCGAATTGTATTGGAAGGTACCAGCAGGATAAAAATACCTTGCTTTGATGGTAGCTCACGCTTATCCGTATTTAAATTCCAATTCGAGACAGTAACCAGAAGAAAACGGATGGGACGATGGGGAGAAGGCTTTGGAACTAATCTTGCCGTTAAAAGGTGCCGCAGCCGAGATTCTAGAATCCATGCCAGCCAGCTGCAGAAGCAATTACAACGATTTAATGGTGGCGTTACAGCGTAAATTCAGCGACGAGCACAAAAGAGTTCTGTACTGTATGGAGTTAAGGTGCCGTGCGCAAAAGGCTAATGAGTCACTTCAAGCCTTGCAATAGAGGTCTAGAGATTAGTGCAACTTACATACCCAGGAGAAAGCCACCCGTTAAAAGACAACTTTAAAACCGAAGCGTTTGTGAATGGTACACGGGACCCAGACATCAAACCAGCGGTATGTTCCAAACAGAAGACAACCTTTGCAGAGACCGTGGAGTTGGCACTAGCCCAGGAGACCGCTCGCACAATTTCTAGACCACAAATAAGCAAAGTTCGAAAAATGGAAGTCGTGGAGGAAGAGGAATGCATTTTAAATAAATTTAGAGCAATGATGAAGCAAGTTTTGGAGGAAAATGGACAGAAGTCCAAACTTAAATGTTTTAATTTTGGAAAGGGTTGGTCAGTTCCAAAGAAACTGCAAAGCGCCACGCAAAAGATCAAGACCCGTCTCGCCAACAAGACGACGTGCCATTCCTACACGTAAGGCTTCTGATGAACACTACGTTGCAACGAGTAGTTCTAAGAGAAGGCGTGAAAAACATGAGAATAGCGATGATCAATATACAGAAAACAGAGGCTAATCTTCAAACCGAGCAGCCTCCGGACACTTACATTGTAATGTGAACGTAAGAACGTAATCATTACGTGAAGGCTGCGAAATAGAAAGCCGTCATCGATATCCGGCTAACGCAGATCGATGCCAACGAAGACTGGTCCGAAGCACAAAGCGATCCAATACTGGCGAAGATTATAGCGCCTAAGGAAGAGGACAAACGGCCTACCAGAAATAAGATATCAGTAGAAGGTCCACTTACAAAAGCATGTTGGGCGCAATGGGACAGTTTAAAAGTGATAAACGGGTGCTTATATCGACATTGGGAAAGCGCTGATGGCAAGACCTCATCCAACCTAATAGTAGTCCTTCCTCCAAAATAAAGGAAGTCTGAAATGAGTTCCTTAATGGAGCTAGCGGAGGACACCTTGGGGTGACAAAGACGCTTTAAAAACTAAAACAACGTTTTTATTGGGTTGGATGCCAGCAAGCAGTGGCGGATTGGATTGCAAACTGTACCCAGTGTATTGTAGGTAAAGGTCCCGTAAGAAGAAGTCGAGGTCAGCTGCAACAATATAACTCGGGCGCACCTTTCGAGCGGATAGCGGATGGACGTAGCAGGCTCTTTTCCTGTCAGCAATGCCGGAAACCGATATGTTCTCGTTGTGATATATTACTTCAGCAAATGTCCGGAAGTGTATGCCATACCCAATTCAGAGACGAACACATAAGTAAATGTTTTTGTGAACTGGATATGCCACTACGAGGTTCCAGTAGAGCTATATTCCGATCAAGGCAGAAATTTCGAGTCAGCAGTATTCAAGGAAATGTGTGAGGTATGCGGTATTAAGAAGACTTCAACGAAGCCGCTTCATCCACAGTCAGACGGAGTGGTAGAACGGTTTAATCGAACCATGGAGCAGCGTTGCCAATATGATGATTTTATCATATTTTTAATGATTTTTGAACCAAAATATGATTTGATGATTTTTTTCCTAATGTAGTGTGTTGGTCACACTTATCCACTGTTGTGTGTTGGTTACGTTTGTGCTACCTAAAAATGCATTTTTGATACATTCCTCAATAATATAAACAAAACTGTCAATGACCAATGGCACGTGGTATCAAATTGCATTATAAAAATTTTCAGTACGTAATAATTGTAAAGTAGCAAAATGCTGACCGTGCACACTCTGTTAAGTAAAACTTAAATTAGGTCATAAGTATTAATATGTAAGAAATTAGATTTAAGTAAAAAACTAAATTAGGTCATAAGTATTAATATGTAAGAAATTAGACTTAAGAAATTTATATAATAGCTGTAAGTTGATTGATAGAATTAGAATAAAATTGATGATCATAACGGCTCTTTAGCTGATAAAGTATCTTTTTTTTATTCTCATTTAAACTGCGGCGTGCTCGCCTTAATAATAAGCAAACCAGGACAGACATAAAACTGACCGACAATTCAAATACACAAACATTACATTCATTACACTAAATTATGATTTCTAATTTATAAAAATTATGATTTTTTATTTCAAGTGTACTATTTTAATTGTAATTGTACTACATAGTGAATTTAAGTTTTGTATCAGCTTTATGTTGGTTGCTTTTATTTACTTTACACTCGTTGCCCTCCATTTGTCCTCTACATTAATTGTCTATCATTTTCTGATCTTTTCATTTTCAAAAACAAAAATCTTACGATTTCTGATCATGACCTTTAACTCCGTTAAGATCAAATATCGTATGATTTCTTACATTTCTTACATTACATATAGTACATATTTAATACGTTATTTATTCCTATTTACCTCTCTGACCTTGGTCTCTCCTACAGAATGATGTCGTATGATTCTTGACTTTGACTTTAAAATCGTTTTTTGTTGTTATGTATATATAAGTACTTTATTCTTATTGGTGGATTTAAACTTAACGGTTGAATTTTGAATATTGTTTTTTATCTTATTTACATTGTTTAAGTACAAATAGATGCTAAGAGTTGTTTTTTTGAAGAGTTAGTCGAAGACTGAAGATCATAGAGATAAGTTAAATAAATAAGATTTAAATAAAAAGTAAAAAAGAAAATAAAAACTTTAAAGTGTTTTCATTATCTCGAATAGATAAATTATTTTTAATAAAAAAATATAACTGGCGACGAGGATGGGATATGTTGGTGAAAAAAATGCATTAAATGTGGATGCCAGGAATATTGAGGAGCTGAATTATAAGTTAAGTAATATATTGTGTTTAATGGATACTAAATATAGCTTAGAACCTAATATTTTATATACACCATATAATGATGAAAAATTAATATTTGATATTTATATTAATTATTTACCAATTAGTATTAAAACCCTTTTGATTCAGAATAAGATAAGATCTATTGGTAATACATATAGTTTCTTTTTAGAAAATAATTTATTAAAAGATATTAAACTAAATAATATAAGGAATAGTTTTCACACTCAGGATAATAGATTGAAAAATGATAATTTGAACAATCGTCAATATGTGAATTCAAATGGAAATTATCGTGGAAATTTCAAGTATCAGAACAGATTTAACAACAGTAACCATTTCGGAAATACTCACAGCGGTGGCGGACCACATTTTAATTTGGGACAAAATCAAGGTAGCTTTAATAGGAATTTTGATAATCAGGAGCCCATGGAGGTCGAAGCTATTGATGCCACGGGAAATTTTCATTTTCGGCCTCGGGATTATCATTACCAATAGCAATTTTAACAATAGATAATAGGAAAGTAAGATGTTTAATTGATAGTGGTGCTGCGACCACACTTGGCGATTGTGATTTTTTTTCGAAAATGGGAATTAGAAGAAGTTAGTCAGGCCATTGTTGTTGAATACTATAGTGGGTAATAATGTTATAACAGAAGAAGTTGTAGTTAGTTTACCAGAGGAATTTGGGGGAAATTTTAGTACTATGTCGGTTAAATTAACCGATTTTAATAATGGAAAGTTCGACTGCATAATAGGTGTTAAAATTGTTACGCAAATCGAAACGACCTAATATCGTTTAACAACAAAAACTATAAACAAAAGCCACACGACTGACACTAAGAATAAGAATACAATGAACGTGTTGATTATCTAAAGCTGCACACACACATATGTACAACGAACCTGGTTGTGCCTGGTACCTACAACAACATGTATGTGACAAAAAGGGATGGAGAACGTAAGCAATACACAAGCAACAATGCGGTCGCTACAGAATTCTCGAGAAGGCGAGAACAAGAACATTCCACATCGAGAACGTTCATCATACTGATTACGTGCGTATACAAAAGGGCAAGACAAGGCAAGCAGTCAGTCAGTTATAATTCAGTCAGCCTTGTGTGAAGACGCGTTGCGGTTTGAACGTACAAGTGGTATTGCTGGCAAAAAAGGTTATAAGCAGAGAAGATCTAACGAACAGTTTTTAGTGTTAACGCGGACAGAAGTGTGAAATAGAATAGTGTAAAACGTAACAATATTTTGCGTCCTTTGGGGGTGAAAATAGATTTCCAGAATGATGTGATAATAGTGAACAATGATGAGATTGAGGTAAAGAATAGCAATCTGAATGTATCTTATGGGGATCTGAATTACCTGGAGAAAATTGATGCACATAAATTAGGTGATTTAGTATGATTTGAATGCGGAGGAGAGTAAGTTGTTGAGGAAATTTTTGTATGATAAGATGACCTTTTATATTGAGGGTTAGAATTTGACGACAACGGATTGTGTTAGGCATAAAATAGTAGCGACCTCAGATAGACCCATATATTGTAGGAACTATAGGCATCCGCAGATTTCGGAAAAATGAGATAGAAAGGCAAATAGATGATATGTTGCGCCAGAATATAATTCGACGCAGCAAATCTCCTTATACTTCCCCTCTATGGATTGTGGAGAAGAAATCCGGTAATTCGGGGGAGAGGAAGTGACGCTTAGTTATAGATTTTAGGAAACTGAATGAGGGTACGGTGGATGGCAAGTTTTCATTGCCAAATTATAATTTGTTTGACAAATTGGGCAGTGCGCAATTTTTTTCATCATTGGATCTTGCAAAGGGATTCCATCAGGTATTAATGGAGGAGAGCGATGTGGAAAAGACTGCATTTTCAACATCAAGGGGGCATTTTGAATTTATTCGAATGCCTTTTGGCCTTAAAAATGCACCTGCAACATTTCAAAGGATGCTGAATTATGTTTTGGCCGATTATATTAATAGGATATGTATAATATACATGGATGATATTTTAGTTTTTTCCACGTCATTAACTGAGCATTTTGAGAGTTTAAGAAAGTAATTTGGAAGGCTAAATGAATATAATCTCAAGGTACAGATTGATAAGTGTACATTCTTGTCTAAGGAGACCAACTTTCTCGGTTATATCATTACTAATCGGGGTATTAGACCGAACCCAGGAAAGATAGAGATTATACAGAATTTGCAATTACCTAGGAAACTACGTGAAGGAAATAAAATCCTTCCTAGGCCCGACCGGATATTACAGGAAATTTATTGATAAAATACCTTAAGAGGGATAGTAAAATATATATCAATGACAAGCAACATATTGGAGCTTTTGAGAAACTTAGGAGTATAATAGTTATATATATATATATATATATATATATATATATTATATTATTGTATATATATATATTATTGTGTTATCCTAATTTCAGGAAAATTTGGAAATTTGTTTTGACTACTGATGCCAGCAATCTGGCCATAGGAGCGGTATTGAGTCAGGAGGGAAGGCCTATAAGTTATGCTAGTAGGACCCTAAATGGCCACGATAGAAATTATTCAAACCTTGAGAAGGAATTATTGGCGATTGTGTGGGCCGTAAAGTATTATCGCCCTTATCTCTATGGAAGAAAGTTTACAGTTCGGACTGATCACCAGCCATTAAGGTGGCTTTACTCTTTAAAGGATCCGAATTCAAGAATAATTAGATGGAAGATTTTGTTGGATGAATATGATTTTGATATTGAATACCTTAGAGGTGGAGAGAATAGAGTGGCTGATTTTCCAACTGAGTCCAACTGAATCAGATGAATGTGAATTCTGTGTTGGAGCAGGAGGAAAACTTGGAAGTAAATTTTTTTTAGTGGACAAAATTGTTAACAAGAATTAACATATTAGAATTGTGAAAAGAAAGAGTAAGGAAATAGAGACACTTTTTGGCAGATATAAAATTATTTATGTATCTGAGGATGATTTGACCAGAACCCATTACTTGAATGATTTGTTTAGGAGAGAATTACGGAAAGGAAAGGTTGATATTTTTTCGGAATATGATAGTATGTTCGGTATAGTGAAAGGAAAGTTGATTGAATTATTTTCTAAGAATAATGAATTGAACTTTTTGAAGTGTGATAAGATAGCTGTTGATATGGAATCTGAGGAATATTTATTGAATATCATCAATGATGTTCACATGGAGGGCAATCACAGAGGAATACAGGAAAATTATGAGGAACTAAGGGACCGTTATTTTAATCCGAAATTATTTAGACTCATAAATAGATATTGTAATAACTGCAGGGCATGTCGTGAGAATAAATATGACAGGAAACCCATTAATAAAAAAATTCACCACACTGCTACACCGGATGGACCAAACGAAATGGTTCACATCGATATTTTCCAGATTCAGACGACCTACTTTTTGACAACAATAGACACGTTTTCAAAATTGGGCACAGCACATAAATTGACAGTAAAGGCAAATTACTGTAAAGGCTAAGATTCAGGAGAGGATTGCATTTTTAGGCATACCTGGGAAATTGATAATGGATAACGAATTTAACAATACTCTTATAAGATTGTTCTGTCAGGAAAATAGTATAAAGTACATTTTACAACTCCAAATTCACACACGGGAAATTCTGATGTGGAGAGAATGCACTCCACACTACTTGAACACATTAGAATTTTGAAGAATGCCGAGGGTTTAAACGACCCTTAGGAATTGGTCTTAAAGGCATTGAGGTTTTATAACAATACTATTCATGGCACGACGAAGTTAAGACCAATTGATTTTATAAATAAGATAGATTTAAATTTGAAGGAAATAAAGCGGAGAATGGATGCCTGTAAAAAGAGGACAAGATATAGAGAACACAAGGAAAGGGAAGAAGTCAAGATTGATTTGAAAGGAAATAATGTATATATTAAAAACACCACCGCTGTGAGGCAGAAAGTGGCGAAAAGATTTAATAAGTACCAGCACACTAATCCTAATAAAATTGATATTTCCCAGTTCCGGCAGCCACCAATGTCCATAGAATTATAGGATAAATGAAATGCGTGTAAATAAATCTGTTCTAAGATACATTTTAAAATTTTGAATGAAATTTTGTTATTTCTTTTTAATAATTGAATATGTAAGAAATCGATAAATTAATTAACATATGCTGTATTTTATTATAATTTAGATAAATTTAAGTTTTAGTATTTAGTTTAGTATTAAGTATTAAGATACAAATTCGAAGGGACTCGAATTTAATAAGGAAGGGCGAGTTACATATGACCTCTATTTGTCCTCTACATTAATCTTCTATCCTTTATGAAACACATTTTCAAAAACAAAAATCTTACGATTTCTGATCATGACCTTTAACTCCGTTAAGATCAAACATCGTATGATTTCTTACATTACATATAGTACATATTTAATACGTTATTTATTCCTATTTCCCTCTCTGACCTTGGTCTCTCCTACAGAATGATGTCGTATGATTCTTGACTTTGACTTTAAAATCGTTTTTTGTTGTTATGTATATATAAGTACTTTATTCTTATTGGTGGATTTAAACTTAACGGTTGAATTTTGAATATTGTTTTTTATCTTATTTACATTGTTTAAGTACAAATAGATGCTAAGAGTTATTTTTTTGAAGAGTTAGTCGAAGACTGAAGATCATAGAGATAAGTTAAATAAATAAGATTTAAATAAAAAGTAAAAAAAGAAAATAAAAACTTTAAAGTGTTTTCATTATCTCGAATAGAGAAATTATTTTTAATAAAAAAATATAACTTGTGCATAAAAATGCATCATTGTTTTGGAAATAAAGACCTTAAAGAGCAACTCTGTATAACTGTTATTTTCGTGGAAAGCACAAATTATATTCTTTCTCAAGAAAAAGAAAAAATAGAAAAGCAATGTACAAGTATTTAATACGAAAAGGTAAAATTAATATTTCTATTACACATTTTTTGCACCTATAATCCATTTATTTACTTTCACTTTTGGATGATAAGTACAACTCTCGTGAAGCAGAAAACGAAGAAATTACGGTTGAAGATGATAAAGTATGATAAAGTTATTTAAATTAATTCGCCTTATATAAACGTACATACATACATATATACTATAAAAATTAATTTTTAATTTTAGATTTCAGAAGAAAAAAGACGAAAAGTAAACCCGTCTAGGATGAAAAATTTTAGTTGGTTAACAACAAAAACAAGTTCATCAGGTGAGGAGGAAATTTTTTGTACAATATGCAATTCGATTCTGAAAGCAAGTGCTGGCAGAGCGGATCTAATAAAACACCACAAACCAAAAAGCACATAAGCAGAGCGAATTCTATAGGTAGCTGAATTATAAGTTAAGTAATATATTGTGTTTAATGGATACTAAATATAGCTTAGAACCTAATATTTTATATACACCATATAATGATGAAAAATTAATATTTGATATTTATATTAATTATTTACCAATTAGTATTAAAACCCTTTTGATTCAGAATAAGATAAGATCTATTGGTAATACATATAGTTTCTTTTTAGAAAATAATTTATTAAAAGATATTAAACTAAATAATATAAGGAATAGTTTTCACACTCAGGATAATAGATTGAAAAATGATAATTTGAACAATCGTCAATATGTGAATTCAAATGGAAATTATCGTGGAAATTTCAAGTATCAGAACAGATTTAACAACAGTAACCATTTCGGAAATACTCACAGCGGTGGCGGACCACATTTTAATTTGGGACAAAATCAAGGTAGCTTTAATAGGAATTTTGATAATCAGGAGCCCATGGAGGTCGAAGCTATTGATGCCACGGGAAATTTTCATTTTCGGCCTCGGGATTATCATTACCAATAGCAATTTTAACAATAGATAATAGGAAAGTAAGATGTTTAATTGATAGTGGTGCTGCGACCACACTTGGCGATTGTGATTTTTTTTCGAAAATGGGAATTAGAAGAAGTTAGTCAGGCCATTGTTGTTGAATACTATAGTGGGTAATAATGTTATAACAGAAGAAGTTGTAGTTAGTTTACCAGAGGAATTTGGGGGAAATTTTAGTACTATGTCGGTTAAATTAACCGATTTTAATAATGGAAAGTTCGACTGCATAATAGGTGTTAAAATTGTTACGCAAATCGAAACGACCTAATATCGTTTAACAACAAAAACTATAAACAAAAGCCACACGACTGACACTAAGAATAAGAATACAATGAACGTGTTGATTATCTAAAGCTGCACACACACATATGTACAACGAACCTGGTTGTGCCTGGTACCTACAACAACATGTATGTGACAAAAAGGGATGGAGAACGTAAGCAATACACAAGCAACAATGCGGTCGCTACAGAATTCTCGAGAAGGCGAGAACAAGAACATTCCACATCGAGAACGTTCATCATACTGATTACGTGCGTATACAAAAGGGCAAGACAAGGCAAGCAGTCAGTCAGTTATAATTCAGTCAGCCTTGTGTGAAGACGCGTTGCGGTTTGAACGTACAAGTGGTATTGCTGGCAAAAAAGGTTATAAGCAGAGAAGATCTAACGAACAGTTTTTAGTGTTAACGCGGACAGAAGTGTGAAATAGAATAGTGTAAAACGTAACAATATTTTGCGTCCTTTGGGGGTGAAAATAGATTTCCAGAATGATGTGATAATAGTGAACAATGATGAGATTGAGGTAAAGAATAGCAATCTGAATGTATCTTATGGGGATCTGAATTACCTGGAGAAAATTGATGCACATAAATTAGGTGATTTAGTATGATTTGAATGCGGAGGAGAGTAAGTTGTTGAGGAAATTTTTGTATGATAAGATGACCTTTTATATTGAGGGTTAGAATTTGACGACAACGGATTGTGTTAGGCATAAAATAGTAGCGACCTCAGATAGACCCATATATTGTAGGAACTATAGGCATCCGCAGATTTCGGAAAAATGAGATAGAAAGGCAAATAGATGATATGTTGCGCCAGAATATAATTCGACGCAGCAAATCTCCTTATACTTCCCCTCTATGGATTGTGGAGAAGAAATCCGGTAATTCGGGGGAGAGGAAGTGACGCTTAGTTATAGATTTTAGGAAACTGAATGAGGGTACGGTGGATGGCAAGTTTTCATTGCCAAATTATAATTTGTTTGACAAATTGGGCAGTGCGCAATTTTTTTCATCATTGGATCTTGCAAAGGGATTCCATCAGGTATTAATGGAGGAGAGCGATGTGGAAAAGACTGCATTTTCAACATCAAGGGGGCATTTTGAATTTATTCGAATGCCTTTTGGCCTTAAAAATGCACCTGCAACATTTCAAAGGATGCTGAATTATGTTTTGGCCGATTATATTAATAGGATATGTATAATATACATGGATGATATTTTAGTTTTTTCCACGTCATTAACTGAGCATTTTGAGAGTTTAAGAAAGTAATTTGGAAGGCTAAATGAATATAATCTCAAGGTACAGATTGATAAGTGTACATTCTTGTCTAAGGAGACCAACTTTCTCGGTTATATCATTACTAATCGGGGTATTAGACCGAACCCAGGAAAGATAGAGATTATACAGAATTTGCAATTACCTAGGAAACTACGTGAAGGAAATAAAATCCTTCCTAGGCCCGACCGGATATTACAGGAAATTTATTGATAAAATACCTTAAGAGGGATAGTAAAATATATATCAATGACAAGCAACATATTGGAGCTTTTGAGAAACTTAGGAGTATAATAGTTATATATATATATATATATATATATATATATTATATTATTGTATATATATATATTATTGTGTTATCCTAATTTCAGGAAAATTTGGAAATTTGTTTTGACTACTGATGCCAGCAATCTGGCCATAGGAGCGGTATTGAGTCAGGAGGGAAGGCCTATAAGTTATGCTAGTAGGACCCTAAATGGCCACGATAGAAATTATTCAAACCTTGAGAAGGAATTATTGGCGATTGTGTGGGCCGTAAAGTATTATCGCCCTTATCTCTATGGAAGAAAGTTTACAGTTCGGACTGATCACCAGCCATTAAGGTGGCTTTACTCTTTAAAGGATCCGAATTCAAGAATAATTAGATGGAAGATTTTGTTGGATGAATATGATTTTGATATTGAATACCTTAGAGGTGGAGAGAATAGAGTGGCTGATTTTCCAACTGAGTCCAACTGAATCAGATGAATGTGAATTCTGTGTTGGAGCAGGAGGAAAACTTGGAAGTAAATTTTTTTTAGTGGACAAAATTGTTAACAAGAATTAACATATTAGAATTGTGAAAAGAAAGAGTAAGGAAATAGAGACACTTTTTGGCAGATATAAAATTATTTATGTATCTGAGGATGATTTGACCAGAACCCATTACTTGAATGATTTGTTTAGGAGAGAATTACGGAAAGGAAAGGTTGATATTTTTTCGGAATATGATAGTATGTTCGGTATAGTGAAAGGAAAGTTGATTGAATTATTTTCTAAGAATAATGAATTGAACTTTTTGAAGTGTGATAAGATAGCTGTTGATATGGAATCTGAGGAATATTTATTGAATATCATCAATGATGTTCACATGGAGGGCAATCACAGAGGAATACAGGAAAATTATGAGGAACTAAGGGACCGTTATTTTAATCCGAAATTATTTAGACTCATAAATAGATATTGTAATAACTGCAGGGCATGTCGTGAGAATAAATATGACAGGAAACCCATTAATAAAAAAATTCACCACACTGCTACACCGGATGGACCAAACGAAATGGTTCACATCGATATTTTCCAGATTCAGACGACCTACTTTTTGACAACAATAGACACGTTTTCAAAATTGGGCACAGCACATAAATTGACAGTAAAGGCAAATTACTGTAAAGGCTAAGATTCAGGAGAGGATTGCATTTTTAGGCATACCTGGGAAATTGATAATGGATAACGAATTTAACAATACTCTTATAAGATTGTTCTGTCAGGAAAATAGTATAAAGTACATTTTACAACTCCAAATTCACACACGGGAAATTCTGATGTGGAGAGAATGCACTCCACACTACTTGAACACATTAGAATTTTGAAGAATGCCGAGGGTTTAAACGACCCTTAGGAATTGGTCTTAAAGGCATTGAGGTTTTATAACAATACTATTCATGGCACGACGAAGTTAAGACCAATTGATTTTATAAATAAGATAGATTTAAATTTGAAGGAAATAAAGCGGAGAATGGATGCCTGTAAAAAGAGGACAAGATATAGAGAACACAAGGAAAGGGAAGAAGTCAAGATTGATTTGAAAGGAAATAATGTATATATTAAAAACACCACCGCTGTGAGGCAGAAAGTGGCGAAAAGATTTAATAAGTACCAGCACACTAATCCTAATAAAATTGATATTTCCCAGTTCCGGCAGCCACCAATGTCCATAGAATTATAGGATAAATGAAATGCGTGTAAATAAATCTGTTCTAAGATACATTTTAAAATTTTGAATGAAATTTTGTTATTTCTTTTTAATAATTGAATATGTAAGAAATCGATAAATTAATTAACATATGCTGTATTTTATTATAATTTAGATAAATTTAAGTTTTAGTATTTAGTTTAGTATTAAGTATTAAGATACAAATTCGAAGGGACTCGAATTTAATAAGGAAGGGCGAGTTACATATGACCTCTATTTGTCCTCTACATTAATCTTCTATCCTTTATGAAACACATTTTCAAAAACAAAAATCTTACGATTTCTGATCATGACCTTTAACTCCGTTAAGATCAAACATCGTATGATTTCTTACATTACATATAGTACATATTTAATACGTTATTTATTCCTATTTCCCTCTCTGACCTTGGTCTCTCCTACAGAATGATGTCGTATGATTCTTGACTTTGACTTTAAAATCGTTTTTTGTTGTTATGTATATATAAGTACTTTATTCTTATTGGTGGATTTAAACTTAACGGTTGAATTTTGAATATTGTTTTTTATCTTATTTACATTGTTTAAGTACAAATAGATGCTAAGAGTTATTTTTTTGAAGAGTTAGTCGAAGACTGAAGATCATAGAGATAAGTTAAATAAATAAGATTTAAATAAAAAGTAAAAAAAGAAAATAAAAACTTTAAAGTGTTTTCATTATCTCGAATAGAGAAATTATTTTTAATAAAAAAATATAACTTGTGCATAAAAATGCATCATTGTTTTGGAAATAAAGACCTTAAAGAGCAACTCTGTATAACTGTTATTTTCGTGGAAAGCACAAATTATATTCTTTCTCAAGAAAAAGAAAAAATAGAAAAGCAATGTACAAGTATTTAATACGAAAAGGTAAAATTAATATTTCTATTACACATTTTTTGCACCTATAATCCATTTATTTACTTTCACTTTTGGATGATAAGTACAACTCTCGTGAAGCAGAAAACGAAGAAATTACGGTTGAAGATGATAAAGTATGATAAAGTTATTTAAATTAATTCGCCTTATATAAACGTACATACATACATATATACTATAAAAATTAATTTTTAATTTTAGATTTCAGAAGAAAAAAGACGAAAAGTAAACCCGTCTAGGATGAAAAATTTTAGTTGGTTAACAACAAAAACAAGTTCATCAGGTGAGGAGGAAATTTTTTGTACAATATGCAATTCGATTCTGAAAGCAAGTGCTGGCAGAGCGGATCTAATAAAACACCACAAACCAAAAAGCACATAAGCAGAGCGAATTCTATAGGTAGCTGAATTATAAGTTAAGTAATATATTGTGTTTAATGGATACTAAATATAGCTTAGAACCTAATATTTTATATACACCATATAATGATGAAAAATTAATATTTGATATTTATATTAATTATTTACCAATTAGTATTAAAACCCTTTTGATTCAGAATAAGATAAGATCTATTGGTAATACATATAGTTTCTTTTTAGAAAATAATTTATTAAAAGATATTAAACTAAATAATATAAGGAATAGTTTTCACACTCAGGATAATAGATTGAAAAATGATAATTTGAACAATCGTCAATATGTGAATTCAAATGGAAATTATCGTGGAAATTTCAAGTATCAGAACAGATTTAACAACAGTAACCATTTCGGAAATACTCACAGCGGTGGCGGACCACATTTTAATTTGGGACAAAATCAAGGTAGCTTTAATAGGAATTTTGATAATCAGGAGCCCATGGAGGTCGAAGCTATTGATGCCACGGGAAATTTTCATTTTCGGCCTCGGGATTATCATTACCAATAGCAATTTTAACAATAGATAATAGGAAAGTAAGATGTTTAATTGATAGTGGTGCTGCGACCACACTTGGCGATTGTGATTTTTTTTCGAAAATGGGAATTAGAAGAAGTTAGTCAGGCCATTGTTGTTGAATACTATAGTGGGTAATAATGTTATAACAGAAGAAGTTGTAGTTAGTTTACCAGAGGAATTTGGGGGAAATTTTAGTACTATGTCGGTTAAATTAACCGATTTTAATAATGGAAAGTTCGACTGCATAATAGGTGTTAAAATTGTTACGCAAATCGAAACGACCTAATATCGTTTAACAACAAAAACTATAAACAAAAGCCACACGACTGACACTAAGAATAAGAATACAATGAACGTGTTGATTATCTAAAGCTGCACACACACATATGTACAACGAACCTGGTTGTGCCTGGTACCTACAACAACATGTATGTGACAAAAAGGGATGGAGAACGTAAGCAATACACAAGCAACAATGCGGTCGCTACAGAATTCTCGAGAAGGCGAGAACAAGAACATTCCACATCGAGAACGTTCATCATACTGATTACGTGCGTATACAAAAGGGCAAGACAAGGCAAGCAGTCAGTCAGTTATAATTCAGTCAGCCTTGTGTGAAGACGCGTTGCGGTTTGAACGTACAAGTGGTATTGCTGGCAAAAAAGGTTATAAGCAGAGAAGATCTAACGAACAGTTTTTAGTGTTAACGCGGACAGAAGTGTGAAATAGAATAGTGTAAAACGTAACAATATTTTGCGTCCTTTGGGGGTGAAAATAGATTTCCAGAATGATGTGATAATAGTGAACAATGATGAGATTGAGGTAAAGAATAGCAATCTGAATGTATCTTATGGGGATCTGAATTACCTGGAGAAAATTGATGCACATAAATTAGGTGATTTAGTATGATTTGAATGCGGAGGAGAGTAAGTTGTTGAGGAAATTTTTGTATGATAAGATGACCTTTTATATTGAGGGTTAGAATTTGACGACAACGGATTGTGTTAGGCATAAAATAGTAGCGACCTCAGATAGACCCATATATTGTAGGAACTATAGGCATCCGCAGATTTCGGAAAAATGAGATAGAAAGGCAAATAGATGATATGTTGCGCCAGAATATAATTCGACGCAGCAAATCTCCTTATACTTCCCCTCTATGGATTGTGGAGAAGAAATCCGGTAATTCGGGGGAGAGGAAGTGACGCTTAGTTATAGATTTTAGGAAACTGAATGAGGGTACGGTGGATGGCAAGTTTTCATTGCCAAATTATAATTTGTTTGACAAATTGGGCAGTGCGCAATTTTTTTCATCATTGGATCTTGCAAAGGGATTCCATCAGGTATTAATGGAGGAGAGCGATGTGGAAAAGACTGCATTTTCAACATCAAGGGGGCATTTTGAATTTATTCGAATGCCTTTTGGCCTTAAAAATGCACCTGCAACATTTCAAAGGATGCTGAATTATGTTTTGGCCGATTATATTAATAGGATATGTATAATATACATGGATGATATTTTAGTTTTTTCCACGTCATTAACTGAGCATTTTGAGAGTTTAAGAAAGTAATTTGGAAGGCTAAATGAATATAATCTCAAGGTACAGATTGATAAGTGTACATTCTTGTCTAAGGAGACCAACTTTCTCGGTTATATCATTACTAATCGGGGTATTAGACCGAACCCAGGAAAGATAGAGATTATACAGAATTTGCAATTACCTAGGAAACTACGTGAAGGAAATAAAATCCTTCCTAGGCCCGACCGGATATTACAGGAAATTTATTGATAAAATACCTTAAGAGGGATAGTAAAATATATATCAATGACAAGCAACATATTGGAGCTTTTGAGAAACTTAGGAGTATAATAGTTATATATATATATATATATATATATATATATTATATTATTGTATATATATATATTATTGTGTTATCCTAATTTCAGGAAAATTTGGAAATTTGTTTTGACTACTGATGCCAGCAATCTGGCCATAGGAGCGGTATTGAGTCAGGAGGGAAGGCCTATAAGTTATGCTAGTAGGACCCTAAATGGCCACGATAGAAATTATTCAAACCTTGAGAAGGAATTATTAGCGATTGTGTGGGCCGTAAAGTATTATCGCCCTTATCTCTATGGAAGAAAGTTTACAGTTCGGACTGATCACCAGCCATTAAGGTGGCTTTACTCTTTAAAGGATCCGAATTCAAGAATAATTAGATGGAAGATTTTGTTGGATGAATATGATTTTGATATTGAATACCTTAGAGGTGGAGAGAATAGAGTGGCTGATTTTCCAACTGAGTCCAACTGAATCAGATGAATGTGAATTCTGTGTTGGAGCAGGAGGAAAACTTGGAAGTAAATTTTTTTTAGTGGACAAAATTGTTAACAAGAATTAACATATTAGAATTGTGAAAAGAAAGAGTAAGGAAATAGAGACACTTTTTGGCAGATATAAAATTATTTATGTATCTGAGGATGATTTGACCAGAACCCATTACTTGAATGATTTGTTTAGGAGAGAATTACGGAAAGGAAAGGTTGATATTTTTTCGGAATATGATAGTATGTTCGGTATAGTGAAAGGAAAGTTGATTGAATTATTTTCTAAGAATAATGAATTGAACTTTTTGAAGTGTGATAAGATAGCTGTTGATATGGAATCTGAGGAATATTTATTGAATATCATCAATGATGTTCACATGGAGGGCAATCACAGAGGAATACAGGAAAATTATGAGGAACTAAGGGACCGTTATTTTAATCCGAAATTATTTAGACTCATAAATAGATATTGTAATAACTGCAGGGCATGTCGTGAGAATAAATATGACAGGAAACCCATTAATAAAAAAATTCACCACACTGCTACACCGGATGGACCAAACGAAATGGTTCACATCGATATTTTCCAGATTCAGACGACCTACTTTTTGACAACAATAGACACGTTTTCAAAATTGGGCACAGCACATAAATTGACAGTAAAGGCAAATTACTGTAAAGGCTAAGATTCAGGAGAGGATTGCATTTTTAGGCATACCTGGGAAATTGATAATGGATAACGAATTTAACAATACTCTTATAAGATTGTTCTGTCAGGAAAATAGTATAAAGTACATTTTACAACTCCAAATTCACACACGGGAAATTCTGATGTGGAGAGAATGCACTCCACACTACTTGAACACATTAGAATTTTGAAGAATGCCGAGGGTTTAAACGACCCTTAGGAATTGGTCTTAAAGGCATTGAGGTTTTATAACAATACTATTCATGGCACGACGAAGTTAAGACCAATTGATTTTATAAATAAGATAGATTTAAATTTGAAGGAAATAAAGCGGAGAATGGATGCCTGTAAAAAGAGGACAAGATATAGAGAACACAAGGAAAGGGAAGAAGTCAAGATTGATTTGAAAGGAAATAATGTATATATTAAAAACACCACCGCTGTGAGGCAGAAAGTGGCGAAAAGATTTAATAAGTACCAGCACACTAATCCTAATAAAATTGATATTTCCCAGTTCCGGCAGCCACCAATGTCCATAGAATTATAGGATAAATGAAATGCGTGTAAATAAATCTGTTCTAAGATACATTTTAAAATTTTGAATGAAATTTTGTTATTTCTTTTTAATAATTGAATATGTAAGAAATCGATAAATTAATTAACATATGCTGTATTTTATTATAATTTAGATAAATTTAAGTTTTAGTATTTAGTTTAGTATTAAGTATTAAGATACAAATTCGAAGGGACTCGAATTTAATAAGGAAGGGCGAGTTACATATGACCTCTATTTGTCCTCTACATTAATCTTCTATCCTTTATGAAACACATTTTCAAAAACAAAAATCTTACGATTTCTGATCATGACCTTTAACTCCGTTAAGATCAAACATCGTATGATTTCTTACATTACATATAGTACATATTTAATACGTTATTTATTCCTATTTCCCTCTCTGACCTTGGTCTCTCCTACAGAATGATGTCGTATGATTCTTGACTTTAAATCGTTTTTTGTTGTTATGTATATATAAGTACTTTATTCTTATTGGTGGATTTAAACTTAACGGTTGAATTTTGAATATTGTTTTTTATCTTATTTACATTGTTTAAGTACAAATAGATGCTAAGAGTTATTTTTTTGAAGAGTTAGTCGAAGACTGAAGATCATAGAGATAAGTTAAATAAATAAGATTTAAATAAAAAGTAAAAAAAGAAAATAAAAACTTTAAAGTGTTTTCATTATCTCGAATAGAGAAATTATTTTTAATAAAAAAATATAACTTGTGCATAAAAATGCATCATTGTTTTGGAAATAAAGACCTTAAAGAGCAACTCTGTATAACTGTTATTTTCGTGGAAAGCACAAATTATATTCTTTCTCAAGAAAAAGAAAAAATAGAAAAGCAATGTACAAGTATTTAATACGAAAAGGTAAAATTAATATTTCTATTACACATTTTTTGCACCTATAATCCATTTATTTACTTTCACTTTTGGATGATAAGTACAACTCTCGTGAAGCAGAAAACGAAGAAATTACGGTTGAAGATGATAAAGTATGATAAAGTTATTTAAATTAATTCGCCTTATATAAACGTACATACATATATACTATAAAAATTAATTTTTAATTTTAGATTTCAGAAGAAAAAAGACGAAAAGTAAACCCGTCTAGGATGAAAAATTTTAGTTGGTTAACAACAAAAACAAGTTCATCAGGTGAGGAGGAAATTTTTTGTACAATATGCAATTCGATTCTGAAAGCAAGTGCTGGCAGAGCGGATCTAATAAAACACCACAAACCAAAAAGCACATAAGCAGAGCGAATTCTATAGGTAGCAGCCAAACAAAAAATCGAATCACAATTTGAAGGTAAAACTGCTGAGATAGGAGTGTAAAAAACTTAGAACTCCAATTAAGTGCGTTTATTGCAGAACACAAACTTCCATTTTCATGTATGGATCACTTAACTTTATTTTTAAAATCCTCCATTCCTGATTCAAAAATACCACATAACCTTGCTTGTGGCAGAACAAAAACTATATGCCTTATTAAAAACGTTTTAGGCCGGACACAATTTGAATTCGTTTGTAATATACCGAATCAGCAGAAATTTTCCTTATGTGTGGATGAGTCTACTGACATAAGCAACAAAAAATCGCTTTGTTTAGTAATCCGGGTAACTACAAATTATGGGTTACAAGAAGTATTTTTTGGTTTAATTGAAGTTGAGAGTGGTGAAGCTTTAACAATATTTAATTGTATAAAAAGTTATTTTGAAAAATACAACGTACTGTACAAAGAAAATTTAATAGGATTCGCAGCAGATGGTGCTCCAAATATGACAGGCAAAAATCATTCTGTTGCCAGATTATTTAAGAATGAAATGCCAAATTTGTTTGTTGTTAAATGTATTTGTCATTCAATTGCGCTTTGCTCTTCTTATGCTTGTCTTAAGCTTCCACCTGAAGAAGAGTCCCTAGTAGGCGATATATATAATTACATAGCGAATAATCCAAAACGTAGTTCGCAATTCCAAAAAGTTGCAAAACTTTTGGAATACAAACCAAAAAAAATATTGCGTCCCTCACAGACTAGATGGTTATCATTGGAGTCTGCAGTTGTACGAGTTCTCGAGTTATATGAACCATTAAAAATATATTTCGCGTTTGCCTCTAACGTAGATATATAGATAGCGCCCAATTTGTAAAAAAACAAGTTGAATGACATAAATGAACTTTATTTATATTTTTTAAAATATATTCTCCATATTGTAAATAACGTAAACGTTCATCCTGTCAAATACTTAGAATGTATGAGGAACCGCAACGCCTTTACTTAAAATTTTTCGACTATTATTAATAGTATCAATAACGACTTTGAAAACAAGTCTATTTCTAAACAACGAAGAAGTCTATCTGGGTGTTTTTGTTAAACAAAAGATTTCTAGTTCAAAGCTCACTGCAAATGAAAATTGTGTGGCATTTTACATTGAGTTATGTAAACAAATATTAAAACGATTTGATTTTAACGATATGTTTTTAAAAGAGCTCTCATGTCTTGACCCTTTGAAAATTATAAATAGAAAAATTAGTTCTCTGACAGGCTTAATACACAATTTTCCAAATTTAATTAGTGAAAAGGATATTCAAAACTTAGATGACGAATTTAGAGAACTCCGTTTTATAAGTGCCCATTTTACAACTCTAGATAATCTTAGCTGTGAGGAATTTTGGTCAAACGTTTCAAAAATTACTCGTGCTGACAACATTCCAGCTTTTCCGGTGCTGTCAAAATTTGTTCAAGACTTAATATGTCTTCCCATTTCTTCAGCAAATGTCGAATGAATATTCTCAACAGTCAATTTGAATAAAACTAAATATAGAAATAGATTAGGCAACAGCACTCTCGAAGGTATCTTATACGCAAAAGATTACTTAGCAGTAAGAAACTGTTCCTGCTATAATTTAAAAATAGACCAAGATATTATTAAAAATATGAAACCATGTACATATTATAGTAATAGTTCATAGTAAAACTTTTTTATAGTACATGTACTTTTTAATATGAATTTATTTTTTGTTATATTGGTGATTTGTCACCATATATGTATACATATGTTAATATATTTTAATTATAATTTTTAAATAAAATTCTTAATTAAAAAATTAAGATATTTTTCTACTTGCCAAAAGTAGTGAGCGAGCAACAGAAGGATTGGGACGAACACATTCCAAGGTTTCTACTGGCGTACCGATCTGCGGTTCATGATTCAACACCTAGATCACAAGCCAAGATTATTTTTGGAACATAGATAAAACTGCCACAGACACTGGAAAACAGAAAAGTCTAAATGAACTTCATCTGTCAGTGCGCACACGAATAAAAATGGTCAGCGATATAATAAAAGCCAGGTAAGATCGTGCAGCAAATACGAAAGGCTTCCATGAGGGACAACTGGTTCTACTTTACAAATCAAAGCGAAAGAAAGGATTGTCTCCCAAGCTACAAACCAGCTGGGATGGGCCTTATAAAATAAATATTTAATTTATTTTTTTATATTTATTAAAAACTTTATGTACTGTTTCTGTAAGCCAAACAATTTCACTTTCACACAAACAAAACGCTCAATTTAGTCTGAGTTTGTTTGTTGAGGAAAACACAAACACCAAATTGAGTGCTTTTGTTTATATTTTCCATATAAATAGACAATCATTTATCCTAAAGAAAGGTGAGATATGTCGGAAACCAAATTTGTACGAATGTTAAAACATTTTTATCTTCTCTAGTAAAATTAAATGCAAACTGAAATGCATTTGTAACGCTTTAATTAGTTAAAAATAGATAACTCTAACTAACTAAATAAAACATGTAATAGTAAGATAATGTTTATTTTTTAATTTAAATTATAAAAGTTTATAATGAAATAAATTATAATATAGGTTTTTAAAATATGTGGTTTTATTTAAAGAGAATTTCACATACAGACAAACATAACATACGTACAAAATTTAAATTCTTTTTATAATTAAAATTTTCAATTTCGGTAGTTTTTAATATTGACATGTCGTTAACACTGCTAAACAGATGTCACGTAAAAATGTAAGAAAATTCTATTTTTTACATATTCTTTCGTTCCGGTTACGTTACAATACATTTCTATAACCATTCGTATTGCTTTATGCATAACAAAAACGATCAACTGTTTCTTACTGTTGCAGTTACATTCTGTTACGGTCGCCTAACTGAGCCTTAACGCTCCAATTTATGTATTTCAGTTCAGCTTTAGTCAACGTAACGCGAAACGATTTTATTTAGAAATGCTTATCCGTTCTAATATTTTTATCATACATGGGCATACTGCATTATAATTCCAATGCATTAAGCTTTTCAGTATTCAGTAAATGTTTACTGGTAATGAAATTTAGATTGCATTACTGATATTTTTTTTCAGTATTCAGTAAAACAGTAGTCAGTAAATTTTACTTGTTACTGAAAAAAATTCAGTATCAGTAAAATTTATTAAATACATGTTAGTGGAATTATTTTCTGGAAAAATTGCCTACAGTTCAAGGATTCGAATAAAACTTGCTCTGTTCAATAAGTTGAATTATTAGCAATTGTTACTGGAAAAGCATTCATTAACTCAAAAAACTTGCAAGAACAAAAAACTAGAATTGTAAACATTTTTTATCGTTGCAAATTATTACAAGTTCTATTTTGAATTATCTTTTGTTTACTTTATTGTCAGAACAATTTAAAATCAAAATATTTTACAATATCGACTAATCAAAAATTATACATTTACCTTTTTTTTTACAAGTTTTTACTAATAAAGTTTTCATTTACTATATAGTTTTTGATTATTTAAAATAGGAATTTAATGAACATACTTAAAAAAATTCACACTAAATTTTTATTAGTGTCCACCGTTAGCTTTTCTTAAGACCAACATTTTAAATTTACATCGCTGAGTTTCTGCCTTCTTGAACGATTTACAATTCCAGCGAATGAAAATAATCGCTCTACAGGGGCGGACGAGGGCAATGTGTATTTTGAAGATAAACAAGTATACCTATTCATTTTTTATGTCGAAAAAATATTAAAAAAATGTGAGTTGTTTACTTACTTCGACGACCGTTATGCATACATTTTTAAATCAATATTATTTAAAAAAATATCTAGCACTTTACCTGTAAAAATGTTGTCAATACTGCCAGATAATATTGCTTAACATGAGGTGTCGTTTTTAATAATAAGCAATGTTTTAATAAATAACAACTTACAGCCTGAAACTAAAAATAAATATAATTTCAATAGGTTTACAAAAAAACTTAAAAAAAATCAAAATATGTATGTAAACAAAAAAATTGAAGTTACTTTTTGTCAATTTGCCTATTTATTTACATATTTATTTTTAGAACTGTTTTTCACACGAATAAAAAATAAATTAGTATTAGAAACAACACGCTTAAATAAATATTACAAGGGCCATCAGAAATCGGGTGATCGTCTTTTCAAACCCAGTGGGCTACATCTTTTTTTTAATTCATATTTGACATTATTTTAATTTTTGTTTTTTACAAATATATAAATATTTCAACTAATAACATCTATTAGACAATTTGTTGACAATTTTTTTATAATTAATAAAAATTTACTGGTAATTTCAATTTACTGGTACTGATTTTTTTTCAGTATTCAGTAAAAATTCACTGATCTACTGCATTTTTTTTCAGTAACCAGTAAAATTTACTGAATACTGATTTTTTTTCAGTAATCAGTAAAAATTTACTGATTTTTTTTCCAGTAATCAGTAAAATTTTACTGGTAATGCAATCTAAATTTCATATAATAAAATAAATAAAATTAATTAATTAAATAATAAATACTGGTACTGCAAAGTGCCCTTCTATGATTTTTATAACCTTTTTTACATTATTGTGTAATAAGCTTCATAAACAATTTATTTATTTCTACTGAAAAAAAAAAATAAAAATCATGTTTATTTTCTTTAATTTAATTTTTATTTAATTTATTTTATTTTCTTATTTACTTATTTACACATTATTTGTTTCTTTACTATTTTTGGAAGCTTATCTTAATTATATCCGGTTTTTTTTTTTGCAAGTTGGAAGAAGGTTCCGGTGCCCTTCATGAATATATCCTCAGAGATACACACCGATAAAGTTGCATCTACGAATTAAAAGTTTTTAAAATTATGTATAAATACATAGTTTAAACAGTTTTAAAATTTTAATAAATTTTTTATGTAATTTTTATTTAACATGCCGTCGATTCCGTTGTGCTTCTTTTGTCTCCGTACCTTTCACCTAAATTGCCGGCTATAATTTTTCGACCAACAATTTCTTACAAAGTTCGGGTCTTGGCGATTATGGCCAGAACGTTTTTCTGAAAAAAGAGAAATATTAATTCTATTTTCCTATATAAAACCTTCTATCTACAAATAGAACTTACAATAGTAGCAAATCTTCATGGTTTTCTTCCATCTGTTTTTCGAAGTTATTACTGAAATCCTACTCAAATTCCTTTTTAATTTTTTAGTAATTAAAATATCAAAACAAGTTGTTGGGCATATTTTTCACCTAAAAATTGCCTATTAGTTTTCAAAAAATATGCTTAGACACGAAAAATCTACACGGCGAAGAATTATTTCAAACTAATCACTTTTCTTATTTTTTATTCACAAGAAATTTAAAATTTTAAATATACATATGACTTTAGAAACAATTGTGAATAGTAATAACTTCTCCAGTATTGTTGAATTACAATTTTAATAATATTTTTGAAAATGAAGTTAACGAAAGTTTTAATTATACTATTATAGTAAGCTCATTTGCAAGTTATAATAAAAATTTATTGCTGTATGGTACCTTGGGAGAATAAAATATCTACATAATCAAAACTGATAGTGATGGTGATAATTACATCTCAAATTATACAGGTTACCCAGTGTACTCATTCCTTAACATAGTGTAATTAAGAAAAGTACCACTAAAATTATCAAATCATTTTGAGATCATTAAAGCACTTCATCAATTTAAAAAATTTAAATATTAAATTAAATTTATGATAATTAAAATTTATTTAAGAACTTGAAAAGTATTAAATAAAAATTCTTTTATTATAAACAAAAATCGTTTAACTTGGATTGATAAAGGTTCAATTTATACTGAAAATCATATAAATGTATAAATTTTATCTATTCTTTTTCATCAATATGATTATTAATAATATTACTGTTATAAAGGAATACTTATAAATATATTTAGAAGTCGCCGTAGTCTAGTAGGTAGTGTGTTGGCTTATTAGACGTAAAGCCCGGTTTTGTATCCCAGGTCAGACATCAAAACGAAATATGAAAAAAAAAATATTTCTTCGGCGACTTCCTCTCACCAGATTTCTGGCAAAAACTCTGAGTAAATAAACTTGACATGTCAACGTTAAACTGTAGGTCCCGCCACTCACGCATAAAATTAACGCACACAACATGAGTGGTGTGAGAAGCTAGGCCGTAATCATGCCTGAAGGGTTGTTATGGCCAATTATGTATAAATATATTTAAGTTCATGTGAATTTAAATAAAATAATTTTATAATAGTCGACTATAAGGCTGCCTTTGATAGCCCCATAAGGGATCGTGTTTTTGCCGCAATGTCTGAGCTCGGTATGCCTGCGAAGCTGATAAGGCTATGCAGAATGACGTTGAGCAATTCCTGTAGCTCCGTCAAGGTAGGAATAGACCTCTCCGAGCCTTTTGATACCGTGCGAGGTTTCAGACAAGGCGACCCCTTATCATGCGACCTCTTCAACTTCGTCATGTTCTGCGAAAGGCAGGAGTGCATCGCAGTGGCACTATTTTTCAAAAAAAGTGTCCAGTTGCTTGCGTACGCTGACGACATTGACATCATAGGGCGTACGAAGCAAGATGTTACTGCTGCCTTTAGTGCTATTGAACGCGAGTCTGCTAAAATGGGTTTGGCAGTAAATGAGGGCAAAACAAAGTATATGTTATCGACGAGTAGAGACGCGCGGCGTATTGATTCTCAGATTACGGCCGATAACTATACTTTTGATACGGTCAAGGAATTCATCTATCTTGGCTCCGCCGTTACCACCAGAAATGATGTCAGTCTGGAGATCAAGCGCAAGATCACTCTTGCCAACGGGTGCTACTATGGTCTCAATAGGCAATTGAGTAGCAGAGACCTCTCTCGTACGACAAAACTTTACAAGACATTCATCCTACCCGTGCTTCTTTACGGCGCAGAGGCATGGACCCTATTAAGTACAGATGCAGCGGCCTTGAGAGTGTTCGAGAGAAAAGTACTGCGCAAGATCTTCGGTCCAGTGCGAGTTGGCGATGATTTCCGTATCCGATACAACAGTGAGCTGTATGAGCTCCTCAACGAAATAGACGATGTACAGCGTATTAATATCCAGCGGCTGCGCTGGCTCGGCCATGTCGTTCGAATGTAGGAGGATGCTCCGCCGAGACGGGTATTTGATGCGGTAATCTGCGGAAGTCAGCGAAGAGGACGACCTTGCATCCGTTGGAAGGACCAAATCGAGGAAGCCCTGTCATCGATTGGTGTGACCAACTGGCGTAGGCGCGCACGAAGCAGAGGCGCCTGGAAAGATGTGTTGCGACAGGCCGAAATGCGATAAACGGGTTGTTATGGCCAATTAAGTAAGTAAGTAATTTTATAATAAATATAAATAAAAAAAACAAATCTCTTATATGACAATTTTTAAAAACCTACCTAATAGTTGTTCAGATAGGTTTTTCTGCGCCACGCAGTGAGATATTTCACATATTTCTTTTCTTTAACTCAATTCTTTTTTATCAAATGTTCACTTCACGAAAGAACGGCGGTTTTAGCTTAATAAAATTATTTTAGTTTTCACTACAAATTAAAATTTTGAAAGTTTTCACTGTACAAAAGACTTTTCTTACAATTATATTTTATTTTCCGAAAGCGGTTAGTATCATTGAGTTCCTTAATTTTGCAAGGATCCTTCTGATTACGTCAATAAATTTTTTAGGCCGTCGTTCGGGATGTTAAAAATTATACTACGATATATCTTCATAAAGTTCAGCTATCAGTTCAGACTCACCTTTGTTTTATTTATTCATTTAAAAAGAATGCCAACTTGTTATAATTTTGATTACTTACTTTAAATAATATTTACGGACTAATACGGTTAATCGATTTTTTTATAATTTCAGTTGTATTCTGGCATTATCCAATAAATTTCAAATATTTTCATCTTGATTTAAGCTAGTTTTGCTTCTATAGGGTGGGAAATGTAGAAGTTTAAATTTAAAAATGTTTTGTTGCGGTTAGAATTTTAAAACGGTTAGAATTATTGCTAAATTTATTTCGTTGTCGTGAAGTACAATTGTTTTGGTTAGAAATGGAATATTATTTCCTCATATGGCTGCTGCGGCTGACCTCACAGTACTCCATTCGATCGAACCAATTTTCATGCACTTTTTCGAGTGTTTTGGGGTCGTTTCTCAGCAATGGCATCACGAATGTTGGCCTTCAAATGATCAATTGTCCCTGGTTTGTCGACATAACACTCTTTTTTAACGGTGCTCCACAGAAAATAGTCCAACAAATCGAATCGCCAATTGACATCACCATTTCGGGTAATTAAACGGCCATCAAACGTTTGACGCAATAAATCCATTGTTTTATGCGATGTGTGGTAAGTTGCACCATCCTGTTGAAACAAACATCGTTCCCATCATGGTGCGATAGGTGTCGGCATTGACAGTAATGGTTCTGCCGTCCTCATTTTCAAATAAATATGGGCCAATGATACCTCCGCTCCACAAGCCACACCACACAGTCTGGCTTCTGTAAGACAACGTGAATTTTACAACGTATACTTAAGCAACGTATACGTATATTTAAGCATATCTCATGTTAGAAAATGTGTTTTGAAGGTACAAAGGAAAGCGGCGTCATCAACAACTACTTAATGGCATGTCCGAAGTATATGCCAAACTGCGGTACATCGCCAGCAATTTGCTGAGGAGCACTCACTACATCGCCCTTATTAATGACAAATTTGCGGAGGGTAATATAGTTTTTAAACAGGATGCCTGATGATGAAGATTTAGTTTCAACTTACGAATCAGTTCTTCGTGCCATACCTTGTCAAATGCTTGCGAAATGTCGATAAAAAGGGAGGGTGAGTACTTTTTCTTTTTAACTGTGTTCTTAACAGATTTATAGTCCAGTAAGACCCCTCCTTGTCAAATTTGGGCATCGTTTTTACTAGAGCTATCTTCCAATCATGAGGGTAATATTCGAGTCATAAAATTAGGTTGAAGATAAAAAGATGAATCCTCAGGGTTATTTATCAATCCCAGAAGCTTTTTCTGAATTACGAAGGGCAACAGTTTTGTGAACATTTCTAAAGTCGAATATTAGCGAAAAGTTAGGTATAGTCACCACATGAGGTAGATCAATCGCATCTTTACTCGAATTTGGAGTGAAGACTGTTTTTAAGTGGTCAACATACACGATTTCTTTCTCAGTATCATTACTTGCCGTTGGAGTTTTGTAAAACTAGCTTAAAGGAAAGAGGTCTTAAGATTTCTTGCTATGCGCTACAATGAGTAGTTTGACTGTATTGATAATTTGCAAGAGATGCCAGAAATTATTCGAGACGTTTTGTGTATCTTTTATATTAAGGAGTCCTGTCGGCACTCCCTTCAAACAATTAACCTTGCAACCTTCGTGATAAACAACCTGTTTGAGGTCTTTATTGAAATTAGTGATTGAAATATAAAGATCCTTTGGAATTCTTGTTCGTATATTCTCTCTACGATGAGTGCTAATATATTTTTTAAATGTCAATTAATACGATTGTTCACTCTTATAGTTGCACAGGTAGTTGCAGTGGCAGTAGGTTTCGTGACAATAGTAGACCAGTGGTCCGACGATAAATCCAGTGGAGCCTCAACTTGGAGCCAATCTCTAGATATATTTTTTATCACTTCAAATTCTATAACAAATGTCTATAACATACGCTAGGCCAATAAGTTAGTTGATCACTCGGTGCGACATCTAGAAACCATATTTGTATATTGTACCAAATAAAACTCGACCTCTAGGTGTAATCAGCTGGGATCCCCAGAATGTATAATCACCGGCTGCCAGAAAATACGGACTGCCAGAATAGACGTTCCTATATTCTTCAGTAATCAAAAACCTAGGAGGCAAGTATACTGATATGAGTAAATTTTGGTGAAAGACATGAATGCAAATTTTCGCTGCTTGCTGGTAATTGTCACTCAGGTAGCGCAAGAAATTATGTTTAGTTTCGGATTTAATTAAAATACCTGAACCTCTACCTGATCCTTACAAACATATAAATTTAACCATAAATCCTAAACAGACTTCTTGAAGTCAAATGTGTCTCGGATATTAGCATAACATCATCGTTTGCAGGAATGCAGACTGCATTCTTAGCGTATCGGGCATCATGCTGATCATATTAGTCATAAAGCTATTCACAGTTTTCATAAATTTATCAATGGTGGCTTCAAGACCCCTAACATTAAAACCGGTGAGTTCACTTGGTGGTTTCTTTTCAGGCACCTATAGTCGTTCGAAAACAATTCGATTCAACTATGTCGGTAACTATTAGCTAATGAAAAAGTTGACATTTTCAGTGTTGAAAAATGTGCCATGTAATGTTGGCCGAAGATCCACTTCTTTATCGAAAAATTGTGTTCAGCGACGAAGCTCATTTTTGGCTCAATGGATACGTAAATAAGCAAAATTGTCGATTTTGGAGTGAAGGTTAGCCAGAAGCATTGCAAAAGCTACCAATGCATCCAGAAAAAGTCACAGTTTGGTGCAGTTTATGGGCTGGTGGCATCATTGGACCGTACTTCTTCAAAGATGCTGCGAATCGTAACGTAACTGTGAATGGTGAGCGCTACCGTGAGATGATATCCAATTTTTTTGCCCAAAATGCAAGAGCTTGACTTGCATGACATGTGGTTCCAATAAGACGGTGCCACGTGCCACACAGCACGCGTAACAATGGACTTACTGAGAGGCGAGTTCGGTGAACATTTTATTTCACGTTCGGGACCGGTCAATTGGCAGCCTAGATCGTGCGATTTAACGTCTTTAGACTATTTTTTGTGGGGCTATGTTAAAGCTCATGTCTATACAGACAAGCCCGCTTCAATTGACGCATTGGAAGACAACATTGAAGCATTTATTCGTGAGATGCCGGCCGAAATGTTGGAAAGAGTATGCCAAAATTGGACTAAGCGGATGGACCATTTGAGGCGCATTGCGGTCAACATTTGCAGGAAATAATCTTCAAACTTTAAATTATATGGACTGTACTATCGATTCAAATAAAGATTTCATGCATTTTTCTGAATTTTATGTTTTTTTTTTAATTTTCCTATAGCTCTTAAAAATCACCCTTTATAAAATTAACACACACAACATAAGTGGTGTGAGAAACTAGGTCGTAATCCTGACTGAAGTGTTGTAATGACCAATTATGTATGTATGTTATGTGTGGTATGATGATATCATGCTGCCAATTTAAGGTCTTCAGAACAATATGTCTTCAAAAACTTAAATTGTATTGGTTTAGCTCTACTGAATTCCCTTTTGTTGGTACATATACAAAAGAGTAACTAGACAAGAGATGAAGTTGACTGTGGTCAGATGACGTCTTAAGGTAACGAAACAGGATTCGATTTGCTGAGTACAACCACCTAACCTGATCGCATAAAAAATGTCTCAGTGTTTTCGACTTTGAAAACTAGACTAAAAGAATGTTTCTTACACAATGTTGAACTGCTTCCAGCAAATTAATTAAAATATAATTTAAATTTGACACATAATAAGTAATTATTATTATTTATTTAAAAAGTCTAATTTTCCTCAAGGGACTAATATCAGTTAGCTTCAAAATTGTAATCCTTATTACTTTTCTTAGAAAAGGTGATTCTAAAAATTCTTGTAATTTTCGTAGTTTATCTTTAATGGAAGTGAAGGCGATTTCGTAAGGACTTCTCAACCGATTTCTGTCGGTGTACCACAGGGTGGTATATTGGGAGCAGTATTATTTTTAATATATACTTCGGATATGGCTCTAAGCAGGCAAATGCACCCACATGAAGCATCTCAGTATCTTCAGTAACACATTTTCTTTTTGGAGAAATGGTTCAAGTCGTGGAGAATTAAAGTGAATGAAAAAAATGTATTCATATGCTCACGTTACTACTGGAAACATGCTCTTCCGTTTGGATAAATAACATAGTTGTGTCGCAACATTCACACATAAATTATCTTGGTATTGATATGACAGACGCCTTTCATGGAAAATCAAATCGAATTTAAAGTTTTTAAAATTTATTTATTATTCTCATTCAAAACCTATGTGGAGTTGTGCTATTTTGTGTTATGTTATTATGTGGAACTGCCTTTGATTCTCATGTAAAAAAATTCAAAGATGCCAATATAAAATCTTATGTATGATTACATCAGCACCGTTTTACGTCAATAATTTGACTATATATAAGGATGCTTTCAAAACCGAGATGACTAAATATTATGAAAAGTATTTAAAAATCTTCTATTATATCCTAATCCTCTGAATTGTAATATGTTGGACTTCCAGGGATTCTTTCGTCTAGAAGAGGACACTAGTGATCTCATCTCCTCATAAGATACTCACATACAATATTTTTTTAATATAAATAACGACGATAGCCGAATTTATTCTTTATTTTCTTAGATTTGTTAATTCAAGGTTTTTTTGAGTATTCAATAAATAACACGGTGTGGCAGTGAAACACTCGAGAACTCTACATGTCCTAAGTTGTTCAATTAGTCAAAAATATTTCTTTTTATATTGAAACCTCCAAAGTTATCTGACAAAAATTGTTTTTTTTTCCTTAATTTTTAAACGAAATTATTGATTACTCAAATATTTTTTAACCGATTTTGAAAAATCCAAAGTTTATTGGAAAGGGGAGAGATTACCCTTTAAAACGGTATACATAAACTTATATATATATTACGTGTTTTGATCGGCAAACTTGGAAAATATGATTTATTTTTTATTTTTTCAAGATTGACCATTCGTAATTGCAAAATCAAATTTAAAGAATAAGTAAGTAAGTAGTCACATTTTTAGTGAATTATCATATAACATCTTAAGTTAGGATCGTTATCGTGTTGGCATATATTACAACAAAGATATTGTATGTACAATGTCCATACAATATCAATAACAAGAGTCAACGTGTTAGAATCTAATCAGTCTAGATCGGAGAAGCTAGAACTGGGAGAAAGTTTTTTCCAGTAGTACTTCTTACCAGGCTTGCAAATCAATTACAAGTTTCTATACTGTTAACCGAGATGTGGTAACTTCACGATTTTTTCTGGAAGGACATCAATTTATCTTGACATAACGCTGCCAAAACTTGTTTTGGCCTCCTTTAAATAAATAATATCTTCACTTTATATTGTTACGTTTTTATCTTTTTAAAAACGTTTAAAAATGAGTTCGTTAATTGCAAACCAAAGTAAAAACAAATATGTGGTTATTTTCAGTTAAACTCTCTTTATTATTCACACTACGTTTGTGCCACTGTTCACACTTAACGATACAATAACAATTTGCTATACACTATTCTATTTCACACCTCTGTCCGCGTTAACACTAACAACTGTTCGTTAGATCTTCAATGCTTACAACCTTTTTGCAAGCAATACCACTTGTACGTTCAAACCGCAACGCGTCTACACACAAGGCTGACTGAATTATAACTGACTCTGCTTGCTTTGTCCAGCCCTTTTATAGTCCGGCACGACTAGTCTAACGGTTCGTGATATCGCCTTCTCGAGAGCTCTATTGCTAACACATTGTTGTTTGTGTACCTTGCTTACGTTGTCTATCACATATTTGTCGTAGCTGGTTTACTTCATTCAATGTTGTTGTTGCTACCAGGTTCGTTGTACATATGTGTGTGTGCAGCTGTAGATAATCAACACGTTCATTGTATTCTTAGTGTTAGTGTGTATTTGTGTCGTGTGTATTGTGTTGGTGTAGCTGGTAGCTTTTGTTTATCGTTTTTATTGTTAAACGATATTAGGTCGTTTCGATTTATGTAACAATATTACAAAAAATAACAAAATTATTCAAATTATCATAAAACGTTGTATTGTTTTTTATTATTACTTTATTATATTTTTTTTCACCTAAGAAACAAGAATTGAATTGAACGAACGATAGAGAAACGTTTCTATAATCGTAATGCAGAATGCCTATAATCCAAAGGAATCGAAATGCAGAATACCAAATTTGTACCGGTGTAAAAACGGTCGTTTTTTGTTTGTTTTGTGAATAGAAAACATTAATACTATTGTGGCAATCGCTGGCTACACATTTCTTCCAGCTTTCAGAGAATTTGTATGTTCTACGCCAATAAAATTGTTCGTTTTTTTAAGAAAACCAATTAGTCACGTAATTTTCGTCTTCGGAAGGAGCCAAATCTGTTGAATATGGCGGGTGAGGTAGTAGCTCCTTGCCTAACGATTTGATTGCATTTTGAACCAGTTTTTTTTGTATACAAGTGCATTGCCATCCATTCAATGCAAACAACTACCCGTACATTAGTTCGAGTACTGTTATTAATATTATTGCAAAAATTATATAATATTATTGCAGAAGTTCAAATTGAGACTTATTAAATAATATTTGACAATCGTAATATCCTAGTATATATTATATATCTTTCTGTAAGTCTGTTTTTTTTTTTTTTTTTTTTTTTTTTTTTTTTTTTTTTTTTTTGTTTGTTAGCCAGTCACGCCTGAACGCCTAGACCGATTTTCTTGAAATTTGGGATATAGATCGAGCTTTTGTCGGTGCAGGTTATAGGCAATAAATCTTTTCAAAATTTTGACCCAAAAGGGGAAATAAATGGGACAAAGGGAGAAAAAATGGGCAAAAATTAGTACTTTATGCATAAATGTTGTATTTTATCTGTTTTAAAAGTATTTTTTTACGATTTAGCTTGGTTAAGTTTCCCAAATAGCTATTGGAGGTGTTCCGTTTATAAAGTTGGACCAAAAGGAGTCCAGAAAGGGGAAAGGAGCGAAAAGCGGGAAAATTGAGTGCATTTATATTTAGGACTTAGAGTATTCAAAAAATTGGGTTGTTTGTTAAACCGGTTTCCGAATAATTTGAAAAATTGCATTTTTTAAGAAACCGGTTTATAAACCGATAAACCGGTTTTTTATTTATTGTTATTTTTAATGCAAGAATGACCCAATAATAAATTTTTTTAAATTTAAAGAAAAATGTATGCAATATGGTGTCCCGTGGCCACCTTTTTTGTAGAAATACCTCCCAAACGATGCCTGTTAATGCACTGATTACGAGAAAAAAATATTTTTTTTGTAATAGTATTATGGTACTAGCAGATTGTTAATAATAAAATTTTTTAAATTTCTTTAACAAAAACAAATAATCAGTTTTTTTTTTAATTTAAAAACATTTTTCATTTTTTAAACTAATCCAAACTACCTAACCGCGCAACGCCGGGTACAATCTGCTAGTTAAATATAATTAATAAATAAATAAAATTAATTCCACTATAATAGAACCTATTTAAGTACAAAAAATGAATAAATTTTTCGTATTTCTTTTCAATGAATAAAACAATAAGAATAATTAAACTATGCGACAAAATAAAAAAAATGAAATACACCCAGCTAATGACATTATGTTGTGAATTTTGTTGAGTAGAACTCAAAAATACTTTTTCTTATATTTCTTGAACACTCCAAACTTGTTTTATTTAACAAAAACTGTTATTTTGGACTTTACGCACAAATTTATTGATTACATAAACATTTCTGAACCGATGTCCAAAATTTAAACCTTATTAGAAAGGAGAGGTATAGGATTATTTGACTTAATATGCCATTGGGTTTTGATAAGGTAAACTTGACAAATGCGAATTTTTTTCATATTTTTTCAAGTTTGACCGTTCATAGTAGCAAACTATGAAACAAATGATGACATTCTGAAAGTTCATTACCTTGTGCAGAGATTGACAATAGTTTGATCAAATCAGACAAAAATTGCCGTAGTTGTTATTTAAAGAGTCGAGTTATATTTTTCATATACATATATATTTTTCGAATGTAACTCTTAGTTCAAAAAGTTTCAGAATTTTTGATGAATCTTGATTACTACTCGCAAAATTGCCAATTTCACGTTACTTTTTATTTTCTAATTAAATTTTGCAATTAAGAATAGCTAAACTTGAAAAATCATATTTTCCAAGTTTCCCCTTTTTAAAAAAAAAACTTTGGATTTTGAAAATAGGTAAAAATATTTGGGTAATCAATAAAATAAATAATAAAAGATCATAAAAACCGTTTCTGTCAAATAAAACAAGTTTGGAGGGTTCGAGTAATGTAAAAAAATATTTTTGAGTTCTACTCAACAAAACTCACAACCTACACTATGTCATTAGCGAGCTGTATTTTGACTGTCGCAGCGTGTAATCGATTCATTTTGTTTGTTAATTTTTAAAAAATGTCTTTGGTTTAAATTTTAATTTTAATGATGCAAGTAAACAAATGTTAATTTTGAAAAGAAGAATACTTTGACATAATTCTAATATTTTCATGTTATTACATAAAAAGTGAGTATTAAAATCAAAGTCTACTGCTTTCAAACCTTTACATTGACAATTATCTTTAAGAACGTGGTTGAAGAATTATCTTCTTTTTTAAATATCATAATACATACGTGTTTTATTTCTAAAATAATGAAAATGCGTTAGTTAAGTGTCAGAAACGACTTTAAGTTTTTGACTATTGCAATCAAAACTTTCTAGGATATTGTCAGATTACATAGAACTGACGATTTATCCTCGGATAAATTCATTGCTTTAATGGCTCACGGGTACTAAAAAATACATCTTTACAAATTACAAAATTTCGGCCGGTAATATAATTTTCCAATAGGTTCGAACTATTATTATTACATTTAGTTTTAACTTATATGTATATCAGTCCTTCGTGCCAAACTCTGTCGAATGTCGATAAAAAGCGAGGAGCAGTAGCTTTTATCTTCGAATGCTCTTCCAATGACTTGCACCAATATGCGGATTTGTTCAATAGTGCTACGTTTTTGCTGAAGCCAAATTGATGTCCGAAGTACATTTTTCAAACACGTTTAATAATAAATTTGTAGACCGATTTCGTATTATCGTTATTTTTATTTATTTAATTACTTTAGGTTTAATACAACAAGACCTATGATCTTATAATTATAGTATAGAACTTTTATTTTGTTTATGTAATAGAAATTAAAATTATAATAATCATAAAAAAGTAATAATAAAAACAATATTATTAAATAATAAGATATCAATAACAAAAATAATTATACTAAGACATGGGTGCCCTGGCAGTCTAGTGGGTAGTGTGCTAGACCATTAGCGTGAGGGTCGTGGGTTCGATTCCCTTTAGAGACTTTGGTCTGTTACACTACACCGAGCATAAGGTCTAAGTTACTCAGCTCATAATAATCATATAATAATAATCATATAAACAGTTAATTAAATAAAATCATGGTATGTTCAGTTATTTTAATATTATAAATAATGTAGTAGAAGGTCCCCTTTAAACAGCAAAGGTTTCTTTGCCAGGTTTCTGTATTATCCTAATAAGTCAGACCTTTCACTCTTCAGGAAATATTCAGAATATCATTAAAAATATATCTGGGTTGAACCTGGCTATAGTGTTCTCGATCGCTTAACATTAAAAACTTAAGGGTACTGGAGACTCAGTAATTACATGTGGTAAACTATTCGAGTGTTTGGAGTGAAGAAGGCTTTCATATGGTCACCAAAAATGTTACCTAACCACCAGTAAGGCTTAAAAAACAAGTATTTTAAGGTTTTCAGTAGCACAACGCAATAAATAATTTGACTCTGGCATGAAAACCGATCCTTCCAAATAACTTGTATGAGAGGTCGTCTTTGTATATTTCGGAATTTCTTTGAGCCGTTAATAAACTTATTTTATTATATCTAAACTGCCGCTGGATTGAAGTTACAAGATGAGCAACATGGATAGGGACTGAAATTGGAAACATACTACTCTTTTGGAGTACTTAGTCGCATATTTTTCGTGCAATAGAAACAGAGGTATCTTTTGAGTCAACCTCCCCTTTGGGAAGAGTGTTGCGATAGCGGTAGAGTTCGAAGTCATAACATTAGTAGGTGTGAGTATTCTGAAGAGAAATCTAGAAGGCTGTAATCTCTAGAAATATTTTCTATCGCTCCAAAATCAACAATGTGAGGAATATTGTCTGTCGATACACCTGTAAAGTGATTGTTTACTCGTAATAACGTGTAGTCACCAGCTGACAGAAAACGTTCATCTATGAAAGTCAATACAAACCCTGCAAACTGGTGCCGTAGCAAATAATGTTTCTTGTGTCTCTAAAAATGCCTACACTACCGCTCCGCTCTGCCTCAAGATTCCTTGCAGGCGTACAATGTGTAACCTGATAAATTAAATAGTCTCCTTGACGTCATTTGAGTCTCGGATACTAACATTATGTTAATTTGTGTTTATCTAAAAAATATTATTTTTAATATTGTGAGCCACCAACTTATCAATCGTGGTTTCAAAGCGAATAAAATTGTAGAGTTCTCACATCACAAATGTTTGGGTTGAACCGGAATTACTTTTCGTAGAGTTGAAGTTTGGCGACATGGTTAAGGACAATGACCAATACAAGTAGAATCCATTGGAGGAAAATTAACCCCGTTCAGATCACCAGTGTGAAGTGGACCAGTCCTCTGGCTCCTTGACCGTTTGACTAATGAGTGCTCGGGACAAACTCTGTAATTCGCAGTAAAATTATCACCATAGTTACTGGATTTTTTGTAAATGATATCGCCGTTAGGTTTGTAACATTTATCGGTTCCATGGAGCTCGCCGTACAGAATGCACACGACAGGTAGTTTCCAATATGCTTTCGTGTGATCATACTCTCGACAAGTAAGGCACTAAATAGGTCCTGTTCACTTATGGGGTTGTTCATTTGTAAATTTTCTATGTGTGTTTTGTTTTGTTAAATTTACTGTGAGTAGGGTCCAGTTCTATTCGAAACATAGGTAATAGAACCTTCTTTCCATTTATTAAATTTATAACAGTTTTCACTTTAAATGATTAATTAAGTTATCCTTCACCTCCTCTGGATCTATGCTGGCATTAATATTTAATTTTGGTAATTTTCAATTAATAGGTTAAAAACTAATTTTTTTTCAAATTCACCAATGGCAGTGCGGTATTGTTGTTTACTGTTCACCTGAATTTTTGTTTCATCGATATTGCCAAGTTAGATAAAAATAATTCTCTCCGGTAAGAGAAATAAATTGTTTTATTAATAGATTATAATTTTTCTCCCTAAGAAAAGTTGCAGACAATATACAAAATTTGCAGATGCTTCTTTCAAAAATTTTGGGCTTCGCCCTATTTTAAGCACTGTAAGACATCGGTCCAACCCCAGCTGTATTTCCCGTTTTTTTTTTCTTTGACATTGGTATTATCTTTTGATCTTTTGAGACTCTACCACTGGCTTTTGGGCTGTTTGAACTTTTTGTATTTGTTGTCACATATAGAATTTTTGTGCGAACTCATTCATTTTTGAAAACCAGCCACCTCCTCTCCCCGACGCGTACGTAATTCTTTTAACAACGGGAAATCTCGTTTTCAGATACGCATGTATTAGAATGGGTTGTGAAATGAAAAATACTAGAGAACACCAGTCTGCGTTCCTGGGCACCAAAGCAATTGGCATTTTTCTTAAAGATAATAATAAAACTACATCAGGTTTTTAAAGTGAGAATATTTTCACAAAAAGTGAACAAAGATGACGGTCTTCCAAAACATCAATAATATACAGTTTACTGTATGATAATACAGGAATTTTCAAATTTATACCACAAACGTGCTATTAATGGTTATTGAAAAACCAAATGAAAGAGAAATTGTAATTTGAATTTCAAAAGGCTTATTAATGGAAATCATTGGAGTGCATATTTTTAAAACATCTCTTTTGAATTTCTCATTTAAAACTGCTTTATTCCGTAAAGCACCTGCATACAAAATTTTATCACCGGTATTTTTTAATTGACATAGAAGGCACCTTCAACAATGCCCATTCGGGAGTTAGGCACTTAATAAGCGCAATGTTAACGTGCCTATTTCGAAGTTAGTTTTTTAACCAAAAGGGTAATTAATGCCTCTCTAGGTGTACATTCCTTGCGCGAGTTAACTTCTTCCTCAGTTTGGTGGAATTTGGTCAGTACAGGGACTGCGCTTCTCTTTGGCGTCACAACGGGTGGCTATGCGTGCTCAAACGAGCTTTGGTAATCAAAGCTACCACTTTGACCTAAGGCCTCTCTAGGTGAGGTTCATATGGCATGGGAAGTGAATAGAGTGTTGAATAGCAACTTTTAAAAGAACTGAAGAGATATGGTTTTCAGGTCTATGGTATTTTTGATATATAACCATGCTCTAAAGCTTGTAACTGCCGCTTAAGTGTCAATTCTCGCATAACGGAAATTATGTTTTTTACCAGGTGTTTACCGCTATGCGCGCTCAAATGTTATTTTGGTGTCAAGGCTACCACTTCAACCTCCACCAGGCGTACCAATTTTGAACATTCCGATCCTCTATGGGCTTCAACTTTCTTTATTCGAGCCAGATAGTATTTAAATCTGGCGGACACTCTCGAATGTAAGCTCTACAGGAGAGCGACAATAGCGCTCTACACGTGCAAAAGGCGTCTGGTGTCTCAGACCAAGCATCACATACTAGGTCTATAGCGCCGTTGTGGAGCCAACCCTGTTCTACGGAGTAGCTGCTCTTTGAGCAACTCGTCTGTGCCAACTGTTATTAATTCCGCATTGATCATAGATTCTGGTTCTGCGCCATCTACGTCTACAGTATGTTCTCAACCGTTGAGCATTCCATCAATCGATATTGGCAGTGAATCGGATAATAATTCACAATTATTAACCCATACTGAAATAATAGATGCTCAATTAGTTCCAAAACCTCTTCAAGCTGTTCCACCTAAGAAAACTGTGTTTGTATCGCGATTAGCTAGTGACGATATAGATCATTATATTAAATCTAAATTGTGAGCTAAATTCAAATTTTCTGCACCCAGGTCAATTTCTTCATTTAAAATTTCCTGATAATAACTACGACCTTTTGTTAATCCAAACTTCTGGCCAATGAATACTTACGTTCGCGAATAAACTTTTAGAGGAAAAACTATGATTCGAATATTGCTCGTTTAACATCAAGTAATGTATATACGCCAAAAGAATAATAACCTACAATAATTTTCTGAATATTATATACCAAAATGTACGTGGCTTAAATACTAAATTAACTGACCTCTTAATTAATACCTATGATCCTACATATGATGTTATTACTTTTACTGAAACCTGGCTTACTGATGATATTTTTAATGCTGAAATTCTTTGCGACAATTATCAGACATATCGATTCAATATCAATTCACGTAAAGGTGGTGGTGTTTTATTTGCAGTCTTTCATCACATCCATCTGAAATTATTGCAACTCATTCTGATGATATTGAATTCGTCGCTGTGGTTGTCAAACTGAGTAGATCGAAAGTTTACATAACTTGCTCTTATGTTCCTCCGAATTCTAACTACACTACTTATTCAAAACTTGCAGATCAGAGTGATACTGTTTTTGTAATTGGAGATTTTAATCTTCCTTCAATTTCATGGATTGATATTTCTAATGTGCCTAACTTAATGCCAATTATTTATCAAATGAATTCTCTTTGTAATGACTTTGGGAAAATACTTGACTTGGTGTTTGTTAGTGATGTTAATAAGTGCACCGTTATACGTTCTGAACCTCTAACTTCACCTGAGGATCTTTATCATCCTACGCTGACAATTATTATTGATGTATCTACAACACATACTTCGGCAAGCAAGCATATTACTAATCAGAATATTATTGTTTTCCTCGTACTAAGGGTATGCTAAGGTCAACTGGTAATCCGTACACGCTATTAATAATTTTGATAATATGGTATCGAATTTCTATACCATTTTACATAATGCTATTAGTTTAACTAGAAGTCGCCGTAGTCTAGTAGGTAGTGTGTTGGCTTATTAGACGTAAAGCCAGGGTTCGAGCGCCAGGCCAGACATCAAACAAAATACAAAAAAGTATTTCTTCAGCGACTTCCTCTCAGCAGATTTCTGGCAACAACTCTGAGAGTAAATAAAATTGCCATGAAAAGTTTCTCAAAAATCTGTCGTTCGGAGTCGACTTTGATTTAAGTGGTATTAATGGGCAGATGCGAACTAATGTACATTTTATAAGGGTGCTTTTTTTTAGCTATTATCTTATTGGCAACACTGCACGTTTCTTATTGCACACTCATGCACGTTTCGTGTTTTGTTTCACTGTCAAATATCTTCAGTTTGGTCTATAATTTAACCATGAATCGTCTTACAAACGAACAACGCTTGCAAATCATTGAATTTTATTAACAAAATGCGTGCTCTTTTAAGAAAGATCATCGCGCGCTTCTTCCATTTTATGGTCAGTTTAATCGACCCACTGAAGCGGCTATTCGGGCTATTGTGACTAAATTTCGCACCAAATTTGCATTGTTGGACATTAAACCACCAACACGCATACGTAGAGTGCGAACTGAAGAAAACATCGCAGCTGTATCGGCAAGTGTTAATGATGACCATCAATTATCTGTTACTCAACAACGTGGAAAATTTTGCAGAAGGATTTAGGTGTGAAGCCTTTCAAAATACAGCTGGTGAAAGAATTGAAGCCGAACGACCTACCGCAACGCAGAATTTTTGGTGAATGGGCTCTTGGAAGGTTGGCCGAAGATCCATTTCTTTATCGAAAAATTGCTTTCAGCGACGAAGCTCATTTTTGGCTCAATGGATACGTAAATAAGCAGAATTGTCGATTTTGGAGTGAAGATCAGCCAGAAGCATTGCAAAAGCTACCAATGCATCCAGAAGAAGCCACAGTTTGATGCGGTTTATGGGCTGGTGGCATCATTGGACCGTACTTCTTCAAAGATGCTGCGAATCGTAACGTAACTGTGAATAGTGAGCGCTACCGCGAGATGATATCCAACTTTTTTTTCGCCCAAAATGCAAGAGCTTGACTTGCATGGCATGTGGTTTCAACAAGACGGTGCCACATGCCACACAGCACGCGTAAAAATGGACTTATTGAGAGGAGAGTTCGGTGACCGGTCAATTGGCCGCCTAGATCGTGCGATTTAACGCCTTTAGACTATTTTTTGTGGGGCTATGTTATGCTCATGTCTAAACAGACAAGACCCCCTTCAATTGACGCATTGGAAGACAACATTGAAGCATTTATTCGTGAGATACCGGCCGAAATGTTGGAAAGAGTATGCCAAAATTGGACTAAGCGGATGGACCATTTGAGGCGCAGTCGCGGTCAACATTTGCATGAAATAATCTTCAAACATTAAATTATATGGACCGTACTATCGATTCAAATAAAGATTTCATGCATTTTTCTGAATTTTATGTGTTTTTTTTTTTAATTTTCCTATAGCTCTTAAAAAATCACCCATTATCTGTGCCAATTAGTGCTTTTATTTGGATAGGACAAACTACAATTCTTTAGGCTGCGTGGATTGTCATGCAAAAGCAATATAGTGGGTGAATGATCACATCAAAGATCCAAATAAGAATTTAATGCAACTCTTTCGCATTTTATGTTCTTAAAACAGCGATTTCAATGACGTCAGGAATATATGATTTGCATTATAGTTACCGACAGATAGGTATTTTAGCCCAAGGGTTTTAAAATATCCAATAAACAACTCCTTGGGAATGTTATATTTAGGACGACAGTATACAGCAGAAATGGTAGTTCCATTATCATTGTTATTGAAGTGTTCCTTTCATACTCCAGCATTAAAAAGTGCTTAACATCCTTATGTACAAGTATTGCTGATCCTCCACATACTCTACCACTCGGATGTTTGGTATCGTATATAATATCGTATATAATAAACCGCAATTTTAAAACAATTTTTCCGCGTAAAATGGGTTTGCGACACCAGCAAGACATCAATATGCTGCGATAAAGGAAGTGTTGTATTTCGTTTTTATGGCATTCCAGAAACATATTCTCAAGAAAGTCATTTTCCGTTTAATATAATTTGCATTATCATTGTTTGGTTTTGCATTAATTGCTGCAACTCGTTCTGCATATTAGCCATAAAATTATTTATAGTTTCAATTAAGTTCTCAATGTTATTTCGAAACCCCGGACTCTGCTCTGAAATGCTTTCCGTTAGTGCCTGTGCTTACGAAGACTTATTTTTTCCGTCAGGAACGACATTATTTTCCATAAGAATTGTTTTGTTCGAAGTTTTCAGAAGTGCTGGGAAATTTGAAAACTGATATTGGACATATTTTGGACTCCTTAATGCTGATTTTGGCCACAGTTGCTGCACCTCCTGAAGGATAGATCAGTTGAAGGATGGAGGCACTCTACGCTCTTATGAATACATCCACATCGGACACAGACTGATGACAGTAATACCGTGTTCAGACAGGCACTTTTATTGCGTAAATCGCAATAAACGCCATTATTGAGATCAATATTTCATATAAAATTTCAATTAATTATTGCTCAATAAAAATGCAAATTGTTACAATATTGAGAAAAATTTTAAATACAACACTGTCATAAGTACGTTCAGTGAGTATATTACAATTTTCCGAACACTTTCTATTGGTATTTGACAACTCAAATATCAACAACGACAAACAAAAAAACAACGAACAAAACAAAAACAATGTTGTTGAAACAACCAGCTGTCAAAAAAATATTGATATTCTGTGTCTGAACACATAAAATATTGTTCACAAATGTTCCTTTTAATAGGTTACTTTTCTGTTAAGAAGATATCCCAATCCGTATATGGGATGAACTTCGCTCTTGGTCTAGTTGAGAAACGTGAAATACTATTTCAACTCTAAATAGGGGTTGAGTTCTTTTGTATTGATAAGTAGTGTAGACAAGTTCCGATTGCGCATTAGCGCCTTTAGGTCAGCGCTTTCTGGTACATTACGAAAGCTGGGCGTCAAGAAGCTGCGATCACAAAGGCCAGCTGAGGCGTTCTCGGCTCAACTCTCGGACAAGCTCCGTCGTTCCCCATCTAATCTCAGCGACATTGGTAGACTGTGGGCCAACATCTCCCACTCCTTGCACACTACTGCGGAAACAGTCCTTGGTTTCGAAAGCCCACGCCAACGAAATCAATAGTACGATGAGGAGTGTCATGAGGTAGCTGCAACGAAAAACGCCACATACAAGAAGACGTTGCAGTCCGCCGCTACGCGAGCTATAGAGAGAGGAGCGTCTTCCTGCAAAGATGATAAAGGAAACCTAGTAACAGATTCGTAGGGTCTCTTCTGACAACACCAATACCGCCTTTAGAAATGATGTACGGAACCCAATCGATAATAACAGCGTGGAGATTCCGCCGCCTAGCCATGAAGAAGTCGCGATTATGCGTCTTAAAAACAATAAAGGTGCAGGTCCTAATGGCCTCCCCGATTTGGTAGGGCACATGCTTACAAATATGGCTAGAGCAAAGTATGACCAAAGATTGGAACCTAAAAAAGGGAGACCCAACGATATGCGCCTACTACAGGGGTATACGTCTTCTCCCTATCGTGTATAAGGTTCTTAAGGGCGTATTGTGTGAACGACTAAAGTTACTCGAAAAACACTGATTGGACCTGATCCGTGCGGCTGCAGACCTGGCAAGCCCACCATCAACCAGATCTTCACACTACATCAAATCCTGAAAAAGACCCGCGAAAAGCAAGTCGACACACACCATCAATTTTGTCGACTATAAGGCATCCTTGTATAGCTCCATAAGGGATCGTGTTTTTTCCGCAATGGCTGAGCTCGGTATACCTGCGAAGCTGATAAAGCTATGCAGAATGACTTTGAGCAATTCTTGCAAATCCGTCAAAGTAGGAATGGACCTCTCCGAGACTTTTGATACCGTGCGAGGTTTCAGACAAGGCGATCCCTTATCATGAGACCTCTTCAACTTTGTCCTGGAGAGTGTTCCGCTGAAGGCGGGAGTGATCGTAATGGCACTATTTTTCAAAAAAGTGTTCAATTGCTTGAGTTCGCTGACGACATTGACATCATAGGGTACCAAGCGAAATGTTACTGTTGCCTTTAGTGCTATTGAACGCGAGTCTATTAAGATGGGTCTGGCAGTAAATGAGGGCAAAACGAAGTATATTTTATCAACAAGTAGGGACATGCGGATCTCAGATTACGGCAGATAACTATACTTTCGATGTAGTCAAGGAATTCATTTGTCTTGGCTCTGCCGTTACCACCAAAAATGACGTCAGTCTGGATATTAGTAGGCAATTGAGTAGTAGGGACCTCCCTCGTACGACAAAAGTAATACTGTACAAGACGCTCATCCTCGCCGTGCTTCTTTATGGCGCAGAGGCACGGACACTATAAGCGCTGATGCAGCAGCCTTGAGAGTATTCAAGTGAAAAGTTCAACGCAAGATCTTCGGTTCAGTGCGAGTTGACGATAATTTCGATATCCGATCAAACAGTGAGCTGTATGAGCTCCTCAACGACATGGACGTTGTGCAGCGTATTATCCAGTGGCTGCGCCGGCTCGGCCATGTCGTTCGAGTGGAGGAGGATGCTCCGGCGAGACGGGTATTTGATGCGGACATTTTCGGAAGTCAGAGAAGAGGACGACCTTGTTTGAGTTGGGAGGACCAGATTGAGGAAGCTCTATCATCGATTGGTGTGACCAACTTGCGTAGGCGCTCAAGCAGCAGAGGCACCTGGCAGAAGGTGTTAAGGCAGGCCGAAATCCGTTAATCGGGTTGTTAATGTCCAGTTAAGTAAGTAATAAGTAGTGTTAATTTTAATTTAGTAGTTTATAATAATTTATTTAAAATTCGGAGAAAAATTATTTAACAATCCCGCGACGTTGACCAAAACAAACCGGCCCAAATCACGCAACAGCAGTCGCTAAATAATATTATGCCTATACCATTATGTATAACAAAATATAAAAAAGAAAATTTCAGCAATAAGGGCCATTTTGCGTTAATGCGAGTTTAACGATTAAGTTAACTTTAATCTTCGTATTCAGTTTTTGAGTTTACTTAATCAGCGTAGGTGGTTTAAACTGAAGATTAACTATCAAAATTAGTTGACAAATTTTATTTATAAAAAGCTTTTAAGTGAGAGGAAGCCGAATAAGACAACTATTTAAGTGATTATGAGTTATATAAAACATAAATTGATAATAGACAGTCTTAATATATTTATTATTTTTCAAAAATTATTTTTTTACTTAAAAATCAATAGTATTCAGCTGTTTTTCTTCTATACAAAAGCAAATTGTTGTGAAACTCGTTGGAATTTTTGCTTATAAGTGTGGCAGCTCTACAAGGTTTCAACTCCCACTCAAAAAATGGAAATTCAATTAACGTAAGATTAAATTTAACTGGACATTAACTTAAACTTCAGTTTAATCTCGCACTCAAAAAATGACCCTAAGTAAAATAAATCTTCAAAACTTACATACGTGACTTGGAAATGAAGCAAAAATTAAAAGAAATGTCACATTTTTACACGATTTAGATTATTATATGATTTAATTTTCAAATGTTTAATAAAATATTTGGTTGTGATAAAAATAAAGTACTTGGGGTTGAAAAACATTATATACATATAACTCTTCTAAATCGATCTCTTAAAATTAGGAAGCATTTAAAGAATATTTAAAACTTCTTACTTTCTATAAATATTACATTTTTATTTATATAATCTTAATCGACTTCTGGCCACAAAACAGTTGTTATATATCACTTGGAATAATATTGTTGTTAATTTTTTCGAATATCACCTAGAATATTGTCATTTTGACAACATAAGTTTTCATTTCGGAGGACATATTTTATGTGAATACGTGTTTACTAAATTCGTTTGTTTTCTATTTCTTCTTTTAGATATAAAATAATGTTTTATGCTGAAGGATCCTTCCTACTTCTGCGCGAGAAAAGGAAGGACTGTGCAGCTCAATCCAAAACAGCTCAATATTATTGTTCATGTCGGACGATCGACACTTGCCATCCCTCGTGACATAAACAGGATTGGTTGAACGATAGTAAATTGGTAACTGGGGGCGCTCCAGTTTTAAATTTAAGCTTTTGTAATATTTTAACCCTTTGTACTCAGCTGTCCCCTCTAAGGGGACAACGTAAGTCTAGCATTTCACTCGGTTGTCCCCTCTGAGGGAACATGATAGTTTGTTAACGATTATGGACAATGAAATATTTAGGGTGAGATGTTAAAGTTGGTGACACAGCAACCGTAAGAGAAGCTATAGGCATTTAGGTAGCATTAGAAATCTACGTCTGAATAATAATGGTTATGTAAAAGTGGTGGATTTGACAACTGAATGTGAAACAATTACAAAGCCGATTGGGAATCTTGTAATTCTTCCAAGGAACTAAATATTTTGTATCATGGTATCCCGAGGAAGACGACGTATTGTAAGGTTGCTTGAGCCACGATCATATCTGGTGGACGTGGAAGAGTACGGGCCGCTGAAGTTAAACCTTCCATTAACCGGGAAATAGACCTAGTCCGTCTGTCCCTAGTGTAGTGTCTTGGTCACACTTATCCACTGTTGTGTGTTGGTTACGTTTGTGCTACCCAAAAATGCATTTTGATACATTCCTCAATAATATAAACAAAACTGTCAATGACCAACGGCACGAGGTATCAAATTGCATTATGAATACAAATTTTCATTACGTAATAATTGTAAAGTAGCAAAATCCTGACCATGCACACTCTAAGTTAAGTAAAAACTAAATTAGTGTCTACTTAAAGTGAATACCGCTATTACAATTAGTATAATGGTCTACACATGGGGAATACCCATGTTATTATTAGTATCAGCTTATGTATCGAATTGCAATAAAATTAATTTTATATAAAAACGTTTTGATTGGTTAATTTTATAAATTTTTAGCAATAAGAATATTATGTTACATTAAAATTATTTTGTTGATTTAGCATTATTGTTAAGTTTAAGTAGTATAAATAGTTAAATAAAAAATTAACAGCAGTTCAGTAGTAAAAATATTGTTTTTTATTATTGTGCGACTTTACCTTCAAGTTACAAGTGTTTGAGGGACAAAAATCAACAATTAATAAAACAGTTCAAATTTATGTATTTGAATTGGCAACTTATTAATTGAGCATACAAATTTTTGGTGACCCCGACGTAATTTGAACACGCATCCTTCAGCATAGCACCAAATATTTTTTGCGACAGCACACATCCTTCATCAACGTACCAAACACATTTGTAGGTGACACCTTGGAGCAGCACGCGTCATCGCAGTCAGCAAAAGCCCTAATATTCTTTGGTATTCACTGAATAAACTTTGCAGACATTATGGAATATCTCTTAGATCCTCAAAATCAAACTGGCGAAACAATCCAGACTCTTGTGCGAAACTTCAAAAAGGATTCCGCAGACCGGAAAGGAAAGGCTTCCTATTTTGAGGAGCGGCTACGGCGTCTACAGGAATCTTGGAATCAGTTTCAGGAAACGGATTCCAAGATTCGAGATGCATGCGAAGAACCTATGAAGCTCGAGTACTTCTTTACGGACTATCACGAAAAAATCAAACGCGTAGCCTCCGAATACATGGAATTATTCGAAAAAGAAGCCAATCGTCTAAAACAAAAGCCGATAACTGCAAGCTTAATCCATGAAGGAGATAAACCTTTAAGAGATATTGATTCCGTAGAGGGTCCTAGCAACGCCTGCGGGATTATGAGAAAGTTGAATGCCAAACTATCAGCATTCATTCGTTTCTTAAATGGAGTTATAATTACAGAAGACCAACCTCTACAATATTTTGAATTAAAAACAGACACATTAAAGAGGTCTTGGAAGCAAATCGAGACACTTCATAGTGAAGCTCACGAAACACTAACAGATCCAGTAGCCAACGGGTTAGATCAGGATCAATATGACAAAACAGTCGATCAAATGCATCAAGTGGTGGTTAATCTTGCTATTAAGGCTGACCAAATGAGGGGTGTTGTCCATACACAAAAAGGAGTAACACCGGTTTCAAACATTGGTAGTTCAACACAGCTGCCAAAGCCCACGATTCCAAAATTTGATGGCAATTATTTAAAATGGCGCCAATTTCACGATTTATTTTCTGAAATGGTAGAAAAACAACCCATACCATCTATTCAAAAAATGTGGTATCTAAAGAGCAACTTGCCAGGGGAAGCTGAACATCTAATGAGTCAATTTTCCCTTTCTGACTCAAATTATACGGCTGCTTGGAAAACGTTAAAGGAACGTTACAACAATAAAAGAATTCTTGTGGCCAACTTGGTGGACAAAATACTCAATCAACAGTCCGTGACGTCATCAGCCTAGTCAATCAAAGACCTACATGATACCACCAAGGAGTGTTTATTAGCACTAAATAATTTGGATATTAATATATCATCATGGGATGCAATTCTCATACAAATACTGGTCAAAAAACTTGATAGGAACACGCACATAAGGTACTTGCAATCATTAGCAAACCCGAAAGACCTACCATCTATAACCGAATTTCTTTCGTTCCTGGAACTTCATTTTCAATCATTGGAGGAAATTTCTCCAAAAGAAAAAACCTCCCAAAAGGCAGTTTCAGCTTCACTTTCGTCCAATTACAACAGCTCATGCAGACTGTGCAGTGGCAATAATCATAAAATATACCATTGCAACAAGTTTCTGCAATTATCTGAAGAGGAACGGTTACGTTGGGTTCAACGTCAACACTTATGTGTCAACTGCTTTGGTAGTGACAACAATTCAAAAATCTGCAATGCTGGTAACTGCAAAAAATTTACTAAAAAACACAATACGCTGCTTCATTTAGAAAAGACTGACAATATTCAAAGACATAAAAGGCCATCAGCAGAAAACTTTCCACAGCAAAATAAAGATTCAAACCATCAGGTAACTTCAGCCACTACATCATCATCCAACGTTACTGCGGGCCGCCAGGGCACATCGAGTGGAAGGACATACACTTCAAATGTCGTAGCAGTCACATCAGAAACAAACAATGTTAGTGCAGGACACCAGGACTATGTTTTGTTGGTCACGGCGAAAGTCATCATGACAGCATCAAATGGCATGCCTGAGGAATTTAGAGCTGTATTAGACTCAGGCTCACAAGTAAACATAGTCTCCAAACGCCTCTGCCAAAAGTTGTTTATCTCGCCATCGGGAGCATCACTTTGCCTTGACGGCATTGGTGAAATTCAACAAAAAGCAAAATATCGCATAAATGTTGAGTTGAAATCCAGAGATCGCAAGTTCTCAACAAGCGTGTAAGCTTATGTGCCTCCAAGCATTATCCCAGCGCAACCAAATCAGTACATTAACATCTCAAATTGGAATATTCCTGAAAATATCGATTTAGCAGATCCTCATTTTGATCAACAAGAAAGAATAGATGTGCTCCTTGGGGCAGAATTCTATTATAGATTGACTCAAAGTGGAACAATAAATCTTGGGGACAATCTACCAACACTCCAAAACACGCAATTGGGCTCGATTTTAGGCGGAGCAGTTGGAAAAAATCTATTGGAAGACACCTCACTCGAAGAAGCCATTGAACATCTTTGGAAAATGGACGAGATTGAAGACAACAAAAAAGGTTTGTCATTGTCAGCAAAAGATTGTGAATCACATTTTATCCAACATGTAAACACCAATGCAGATGGCCGCTTTGTAGTTAGTCTCCCATTTCGAGAAAACCCAACAGCATTGGGGGAGTCCAAAACAATGGCGTACAACAGATTTATGAGTCTCGAACGTCGACTTCTGCAAAAGGAAGACGTACGAGCTCAATACATAAAATTTATGCAAGAATATGAACAGTTAGGACATATGGAAAGGGTTGATATTGATGCCGTATTGGACCCCAAATATTTTATTCCCCACCATTGCATTTTCAAATCAGATAGTACCACAAAACTAAGGGTCATCTTTGACGCATCAGCAAAAACATCATCAGGATATTCGTTAAATGATTTGATGTATACAGGGCCAACTGTGCAAAGTGAACTATTCTCTATTTTGCTGCGTTTTCGACTACCAAAATTTGTCTTTACCACTGACATTGAAAAAATGTACAGGCAAATTGTAATGCATCCCGATGATCAAAAATATCACTTAACTATTTAGAGAGAAGATCCGTCGCTTCCCATTAGTTACTACAAACTCAACACGGTTACATATGGGACACGCGCAGCGCCGTATCTTGCCACAAGATGTTTACAAAAATTGGCAGATGAAAATTTCATAAACTATCCATACGGCTCACAAATGCTCAAACACAATTTTTACGTAGAAGATGGCCTTGGTGGTTCAGACAGTCTCAATATTGCACTTGCGATATAGCAAGAACTAATTTTAATTTTAAAAAGCCATGGCTTTAATTTGAAAAAATGGTGTGCAAATCATCCTCTGTTACTGAAAGATATTCCAGTCAGTGCTCAGGAAGTGGATTTAGATTTCAGCAGTACCAACACCAACACAGTAAAAACATTAGGATTACTGTGGTTACCTACAAGAGACCAATTTTACATTAAGTTCAAAGCTAATAATTTACATACGGTTTCAAAACGTAGAGCAACCTCAGATCTGGCTAAATTATTTGATCCTCTCGGGCTACTAGCACCCGTTGTTGTCAAGGCAAAGATTTTTATTCAAAAATTATGTCAGCTAAAACTAAACTGGGATGAACCATTACCTAAAGATCTTCATGAAAATTGGACTAAATTCAGAAATGACTTAAACAGCTTAAACAATTTAAAAATTCCTCAACACATCTTTAATGGGAATCTTCCAGCAAATACCCAATTACACATATTCTCAGATGCTTCCGAAAAAGCTTACGGTGCAGTTGCCTATATACGAGCAACTCTTAAAGACAAAAGAGTTGTTGCACAATTACTCTGTGCCAAGACACGGGTCGCTCCATTAAAACAACAGACTTTACCACGTCTAGAGTTATGTGCTGCAGTCATGGCTGCTCAACTTGGACACAGAATTGAAACAGATCTTCAGATTAAAAATTTACCTATGTTTTTATGGACAGATTCCGAAATAGTGCTATCTTGGATAAACACTCAATCCTCATTGTACCACACATTTGTAGCTAATCGAGTTTCCAAAATACAATCATTAACTTTGTCCAAACAATGGCGCCATGTCGGTTTCACGGACAATCCAGCTGATATACTCTCCAGAGGACTATTGGACAAAACTCGCCGAATGCATTTTATGGTTCCATGGGCCGTTGTTTTTGCACGGAAAAGAACAAAATTGGCCACCTGAATTCTCGCATCGACTTATTCCAAATGACAAAGAGAGAAAGAAGACAACCGGTATTACAGCAGCCAGTTGCTCCAATGACGATTTTGTTTACAAGATTCCGCATAAAAACTCATTCAGAACTCTTCAAAGGACACTAGGATACATGCTTAGATTCATCAGAAACACAAGAATAAAAAAGGAAGAACGTCCAACATGTAAGGCATTAATTCCGACTGAGCTGGACGATGCACTATTCTTAATCATAAAAACTATTCAAAGGTCCGACTTTTCTTCAGAAATAAATCAACTTCAAAAGAACAAAGAAGTTGATAAAAAAAGCTCTATCATAAGTCTTTGTCCATTTATAGATGGTTCAGACATACTACGGGTGGGAGGACGATTCGAAGCGTCATTGCTATCGTACGATGCTAAACATCAAATGCTGATTCCATATAATGATCCCATCGTAAAACACTTATTCATCATGATTCACTAAGAAAATAGTCATTGTGGACCACAAGCACTTTTGAACACAATCAGACAACGATTTTGGCCAATAAAAGGTAAAATAATGGCGCGAGCAACAGTACAGAAATGCGTAAGATGTACAAAGGCTCGACCACAATTATGTCAACAAATTATGAAAAATCTTCCACAGACTCGGGTTACCCCAGTACGACCTTTTATCAACACTAGTGTAGATTATTGTGGACCGTTCTGGATTCACTATAGGATTAGAGGCAAACGACCAACAAAGGCATATATTGCGGTATTCTGGTGCTTCTCTACAAAGGCAGTTCATCTTGAACTGGTTTCAGACTTGTCAACAGACGCTTTTAATGGCGCTTTGAAACGATTTATTGGCCGACGAGGCCGATGCAAAAACATCTATTCTGACAACGCTACGAATTTTATTGGAGCAAAAAATCAGTTAACAGAACTAGATGATAGCATTTACTCTTCTAAAGTGCAATCATCAATTATTTCCGCTTCTAGTTTAAAAGGAATACATTTTCATTTCATTCCACCGAGAGCACTACATTTTGGAGGTTTATGGGTGGCAGCCGTAAAATCAGCGAAGCATCTTTTATTTCGGAATGTCGCAAATGCATCTCTAACCCAAGAATAATTGGAAACGATCATAGTAGAAATTGAAGCGATATTTAACTCTCGTCCACTAACACCAATAACAAATGATCCAAATAACCTTGAAGCATTAACTCCTGGCCATTTCCTTATTGGCGAACCACTTACCTCACAAGTCGATAGCAAGGCACAACTACCAAAAGTATCAGTTTTATCTCATTGGAAATTGGTATCCCATCTCAAAAAGGAATTTTGGGACAGATGGTCTACAGAATACTTAAATGAACTACAACAATGTAGCAAATGGCAGAGACAATTTGCTAATATTAAGGTTGGAGACATGGTTATTATAAAAGAAGATAACATACCTATTATGAAATGGCCATTGTGAAGAATTACTCAAGTCAATACTGGTGATGACGGTGCAGCAAGAGTCACAGAAGTAAAAACCGCATCAGGAACATTTAAACGTCCAATTCATCGACTCGCCTTACTACCCATAGAACAAGATCCTGAAGTTACTATTCCCACTGAGAATAAGAATTGCAATATCAAAAGTTCCAATGATGAACCTAAGGCCAAGAGAATTAAAATACCAACAAACCATATAACACTTGCGTTACTTACTACACTATTACTATTACCACTAGCATATGGATCTTCAGTGAAAAATAAAAGGTTCGGATCAAAGTTCGGAATCCATTTCGAACAAATTGGAACAGCCGCTGTTTCAACTACCGAATGGAATCTATTCGTATACTACGATCTAGCTGTTTATTGGTCCGAAACATCAATCCTTGTCAATGGGACGAGATCAGTACAAATCATCTGTAAGATGCTACAACACAATACATCATGCCTCAGTACGATTGATCACTTTAAACAAATGGAAAATGAGTTACAACTAGATAACTAATTATTGCGAAGCAAGAGGGTGCACTGGATATAGTTGGTAATGTTGCTCATTCATTATTTGGCATCCTGGATTCAGAATACGCTGAACATATGTCTGTTACAATAAAACAAGTCAATGAAAATGAATCGTATTTGCTTAAATTGTTAAAAAATCAAACATCAATAGTTGATTCAACATTAAATATTATACGTCAGAATCAAGTAACATCTAAAGCAAGATTTGAACGACTGGAGCAGGAAATCAAAATATATGCCGAGAAAATACATGACATTAACAACGTATTTAACAATTGCAACTCAACCAATTGTTTAATTCCGAGGTTCTTGAATTAACTCTAATTGCAAACAGTATTAAAAAAATACAGGCAGCAATCCTTAGCACACGTATGGACACGCGTCATGGAAAAATTAGTCCATGGTTACTCACCCCAGAACAATTACAAATTGAAGTTAACCAGATCATACTCCGTTCACCGCAATCGCTGATTCTTCCAGTATCAGAAAAATCGAATTTGCTTCAATTATTTAAACTTATGAGAGTAAAGGGAACACTAACGCAACAACACGCCATCTTTAAAATAACCCTACCATTGGTCGAACATGAAAAATTCAATGTATTTCACTTGATTCCGGTCCCTAACCTGATGAATAATACAATGGCAGCCGTTAAACAAAGTACTACTTTTCTGGGCATAAACACATCTCGTAAACAATACATTCCTTTTACCAGTTCCAAGTTCAGCTCCTGTGACATAATAGAACAAGGTGTTTTTGTTTGCTCCAATATTGAAGTTCGTTACAATTTTGGTGCAAATATCTGTACGTGTGAAATTAATTTATACAGCAACAAAACAACACCAACTTGTATTCTGGAGAAAACTGACGCAAAATGGATACCACTCGACAAAGAAAATCAATGGATATATGCCAGTCCACAATCCTCAAAAGCCACCGCTGTTTGCAATAGGGAAATCATTCCCATATCATTGAAGGTCTCCGGTCTGCTCACGCTAGATCCAGAATGCATCCTCAAACATGACTCTATTACTATGAACGGACGGCAAGCTATATCAAGCACAATAAAATCCTCCTATACAAGTCTTGGAAAAATCTCAGAGTTATCGTTGCCAAATAATATTACAGTCTCCATCCACAACAATAACTCAACCTCAATAAATCTGGGAAAAATATATGCCAAGAATATGAACGAGCTCTCAAACTTGCAAAAAACTCTGAAGGAAGAAAACATTATAGAATTACCCAACAAATTTAAGTCCCACCAACTACACAACCATGCGATTGGGTACCTTACACTTTTCTTAAGTCTGGTGACACTCATCATAATTGCTAAAACACGCAGGTCAAAGTAGACAACAAATACCAACAGTAGCTATTTAAAATGCTGAAGAAACTATAGAACTTCAATCGGTTAGACCAGAAACCAACAACAGGACTCCTATACCCATGCCATATCAATTCATGCTAGATATTTAGTCCAGCACAACGGCTTATTCAGCTTAACCACACATGCTCATTTGGTTGAAAATCCGTTCAACGTGGGGGAGAATGTTTGTACTTAAAGTGAATACCACTATTATAATTAGTATAATGGTCTACACATGGGGAATACCCATGTTATTAGTATCAGCTTATGTATCAAATTGCAATAAAATTAATTTTATTCAAAAACGTTTTGATTGGTTAATTTAATGAATTTTTAGCAATAAGAATATTATGTTACATTAAAATTATTTTGTTGATTTAGCATTATTGTTAAGTTTAAGTAGTACAAATAGTTAAATAAAAAATTAACAGCAGTTCAGTAATAAAAATATTGTCTTTTATTATTGTGCGACTTTACCTTCAAGTTACAAGTGCTTGAGGGATAAAAATCAACAATTAATAAGACAGTTCACAGTCATAAGTAGTAAAGAAATTAGACTTAAGAAATTTATATAAATAGCTGTAAGTTGATTGATAAAATTAGAATTCTTTAGCTGATAAAGAATCTTTTTTATTCATTTAAACTGCGGCTTATTAGCCATACCCAAATGGCGTGCTCGCCTTAATAACAAGCAAACCAGGACAGACATAAAACTGACCGACAATTCAAATACTCAAACCTTACTTTCATTACATGGCGATCCTGCCATATCATTGTAACTTTCATTACATGGCGATCCTGCAAATTCGACCTGTTACTAACAAAAATTTTTTTGCCCCGTTGATCCTGCAAATTCGATCCTGTTACTGACACATTTTTTTGCTCCGTCGATCCTGCATCTCCTAATCTCTAATCCTGCCCTGTATTACAAAACGAAAATATTTATAACAAGTATGCTAATCCTATAGAATTAAAAAAAATTAATGTTAAAGTTTTATTGAAAAAAGGAATGCTACTACAAATTTTACAATACATATTTGTCTGTGTATTATAAAAAGCATAAATGATGTTGATGTAACTATTTTCAATGAGAAAAAAATGGAAAAATATTAATTCATAAAAATAGACCGAGAAAAATATGGAACTAAATAATAATGTATTAAAATTAAATTAAAATTGAATTGTAAATTAAGTGAAATTAAAATTTTTCTATAAAATAGAAGAAATCAGTATTAACCTACAGATATATTTATAATAATCAATATATTTATACATATATAAAAAAATTTTTTGTTAATGAATTTTGTTAAAGTAAGAATTACAGAAATTATGAAAATATTATTATTATGTATTTAATTTTAATTACAGTTTTAAAATTAGTAATAATATAATGTTAGTTACAAAAAAGAAATAATATAAAAAATTAGTATGACCCATGGAATATATATACGAACGTGTAGATTCCATTATATCAAACGCAAGGAAATCATTAGTAAGAGGTTATACAGAAGAAACTATCCAAGCTAAAAGAACAGAACTACAAGAATTAGAAAACAAATTCATACAAATACTGGAAAATAAGGCAGTAAGAGAACAACAAAGACAACTACATACCTTTAAATTTATAGAAAAAAAAAGAGCATTAGATATATTACAGAGTCACGAAGATAAATTAAAAATTCAAGCATTAGAAGAGATAGAACATTCCACCATGACTGAAGAAACCTTGAACACGACAGAACTAGCAGCAATTTCAAAATTGCTAACAGTATTCAATGGTACAAAAGATGAATTAAACCCTTTCATATCAAATATCGAAGTACTGAAAGATATATTACCTTCAACTAAACACATTTCGTTTTTCAATTTTGTATATAAAACTAAAATTTCAAATAAAGTGCAAACCAAATTAAGACAAGTATTAGTTCCTACTGACATAGGCTCATTAATTTCATCTTTAAAAGAAACTTATAAAACAAAGAAGTCAACAAATGTTATTATAAACGAACTAACAATTATTACTCAGTTAGACACTATCAGAAAATTTGCTGATAAAATAGAAGCATTAACTACGGAATTAAACGAGATCCAGATAAGTTGAGTTGGAGAAAACAATAGAGAAGTGATCAGTAAAACTAATGCCATAATTGCATTTAATTCTTTCAAAAAACGGACTAAAAGACCAAGAAGTCCTAACGATTTCTCGATAAATGCCAGTAAAGTAAAGACTCTCAACGAAGCCATCGACATAGCCATGGAAAGATCTACACACATGAGTCAAAATCAAATAATGTACCAAACATCATCAAACAGAAATTATTACAGAAATTACAGGAACAACAACCATTCTACTAATAGATACAACAATAATAACAACAATAACAATTATCAAAAAAATTATAACAGAAATGACAATAGAAGAAATAATAACAGGACAAACAATTATAAAAATAATAACCACAACAACAATAACAATTATAATAACAATAGAGGCAGCAACTATAATAATAATAATTGTCGTGGTAACGCCTACAACAATGGTAATAGTTACCGAAACGGGAATACTAATCGTAATGCTAATAATCGTAATAGAAATGGTAATAATAATTACTACAATGGTAACAGAAACCAGAACGTAAAACTTATGGAGCAAAAACAGGGAAACTCCCATGGTCCGGAGACCATAGAATACCAAGGTCCTCCGGAACAAAATCAGTAACTTCAAAAGCAGTATTTAGCATTTCATCAGATCTAAAAAATTATGTGAGATTAAATATAAAAAAATACACACCGTGCATTAACATTTTTAATATACACAGGTGCTGATATCTCACTATGCAAAGAAGACTTATTACACAAATATGATGAAGATCCAGACGACTATTGCTGTTTAACAGGGATTACAAAAGAAAAAATAAAATCCTTAGGTTCCACTAACATAACTATACAGATAAACGATACAGTACTTAAACACAAAATACAACTAGTACATGAAAATTTTCCCATCCACACTGATGGTTTGCTTGGACGAGATTTTTTGTTGCGGTACAATTGCAACATAGACTATGAAACATTCACATTAACCATCAATACAAGAAATGAGACTTTGATATTACCTATTCACAACTACACATTTGAGATAAATGTAATAAGAATTCCTTCAAGAAGCGAAATAATTATACCTTTACAAATAAATATTGAAGAAGATGGTGTAATATGCAACCGTGAAATTAGAAAAAGTGTATTTTTGGCAAATTCAATAATTCCTAAAGATGGATACAAACACATAAAGTTATTAAACGTTACTGACGAAACCATAAAATTAAAAAATTTTAAAGTAGAAACTATCCCTTTAAGAAATTTTGATATACATATACAAAACAAGTGATGATAAACCAGATACGAAATATATTGAGGAAAGATTTAAGAAAGTGTTAAATGACTGCAACATGGAGAAGAACGACGAGAAAGTAAAGAAGGAATTGTTAGAGATGTTAAAAAATACCAATATATATTTCATTTAGAAGGTGAAAACCTGACAACCAATAATTTTTACAATCAAACTATTCAATTAAATGACAAAAATCCAGTTTATATAAAGAACTATCGCAAACGCATACAGAGGAAATAAATAACCAAGTAAAAAGTTTATTGAAACAAAAAATAATAGAGCCACCCACAAGTCTTTACAACGCTCCACTCTTATTGGTACCTAAGAAGGGACAAAGTGATATAAAAAATGGAGACTAGTCGTTGATTATAGGAAACTCAATGACAAAATAGTTAATGACAAATTTCCACTAACACATATAGATGATGTTCTAGATAGACTAGAAATAGCTAAATATTTTTCCACATTGGACATGAAAGTTCCTTTCATCAAATTGAGCTCGATCAACAGTCAAGACCATTTACATTTACACTAGGAAGGTTAGATTAGAGAACTAAAGCATCGAAGAGGATGTAATTTGTCCCCTAGCCTTGAAAAATAACGTACCTCGTTCGTCCTAATACTCCACCAGGGGACTTAGTTCGTCCCATGGTCGTGAAAGCGGAAGACTTCGTCGGAAGCTCTAGTTTCGATTTAGTAGAGGACAATAAGCCTCAAGAATTCGCCACACAATCTTAGATCATGATACTTATTCCTGAATGATTTCCATTCTAACTTTTTCTGGCTGGCGGATTGGAATTGAAATGACTGCAAGCCGGAAAAATTTTGGTGAAATTCTAAAAATTGTTTAAAATAAACTTTTTTTTCGATTTATATTCTCTTGAAATATATTTGGAGGAGATTATTTTTGATTGCAGTGCTGCAAGGGCACTGGCATGTTTATGTCAGACAATCGACACTTGTCATCACTGGTGCCATAAACAGAATTGGTTGAACGATGGTAAATTGATAACGGAGGGCGCTCCAGTTTTAAATTTATTTTAACCCTTCGCACTGGCAACTTTCAGCAAGAAAATTTTTTTATGAGCAGTACGTCTTATTTTGATCTTTATATATTCAGCTTCTTACTTACCTTTTGCACAAGAAACTATATTCATTGTGACCAAAAACTACACACATTTCGATTAATAATTAAATATTTAAGAATATTTAAACTTTTCATTGAAGAAATTACAAAATATTCCAAATTTTCCCTTTTTTAACACAAAATAAATGTTTATTTGCATTTAATTTTTCTGCTTTATCCGCCAGTTTTCACTCTGTATATCTGTTGCTTCTAACACATTATAACATTATAACATTTTTTTCTCCCTCTAATTTGGCTAGTAATTTGCTGCTATGAGCGTTTGTCAAACGTCAAAGGTTTCTATACTGGTTATACGGTGCTAGAAATGTAGGGTACCACCAAGGTTTGTTTTTTTTTTTTTTTTGTTTTCACTACAAAAAAATATCTATTTTGTACTTATTTTAAAAGAAAAATGATAATCCTTTGTAGATTTAATTTTTAATATAATTACGTAATTCTATTTTTTTCTATTATTATATATACAGAAAATACTTTATAGGATTTTAATGTGTGTTTCTTTTTGTTTACTTTCTATTTTCAGAAGTAGTAAATAAAATAAGCTCTTTGTTACTTAAAATATAAACTTACATGTACTGATGCTCATCAACAACTTTCCATCCTTTTATTTGTGATAATCGAAAATCACTGACGCATACTTCAAGTGGAAATTCTGGCATCCACACTATAAATTTAGCAATTCCAATATAAGTACCATATTTTACAATTACAGAGGCATTCGACGATCCTCGTATTTCGGACCCATCTACGTAAACAGAGCTGCATGAAGATGAAACCTATAACAAATTTAATAAACCAATTTTTCAGAATTATAGTATTAATATGACCAGATTTTCATATATAAATATAATAATGTGATAATTATCAATTTTAAAAGTGTTGTATTTACTCTGATGTTGCAATCAAATTTAGATTAAACGAAATGTATATAGAACTCGTCATCTTCACTGAACAGTGATATTAGACAATGTTTAACTAAAATAACTATTAGAGGCATTTTTGTGTGTGGAAAGTTATATTATTTTCTTTACGGTGAATGATATGTTAATGGAGACTGTTAAGTTAATAAACGGTAAAGCAAAGAAATAAAAGTAAAACAAAAACGGTTTGAAATTTCGCCAACATAATTTTTTTTTGTGTAGTACAATTGTTCCAGTTAGAAATGGAATATTATTTTATTCATATTGCTCCCGCGGATGGGCTCTCATTACCAGCTTTTCGGATAGAGCCAATTTTCGTACACTTTTTCGAGTTCATGAGACCGTATCTTGGTAATGGCATCACGAATGTTGACCTTCATATGCTTAATTGTCTCTGGATTGTCGACACAACACTTTTCTTTAACGGCGCCCCACGGAAAATGGTCCAACGGTGTCAAATCGCAGCTTATTGGCGGCCAATTGATATCACTACTTCGGCTAATTAAATCCATTGTGGAATGAGATGTGTGACAAGTTGCACCATACTGTTGAAATCAAACATCGTTCACATCAATACCATGAAGAGCGGGTACAAAAAAAATCGGTTATCATGATGCGAAAGGTGGCTCCATTGACAGTGCAGCTTCTTGTTGGCCCATCTAGCGAGTCGCAAATGAAGCGTATGGTCTCGCAGCTTCAACTCTTGAACCAACTGAACGTTGTAAGACGTCATACTGAGATTTTTTACAAAATCGACGTGAACTGGTGCGTAAAATGTGCAATTCTTGAGAATGATGACGAGTTAATGTTGATGGGTTCTCACGTAAACTCTCAGAAAAAGCTTCGATATTTTCGAGTCTACGCACTGTACGAGCACACTCATGGCTTAGCGTATCAACAATGAAACCAGTTTCACGAACTTTAGTAATAAACTTGCGTATATCGGGCACTGTTGGTCCTTCTTTGCGACCAAATTTTGTACAACATTTTCGTGTAATTTCTGACCAGTTGTCTTCTTTTTGGAAATAAATTTCCAATAAATTCCAACGTTGCTCAATCGTAAATCGGTTCATTTCGATCAGTGGAGACAATATACTGAATTTTATGACAGAATAAAATGACATAGTTATTGGCAGATTCGAAATAACGATGGTTCAAATTTAAAATGATATATGGCCCACCTGATATAATTGTCTTATTATTAAAAGTGCAAAAAGAAAATCTTAAAAGAATCACAAAAATAAACACAAATTAAATACAAAGGGAAGATAAATCTATAGCTATTCCCTAATGAAAGGTAATCGAGTCGAAACACCATTTTTTACCAATTACCAGGTGTACCCGATTAAATTGAGCGTCAATACACAATTGTTACCATGGGAAACGAGCATTAAATTTCTTTTGTGTTGGTGGTGACATCTGCGAGTATACATGAAATTAGTGAACAAACAACATAATATTTTTTCATCGAGTTGAAGATGGTGAAATTTGTATCAGAAAACATATGTAGAAAACATTATTTTTTTGCTTTGTTTTAAGAAAAGCGCTGGGGAGTCGCATCGAATGCTTGTCGAGGCATGTGCTGATCATGCTGTATCAATGACAAATGGATTCATTTTCAGAATCTTGAACGGAAAAAATCTCGGACTAACACAAAACAATCGCCAACTTCTGCAGCAAAACCAGTACGATTTAACAGGATGAAATTTGTGTATCTGGTGGAAACAGAAAGCTGTGGTATACCAAAAGCTCCTAAAACCTGGTGAAACCGTTAATGCATCATGTATGAGACTTTTTTAAAAAAGAAACCGGTAGATACTGCGTTTTGCTAATTGTTACAAATAAAATGTTGTTAGGGAAGAAGTATGATCAGACGTTATTCGCGTCGTATAAGCTCAAACATAACTTTACAGTATTCTACTAAAAAAGAGAATTTAAATAAAATAGTATCTATGCTGCGAACTTATTACTGTTTTTCTATTACACCTATAATAAACAGTATGTTTAAAAGAGGATATGTTTTACTCAAAGATATTCATATTCCTAAAGTATGAAATTTTTTTATAAAGTTAATTAAATAAAGTATTGCATTCCAGTTGAGAAAACAGTTGCAGATTTTCGTTATTTACTGATTTAAGGATCTCATTTTACGGAAAAGTAGAAACATTATACAACTTAAGAACAATTTTTGTTTCTTAAAAAAGAGGAGCTTTAGAAACCTTATTAAAACTGGACATTTCTTATGAAGCATAACAGCAATTTTGAAAAGGTTTGCCTAAAACTAGGTACTGTGACCAACTGAAACTCAGTTCTTAAGAAATTTAATTAAAAAGACTTATTTTTTAGGTGTTCTACGTATTTAATCTTCAGTGTTTGGTGTAATATATTATATTGAATAAATTATATACATATGATTTCGATATTTTCCGTTTGTCTTTTTGGCTCTTGCTGTGGCGTTGGTAGGCTTGTATTACGGAATTCACTTCATTCACACACAAACTAACTTAATTTGCCCGGGCACACATCAAATAATGGATGAAACTCGCCTTTTTTGTTAATGTGTTGGTAAAAAAAATACTCACGCGTATAGGCAGAGATGAGCTTGAAGAATATCAAAATACAGGTGTTCCCCGACTTACGACCGAGATAGGTTCCTGGTTATCGGTCGTAAGACGATTAAGTCGTAAGTCAAATTTCATATAAAAAAATTACGAAAAAAATTACATACTGTACTACTATTTTGAAGGTCATTACAAATTAAACTACCCAAAATTTATATAACTCAAACATTATTTTATATATAGATTATATTTTAGGGATTTGTCTTCTTTAAGTATTTTCTATGAAAAATGTTGTGAAATTTGATCAGTGTGTCGCACCATGTGCCATTATACTGTGATGACGCTACACAACACACACAATGTTTACACATTAAGTCACACAGAGAAAAACTTATTCAACAATGTTTAATTTTGGCTGAGTTCATAAACGCAGTTTGCAATGCAACACTGCAAAGGAATTCATGTACAAGGCAAAGCAATGTTTTATTGCAACACTACTTTGTCAAATAATGAGATAATATTTTAATACGTTTATGAACGCGAAATCCTTTGTATAATTTAATTTCTTAAAATGAATATTCAAAAACCGCTTTCGATTTGGCTGATAATAAAAGTTCAAGAAGCACTTTGATCAAAAATATTTAATAAATACTTAAATAAAAATTTCTTTGGTAAATGGAAAAATGCTATCAATTTACTTAATATCCCGCATTTTTTGTTCCCAAATTGAGTTTCTTTTCTTTTTTTAAGTAAAGTCTGGCTCATTCCTCAAACGCACTTGAATGAGTAGCTTTTTCCTTTCATGATTCCATTTTTTTCACTATGTACAAAAAATTACATGTTAAAACACATTTGTATTTATATAAAAAAAAACATTTAAATTACTACAAATCTGCCATTTCTATCACAAAATTTTTGCCGCCAGAAATGTAAATATTTACAAAGAATCACAAATAAAAACCATGCACGAAATTGACAAATAATGCGCACTGAAAAGCATACCCATGCAATAATGAACATAAGGCATTGCCAAAACAAATTTTACTGCTTTTATGAACACCATGCATTGTAAGATCACATTGCAAACTGCGTTTATGAAGTCCGCCTTTCTTAAATATGAATGCTCTTATAACTCTCCCCTATACAGCGTAGCAATAGAATCAATGCTACGTTTATTAAAACATGTGTATATGCAGTGTACGTGTATTCTTTGGCTTCGTCTTTTTAAGACGAATGGTTTTTATACTCTGTATCATCCAATTAAATGAAAAAAACTCCTCTTAAGAAAAAAATGGTTGCACCTCTAATAAATTGAATTGAAAATACAGCAGATACTAAATTAGATATTTAAAGCTTCCTGGCATTTTTTATGAGAGTTTTTTTTTTCTAAAACTACAAAATATTCTGTCCTCTTATATGCGAATACTTTTAAATCCGTTAAAGTTAAACAAAAACTTTACGGAAACAAAAATAATAAAAAGAGAATTTTGATTCTTTGAAGGAAATGGTAAGACAACTGATAACATTAACAATTATTTAAATTATTGAATTACTCTTGGAAGCAAGAGAGTATTTCTTCTTACATTGGAATATGTAAACAAAATGTGATCTCGATTTTCAAATGAATCAATAATCGGAATAAAAAATAAAGAATAATAAGGAAAAGTATCGATTTCAAAAACTATTATAATAAAACTAGCAGATTGTACCCGGCGCTGCGTGGGTTATGTAGTTTGGATTAGTTTAAAAAATGAAAAATGTTTTTAAATAAAAACAAAACAGTGATTATTTGTTGTTGTTAAAGAAATTTAAATTTTTTTATTACTAACACTTAAAAAAATACAAAAATCAGTAACTTAAGTATATATATTAAAAATACAAAAAATAAACTTATTCTATTATTAATACATATAGGAATATTGAATACATACATATAACTATTAAATAAATGCAATATAAACTTATTCTACAATTAAATTAAATAGTATTATTATTTTGATAAAACTCCTATACACAATATTAGCTGTTTTACCAGTTGGGGTAAAAATATATAAATTTTTCCCACTTGGTACCCGTGAGCAGGCTACATACAATTGACCATGAGAAAAACATGGTGTCTCCAAATTTAAACCAGCCACCTTCAATGTTTGACCCTGAGACTCATAGCAAAAGCGAGTTTTTTATAAAAAATCAATTTAGAATTGTAAAAAATATTTTTAAATGTGATTTTCAATTGTTTAGTATTGAAATTCAAAACTTTAAAACGTTCTCGTGAAAAGTTAAAAAAACAACATAATACCAAATACTATTACAAAAAAAATATTTTTTTCTCGTAATCAGTGCATTAACAGGCATCGTTTGGGAGGTATTTCCACAAAAAATGTGGCCACAGGACACCATATTGCATACATTTTTCTTTAAATTTAAAAGAATTATTATTGGGTCATTTTTGCATTAAAAATAACAATAAATAAAAAACTGGTTTGCCCGTTTTTCGCCCCTTTCCCCCTTTTGGACCCCTTTTGGTCCAACTTTATAAACGGAACACCTCCAATAGCTATTTGGGAAACTTAACCAAGCTAAATCGTAAAAAATACCTTTGAAACAGATAAAATACAGCATTTATGCATAAAGTACTAATTTTTGCCCATTTTTTCTCCCTTTGTCCCATTTATTTCCCCTTTTGGGTCAAAATTTTGAAAAGATTTATTGCCTATAACCTGCACCGACAAAAGCTCGATCTATATCCCAAATTTCAAGAAAATCGGTCTAGGCGTTCAGGCGTGACTGGCTAACAAACAAACAAAAAAAAACAGACTTACAGAAAGATATATAATATATATTAGGATATTAGGATTGTCAAATATTATTTAATAAGTCTCAATTTGAACTTTTGCAATAATATTATATAATTTTTGCAATAATATTAATAACAGTACTTCAACTAATGTACGGGTAGTTGTTTGCATTGAATGGACATAATTTGTTTGTCTTCGTTATTCTTTTATTTTTTGTAGTTGTAAGTTTGTACTCATTTTACAAACATTTTTTGTTACAAGCACGAATTACAGGAGCCCTGGGAAATTTAGAAATCAATCCCGATTTCCCGGGAAATGTAAATGAAATGAAAAACACTAATGGCAATGCACTTGTATACAAAGTAAAACTGGTTCAAAATGCAATCAAATCGTTAGGCAAGGAGCTACTACCTCACCCGCCATATTCAACAGATTTGTCTCCTTCCGAAGACGAAAATTACGTGACTAATTGGTTTTCTTCAAAAAAAACGAACAATTTTATTGGCGTAGAACATACAAATTCTCTGAAAGCTGGAAGAAATGTGTAGCCAGCGATTGCCACAATAGTATTAATGTTTTCTATTCACAAAACAAACAAAAAACGACCGTTTTTACACCGGTACACCCCTATTCTCCGCTTCGATTCGCAATTTTCTCCGATGGGCAAATTTGGTATTCTGCATTTCGATTCCGTTGGATTATAGGCATTCTGCATTACGATTATAGCAACGTTTCTCTATCGTTCGTTCAATTCTTGTTTCTTAGGTGAAAAAAATATAATAAAGTAATAATAAAAAACAATACAACGTTTTATGATAATTTGAATAATTTTGTTATTTTTTGTAATATAAAGTCAAGATATTATTTATTTAAAGGAGGCCAAAACAAGTTTTGGCAGCGTTATGTCAACAAAAAATTGATGTCCTTCCAGAAAAAATCGTGAAGTTACCACATCTCGGTTAACAGTATAGAAACTTGTAATTGATTTGCAAGCCTGGTAAGAAGTACTACTGGAAAAAACTTTCTCCCAGTTCTAGCTTCTCCGATCTAGACTGATTAGATTCTAACACATTGACTCTTGTTTACAATGTCCATACAATATCTTTGTTGTAATATATGCCAACACGATAACGACCCTAACTTAAGATGTTATATGATAATTCACTGTATTATATCTTTAAATTTGATTTTGCAATTACGAATGGTCAATCTTGAAAAAATAAGAAAAAATCATATTTTCCAAGTTTGCCGATCAAAACACGTAATATATATATATATATATATATATATATATATATACAGCTGCGTGCAACTAATTAAGGACACGAAGCTTATATGTGAGCTTGAAGCAAAAAATACGAATGGTTGTATGATATTGTCAAAATTTGTTCAAGTTTAGTTAATTAAATTGTTAGTCGTAGAAAATAACTACCTATTTTGTCAAATAAATTATTATTTTTAAAGCTGTGAGCAATTTTTTTAAAGAATATTGATTTCATCCGTGCATATAATTAAGGACACACCGTAAACTTTATGGAAAACATGTATTTATTAGAAAAAAATCAATATTTTGTTGCAAAACCATTGTTGTCGATAACAGCTTGACATTTCAGAGGCATCGAGGTAACAAGACTTTTATATACACTGGTTAGAATGGCCTCCCAAGCTTTCTTTGTTTCGGCGAAGAGATCATCAAAATTGCTTATTTTTACTGAGCTTACTTTGATTTTTACAACTTGCCATAAGCGGTGCAATATTTCAGACATTCAATATTTCAACATTCGACAGCTTAAAAGGTGCCTCGTAAACAAAGAAGCCGAATTACGACAGTTCTTGAAGATGAACTGATTATCCGCGAGTCGAAAAAAAATCCGCATAAATCAGCAAATGAAATTCGTATAGCACTCTTTGGTGAAAATGGAGCAAAACCATCTGTAGACACAGTAAAACGTCGATTGCGAGCAGCTGGGCTCTTTGGAAGAATTTCCCCAATGAAACCATTTTTGTCTGAGCGTAACCGGAAGAAGCGAATAGAGTTCGCAAAAAATACCGCCATTGGACCGCTGTGGAATGGAAAAGAGTGTTATATTAGTACGAAACAAAAATTAATAGAGTCTCTCCCGATGGAAAAAAATATGTTCGCCGGCCAAAGTTAAAAGAATTTGATCCAAGATACACCCGGGCAACTTTACAGCATGGAGGAGGTTATATTATGCTTTGGGGTGCTATGTCGTCACGCGGTGTTGGGCAGCAGCACAAAATTGACTGAAACATGGACAAGTTCCAATATGTAAGAATCCTAAACGATGCAATGATGCCGTATGCTGACGAGAATATGCCAGTAACATGGACATTTCAACAAGATAATGACCCGAAGCATACTGCTCATCATATCAAACAATGGTTTTTAAACAATTCGGTCACTGTACTTGATTGGCTTTCATGCAGTCCAGATCTCAACCCGATTGAGAATTTATGACAAGTTGTAAAAATCAAAGTAAGCTCAGTAAAAATAAGCAATTTTGATGATCTCTTCGCCGAAACAAAGAAAGCTTGGGAGGCCATTCCAACCAGTGTATATGAAAGTCTTGTTACCTCGATGCCTCTGAAATGTCAAGCTGTTATCGACAACAATGGTTTTGCAACAAAATATTGATTTTTTCTAATAAATACATGTTTTCCATAAAGTTTACGGTGTGTCCTTAATTATATGCACGGATGAAATCAATATTCTTTAAAAAAATTGCTCACAGCTTTAAAAATAATAATTTATTTGACACAATAGGTAGTTATTTTCTACGACTAACAATTTAATTAACTAAACTTGAACAAATTTTGACAATATCATACAACCATTTGTATTTTTTGCTTCAAGCTCACATATAAGCTTAGTGTCCTTAATTAGTTGCACGCAGCTGTACATATATATGTTTATGTATACCGTTTTAAAGGGTAATCTCGCCCCTTTCCAATAAACTTTGGATTTTTCAAAATCGGTTAAAAAATATTTGAGTAATCAATAATTTCGTGTAAAAATTAAGGAAAATAAAAACAATTTTTGTCAGATAACTTTGGAGGTTTCAATATAAAAAGAAATATTTTTGACTAATTGAACAACTTAGGACATGTAGAGTCCTCGAGTGTTTCACTGCCACACTTTGAATTAACAAATCTAAGAAAATTTGTTTATGGCTGTTCGATATCAAGAATAAATTCGGCTATCGTCGTTATTTATATTAAAAAAATATTGTATGTGAGTATCTTATGAGGAGATGAGATCACTAGTGTCCTCTTCTAGACGAAAGAGTCCCTGGAAATCCAACATATTACAATTCAGAGGATTAGGATATAAAGAAGATTTTTGAATACTTTTCATAATATTTAGTCATCTCGGTTTTGAAAGCATCCTTATATATAGTCAAATTATTGACGTAAAACGGTGCTGACGTAATCATACATAAGATTTTATATTGGCATCTTTGAATTTTGTTTACATGAGAATCAAAGGCAGTTCCACATAATAGCATAACACAAAATAGCAGAACTCCACATAGGTTTTAAATGAGAATAATAAATAAATTTCAAAAACTTTAAATTCGATTTGATTTTCCATGAAAGGCGTCTGTCATATCAACACCAAGATAATTTATGTGTGAATGTTGCGACACAACTATGTTATTTATCCAAACGGAAGAGCATGTTTCCAGTAGTAACGTGAGCATATGAATACATTTTTTTCATTCACTTTAATTCTCCACGGCTTGAACCATTTCTCCAAAAAGAAAATGTGTTACTGAAGATACTGAGATGCTTCATGTGGGTGCATTTGCCTGCTTAGAGCCATATCCGAAGTATATATTAAAAATAATACTGCTCCCAATATACCACCCTGTGGTACACCGACAGAAATCGGTTGAGAAGTCCTTACGAAATCGCCTTCACTTCCATTAAAGATAAACTACGAAAATTACAAGAATTTTTAGAATCACCTTTTCTAAGAAAAGTAATAAGGATTACAATTTTGAAGCTAACTGATATTAGTCCCTTGAGGAAAATTAGACTTTTTAAATAAATAATAATAATTACTTATTATGTGTCAAATTTAAATTATAATATTTTAATTAATTTGCTGGAAGCAGTTCAACATTGTGTAAGAAACATTCTTTTAGTCTAGTTTTCAAAGTCGAAAACACTGAGACATTTTTTATGCGATCAGGTTAGGTGGTTGTACTCAGCAAATCGAATCCTGTTTCGTTACCTTAAGACGTCATCTGACCACAGTCAACTTCATCTCTTGTCTATTTACTCTTTTGTATATGTACCAACAAAAGGCAATTCAGTAGAGCTAAACCAATACAATTTAAGTTTTTGAAGACATATTGTTCTGAAGACCTAAATGATATCATCATACCACACATAACATACATACATAATTGGTCATTACAACACTTCAGTCAGGATTACGACCTAGTTTCTCACACCACTTATGTTGTGTGTGTTAATTTTATAAAGGGTGATTTTTTAAGAGCTATAGGAAAATTAAAAAAAAAACATAAAATTCAGAAAAATGCATGAAATCTTTATTTGAATCGATAGTACAGTCCATATAATTTAAAGTTTGAAGATTATTTCCTGCAAATGTTGACCGCAATGCGCCTCAAATGGTCCATCCGCTTAGTCCAATTTTGGCATACTCTTTCCAACATTTCGGCCGGCATCTCACGAATAAATGCTTCAATGTTGTCTTCCAATGCACCAATTGAAGCGGGCTTGTCTGTATAGACATGAGCTTTAACATAGCCCCACAAAAAATAGTCTAAAGGCGTTAAATCGCACGATCTAGGCGGCCAATTGACCGGTCCCGAACGTGAAATAAAATGTTCACCGAACTCGCCTCTCAGTAAGTCCATTGTTACGCGTGCTGTGTGGCACGTGGCACCGTCTTATTGACACCACATGTCATGCAAGTCAAGCTCTTGCATTTTGGGCAAAAAAAAATGGATATCATCTCACGGTAGCGCTCACCATTCACAGTTACGTTACGATTCGCAGCATCTTTGAAGAAGTACGGTCCAATTATGCCACCACTTTTTCTGGATGCATTGGTAGCTTTTACAATGCTTCTGGCTGATCTTCACTCCAAAATCGACAATTTTGCTTATTTACGTATCCATTGAGCCAAAAATGAGCTTCGTCGCTGAACACAATTTTTCGGTAAAGAAGTGGATCTTCGGCCAACTTTCCAAGAGCCCATTCACCAAAAATTCTGCATTGCGGTAGGTCGTTCGGCTTCAATTCTTGCACCAGCTGTATTTTGAAAGGCTTCACACCTAAATCCTTTCGCAAAATTTTCCACGTTGTTGAGTAACAGAGGCCCAATTGCTGCGAACGGCGACGAATCGATAATTTATGGTCATCATTAACACTGGCCGATACAGCTGCGATATTTTCTTCAGTTCGCACTCTACTTAAACGTGTTGGTGGTTTAATGTCCAACAATGTAAATTTGGTGCGAAATTTAGTCACAATAGCCCGAATAGCCGCTTCAGTGTGTTGATTAAACTGACCATAAAATGGAAGAAGCGCGCGAAGAACTTTCTTAACAAAGCACGCATTTTGATAATAAAATTCAATGATTTGCAAGCGTTGTTCGTTTGTAAGACGATTAATGGTTAAATTATAGACCAAACTGAAGATGTTTGACAGTGCAACAAAACACGAAACGTGCGTGAGCTGTTTAAACCAGTCTTGCCAAAAAGATAATAGCTAAAAAAACACCCGTTACATGAGTGGTAGGACTTAGGGCCGTTTTTTGAATGCAAGTTTAAACTCGAGATTAAGTTAATCTCCAGTTAAAGTTAATCTCCAGTTAACTCAGTTTTCATTTTTTGAATGGGAATTTAACTGGAGATTAACTTTGTAGAGCTGCCGTACTTATAAGCAAAAATGGCAACATTTTTTTCGTTTATATTGTTGTGTTTACTACTGTTTGCAAATTATTTCACAACAATTTGCTTTTGTATATAACAAAAACAAACAAACAAAAGCTGAATACTATTGATCTTTATGTAAAAAAATTATTTTCTTAAAATAATAAATAAATTAAGACTGTCTATTGTCAATTTGTGTTTTATATAGTTCATAGTCACTTAAATATTTGTCTTATTCGGCTTCCCCTCACTTAAAAGCTTTTTTTTTTTTTAAAAATTTGTCAACTACTTTTCATAGTTAATCTCGAGTTTAAACCACCAACTACTTAACCGTAAGGTTAAACTCAAGATTAAGTGAATTCAAAAACTGAAAACGGAGTTTAACTGGAGATTAACTTAATCTCGAGTTTAAACTTGCATTCAAAAAACGGCCCTTACAGATTAAAGTCGACTCCGAACGACATTTTTGAGAAACTTTTCATGACAATTTTATTTACTCTCAGAGTTTTTGCCAGAAATTTGCTGAGAGGAAGTCGCCGAAGAAATACTTTTTGTATTTTGTTTTGATGTCTGGCCTGGGGCTCGAACCCGGGCTTTACGTCTAATAAGCCATCACACTACCTACTAGGCTACTGCGACTACAAAACAACAAATTGTATTAAATGTATTAAAATGCAGTGGAAGATCGAAAACTATTTTTAATGCTTTGTCCTGGGCTGACTGTAACGAACGTATAGATAAGTTTGAGTTACAACCATATAGTATTAGAAGATACGTCAAGTATGAGCGAATAAGAGACTGATTAACATTTTTGCTTTTGAGCTTAATTTGTTTCTAAATTTGCATAAAATACCAATTCCAAATGAAACTGTCGACTTTAAGTAGTTAATATCGACAAACTACGAAACATTGTGAGTAAATAGCATTCCAAACTATTTAACACTTTTTGATTCTTTGATTATTTTACCATCAATATATATGGGCACTCATCATTGACAGATCGTTTCTGACATCAGGGCATTTTCTAATTGGGTCTGCCCTCGAGCTTTACCAGAACGATGCGTGTCATAAAAACCAGTCGACAAATTAGAGCATTGGGCTCGAATAAGTGTCGTCAAGCAAGGATTCTGGAGAAAGTGGACTTACGTTACATAAATGAGCTCCAAATCCTTAACAAATAGACAACTTCCAATAACAACATTACTACAGGCGCGCAGGTTTTGGTTTATGAAGATAACTTACCGCCACAAAAAATTGTTCATGGGCAGATTCATTAACGTGACACATGGTAGAGATGGTCGTTTAAGAGTAGTAGATATCAAAACAACTAAAGGCATTATACGTCGCCCTATTCACAGACTGGCTTTACTAATTTCAGCTTAGAAGCACCCTCTCAATGGAGCCGGCATGTTAGGTCAACGTAAAATTTTATGATCATTTTATTTCATTATGTAATTTTTTAAATTATTTTATTGCTTTAACTAGAATTTATTTTATTTTTTCCCACTGTATTTCGATTTTATGCTCACTGTTCATATTTTTGTTAAATATTCTGTTAGGTTTCATGAATTATGTTTTCTTATTTCTTTAAATGATATTGTTTTGCTGTTACTATATAAAATTTAAACTAATTTGGAATTTGTGTTAATGCCTTTTTATGTCTGCAGAAATGTGAACCGTTTGTTGTATTTATTTTTCTTTATATTTAAATAAAGAAAACCATTGAAAAGCTAGAATTGGAATTGATCGGTTCGTTGTTGATTACTCGGTTACGTAAGTTAAAAAGAACAATTAGTATTCGTTGTTCAAAATATTGCATTCAGCAGCTTTACAGACAACAACTTAAATTATCTAAGTTGCTCTATATAGCTGCCGATAAGCAAAAAGCTCCTTACAGTACATGTATAATTCTATATCTTGAATTCGAAAGTAAATCGTTTACTCTGTTTGGAAGAGTAAGAAGAATAGCGTTGATTCAAATGAAATTGTAGCACATTTTTTGTTCCAATATATTTAATTTTTGGTATTTTGGTTATTAGAAGCAGTACTAAATGATTTTCAGTACATCTGATCGACAATTTCAAAGTTATCTTCCAACGTTAATAAACTATATGCTCACATAGTTTATTAGCTAGAGAAGGTCGTAATTATGATTAAAGGACTGTAATGATCAATTAAATAAGTTAATAATAGTTTATTCGACTTTGCCATCGATAAAAATACAGAATTAACCCAATCTAAATTTACAGTTTTTGTGAATCCTAAGTTATAGCCAATATTTTCTCCTTTTTCAATACAATTTTTATTGCCTTTCAGTTGGCAGCTAAAATATTAATGGCTTGCAATGTTTCAAGTGTGACCAAAAATTTAGTTTTAGAAGTTAAAGACCGAAATGAAGCTACACAAGCATTGACACGCAATTTTTTTTTACATAAGTCCAATAATTTAGGTTTAATAGCAGATACAGTAGAACTAGATATGCCACTAACTACAATATTTGAAGCACGGGATCTAAAGTCAATTTGTTCCATACGCGGAGAAAGCATTTTGGCGTCATTTATTTAATTTACTTCAAATTTAAACGGATTGTTTAATTCGTTGTCGAACTGGATTGTTTCAACTGGATTTTCAATTGAAAGTAAGGGTTGGGAGGGATGGTATGCATGTAAACAAGGTAAAGTTTCTGGCATGTATGAAAAAATCCTCTTTTAATATCGTTTACTTCTTCCGCAGTAACCTCTAATTTTGTGTGCTTGGGGCAGAGTATACGTTTAATCCCCACGCAGACTTCTTTTAAGTATCGCGACATAGACTGTTGCGATAAACCTAAAAAATGGTCTTGGCTAATTTGGTGTTGATATCCACCATGCCCAAGCAATTTTAAAGCAGCAGCCACTTTTATTGCAGTTGGAATTGCTGTGGATCTCTTTGGAACGATGAGATCATGTTGTATAGCGTTTAACACATACATAAACGCATCTTTATTTAGTCTAAAGTTTTGCTAAAAAAAAATGAAAAATTTGAAAAGATTTTGAACATGAGAGAGTATATCTCTAAATTCTCCTCGTTATACGTTCAACATTTTCATCTTCTTGCTCAAACCATAAAGCCACCGAATCCATCACAATTTATTTTATATTATTTTATTTTTAACAAAAAATCATGTCCTGCACAAATAATTTGTTTAAAATGTTTTTGATTACAAGTTTTGACATTTCGTTTATCGCTTTTGCGTAAGCGATACAGAGTACAAAATTGTACTCTTAACGCATTGATCTTACGCATCGAACTTGCTTTCGCATCGCAATACAGAGTAACCCCCCCGATTTAAAATTCAAAATTCTACGAAAGGAAACAGCGGTGTTATTAATTTAACCACCAATACTTATTGATATTTTGTATAGCCATTGCATCCTTGTCGCTGTTTTGAATTGTAGTACCATACCTCAGATCCAAACTATTAGCTATTATTTGCATTTGTCGTTATTTATCGGTAATGACGTTAAAGTAGAACTCTATGCGCTTAGTGTAGGCAACAACACGATTTGCAATCAAATATATAATGAAGTTATCAATCCTGGTTATGCAAGCTACACTAAATAATTGTGAATTTAAAACAAATTTAATGAAGTAATTTTGAGAAGATCTGTATGTTACAATATATTCCTTGATATACTTTCTAATTCGTGGAACCAAAATGATTATTACGCTCTTAACAATATCTCTCAATGAGCGATAATATGACTTTAGATATCACCACTCTTGATCCGTTTGGTATTATTCAATAAAGTCGCTGCTTTTGTAAAATGAAAGCTGTTCGCAGTTCGATTTTAAAACACCACGTAAAATTTGTATTAAGTTGTTTATCTTCTTGTCTTGTTGGTAATGGCTCGATTACTGGTAAAATAGGTGATTTTAAATGATTTCGTTTCTTTTGTTTTTTGAGAATTGCTAAGCTGTTTATTTAATAAAAATATCTTTACTCAGAATTAACAAGTATATATAGTAACTTAATTTTTAATACAAAGAACTCGTGTTCACCCAAAGGCTGCGTGTAGCTCCTGTTCTCTCGTCAGTTAACCTTTTCAGGCCTGAATTTTTTCGGCCAGAGCTATATTTTTTAAGGACATGTGTTTGTTAGTTATGGCATAAACATGAAGTGATAAAATTTTGCCTACAGGCAACATTGAGCAGTAGTGGAAAATTTTTAATTAAAGACATATTTTTATATACTCCTAATTTTTAAATTATTTTCATTCTAATTTATTATAATATAAAAGAAAACACTTTTTTGTGGACTTGAACATAAATGTACATTACACTTAGTACATTTGGATCTTGGAATTTCGGTTTCTACATCGGCCTTTTGCTCCCCATTCTATCCAATGACTATTGTCATCAAAACGTACGGCTTTTGGTGAATCAGCTACGTATTTTCTATTATGTGGATATTGATGGTAACGAATTTGATGGTTGTGAGACTTCTTCAGTTGCTGTCTGCAGTGTTGAAGAGCGGTCTCTCTTTCTATCATTTGTTCGTCTACAATCTGATATTCCTCATGAGATATTTCATTAATTTTTTATTTTCTAGGATGTCCTTTCTGGGTCTGCTTAGCGTTATCATTTATGTGAAAATTTTCTTTTATTTTCTCAAAACGATTTCTGGGTAATGCATCTGTCACTACAGATAGTTTAAAATTTTGTGACCATGCCATTCGCAAATTTGGAACGTTAATAACACCAGGATAAAGCAAAATGCCTATAAATTTTTCTATTTCTGAAGTCTTATTCTGTTGTTTTGAATTGCATATATGTTAGTCTCATTACATATCTTTTGAATTATTTCATCATCAAAAAATACCATAACTGATATTACTCTTCTGAATAGTATCAAAATCATTTATTTGTATATTACTCCACTTCAATTTTTCTACATTCACTTTTTCAAAAACTATCTCTCATGCTTCTTCTGCTTCGATTTCAATTTCTCTATCCACCATTTTACCAACCGTTTCACTCTCAATTCGTGCCATTCTTTTTATATCCTCAAGATTCTCATCAGTAATATTTTCCTCATTAGACACAATTCTTTGTATTTCTCTTTGAGACAAGCCTTTTGGACGCATACCTAATGCAGAAAGAGTTTAATGTAAATTTTATACATTCTGGAAGAATGTTGAATATAAGCAACATTGAATTTAAAAAATTCATTCATTCATTTTTTTTAGAATACGCGTTTTCAATCAAGCTTGTTTGCAAAAAAGAAGTCTCTTACAAAAATGTAAAATAACGGAATCTATGAGCAAATATGTACAATGTTGCCTATAGGCAGCAACGGGCATGTAGGGTTGCGCTTTTAGGTATTTTAAGCCCCTTATTACTCTAACACACTGTTGTTGGAGTGGAGAACAGGACCACGAAACTGATCTTAAATATTTAAAGCTAACTGAATTTTATGTTTTTAGTCATATTTGCTTTAGATTTTTAAATTTCGCAATTCGAGAAAGTTCAAAGGACACACAACATACAAAGCTCAGTTCTGTAAAATACTTTCATTTAACACCATATGCATCTTCAAATTCCATTTCAATTTGCTTTCGCTTCTGCACACACAAAATGTACCTTAATTAATCCATGTTTTTTTTAAACAACTATGTAAAATAAAGAACAAAACAATCTTGCCAGTACATCAAATTATGTAGTCTCTTTCCGTATCTTTATTCTTTCAACACATTGCAAGTAAACTTTTACTTATATTTTTATTGGAAAATGTTATTTTAACTACCATATATAATAATTAAATATCCAAAAAATGAAAAGCAAACATGTTAATTAATTATTTAATTAATTTTAATATTATTTTTAATTTAATTGAATTTACTATTATTTTTAATATATTTACCGAATAAGGAATATTCTGCAGGTTTATAAATATGTATAAAGCGTATGAAGTCAAATATTTAATTATTACCTTAATAACGCTTTCATCCTCAGCGTAACAAGAACTTTGAAGGGTTACATCAGCTACTTTTCCTCCTTGTGAGACAATAAATACTTTCATTGCTTGAGCGACTTGACGTCCTGTTAGAACAGCAGTATTCATTAATTCCCAATTCTAAAATAAAATGTGTTTTATGAGTCGAAATGAGACCATATTTAATGCACTTAACATTTAAATAATTATATACCTTTGCCATTGGCAACACAGCCTGGATGTCGTCTTTGTTTACCTCAAGTTTAGCAATTATTCTTTTTTTGTTGTCTTCAGGGGGAAGTTCAAGTGATACATCTTTAACATTATCATAGATGTAAATAACGGACCAAACAATTTTAACGCCTTCTGTTAAATCTTTTGTATCATCTGCCACCTCTAACAACCAAGTAAATATTTCATTAACTCTAAAAATTGGAATAAAAAATCGGTTGAAATATAGTTTAGCGCCATTTTAGAAAAAATTTTAAATTTATTTAATAAATTCATGTACAGAGATATTAAATAAATAAAATAAAAAACAACAAAAATAATACTGATGTGTTCCCTCCACCTGGGGAACAATCTTGTAGCGATGTAAGTGTACCTATCACCAACCTGTTGGAGATGTGATGCATGACTAAAGGTTACCCTAATATCGTGAGAGGACTGTTTTCGAATTGATGTCTCTTGTGTGATCTCTTCGACTCGCCCGATCACGTATATTCTTATATACCCCTAATCCGGAGTGTTAAAACACCCGTGCTTATCGGATGGTTTGGAGTCAGGGGTCTAATCCGACTGTATTATAACGGAGCCTCACTGATACCTCACTGATACCTGGTCCTTGTCATGCTAGCGGGGGCTATGACATGATTGACCTCCTTATATGACCTTATATGACTTATATGGACAATGAACCGAATAGAAAATTGAAAATTTATTTATTTATTTATTTCAAGTCTATGGAAAATCCTTACAGACTATTACAATTTATATTTCAATACAAAATTATTATTATGATTTCAATACAAAAAAGTTAAAAAATAAGTTTAAAAAAGAAAACAACATTGAAATTATTAATTAAATGAGTTTAATTGTAAAACTATAGCTTTTTTAATGGATTCCAAATTATTGTTAAAATCTATATGAAGGTAAAGATTATTAAAATCATTACCGATTCTACGAAATGGATCGAAATTCGCATAGTTAGTTGTGTAATATTTTATATTTATTAAATTATAGTAACTTGTTGGACGAACAGGTACTCTTATGTAAAGTTTTTCTAGAAGAAATTGAGAGTTGATAACACCATTAATCAGCTTCAGGAGAGACAGCATTTAGCATTTTACGACGGCTTTTTAAAGAGTGCTAGGCGTTTTTCATAAGATGGTAACCTTATATTAGGATCCCATCCATTCCCTAAACCACGAAGACAAAATAATAAGAACTGTTTTTGAACTGATTCGATTTTGTCATAGTGTACAGCGTATTAAGGGTCCCATATTACAGATCCATATTCAAGAATTGGGCGAACCAGTGTGGTAAGCAATTGTTTGGTAACATAAGGGTAAGAAAACCCTTTGATAAATCCCAGGATACATGTAGCTTTGGTAACAGTTGATGTAATATGATTTCTGATTTCAAGTTCATTGAATAAAATCCATTGGTTGGGCATGATCTAGTGAAGCACATATATTTACATTTTTTAACATTCAGCTCCATTAAATTAGTACTACACCAAGGGATTAAATAGTTAATATCGTCTTGTAAAAGTACTTGGTCTTCAATATTATTAAATGATAAAAATATTTTAACATCGTCTCCATACATTAATGTATTTGAATTTTTGATAACAGAAGGGAGATCATTTATAAGAGTAAATAGGAGCGGCCCAAGATGACTACGCTGTGGTACGCCTGACAGTACATCAATAAAGTTAGATTGCGTATTCCTGAATTTAACGCACAGCTTCCTGTTTACTAAATACGATTTAATCCAATTTAGTAATGATTAACTAAAACCAAGACGATTAAGCTTATGAACGAGTAAGTTATGATTTACTTTATCAAATGCCTTACTGAAATCAACATAAATGTTTGCCTACAATAAATCCATCATTTACCAAAGTTGTAAATTCAAGAAGATTTGGGATTGTTGATCGAGACTTACAGAATCCATAAGAATCACTTAAGAGTTTTTCAAATAATTTCGGTACAATGTTGAGTTTAGCAATTCCTCTATAATTTGAAATATCAGCTTTAGATGCTGATTTAAACAGTGGAATTATAAATTATTATTTCCAAAAGGTGGGAAAATAGCCCAATTTAATCGATTTGTTGAATAAACAGGTTAATGGAGTACTCAATAATTGAGAATTGTGTTTTAAAATACTGCTAGGAACCCCATAAGACCGGCAACATGTGAAGATTTTAATTGTTGTATATACTTGGAAACAGTACGTTGTTCAAAGTTTTTTACTTCGGGAATATAATTTTCATTGTTGGCGTTAAATGTAGATGATGAATAGGTAGAAGCAAAAAATTCCGCAAACAAGTTACTTATAATCTTATTATCTGAAGATTTATTACTACCAAGCTTCATAACAGAAGGAAAATCTGCTGCTCGACGTTTCGAATTAACAAATTTGTAAAATGATTTAGGATCACTCTTGAATTTGTTTTTTACTTTATTTAAGTAGATGTTATAAGCCCTTTGGATGGCGATGGTGTATTCCGATCTTACTAAGCAGTATTTGGAATAACTTGATCTATTTTTTTAAGTTTTTATACAATTTATTTTTCTTGTTTTTTAATCTTGAAAGGTATTTTGTATTTTATATTTTGTATTTTGTGTGCGGACCGTGATTAGAATGTGGTAAAACTTTTGGTTGATTGCTTTTAAAGAGCAACCTAGGGTTCTAATAGTGATATGACTTATTTTGTTTCAAATATCTACAGTACGGATGTTTCTGTTTATTGATTATGTAAAACTATTAATTTTTCTGAATTAGATTAGATTGCTTAATAGGGCTGGATCAGAGTTGTTCGTATTAATAAATTTTATTGTAAATTTCTTTGTTAACTTCTTGAATGTATTTTGCCCAGTTTAGTAGAAGTGTTGTTTGTTTCTCGGATTTTAATGCATATTTTTATTGGAAAATTATAGCTGTTATGTAGATCGTTCGTAACTGACCGATTAAGTAAGGGAAGTAATTATTGACTGCAAAAGAAAATGCCGACAGCGGTAAAGGTTCGATGAGTAGACAGAGGGCTGCGATCCTTTGAAATACATAAATTGAAATTTTCTAGGACTTGTTCTAGAATAACTCATTTTCTTCTTTAGTAGACCGGATTGTGTTCTAGGAAGGAGCGCAAAATTATAGATAATTCCTGTTCATCAACTCTATAATCAGGCGGTATATAAAAGGAAATAATAATGAATTTGAGAGAGATTTCGAGGGCTATTACTTAGTAATGGGCGCTGACGTGTAATTGTTTATATGGGATATTGTTTTTTACGAGTACTCCGATGCTTTGTATTACATTAGTAGCAGAGTTGAGAAAGTAAGCATAATTTTTGAGGCAATATGAGTAAAATTAGAAGGAGAATGCGTTTCCTATTAAAATATGACACTGGGATCAAATTCTCTTATATTTAATTACAGGTCACTATAATTATTGAAAAATGGAACATTAATCATTCAATAGTAATTAAACCCATGGAGATGTAAGATTTTTTATGTACAATGGCTAAAATTGATATGTAAAAAGATTTAATAATTGCGATGCAATTATGAGCACTATGAGGAGCCAATTGAAGTCTTATTAATAGATTCCAATGGGATACACTATGTACCGTTGTTATTCAATTGTTGTGTTATTTGCAATATTGGTGATTGACTTGTATTATTATCTGAATAAAAATCTTTTTTAATTACCTTTTGATTTCTTCTTTTCTTTCAAAATAAAATTACACGGTGCGACTGTCGAAATACACCCGAGTACTCAAAACTCAAAAATATTTTTTTTATATTTCTCGAAGCCTCCAAACGTGTTTTATTTGACAAAATCTGTTTTTGAACTTTTCACACAAGATTATTGATTACACAAATATTTTTGAACCGAATTTGAAATATCAAGTGTGAGAGATAAACTTTTAAAACAATATACATAAACATCTTATACAAACTTTTATGTTATGAGAATTAATAGGATAAACTTGGAAAATATGATTTATGTTCATATTTTTTCAAGTTTGACCTTTCTTAATTGCAAAATTTAATTAGGTAATATAATATACATAATAATATACAATTAAATAAAAAATAAGTATTTGAAATTCTCTTGCGAACAGATTGGCACTTCATTTGCTAAATTCGGACAACAATTACTGTAGCTATTAAAAAGAAAGTAAGGAGTCATATTTTTCATATATAATGAACTTTTAGTTATTAAATTCAAAACTTTTGATGGATTTTGATTGTCTATCAAAAAATCCGCCAATTTCGCGTTTGAGCGACTAGCAGAAGTCGGCTAATGTTTGCGCAAATCGAAAAATAATATTTGCAAAAAAGGAAATATTAGCCGACTTCTGTTTCTTATGTTTATGTATATCGTTTTAAAAGTTTATCTCTCCCCTTTCCAAAACACATTGGTTCGAAAATATTTGAATAATCAATAATCTTCAAAAAAAAAAAACACTTTTTTTACACTTTACTTTGCGTTTTGATAGAAATTCAAAGGTTGTGGAATGATATGAACTACTAGCTAAGAATATAGAACTATTCCTGATCTTCATAGTTTAAAAAAATTAATGAAAAAAGGAACATTTACATATAATTTGTAGTATTAGCAACACAAATCAAGGATGTTGTAATTATTTTCTAAATTTTGTACTCTATACTTCCTTTAAGACTTTATATTGCAATTATGAACCGCATCTTTATCTTTGTTCGCTCTAGGTTTTTTCCTTCAGTTTATTTAATAAAGTCTAAATCGCTTGAAACCAGGATGATATTCGAGACTTACGCGATATATAAAATATTTATTTGTTAATTTTTTTAATTTGAAAGTATACAAGTTTAAGAATAATCGTTACAAAAAAAGTACTTTAAAGAATAAAATTTGAAAATTCAAATTGTTGGCAATCCAAAATAATTATCTATTTTCTTTGGTACAAAATGTCGTTTGTTGTTCATGTATTTTATATTGTCTACATAGTTTGCCGCTATTACATTTATATATGTTTATTGTACATTGTTAAGTCGTCTATTAAACAACCTAGAATCATATACGCGGTAACTATTTTAAATTAATTTGTTTTATTTATTTACTAGCTGTACCCTGCGCGTGTTGCTGCGCCACCAACTAAAATAAATTTGAAGGAAAGACATTACACAAATATCAAATTAATTTTGGATCATTTTATTGATTTTGTTTCTCGTTGTCCAGATGATTCAGACGAACAGGCCTGAGTAGTACGCATTCGATCAGTTTCTTATCTCACTTCTCGTTGCTCAAGTGATTCATACCAACGGGTCTCAGCGGCATGTACTCGAAGATTTTCCAGTCTAGCTAGTTGTCTGATTCTGAGGCTCGTAATGGTCTTTTCTTCCGTGTTCGAGGTGTAGGTCGACTTATTGCTTGCCACTTTGGAGGCATGATTGCACGAAGCGACGTGAAAAATGTGTTTAATTTATTAGAATCACACAATGTACCCAATCCAATCGAACCCAACAGCATTAAATTGAAAAAATTAAAATATTGAAAATTTTACGGGAATGAGTTATACTAAATGTTATTAAAATTATAAATGATAAATGCTAAAATGTCCGGTATTTACCCGATCAACACATGAACAAATGCATAGTTTACGATTTAATTCGTTTTGAATAATCCTTAGTGGCGCCATCTATCGGAAATTAATCGCACCAACTTAGATACCTCCGTCGATCAAATGCACAGTTTACGATTTAATTCATTTTGAGTAATTTTCAGTGACGTCACCTGTCTTAAATTGGTCATACCAAATTATAAACCATCGTCGGCTCATGCGCAACAACTATCATAACATGATCAAATGAACAGTTTACGATTTAATTCATTTTTAGTAATTCATTTTTTAGTTTCAGTGGCGCCAATTAGTCATAATAACTTAGAAACCTTCCCAGGCTCATGCGAAGAAAAGAGAGTTTATTCATGTTGTGATATTGAATTTTGAATACAACCTTGTTTACAACACATATATTTTTCCTTTTCTTATAAGATTTATTCACTTTCTCTTTCTAATGTTCTTTTTCTTTCTATGCTTGAATTAACAGTTATTTTTTATTCTTTTAGTATGTAAACCATTTTTGTATCTTTAGTCGTAATAAAGTGTTCAAACGAAAAACGTCGTCTTTTTAATTTGCCTGGAAGAATTTTAAGAGGTTATGGGCCCAGGAGAACTCTAATATTAAAGTAATTTATATATTTAAAGAGAAGTGATAAGACGAGAGTTAAAGTGAACAAAATGAGTGTTTCAATGTACAACATTGAGAAATTGAGTGTTCTGTTCTGATTCATCAGGATTTGTGGTCAACTATTAGTGACGAAAAACCACAGCACCAGATCAAATTGCAGCATGGACGAAGAGGGATGAATTATTTTAAGCATTACGCCTATCCAAATTTCATACATCAAGAGTTGCCCATCTGCGAGTGCAGCATGGAATGCATTGCGTGAGGTGCATAGACCTAAAGGACCGGTAAGAAAAGTTACACTTTTTAAACAACTTCTCAATATGAGAATGGGTGAAGCAGATTGCGTCCGACAGTACGTTTGTAATTTTTCGTCAACTGTGGAGAAGCTAGCCGAAACTGGAATAGAGCTTCAGGATGAGTTATTTGCCATAATGCTTGTGGCAAGTTTACCTGCATCATATGAGAACTTCGTCATTGCCTTGGAGACAAGAGATGAACTACCAAAACTTAGTGTATTAAAATTGAAATTGACGGAAGAGGGTGAACGAAGGAAGGCTGGTGAACAAATTACACAACTTGAAGGAGGTGCACAAGTATTCATGTCGCAGTTAAACAGCAAGAGAAACAACAACAACAACGTAAGTAGCAACAGTATGAACGCGAATACCAACAAGAACGGAAAAAACAGTCGTCAACCCAGCAAGCAGAAACAAAATTTTAACTGTTTTAAATGCGGTCGCAGAGGCCACTACGCAGCGCAATGCAGAAACGGCAAAACAGAGACAAACAACAGAACGGTACAACAAGAAAAGAAGAGAGACACACACGCATACTCAATATTTGCAGCAACCAACAGCGACAGCGTGCTGAATAGAGATTTTTGGTGTTTAGACAGCGGTGCGTATGCTCATTTATGCTGTAACCGAGACCTTTTTGAAACTTTTGAAACGCATACAGAACTGATCACTCTTGCAGGCCAAAGTAAAATTAAAGCAGAGGGCAGAAGTACAGTTCGTATTGATGAATGTAACATTTTGTTAAACGATGTGTTGTTTGTACCAAGTCTGCAGTGCAATTTCATTTCTGTGGGCAGAGTAGCGGTAAAAGACGTTGTGAAATTTAACAACAGAGAAGCCACGATAATAGATGAAAAAGGAAAGACAATATTGCATGCAAGTAAGGTAGGAGATTTGTTTTTGTATAGAGCTATGAAAAACACATTGTTCATGACGACATCAAATGTGAATGAGGTTATGAAATGGCACAATCGTTACGGTCATTTGAATGTTTCTGGCCTAGGTGAACTGTCACGGAGGAATTTAGTTAATGGCCTGAATTTACAATTTCCTAAGGAAATTAATTGTACTACTTGCTTGAAGAGCAAATGCACAACAAAACCATTCTCTAGTTCCGAAAACAGAGCAACAGAATTATTGGAAATAATTCATACGGACATTTGTGGTCCGGTAAACAAAAATTCTTCTGGTGGTGCACGCTACATATTGACATTTATCGATGATCATTCTCGGTATGTATTTGTTTATTTTTTGAAGAACAAAAGCCAGACATTTGATACATTTAGGAAATTTAAAGCTATGGTTGAATGTCAGACAGGGAAGAAGATGAAGGCGCTTAGATCTGACAATGGTACGGAGTTCGTTAATAACGTTTTTGATCATTTTTTAGAATTGAATGGCATTAGACGACAACTAACTGTACCTCACACACCGCAACAGAACGGGGTAGCTGAACGTTTTAATAGGACGTTAGTTGAAATGGCCAGAGCAATGCTGGTATATTCTGGGGTTGATGAGTCTTTGTGGGCAGAAGCTGTGAACACTGACGCTTATTTGAGAAATCGATCACCGACGAAAGCATTGGATCACTGCACACCATATGAAGTATGGTACAATAGGAAACCAAGTGTCCGACATCTTAAAATTTTCGGTTCCTTGGCCATTGCATTGGACAAGACGCATCATCACAAGTTCCGTCCAAAAGGAAGAGAATAAATCATGATTGGTTATTCGGAAACATCGAAAGGATATCGTTTATTTGAAAAGGCTACGAGAAAGATAATAGTTAGTCGAGATGTTTACTTTATTGAAGATGGTGATGAGAAGGGCAATAAACCGGCAGAACAGGCTGAATTGGATAAGGAAATCCTCAGCATGCAAATAGAACCGCTTGAAGAAAATATTGTTCAAGAAGAAGTCCAAGATCAAAGTGACAGTGAATTCGATTCTGCTGAAGAAGAATACTCTGATCCTGATGCTGTAATGAGTGGTACAGAACTTGTTGGATTTCGTAACACTGTCAATTTGATGTGTACAGACAATATAAAAGTTCCTGTGACTGTGGACGAGGCCTTATCGGGTGAGTACTCTCATTATTGGTTATGTGCGATGCAGGAGGAGTATAAAGCTCTTCTTGAGAATGATACCTGGGAATTATCAAATTTACCACCTGGCCAGAAGATAGGCTGTAAATGGGTGTTTGCTGTGAAGAGGAATAAGGAGGGCCATATCGAACGTTTTAAAGCGAGATTGGTTGCTAAGGGTTACGCCCAAACCTATGGTGTAAATTATACAGAGACTTTTTCACCCGTTGTGCGTTATGAAACTATCAAGATGGTAATTGCCCTTGCAGCAGAATACGAGCTTCATCTACATCAAATGGATGTATCCACGGCATACCTAAATAGCGAATTAACGGACGAAGTATATATGGCGCAGCCTGAAAAGTTCGCGGATGAAAGATTCCCAGACAGAGTTCTGAAACTAAAGAAAGCTTTATATGGACTTAAGCAATCCGGCCGGCAATGGAATTTGAAGTTGGATAAGATATTGAAGGAAATTGGTTTCCATCCCTGCGAAAGTGAACCATGCCTGTACCGGATGGGAAGTGGTAGCGACATCAATTTAATCGCCGTATATGTCGATGATTTGCTTATAGCTTGTTCTAATTTAAATAAAATGAATCTAATTAAATCTCAGATTTCAGAGAAAGTTTCTGTAGTGGATAAAGGTCCCGCTAAACATTTCCTTAGCATCGAAATCGAAAGAGATGGTGTCACTGGCCAAATTACAATTCAGCAAAGCGGATATATCAAGGAGCTTCTGCGTGAATACCAAATGGAAGAGTGCCGTGCAGTATCCACTCCATTGGAACCCAAATACCAAGTTGTTTGTGATAACGATAACTGTGACAAGGTCGACGCAACAAGTTATCAGTCACTCATAGGTTCCCTTATGTATCTGGCGATTTGTACTCGACCTGACATACTACATTCTGTATGTAAATTATCCCAGAGGAACAAAGATCCACACAGAGAACACATGGCAGCGGCAAGAAGACTCCTAAAGTATTTAAATAAGAGTGCGAATTATAAATTAAGGTATCGGAAAACTGGACAGCCAGTATTATGCTACGCCGATGCTGACTGGGGCGGTGATGCGACAAATAGAAAATCATATACGGGATATGTCTTTATCCTCGCTGGCAGTGCGTTCTCATGGGAATCCAAGAAGCAGGCAACAGTGGCTTTGAGTAGTACGGAGGCCGAATATATGGCGCTTTCGTCAGCAGCAAAGGAAGCAGTATTTTTGAAGAAAATTCTAAGTGAGGCGCAAATCCATTGTCCAGAGAAGATTCTAATATATGGAGATAACCTTGGTGCTTTACATTTGGTCAAGAACCCTATTTATCATAGTAGAAGTAAACATATAGATATAAAGTATCACCATATTAGAAATGTTTTTGTAGAAGGGTTAATTGATTTGGAATATTGTAATAGCAACTCTAATATTGCTGATGTTTTAACGAAAAATTTGTCTAGGAATAGTCATATGAAATTAGTAGAAGCTTTGGGCTTTATAAATTTATGAATTAATGTATACTTTTTTATTTTAAATAATGTGTTGAGGAGGAGTGTTGTGATATTGAATTTTGAATACAACCTTGTTTACAACACATATATTTTTCCTTTTCTTATAAGATTTATTCACTTTCTCTTTCTAATGTTCTTTTTCTTTCTATGCTTGAATTAACAGTTATTTTTTATTCTTTTAGTATGTAAACCATTTTTGTATCTTTAGTCGTAATAAAGTGTTCAAACGAAAAACGTCGTCTTTTTAATTTGCCTGGAAGAATTTTAAGAATTCAGTACTCGGATAAAATGTATATCAAACATCAAAAGAGAAGATGAAGATATATATAATCAGCTATGCCGCCAAAGTGAATCGCCACTGTGAAAATTTTTTAATAAATAAAAGTACTGCTGATAATTTTAAATGTCTAATATTTGTAAATGGTTTGTCATCGCAAAAGGATCAGGAGTATAAAGCGAGACTTTTGACTCTACTAGAGTCTGAAATAGAACAAAATCAGTTGAAATTGGATAATTTAGTCGCTGAAGTAGAACGTCTCAATAGTCTTAAACGCGACATTTCAACAAAAGATAATCCAAATGTCAACTCCATCCATAGTTCGAAACAACGTATACCACAGAATGCTAATAAAGACCAAAAGCCAAAGCGATCTTGTTGGTAATGTGTAAACATGCATTTTGTTCGGGACTGTAGTTATTCTACACACAAATGCTCACAGTGTGGTAAAGTTGGGCATAAGGAAGGATATTGTTCTTGTTTTCCAGATGTAAAGCCAAAGCTAAACAGAAATGTTCAGCAACATCAAAAGTCAAGTAAAAAGAGTAAATTCAACAAAACGCACAAAACTATTAAAAGCGTATATGGTTCAACAGCAACATGCAAAAATAGACGTTTTATTTCAATCGTAATTAACAATGTAAATCTTACTCTTCAACATGATACTGGTTCGGTTGTCACAATCATCTCAAAGAAGAATTGGGTTAAAATTGGCAAACCAACTTTAGAAAATTCTCAGCACAAACCACGAGATGCTTCTACAAATGAAATTTGCATTTTAGGTCAATTTCAGTGTACGGTGGTTATCCGGTGGTGTTTTCACTTCCTGATTTAAATCTTTTCGGTTCTGATTTAATGGAACAATTTAAATGGTGGAGCAAACCCATTGATTCTTATACGTCGTGTAATCAACTTCAAGTTAACAACACACTCACAGAATCGGAATTGCGTCAATCATACCCTGAATTTTTAGGAATGAAATTGACACTTCACTCATTTTAAAGTTCACCTACAACTTAAACCGCAAGCTGTTCCTGTTTTTCGTCCTAAAAGGCATGTAGCGTATGCAGCAAAAGATCATCTAGACAGTGAACTTAAAAAACTTGAACGTGAGACTATCATTTCTCCTATAAATTTTTCAGGATTGGGCAGCACCCATTGTGTTAATAAAAAAGGCTTCTGGCAATCTACATATATGTGGGGATTACTCTACTGGACTAAATGATCAACTGGAACCTCATTCATTTCCATTGCCACTTCCAGATGAAATATTTATAAACTTTAACAACTGCTTCCTCTTTTCAACAATTGATTTAAATAATGCCTACATGCAAATCGAAGTCGACGATGACACGAAAAGACTTCTAGTTATAAACACACATCGTGGCTTATATCGATGGCTTAATATGAAAAAGGCCTAACTCGATTTTTGGTTACTTTGCAGGAGAAGGAAAAAAACTTATTAAAATTCGTAGAATTTTAGATACAACGAAAATTTTAATACAATTTTTAAGAAGAAACAGCAACACATTTAACCTCTCATTTAAAAAATTTTTATTTTTTTTGTGCATCTGACATTTATCTACCAGAATAAACAAAAAACTTTTTTTTGAAAAAAATTGAGTTAGGCCTTTTTCATATTAAGCCATCGATATACTTTTAATCGACTTGCCCCAGGTGTGAGATCAGCTCCTGGTGCTTTTCAACAGTGTATGGAATCAATTGTTTCTGGTATAAAAGGCGTTTTTCCTTATCTGTACGATGTTGTAGTAGCCACACCAACACGCGAAGAAAACATTACAGCAGTTAAACAGGTATTTGAACAATAAAAAAAATACAAGATTACAGTGAACTTTGAAAAATGTAAATTTTTTAAAACTTCGTGTACATACTTGGGTTACCATTTCGACAGAAAGGGCGTTTATCCAGACAAAAATAAAATTAAAAAAATTTTACAACTTACAGTTCCCAAAAATATTAGTGAATTCCGATCTTTTCTGGGAGCAATTAATTACTACGGTAAATTTATATATGAAATGAGAAAGCTTAGAGATCCTTTAGATAATTTACTTAAGAAAAATATAGCATGGAATTGGTCATCATCATGTCAACGCAGTTTTGATCGTTTTATGCAGCTACTGTCATCTAATTTGTTGCTTACTCACTTTGATCCAAAGCTTCCTATCAAAGTAGCAGCTGATGCCTCAACCGTTGGACTGGGTGCATACATCTGTCACATTTTCCATGATGGCAGCGAAAAAGCAATTTATCATGCGTCAAGGTCTCTCACCCCAGCTGAGAAAAATTACTCTCAAATTTGGAAAGAAGGATAGGCATTAGTTTTTGCGATGGTTAAATTCCATAAATATTTATTCGGGCGAAAATTTATACTCCAAACGGATCACAAACCTCTCCTTGCAATTTTTGGAAATAAAAAGCGAATTCCAGCACATTCTGCAAACCGTCTCCAGCAATGGGCTCTTACACTCATGTCGCACGATTTTAAATTACAATACGTTTCAACTCACGAATTCGGAGCTGCTGATATCTTATCACGGCTAATTTCCAACGTACCGAAAGCAAACGAAGACACTATAATTGCTTGTATTCAATTAGAAGATGACATAAAAATGGTTATTAGTGATATCACAAATGCTTTGCCTATAACATTCAACATGATTTGTGCCGCTACTAAAAAGGATTCAAATCTCCAAGAACTTATAAAATTCCTACAAACTGGTAAGTGGCCAAACAAAAAATCTTCTGATATGCAGTGTTATTTTTCAAGAAAACAAAATTTAAGCATCGTTGATGATTGTGTAATGTACGGGGAGCGTATTATAATACCAAGCTGTTTTAGAAAACGCATTCTAAAAGAATTACACAAAGGACATCATGGTATTGAGAGGACAAAGGCATTGGCTCGCAACTATGTTTATTGGCCGCATATAGATGACGAAATAAAAAGGTATGTACAAAATTGTACCAAATGCGCTTCAGTAGCAAAATCGTTACCAAAAACAGTGCTATATTCATGGCCATTAAAAAACACCTTATGGAACGAGTTCACATAGACATAGCTGATCCTGTTGATAATTTTTATTATTTCGTAATAGTAGAGTAGTAAATTTCTTCTTATTAATTGCATGCGCGATTTTACTTCATTATTTGGAAACCCTGAACTCATAGTGAGTGATAATGGAACTCAGTTCTCCAGTAACGCGTTTTCCAAATTTTGTCAAGAAAATGGCATTTTACACAGATTTACCGCTCCCTACCACCCTCAATCAAATGGGCAGGCAGAGATTTGTTGACACTTTAAAGCGCGCATTGAAAAAACTCGAAGGAATTGGCACTTCTAGTGAAAATTTACAAACGTTTTTAAAATGTTATCGTTCTTCACCAAATCCTAGTTCTAGTGGCAAATCGCCTTCTGAATTGTTCGTGGGGAGAAAAATAAGGATTAATCTTGATCTACTTAAAAAACCTACACAGTTCCAACAACAGCGAAACGAGAAAATGGAAGAACAGTTTAACAAACGTAATGGCGCTAAGGATCGGGTATACAATATTGGTCAGAAAGTTTACGCAAAATTATATAAATGGTTGATTTATATATAAAATTTATATATAAAATCATTATATAAATCTGAATGGTTCCCTGGAATTATCAAGCGGAAGCTCGGAAATGTTAACTACGAAGTAGAAATTGAAAACATTCCTGAATTTCGTGCAGTTAGGTCTCATACTAATCAACAAGGCCTCGTTATTCCGAATCTCAAAATGTGCCTAATAATGTTTTGTTTGATTATTTCAATTTAACACTTCAACATACGTCAGCCGCAGAGGAAAGTAACGTTAATGCTGAAATTGAATTGGTACCACTCACTGATGGGCAAACTACATCTACAGATGAATTACAAACAATTTGAGACCCACTTTCAGTTACTTCGCCATCTAGTTCAACAAGTGTAAACAATCCACCAACAACTTTAGAAAGTGTTACACCTAACGTTGAAGTAAATACACCGACTAATTCAATAATGGATCCTGTTATTCAAAAGGATGAAGCTGCTCCCGCTCTTCGAAGATCCAATCGTAGAGAGCGTTCTCCTGTATGGACTCCAGACTACCATCTTCCTAATAAAAAAGAGAGATGTTGGCAACCCCAAATAATTATCTATTTTCTTTGGTACTAAAATGATAACTGCCGTTTGTTATTTATGTATTTTATATTGTCTACATAGTTTGCCGCTATTACATTTATATATGTTTATTGTACATTGTTAAGTCGTCTATTAAACAACCTAGAATCATATACGCGGTAACTATTTTAAATTAATTTGTTTTATTGTTAATTATATTGTAATTATTGTTTTTAAATAAAGGTTAACTTTGGGTTAGAATTAAACTTGACCTCTTATGATCATAACACAAATTTTTCTTTTTTTGACAATCCGGTTGGTCATAATAACAAAAAACAACAATATCTCAATAAATATTAAAATTATTAAAACACCTTTCTCACAACTACGTACATACCTTTTGTCATTTATTGATAACAAAGTGATGTTATCAAGTTTTTTTTTCGTGGCGGTAACACGAACTGTGGGATGTTTTAAATTGTCTCTGTCCATAGATATCTCCCACTTATCTGAAGAAGAAGTGGCACCTACTACCTTGACGCCAGACTTAATCCGTGCTTTAACAGTAAATGATGAAACATTTTTGTCCTGAATTTGTTGAAGAAATACAGGAACATGAAATTTAGACAATGGGTAAAGAGGTTGCTGTGGAATAAGAATTAAAAGAGACTCGTCAACGTGAATTTCCTTAAATGGCTCAATAGCAGCAACTAGGGGAACTTGAACAAAATTCGTTAAAGGTTGAATCTGCACTTTTGGTTCACATAATTCAGGATTTCGCATAGGCGGCTCAAACACACTGAAGGAAACTTGGGCAAATCGTTGCGGAACCTTAGTAGGAGTGCTACTCGATGAATTTGTGCTTAGAGGAGCAGGCAGCGAATGAAACCAACTGAATGGTATAACCACCTAAAAAAAATAATTTTTAATGCTCATAAAACTATAATAATATATGATTTTTACCTCGGCAACACAAACACCGTCTTCTCCTTCAGGCATGCATTTTCCTTTAATAGGAACATAACCATTAATTGAAACACGTAATAAGACACATATCTTTTGACGTTGTAAATGTCCACCAGGGTCAGCACCAGCGTGAAATAGCACACGTAAAACGGGGGAATCTTGTGATACAACTGTACTAACTAGATGGGCTGATATGTCCAAGTGTATATTTGACTGCTGCAATTCTAATAATGCTGCAGTGGTGTTCTAAAAAAATATGTATATACATATATTATTTATTTTAGTATTCTAATGACATTTTTATTTGGTTTAGATATATTATTAAAAAAAAGTTTGTCTTATAAGCGGAAGACTCGTTAATTAGATTCATACCAGTATGTGCAAGATATTTAGTTTGAAGATTTCTTATATGGTGTTCAGGTAGACACCTTTATTGCGTAAATCGCAGTAAAAGCCATTTTGAACTCAATATTTGATATACAATTTCAATTATTTATTATGCAATAAATACGAAAATTTTTATAACATTGAGTAAAACTTAAAAAGCAGCACTCACAAGTCATAAGTCTATTTAAAGAGCACATTCAGGGTTACCGTTGACAATTTCGAAAAAGTTTCATAAAAAGGGTATTTAATGAAAAAAAGGGTCAAAAGAGAGGATTTTAAAGTAAAATAGAGTCAAGTTTTTTGTGAACAAAAAATAAGATTTATATCAGTAAAAAAAACGAGTTATAACAGTTCATTAGATTCATTAAACTAAAATAAAAGTAATTCACAGGTACATTCAAATATTAGTTCCATTATCAAAAACGTTTGACAATATTTATCACTTTTTAGGAATACTTATTCCATTCTTCCAGCTTCGATTCGAGCGAATTGAGAGAGAAAAGCATGGATTCACAAGTTTCTATTTTAAGTTTGTTAGTAAGTTTATTTTTAATTAGTGATGGTTGTTTTGAAAAAATTCTTTCAGCGGAAGCGCTACTATGAGGGAAAGTAAATATATACATACATATGTAACGAATTCATACAAAGGGTGTTTTTTATAGAGGTATAGAACTTTAAGTTGCAATAAAACAACGATGGATTATTCGATTGACATGAATTTTATTTATCCGAAAGATAATCTTGTGACATTACATTTTAAATATGATTTCTGGCATATGACCGCCACGGCTGGCGCGGATGTAGTCCAATCTGGACGTCCAATTTTCGATGACTTTTTCCAACATTTGTGGCCGTATATTGGCAATAATACGGCGAATGTTGTCTTCCAAATGGTCAAGCGTTTGTGGCTTTACCGCATAGACCAATGACTTTACATAGCCCCACAGAAAGTAGTCTAGCGATGTTAAATCACAAGATCTTGGAGGCCAATTCACAGGTCAAAAACGTGAAATTAGGCGGTCACCAAACGTGTCTTTCAATAAATCTATTGTGCCACGAGCTGTGTGACATGTTGCGCCGTCTTGTTGAAACCACATCTCCTGGACATCATGGTTATTCAATTCAGGAATGAAGAAGTTAGTAATCTCTATACCGATCACCATTGACTGTAACGTTCTGGCCACCACTGTTTTTGAAAAAGTACGGACCAATGATTCCACCAGCCCATAAAGCGCACCAAACAGTCAGTTTTTCTGGATGTAACGGTGTTTCCACATACACTTGAGGATTACCTTCACTCCAAATGCGGCAGTTTTGTTTGTTGACGTAGCCATTCAACCATAAGTGCGCTTCATCGCTAAACAAAATTCGCTTATGAAAATCGGGAACAACGATAATCTCGTTTTGGGCCCATTCGACGAATCTACGCCTTACTTGATGATCGTTTGGCTTCAAATCTTGCACGAGTTGGATTTTGTAAGCACGCAAACCAAGATCCTTCCGCAAAATCTTCCATAAAGTGGATGGACACAGATCCAATTCCTGTGCTCGATGGCGGATGGACTCATTCGGGTTTTTCTCAATGCTACGCTCTACAGCAGCAATAGCTTCTTCTGTACGCACCGTACAGCGTCTCTGGGGATACGAGTTATCAATAAGAGTAAACGTGGTGCGAAAACGTTCCATGGTTAATCGAATTAACTGCTCTGATGGACGATTTTGTCGACGATAAAATGGACGTAGTGCGCGATACGTTTTCCGCACAGAACCATTATTTTCGAAATAAAATTGCACTATTTGCAAGCGTTGTTCAGGCGTGAGTCTATTCATGATGAATTGCCAAACCAAACTGAGAATAAATCACTTGACACCTGTTAAATCGGTCGCCATCTTGAAAAGTAATGCCAACTTAAAGTTCTATACCTCTATAAAAAACACCCTTTACATTTGAATATATATTTTCATCAAATCTATTTTTGAAATTTCCAATCTCGAACCAAAACTTTTCTCGTTAATTATTTTAAGTATATCTTCATACTTTTTGCTGTTTATATTACTTTCTAGCAATTTAAACTCATTGACAAAAGTTCCTGGTTCGACAAGATTCAGATACAATTTCAAAATAATTTATATCTTGTTTGGAATTTATAAAGACTGGGTCAAAATATCTTAAAATATTAATTCTTTTATTTGTCATATCTATTCTCGATATCATATCGTGACACAATTTTTTATAAAAATTCAAAATGTTATTTTTTATTTCTATAACATCACATCTTGGATACAAATTAATACATATTCCATGATCTATATATGTATGTCAAAAGGGTCTTTTGCATATAAAATATTTTCAAAATCAATATCCTTTACTTCTTTTTCAATTGTACTGAGAACTTTCGTGGGGAATTTTGGAACTATTATTCATTTTTAAAAAGGGTCAAAGGTGCCCTGGTAGTCTAGTGGGTAGTGTGCTAGACTATTAGCCTGAGGGTCGTGAGTTCGATTCCCATCAGAGGCTCTGGCCTGTTACACTACACCGAGCATATGGTCAAGTTACTCCGCTCGTATACAATATAATTACAAATTATATTCTAATTAATAAATAAATAAAAAGAGTCAAAAAATGCCATATATTTTGTTAAAATGATACAATGGGATAAATTAAAAAAGGATCATAAAAAGTGTCATTGGCATGAAAAAGGGTCAAAAGTGATACTTTAGTGTCACAACGGCAACGCTGAGCACATTACATCATCAATGCTAGTGTTTTGATTAATCAATATAGTAATCTGTTTTAATATGCACGTGATAAGTTGTCTCTCAGATGTATTATTACTTCTTTACACCTACAGTTTTGATTTTTTGAGAAACTGTTAATAGCAATTTTATTTACTCTCAGAGTTTTTGCCAGAAATCTGCTGAGAAGAAGTCGCCAAAGAAATATTTTTTCATATTTCGTTCAGTTGGAGATGCCTGACCTGGGGTTTCAACCGAGGCCTCACGTCTTGTAGTGAATTCCAAAGACTTATGGTGTGTATAAAAAACTGTCGCTGAAACAGAAGAGTCTTGAATCGTTTTTGAATAATCCTCATACTCCGGTTGGATCTAGCATAATTCGACAAAATAAATACATATTTCGGCTGTTTCGAGTATATTATTTTATGAAATATAATAAGGCATTTAATTTTCAAAAGATTATCAAATTTTATATTAAGTATGTGGTAAGCTACATGAGAAATATGATCACGGCGCTCTTTAAGAAAGACAGATCTAGCTATGTTGTTATATGCTAATTAATATGTTTTAGCAAGTTACATACGAACTGCGAAAGGAGTTGAATCAATGACCGCCCATAAATTTTGAAGCATGCCGTATATTCTGCCAACAACGACACTTATATGGCTAGAGCACGATAATTTGTCATTAAAGACAATACCCAGATTGCTTGCAGACTTGACAAAGTCAATTTTATTTCCCTTGATATTCAATTCAGGTATGACAAATGATCTATCGGTGCTCGAAAGTATAATACATTTAGACTTAGAAGGATTGATGGATAGTCCATTAGCTGAGGCCCAGCTGTCAACCTTTACTATATCACGATTATTGTAATCTAAATAAGAATTAATCTTCTCCTTAGCAGTGCTAGTATAAAGATGCACATCATCAGCATACATAAGAACATTACAGTTAACCAAAACATCCGGTAGATCATTTGTGTAAATACAAAACAACAGAGGCCCAAGTATTGACCCCTGGGGAACACCTCTACTAATATTAATTAGATCTGACATATTTCCATTAAAATTTGTTTGTGAGTGCTTTCTCTGCCAACAAAATCTGGCAACGATTGGAATTTGATTTGAGACTTCTTGTAAAATGTATATAACTTTAGACAAAACTAGTTCTACCTTTGTATTGTAAGTCCAATTGATTACAGGTCGTTATACTTGATCTCACTTCTTTATTTCTTTATAGTTAGCTTGATGGTACTGTGGAATTTGGGTATAGTTTTCAGAAAAATGCAATCAATTTTATATGTTACTGGTGTATGATCCGAATTAAGCAGATCTGAATGGGTTTCAAGGCGTGTAAAATTTATGTTCGAATTCGAGAGTAAGAGAGTACTGATGGTTGCGTTGGGACTATATTTTGACTGAATTGAGTGAATGAGTTAGGGCAATGAGTGTAATAAAATGAATCTAGCCTGTGGTTGTAAAGGTTGATACCTGTAACATTATTTATATGACAATTTCAACTCGTGTAGTGGACATTAAAATCGCCGAAAATAAAATAATCTATTTTGCAGATGTGGTTATAGTATTAAGATCATTAATAAAATTGTTAGTATAGGTCAAACAATATAAATCTAAGTGGCCTGTCTGATCTTTTAATAAAGATGGAAATATATTCCATACTTTTTGTTGGAAATTTTGGACAGCGTTCATGGGGAATATTGTTTCTAACTGATATTAGCACGCCTCCACCACGTGTATTGCGATCTTCCCTGTGGGCTTTGTATTTTCTCATTTTAAACGAATGACTTGTGTTTCATTTATTAACACTATATTAATATTTTCTTTTTTAGAGTTCGTGCTTGTCTTCTCAAAGAGCAACACATTATACAGCGCACACTAGTGATTACAGTTTGTTATTATCAAGCCAACAGTATTTATATCTTTTCTCTGGTAATACAAAACAATCAATTGGTCTATAGGAGATTGAAATGAAGGATCCGCCAGATACCGGGGCCGATCCCCCCATAATTTACGACAAAACAAAAAAATTAACAATTCTTTCTGATGGTCCAAAATATTTAATCATAAAACGAGTTGATAGCAACAACAACAATGATACAGCAAACAACGCAAAAGCTTGTTAATGCGCTTGTTAACCTTTTCTAATAAAGAAGGTTATTGATTTTACTTGCGGGGGAGAAGTTGAAGTCTGCAAGAAACTCAGAAATGGCACAATATTAATAAAACCAAAAAATTTTGCTCAGGCAAATAAACTAATACAGTTATGCTCTTTAAATCACAACATTAAAATTGAAGTTACAGAACATAATTCTCTTAACTTTGTTCGTGGTGTAATTTACTCAAATGATCTACGCGGAATCTCAGAAGAGATTCTCTCCGAACTAAAGAATCAAAAAGTGTACAAAGTAAACAAAATTATGAAAAGAAATGACAACACCTTAATGGAGACCGGACTTATTATAGTGACTTTTGTCTCTACAAACTTACCATTAGATCTGCAAATTGGGTATGAAAAAGTTAGAATAAGGCCCTACATTCCACTCCCCTTAAAATGCAAATACTGCCTACGCTATGGTCATCATTTTAATAGCTGTATAAACAAAAAACTTTGTAATGTATGCTCAAAAGATCTCCACATTGTGTTAGAAAATGATGAGAGCTGTACTCAACCTGCATCTTGCATTAACTGTATTGAAAATAACAAAGAGAATACAAATCACTCTCCCAATAGTAAAATCTGTCCTATCTTTTTAAGAGAAAAAGAAATTCAAGTAATAATAACACTTGAAAAAGTAAACAAAAGAACAGCTGTTAAAAAATATAATGAAAGAAATACATCAACCACACAAAATTTTGCCTCTGTTATTAAAAGATCCGAAAATAATCTATCTCCATCAACAACAATCAAAATCACTAATCAAACAACAGACAACAATATCAAAAACTCTATGCCGCCACCAACAACCTCTTTTCACACCAGAAACATTAAAGACTACAATGATATTATGCAAATTACAGATATCTCTGAGGATGATACAACAAGTCTTTCTTCTCAATCCAGTGAAATTCAAACTCTTACCAGTGGAAATAAAATAAATATCCTACCCCGGAATACGCCGAAAAGGCAACGCAATCTAATAAAGAAGCAAGCGGAGGCAAATAAAACCTCCAAACGAACAAAAAATAATTAACTCTTACCTTCCATTTTGTATTGTATTACGCTATACCTTTTACTCATTAAATTCACTATATAACTAACATGTCTTTCAAGATAATCCAATGGAATATTAACGGCTACCGGAACAATTACAACGAACTGACTATATTAATAAAAAAATACAGACCTAAGGTCATCACGCTACAGGAAACACACTTACACTCCAACTCAGGATTTCCCATCCCTATAAATTACTCTATGTATTCTATCAACACCTCAACGACTCGTTACGGAGGAGTTGCTGTGTTAGTCCACAATTCTGTACAACACAGACCCATAACATTAGCAAATACTTTTGACGCAATTTTCAGTGAGATTCAATCTAAAATAAAATTTGAAATAGCTTCCACCTACATACCCCCAGATAAAAACTTCACTCTGAACAGTTTGGAAAATATCTTATCCAATCTCAATATACCAAGGCTAGTTACTGGAGACTTTAACAGCAGGCACACCTTTTGGGGATCAACATCAATAAATAACAGAGGAAGAGTACTAGCTGATTTTATTAATAAATTTAATTTTGTTCTACTGAATGACAACTCTCCTGCTCACTTCAATACCCATTCCACCTTTTCACATATATATTTAACTTTCTGTTCCCCTTCTTTGGCTCCATATATCGAATGGAATATAGAAAGCACGCTAAACGTAAGTGACCATTTTCCGATAATATTATCACTTTTCGAACAAACAAGAGATAGAGAGTGCCTCACTTTCAAACCCAAGTTCAAATTGGAAAAGGCAAACTGGCCAACTTACCAGGCCCTTTGTACACATTTCGAAAATAAAAGAGAAATAAGTCCAAATATCAATAAGGAAGCAGCAAATATCAGAAAGATAATATTAGAATCTGCTAACATTGCTATCCCTCAAGCACATTTCTTTAACAACTACAAGGTCCCTTGGTGGAGTTCTGAACTAAACAGCCTTAAAAAGGAAAAAAATAAATTCTGGAACGCTTTTAAACGAAATATGACTACGGATAATTTAGTTAATTACAAGAGAGCCAGTGCTATTTTAAGACGTAAAATAAGATTAACCAAAAGATAATCAATTTTTAATTTTACTTCGACGATAAACCCCTCCACCAGTACAGAGAAAATATGGTCCAACATAAGAAACTTCACAGGATATAAAGCTAAGCCAAACATACATTGTATTGAATCGTTAAGCTGCCCAGACAGCATTTTTACAAACAACGCAGATATTGCAAAAGAATTTGCAAACTTCTGGTCCACAAACTCATCAGACCAACATTTTCCAGCAAACTTTCGCAATAATAAAACTAAAACGCTGAACAGTCTCTTGATCCCCCGGTCAAGTCCAGAAGCCCAACATATCGAGAAAAATTTTAACCTCTTGGAACTAAATTCAGCTTTGGGAAGTGCAAAAGGGAAAACTCCTGGCGGTGACCGAATATCATACCCAATGTTAAGGCAACTGCCATTCAAAATGAAACAACGTTTGCTCACACTTTACAATAGCATCTTCCAAAATTATATACCTCAATACTTCAAACACAGCATTGTTGTTCCTATTTATAAATCAGGGAAAGTAAAAACATCCCCCGACTCATACAGGCCAATATCTCTAAATTCCTGCCTTGCTAAAACATTGGATACAATGATTGCAAATCGTCTTTGGTGGTTCATATCAAAATATAAACTTCTCAACAGACACCAATTTGGATTCATCCGTGGAAAATCTACAATAGACAGCCTACTCTTTATAGACTACCAACTCACATGTAGTCTATCCAAAAGAAAACACACAACAATATTGTCTCTGGATTTCGAAAAGGCTTTCGACAAAATTGGCATACATACCATAATCAACCAACTGGCTGAATGGAATATAGGACCACGCATAACAAATTATATAATCAACTTCATGAAGAATCGTAAATTTTCGGTAAGAATTTGCAATAGACCCGATTGATAATGGCATCCCGCAAGGATCGCCTCTCTCTGTAATTTTATTTCTGCTGGCATACAACAAACTTTGTTCCATTATCGAACTTCGAAATCAATTTCACAGCTTACGCCGACGACTTTAACTTGATAATTAATTCCGACAAATCTAAAAATTCCCATATAAATTTAGATCAGCTGTTTAATAGCATAAACCAATGGTGTAACTTCTCGGGAGCATTGCTCTACACTTCAAAATGTAAATTCATACATATATGTCGGAAAAAGCAATGCAGATTTACTGTTTCAGCCGCAAACTCTCAACTGACAGAAGTTGAAGAACTTAATGTGCTTGGACTTTATATAAACAGGAGATATAGTTGGAATAGACGTATTAGTGAAATTGCAAAATCTTTAATTAAATCCCTAAACGTATTAAAATGCTTGTCAAGTAGCAAATTTAACTGCAGCACACTGAATCTAATCACGGTTATTAACGCACTTATAATATCAAAAATAAGATATTCGATACCCTTTTATGGTCATGCCCCAAAATTCAGTCTGAGAACTATCCAAACCATACTAAATACTGCTACAAGGAGCGCACTTGGAGCCTTTCGGTCAACACCTTGTAACAATATGCTGTTTGAGTCAAATACACCATCACTTCAAACCCAACATAATATAGCTGTAGCAAAATTGATTCGCTCCTTTAGCGTCAATCCTAACAAGTTATTGGAATCAATTATGGAAAAAATTAAAAGGTCAAGAAGAGTTCCAAAGATGCGGTCCATTATTACCAAGATAAAAGAAGTAAGCGATAATCTACAACTCAGAACAAACGCCTTTAAACTTGAATCTGTTGACTATCCACCATGGGAACTCAATACGGAAAGCGTTAACATAAGTCTTCACTGGCTAGGTAAGAACCAGCATGACCCCTCGCATTTCCGTACCCTTTTTCAAGGCCTACGAGAGAATATGTGCGAATACAATTGTGTGTATACTGATGGTTCTAAGATCGATAACATTGTAAGCTTTATCGTTACTACTGAGTCTAATATAATCACGGTCTCTACTTTACCATCTTACAGTTCTGTTCTATCAGCCGAACTAATTGCTATATACAGAGCATCTAGGTAAGAAAAAGAGAAAATACGCTATTTAGTCCGACTCTTTGGTGGCGCTGAAAATGATCAGGAATATAAATAATCGTAATCCTTATGTAGTATACATAAGAAATATTCTTATACAAGAACGGAACCGTATTATACTTATATGGACTCCTGGCCACTGTAACATCCGAGGGAACGAATATGCGGATTCAATTGCCAAGTACGCACTTAGGGCACCATTGATCAACACGGACAACTTCAACCCTAGAGATATAGACAGATACATTAAAAATTTCTACTTGGAACGAGATGACACCTTTTCGAGGACATCTGTCTGGTACAGGAGTGTGAACACTAACAGAATTAATCTATTCCGATATTTGAAACTACAACCGAATAGAGTTGACACCACAAAGTTTTTAAGGATCCGTCTTGGACATACTCGTCTCACCCATGGAACTCTTCTTAACCTACACAATATCCCCACATGTAACTGTAATATTAACAACCCCACTACTCCAGAACACTTTCTTTGCTACTGTCCCAATTCCATAACAACAGGCTACACATATTTAATAATAGAAATCCATTGGATTTAATTTCAAACCCAACCTTGGACAGTATAAATACTATAATAACTTTTCTAAAAATCAATAATATTTATAACTATATTTAATTATTTCAATTATATTTAAGTATTATATTTAATTAATATCAACTATTTAAATTTAAGCGAGCTGAAAGCCTTTGTAGCTATTGCTCCTCTATTTGTAAATTGGTTGTTTATTTTAATTATAGTCAATTTTTGTTAATAAATAATAAATAAATAAATAATATTTTCTTTTCGGTGAATATAAGGGTCCGACTCCATAATAGGAAAAGCATCCCTATTTTGCATATTGAAATTGAGGCTCTATTATTTTTCACATAACTAGTTCTGAAGGAAAATGACCAATAGTCGTTTTAGAACTTTTCGTTGTCTACTTGTAGCAACAAATACTCTGTTCATGCAGGTTATTGAGGGTCGTCTGCACGATGGTTGACATTCTTCAAATTTCTTTTTATGCAGTTGTAATATTTGTTAATTACAGAATGTTTTGTTAGAACGACGGTTGGAGTTTCTCCAATGAACGACAATACCATTAACATACTTGATTTTAACCACTTCTCTTTTGAAAATCTGATCACGATTAAACTCTAGCATGCATTGCTTTATAGGCTAGTACGTGAGGTATTAAACTCTTTTATGTTTATTGAAAGTATTTTTAAATTCCTCATTGATAGTGTCCACACTCAGTAAACCAAACTAAGTAAATCAAATAACATAATATTAAATTTTTTATTTTCTTTTATCGGATGGGTGACAAACTTCATTTTATTTAACTTTAATTTTTGCAGGGTCCCATCATAATCAAGCATTGAATTCTCTGTGACTTTTGTTCCAATAAACATTATTTTGAATTTACAGGATTCTTCCATAAGTTTAAAAACTGCTGCGAAACCAAGGCTGATATCCACTATTATTGATGGAATCGTAGAACTGTTTCCTATTTCATCTTCCATGTCAGATAGCAACAGACTTTTGGGCTTTGTATTTGAATTCTCTTCCCCAGAATTTTTTACGTTTCGAAGGCATTACGAAACTTTAATTTTATTAAAACAAAAACAAAGTTTATGCTGATATACTGATGAAAAAAAATTTTACACTTGAAAATACAACCGTACTCGTTGAAAGCTCGACTTGTACTGTATTTTGCTAAAATTGCCATAAAAACTTTCTGAAAAATCTGCCGTTTGGATTCGACTTTAAACTGCATGTCCCACCACTCATGGGAAAAATTAACACACAACGTAATTGGTGTGAGAAGCTATGTCGTAATCCCGACTGAGGAGTTGTAATTAATAATTAAATAATATTTTTACAGTCCATACCACGTTCTTCACACAGGGGTTAAAAAAGTTTCTAGGACTACAGGTTATTGCCTGCAAAGATATTTCTTTGTGAATTTCTCGAAGTGTTCGATGAAGTTAGGATCGGATATATGCGGCCGTCGATTAAGAGCTTTCAAGCGGTTGTCATTAAGAATGCAAAAATTGATGTTCAAAAAGACCGATACATCGATATTTTTTCAATGTATAATTTTCATATCATTAAATAACACGTCTAAAAATCTAGAAATAATACTTTAGCACATAAAGCTGCAATTTAGTAACACCTATATATCGTCATATATATATCGTCCTAACAAAAAATTTAAAATCTACTTCTTGACTGATAACGACTTCTTATGTAAAAGCATTGCTCATTAAAAAGGTTTTTGCTTCTCCTATAGCATATTTTTAAATTAAATTATATATAGGCAGAAAATCTTAAACGATCTTTAAACGATGCCTATAGCTTCTTTGATTTTAACGCCGTCAATAATAACTCAAATAAACACCAGCCTTAAAGTACATAAATATGTGTTTTATGATGAACAATTTAGAAGTTTTTCAATTTAAACGTTGGTATATCGTCCTTATCAGTGCGGCTTCAGACCTGGCAAGTTCACAATTGACCAGATCTTCACAATACGTAAAATCCGTGAGAAGACCCACGAAAAACAAGTCGATACACACACAGTTGGGAGTGCATCGCAATGGCATTGTTTTTCAACATAGAGCGTACGAAGCGAGATGTTACTGCTGCCTTTATGCTATTGAACGGGAGCCTATTAAGATGCGTCTGGTAGAACATGAGGGAAAAAGGAAATATATTTTGTCGACAAGTAGGGACATACGGCATATTGGTCTACTATGGTCTAATAGGCAATTTAGTATTGGCTTCGCCGTTGCCACCAAACATGATGTCAGTCTGGAGATCAAGCGCAGGATCCATCTTGCCAACGGGTGCTACTATGGTCTAATAGACAATTTAATAGCAGAGACCTCTCTCGAACAATAAAACTAATACTCTACAAGACGCTCATCCTCCCCGTTCTTCTTTATGGCGCAGAGGCATGGACACTATTAAGCACTAATGCAGCAGCCTTGGGAGCATTCGAGAGAAAAGTCCTATGTAAGATCTTCGGTAAAGTGCGAGTTGGTGATGATTTCCGCATCCGATCCCTCAGTGAGCTGTATGAGCACCTCAACGACATGGACATTGTGCAGCGTATTAACATCCAGCGGCTGCATCGGCTCGGGAATGACTTTCGAATGGAGAATGCTCCTGCGAGACGGGTATTTGATACGAGGATTTGCGTAAGTCGGCGAAGAGAATCACCTTGTTTGCTTTGGAAGGACCAAATCGAGGAAGACCTGTCATCGATTGGTCTGACCAACTGATGTAGGCGCGCAAGAAGCAGAAGCGCCTGGAAAGATGTGTTAAGGCAGGCCGAAATCCGTTAATCGGGTTGTTAATGGCCAATTAAGTAAGAAAGTAAGTAATATCGTCCATTAAACGGTGATGTATCGTCCATCAAAAATGTTTTGTTCCGAGTATCGCATCGTAACTTTATTCATCCAATTTTCATCTCCAGTAATGATTTCCATTTCTGGATAACTGAGTACGTGTACAATAGGGTGGCCTTAAAATTAAGTTAGATTTTTACTAGTCTCACTCCCAATTTGGTGAATGTTGTTAAAAAACCATCCCGTTAAATTTCCAGATCAATCAATTGAACTCTTAAACCCGTGCCACACGCCCGATCAAATTTAGAGGCACCCATAAATTTTACTTTCTTGCCTCATTATTTCAAAAGTATTAATTTTATGAAAAAAATTTGTAAGAAAAAGATGTCTGCTGTAAAGTTTTTTACCTTGACAACTTTTTTCCAATTCTCAGCGTTGGAAAGAAATAAATAAACCAACCATAATCTAAGATTTTACATGTTATTGAAATATCTTTTAAAATCCTTATATTTAAATTTTACATGTAGAAAGTGATGAAAAATTATCGTAATTCACTTTTAAGGAATACGGAAATAACTTTGTCCATTGTCTTGAACCCCTTGTAGAATATACTACTTTCGTAAGATTCGAATTAAAATCTTCCATTAGTTTAATTCCTTCTGCTGCGTTATTGACCGCGTTTAGTAGACAGTAGACAAACAATATCCTTAATGATTTATTTTATTCTAACTTGCAAGACTCCTTGGAAATAACTCAATACCTTCTCTCATTATCGTTGAAATATTACGATTTCTTTTTATTGTTAGACTTTTTATATTTTCTTTTGTGTCACTGCCGTACTTCAAGGCCCCAACAATTTTTTTCTTTGTGGAATGTGATATCCTAAAATTAATATTTGCTCTATATCCTTTTCAATGTTTTCAAAAATTTCAGTCAAAAATGATAACTTTGTCTTCAGTCAAAATGTTATAATCACTTTTTTAAAAACATTGTTAGAGAAATGCGGATTTCACGTAAATGAAAATTTCACAAATTGACTTAAGCCTTCTTAGACTGTTATAGCTTGGAACCACAGATATATAGTTATTATAAAGATACATACTTGTATAAAATCATTTTCTTATTGTTTAATAAATTTAAATCCTTTCCGGAGTAGGAATATCTTCATTTAATATATGACTTTCGTCCATCTCGTATGGTGAACAGCACCAGGTGCATAAAAAACAATAAAATAAAAACTTTACTGCGTTACAATTATTCCTTAGAGAAAATCGGAAAAAATGAAACCAAAAGTTAGATTACAAGGCAAGTCCTTAAATTTCATTATTTTTGTGGCGAGGCTACTGGTTTCAAAATAAATACAATTTGAGAAGGCGTGTTGAATTATCAAATGTACTTGTTTTAATTATTCTTGTTTAAGATTTACCTTTGCTTTATGTATTTAAGATATATTTTATTTTTTCACTCCATAAATTATTTTCCAAATATACACATGAAGTTGTGTAATTTTATACAAACCAACTCCAATTTACCACAGGGAGAAAAATTCAAAGTTCTCATTAAGAAATTAGTTTCTATTATTGGGGAAAATTCCTTTTACATCACAACTTTAAGATGCGTGAATATAAATAAGACGAAAATTCGGGCAAATAATGAACAATACTACCGGATTGTTGTCAGTGAATTTGAAAAAAATAAAAGGAGTAACTGGTAGGTATAGCAGTTAAAAAGCAGTAAGGTACTACAAGTCGCAATTGAATGTATTGACTCCAGCGTAGCTGCAGAGGAAGTGAAAGCTGGTCTAATAAGTCAGCGCTTTTAAGTTAAATACGTCACCAATGTAATAAACCGAGAGGAGATTCCATAATCTAAGTTTAGAGTGGAAATGATTTTGATATCTGAATGAATGAGAATACTAGGTGCGAGCAGATGTATCCCAGGTCATCAATTCAGAAAGAAACCTAGCACTATTGAACAAACCCAGAGATTGCTGCAAGTCATAAGGGAGGAATTTGGAGAGAAGAAATATTGCTCCTCCTTTTTATCATCGTTTCGCAAGCATTCGACAGGGTGTAGGCAGAAGGTTTGATTAAAAAAGCTGAAACAAAATTTGCCAAATATCGAATGTTTGTTATTAATGAAGGGAATTTCATAAGTGCTTCTTAACGAATTTCTGCCGGTGGACCGCATGGTAGTATGTTGGCATAAGTGTTATATTTAATATATACCTCGGACATGCCTCTGAGTAGTCAAACACACTCTTACTTTTGTTGACCTCACTGTTTTCATTTGCACACACGTGAATCTACACGAAGCATCTTGGTACCTTCAGAAACATACTTTGCATCTGGAGAAATGATCAAAGCCCTGAAAAATTAAACTGAATGAACAGAAATGTGCATAACATTTATGCTACGAAGGGAAACACGTCCCAACATTCGAATAAATAACCTAATAGTGCGACAGCAGTCACACGTAAAATATCGTCACATTTCCTCGATAGACGCATGAAATAGGAATTCTATCTAGAAGTTACATTAGTACAAATCGATGGCTTAATATAGAAAGGTCGTATCTTAAATTTTCAGTACTTTACAGGAGAAGGAAAAAACTTAATAAAATCTAAAATAAAAATGTTATAAAAAAGTTTAAATGCAGTTTTTATTAAAAATAAATGAGGAATTCAATCATAAAATTATTTTTTGAATTTCAGTTGATTTTAATGAGTAATTTAACTTTTTGGTATTCAAATTGTTGGAAATTAATGTAGGCTTTTTTATTGATTTAAAGTGAGAAGAAACAAGGATAATAATAAACGTTTAATGCAAAATTGTAAATCCATGTCATAAACAAACATCAGGTAATAGCATTAGTGTGAGTTCTAATTAAAATTAAACTTTATGTTTAAAATTATCATAAAATTACAGCCAATTTTTTTTAGATTTCGTAAGTGGTCCCATTTTTTATAGTTTTAAAATATATTATATTATACTCCTAAAACAGTTCAGGTCTAAATCAACAAAAAAATAAATCAAGGAAAATTACATACGTTAATTAAAAAAAAAAAAAAAAAAAAAAAAAAAAAAAAAAAAAAAACAATGTACTTTTAAATAAAATTAGTTTTTTAAGGCAAATTATCATTGAAGTGGTGGCAATCAACTGGCAGGAACTTTTTCAAATGTTGCAAGTGGTCCCACATTTTTTAAATATTGATATTTTTTCTTTATAAAGCCGTTCAGAAGAAACATTTTTAACAGCAGACATCGCTCTGTGGGAGAAGCTCATATTCGTCTGTTATATTAATTAAAAAAATTAGTCCTGTCGAATAATAACCCAAGACTCGTAGCGTATTTACTGTGTGGATCACTAACTTTTCTGCCTAAAAATTAGGATTAATATTGGTTATAAATATTTTTAGAATTTTTATATTTAAGCAATATTTTTTAACTGGTGGAACGGACGAGTATATAAAATAACCATAACGTAAAATATTTACATACTACCATAGAAGATATATAGAAGCGTAACGGAAGTGTATATTATAGTTGAACTCTTCACTCGGTACAAAGAGTCAAAAATATTAATTCAACTTTATATGAGTTAGGGCTTTTTCTTTTAATTACTGTAAATCAACTATTCGTCAACATAGGGGCTTTTGTCTAACAGAATATGTAAAATCCCCGATTTTGAAAAAACCGAGATACTACCTTTCTATATTAATCCATTGAAATTATATTAAAGCTGTTCGAAATTAAGTCGCCGTAGTCTATTGGTACTGTGTTGGTTTGTTAGACATGAGGCCTCGGTTCACATCCTACTCAGACATCTCCACCAAAACGAAATATAAAAAATATTTCTTCGGTGACTTCTTCTCAGCAGATTTCTGGTAAAAACTCTGAGAGTAAGTACAATTACCATGAAAAAGTTTCTCAAAAAAATCTTTCGTTGGAACTCGACTTTAAACAGTAGTTCCACCACTCATGTATAACATTAACACAAACAACATAAGCGGTGTGAGAGCCTAGGTCGTAATCCTGACTGAAGGGTAGTGTTAAAACTACTTCCAAAATCGCCACAATTTGTTTATTGGTCTGGCAGTGTGCCATTGTGAATTATTTGGCTTTCCAATATCCAATACATTTTTTAACGAAGATTAGGTTATTGAGAGGTTCTAGAACTTTCGCCATTTTCATTATAAGATTTTCTGTAACTTGCCGCAGACGTAGCAAGATACCAAATTTAATTTTTCTGTAAATTTAATCCCAGTAGTTTCCTACTAAAAAGTATGTAGTAACTAAAAAATTATAATTTCATTTTATAACATATTTATTTAATATTATACAGGAATTTTAATATAAACACTTGCCTAATAAATCAAGTCTTTTGTTAGCATTTGTGTTTTTATTCAGAATCCCGGGAAATTGCTAACTTGGCCGATTGCCTTCTTAACAAATTTAAAATTCTTTTTAAGGCGGATAACCTTAAACTCATATAAAGCGCACCGTCATTGCCAATCTCGCACACACCATCATTACCAATTTCGCAGTAAGTAACCATGAATGACAATATTACCAAGGGTCAACAACAGGATAACAACGACAACCAAATAAGCCCCGATCCCCTACAAGGTAATTCAGCGATTACTCAAACTCGAATAATAAAACAGCCTCCCCTGCTAATAGTGGGTGCGTTCGTAAATTCAGCAAATTTTTGCACCACTGCTGTAGTAATACCAAGTTTTGTTGCTAATGCGTGATCAGCTGTTGCAGATGCTTGCTACTGCACAATAACTAAACAGAATTTGCTTTTTAGAACGTTCTGCAAAAATTTTAAAAAAATGTTCTCAAAATTAACAATAGCAAATATTATTGAAAATTTAGACTGTGGACCTGAGAGCTTTCTGTTCAATTATAATAAAAAAAAGAATAAGGAAAAAAAATTAAGACTTCTGGCTATTAAAAATCAATTAAAACTAAAAAGAAGGCATATTCCTAAAATAAAACATTACTTTGAAGTAATAAACCGGTATCAAGATGATGTATTTATTCTACAGCCATTTTCTCATTTGTTCCTTTGTCATTTCAAAGTCCGGTTTGATTTCTTTAATTTTTAATAAGATTTTTCCCCACAATGCTGACTTCTTCTTTCTCCTTTCTTGGAAGACCGACTCCATATCCAGTCTAGTTCGTATTATTAATTTTTGTATGTTGAGTGTGAAATCTTCCTCGTAACTAAAAATATAAATAATTAAAATTTTCTATAACAATATGGTTAAATTTTATTATTTTTCCATTTTTCTGCGAATAAAGCAAAATTTTCTTTTGTTTAATAACTTTTATTTCATGAAACTTCAATGTTGTCGAACAAATGGTTTACCGCGAACTATTGCAACTGAAATCAAACTGTTGCTAAATTTGCAAAAATTTGCGACAGCATTGCCATTTGTCTGCAAAAAAAAAAAAAAACGTTCGACGCAAGTCACTGCTGCCAAGTATTGCATTTTTGAACATTTGATTTATATTATGCTGCAATGTTGCACAACTACTGCATTTACGAACGTACCCAGTGTCGTTAGTCGCCACTCTGTTCGGTCTTAGTCACGTAATATCCAATTACAACTTTAACGACTCGAAGAAGAAAGAGAATTCAATAGAGTGCAAGCTCAATTACATCGTGAGTATCTTAATAAGAAACATCAACTTCTAGAAGAAGCTGATGACCTTTGTGACATTTCATCTATTAAGTTCCAATCTGTCCAAAAATGGGTAAAAGAATTACCTTTCCAAAACCAAACAACTAAAATCTCTGTTAATAATACTCTGTCAGCAACAACCAATGTTGCGAATGGCTTTACACTTATTCAAGCTGCATATTTGTCTGAATTACCGACAAATATTAACACTAGACCTGCAGAACACAACCCTAATATAACAAATACCATTTGCAGTAGTCCAGGTGAAGTTCCACAAATATTAAATGTATCCAGTTACCCCATCGTATCTAACACTGCATCTAACAGAACGGTAGCACCAAATTGTGCAACTACCACTGTTACAGGTAATAATAATCAGAAACAAGCCCAGCCTTTATTAAAACAAAGTTTCTTGGAACAACCTGCTACAGTAACATTTTCACAATTTCCTGCAGCTGAAAATAACAACACTGCTCAACCTACAAACTTTAGGTTAAATAAAGCATATCCTGATTCTTCTGTTCCTCAGCAGCCTCTTTATTTTGATACACCCACATTCACAAATATTCCAATATCTTCAACACAATATTTTAATACTATACCACTGCCAGAGAGCAGCATTAATGCACGTCAATCTGTCCCAAAGGAATTGCCTATTTTCTCTGGTAATCCTGAAGACTGGCCCCTTTTTATTTCGACATTCGAATAGTCGTCCGCTATGTGTCGCCTCACGCACGCCGAAAATCTCATTCGTTTGCAGAAATCAATTAAAGGTGGAGCTCTCCAGAGCGTACAACATATGCTTGCACACCCCTTAAACGTACCTAAAGTAATTGAAGTTCTACGTATGCTCTATGGTCAACCCGAAAAAATAATTAATTCAATAAAAAACAGAATTAATTTATCACCAAAAGTCGATGAAAATAATTTGCAAACACTTACCTCTTTTGCCATAAAAGTCCGTAGTTTAATTGCAACTATCAATGCTGCCAATTTACCAGATGAGATAAATAACTCCTCTTTACTTCATCAATTATAACAAAAACTCCCATCTTCCTACCACTGCAACTATAAAGCTTCAGCTCACAAAAGAAAACAAAAAAGCAAATTTGTCTGAATTTGACAATTGGCTATTTAACATTGGATTAACAGCCAGTTCAATATCAATAGATTCCACAATGAATAAGCAGAACTCTTTCAATAACAGCAAGTTTAACATTTATAATAAAAAAGCACCAATCAATGAGAAAGCTGGTATTTATTCTCACAATGAACGCAGGTGTGTTGTATGTAGCAGCAGTGACTGTAAAACTGTAAGCGACTGTCCAAAATATAAATCATTAGATCGTGGGGAAAGATGGAAAGTGGTGAGAATAAAGAAATTATGTAAATACTGCTTGTGTTTACATTTCAGTGAATGTAAAAAGAAGAAAAGATGTGGAGAACAGAATTGTGAATACTTTCACCATCCCTTATTACATCGATTTTCAATGTCAACAAATAATGTTAGTAAGGAAAAGTCAAATAAACAAAATCCACAGACAATAATAGAAAAAGAAGTAAACAATTCTCATAGTGTTAAATTTAGTAAGATTTTATTTAAAATAATACCAATAAAAATACATGGAAATAACAAAACAATTAATACGTTCGTGTTTATTGATGATGGATCGTCTATCAGCCTATTAGATGAAGCAATTGCCCAAGAATTGAAGATTGAAGGCGAACACAGTCCATTGTGTTTAAAATGGACTGGAGGTATGCAAAGAAATGAGTCAAATTCAAAAAAATAAACAATAGAAATTTCAGGGAAAAATAAACAGCGCGTAAGCTTAAATGTTAATACGGTAAAGGCTTTAAATTTGCCAACACAATCGCTAGACTATAAGAATCTTTGTTTACGTTACAGCCACCTACAAAATTTACCAATAAAGAGTTATACGAATGCCGTTCCAAGACTTTTAATCGGATTAAATCATTTTAATATTGGAATGTGAAATAAGATTCGCGAAGGGGCTCTACATGAACCTGTTGCTGAACGAACAAAGCTTGGATGGCTTATTTATGGTACAACAGCTGCATCCCAAAACACAAGTAAGCATTTCAACTTTCATATTTGTAGTTGCTCTAATTATGAAGAAAAATTGGAGGAACTAGTTAAGAGCTTTTATACACTTGAGAGTATAGGAATTACAACAAAAGACCCTCTTGTGTCTGAAAATGAGAAACGTGCATTAAATTTGCTTAATAAATTTACTAAGTTGAAAAAGAATGGGCATTATGAGGTTCCATTATTATGGAGATATGATAGTTTTACCTTGCCAAATAGTTTCCAAATGGCTTTAAAACGGCTTGTTTGTTTAGAAAGAAAATTATCAGAAAATGTTGATCTCTACAAAACCTTTAAAAATACAATTTCAAAATACATTGAGAAGTGATATGTACGAAAGTTACCTGAGGTTGAAACTCATAGGGATGATGGTAAAGTATGGTATCTACCTATTTTTGCAGTATTTAACAAAAATAAACCTGGTAAATCACAGGTTGTTTGGGATGCTGCTGCGAAATCCGAAGGTATGTCTTTAAATTCATTTTTATTAAAAGGGCTGGCTTCCTTACAATCGATTCTGCTAAAATTTCGCGAAAATAGCATTGCTATGTGCGGTGACATCGAGGAGATGTTTCTTCAAATACATACACGACAATAAGATCGCGACGTTCAAAAATTCCTTTGGCGCCACATGTGCTCCCGCTATCTCTCAATATATTAAAAATATGAATGCTGATAAATTTCGAAATAAATATCCTTTAGCTTCAAAATGTATTAAGGAAAATCATTACGTCGGCGATTTGTTGGTTTCCGTTAGTACTCCAGAAGAGGCGATTAAATTGTTATCAGACGTTTCCTACGTTCACCAACAAGCTGGTTTTAACATAAGAAACTGGATATCGAATAGTAAAACAGTAAGGCAAGCTTTTTCAATAACAGGTTCAAACAGTTTTAAATGTATAAGCTTTAAAGAGGCAGCTGATGTGGGAAAGGTCTTGGGTGTTTTCTTGGAATATAAAGAGGATGTTTTTACCTACAAAATTGCACCTTGGCTTCTCGAAAGTGATTTATTTACCTTTAAAAAATTACCAACAAAACGGGGAATGCTGAAACTTGTTATGTCCGTTTACGACCCTCTTGGTCTGATTGCACATATAATTATGTACGTTAAGATTCTGATGCAAGACGTCTGGCGCTCCAAAATTGGTTGGGATGAAACTATCCCTTCAGAGTTGCTTACCAAATTTTGCCAGAAATTCATATTAAAATACCAAGATGCTACTTGCAATCTTTTAAAAGCTACGAAGGCGTTAACTTACAATTGCACACATTCGTGGATGCTAGTATAGACGGGTACGCCGCCGTTTCATATTTCAGACTGGAAAAAGATAACAATATAATTTGTTCTCTTATCGGTGCTCAGACTAAGGTAGCGCTGACTGGAGCTGGCTGGAGCTGATGGCTGCCTTGATGGGAGCTCGTTTTGCAAAATTTCTGGTTGAAAATCACGAATTAAAAATTTCAAAGAAATATTTCTGGTGCGATTCAAAAACCGTCTTAAGCTGGATCAGGTCAGATCATCGTAAATATCACCAATTTGTGTCCTTCAGAATAACCGAAATTTTAGAGTTATCATCTATTTCAGAATGGAACTGGGTTCCAAGCAAGCAGAACGTCGCCGATGAGGCAACTAAATGGCTTAAAAACTCAAGCCGATGGTTTAATGGACCTTATTTTATTTTACAACCAGAGGAACAATGGCCCCAAGCCGAAACTAATTTTGAATATACTGAAGAAGAACGCATTCAACATGTACACTAAATGGCAAAACATGAACCAGTGTTTGATATGTTACGGTTTTCAAAATGGAATCGTCTTAAGAGGACGGCAGCGTACGTTTATCGATTTATTAGTAATTGCCATTCAGATGAAAAGCAAAAGGGGGAACTGACTCAGGAGGAGCTAAAAACTGCTGAGTATCTTTTATATAGTCAAGCCCAATTGGAAGAACATTCAGCAGAGGTTTCGGCACTCAAATTGAATATTACGTTTCCTAAGTCAAGTGAAATTTATTTTAAAACACCCTACTTAGAAAACGGTATTTTGCGCGTATACGGTAGAATAGACATGGATGTTCCCTCAGAACAAAAACGGCCGGTTATACTTCCAAGAAAAAGTTATATCACTAAACTTATATGTCTTTACTATCATGAAAAATATCATCATATGAGTAATGAAACAGTTGTCAATGAATTAAGACAAAAATATTCCATTTCAAGATTGCGTGTGACATATAAATCAATAATTCGATGTTGCCAAATGTGCAAAATTAATAAAGCCGTTCTCCAGGTCCCTCAGATGGCCAGATTACCACGTGCGCGCCTAGCATCGTACACCGCACCCTTTACTTATACCGGACTGGATTTTTTGGGCCTATGCTTGTGACAGTTAATCGCCACAAGGAAAAACGCTATGGTTGCCTTTTTACATGCATGTCTATAAGACCTCCTTAACGACAAGTTCCTGCATTTTAGCTATTCGCAATTTTATGGGGCGAAGAGGAATCCCCTTTGAATTTTACAGTGATAATGGTACCAATTTAGTTGGCGCTGAAAGGGAATTGCTAGAAGCCTTAGTGCATGTAAACCAAAACGAACTGGTTAAAGAATTTACTACAACTAATACAAAATGGACTTTCAATCCTCCGGCTTCACCACATATGGGTGGCGCGTGGGAGCGCTTAGTTCGCTCGGTGAAAACTATTTTATACAAAATTATGCCAAGGAGGCACCCCAGTGATGAACTTCTCTTAAGTATGCTAATTGAAGTGGAGAATATTATTAATTCAAGGCCACTAGCTTATATACCTATTGAATGTGACTCCAAATCATTTTTTGTTGGGGAGCACTAGTGTGCTAAAGCCGTTAACTACATGTAATGACAGTGGGACCATATTGAGACAAAATTGGTTAATTTCACAACAATTTGCGAATATGTTTTGGAAAAGGTGGTTGACTGAATACTTACCGACGCTAACTTGTAGGTCAAAGTGGTTTGAAAAGTCTAAGCCTTTAAATCAAGGGGATTTGGTTATCATTGTTGACCCTTCTCTTCCAAGAAATGTCTGGCTACGAGGTAGAGTACTAGAAACGAGATTGGCTACTGCTGGACAAGCACGAAGTGCAAAGGTACTTACACAACGCGGAATAATGGAGAGACCTGTATCCAAATTAGCAATTTTGGAAGTAGCTTTAGAAGGAACTGCGGGGGGAAAATGTTAAAACTACTCCCAAAATCGCCACAATTTGTTTATTGGTCTGGCAGTGTGCCATTGTGAATTATTTGGTTTTCCAATATCCAATACATTTTTTAACTAAGATTAGGTTGTTGAGAGTTTCTAGAACTTTCGCCATTTTCATTACCAAGATACCAAATTTAATTTTTTCTGTAAATTTAATCCCAGTAGTTTCCTACTAAAAAGTATGTAGTAACTAAAAAATTAGAATTTCATTTTATAACATATTTGTTTAATATTTTACAGGAATTTTAATATAAACACTTGCCTAATAAATCAAGTCTTTTGTTAGCATTTGTGTTTTTATTCAGAATCCCGGGAAATTGCTGGCTTGGCCGATTGCCTTCTTAACAGGTAGTAATAAGGGGTGTCATAGAATTCAATAATGTCGGAATTGGATTTGAAAATGACACAAAAATCAATTTGGTGTCATACATTCCAAGATTGTCGGTATTGTTTTCGAAGTTGAAAAAGTATCGATTTTAGGTGTCACAGAATGTCTTGTTATCAGTTTTGTTGAAAACAAACCAAGCAGCTAACAGCTGTCAGTTTTCATTTGTGGTCTTTTGTTTTTTTTTTTTACCAAAAGAGAACAATGAAGTGATACCAAAAGAAAACAATGTTCCTGTAGTTTTTAAGTTATATATAGTGTTAACTATGGGTATGTACCTTTTTAAAAGACTGAATTTTAATTATTTTTTTAATATCTTTTTAAAAGAGTGTGAATTTTAATTATTCGGTCATGTTCTGAAAAACTCAAATCGCCTGAATTTGGCGTTTTCGTTTTAAAAACGCCAAGAGGATGTTCTGGCGATTCGAAATCGCCAAATAGTATTCTGGGAAACGCTAAAAATTTGCGATTTCAAATCACAAGATGGCTGATGAAATATTTGAAATTTTTAAAATTTTTTGTCGCTTTTATTAATAAAAAATAATAATGAATTGCATTAAAATTTAATGAGATTTTTTTAATTAAATCAAAACAGATAAAGGTAAAATGATTAAAAGCTTTGTTGCATTATTTAATAAGAATGAAACGACCAGAGAAAAGTTTATCTGTAAGGATTAAAAATCACACATCTCCACATCAAAGTTCTAGCAATCCTGCTTCTTATTTGAACTCTAAAAACTATAAAATCGCTTTCTGCAAAAATAAAGTTCAGAACCCGATGCAGGTTGTACCATCCTCACATTGGTGCCGTCTACCGACCTAATTACTCCTGCAGTTTCATTCAGCCGGTAAAGCGCTATAAAACTTAATACAAAATCTTCATATACATTACTCCTTTATACGTAGAGATGTTTATACTTACGACTGCTCCGGAATGTCTAATGGGTTAGAATAATCCCTCAGGACACGCCTTTCTATTTTTTCTTTTCTGGTTTGCAGTTTTTTTAAACAAATTATGCTTAATAAAAAGCCTCTAGGCATTTTTGGCCTTTATTTTTTAGTTTTGATGTTTTTATTTTTATTTGTGATGCTAAAACATATGTTTTATTTTTTCGTAAACGATTTCGAAAAATCGAAGATCGCAAGTAAAACGCGTGAGTTTCAGAGTTTTTAAAATCGCTTGCGATTGCAATTTCAATTTCTCAATTTCTTCTCGACTACTTTATTCCCTCGGACTGAGGCCTGTTTCACTAAACTACAATTCTACAAGTTACAATCACAATTCTAATTCTTATAAGTGCTAATGAATTGTGTTTCATGAAAATTTTCACAATACTTGTAGTTTTTTGTACTTGTAAACTACAATTCCTACAATTACAATCACAAAAAAATAAAATATTTTTCAAAGATATTTTGATAAATGAAATATATGTATGTGTGAATATATGTACATTAGAGTAGTAATGAAATATATGAAAATTTCAAAAATTATTTTAAATACTTTTGCAATTATGGGTACTCTAATGTATATCGATAATTTGTTTTGATTGTTATCACACCACTAATCAATCAAAACATATATAGGTAGTGTTTAAAAAATTGAAAATTATTATTTTGTAATGGCAAATCAACACAATAAATTTAGAGTGGTGCGGCAGATTTCAGCTGCCAAAGACGCTCTTTTTGGTAAGTTTAGCGATAAACTACAAGTGTACAAGTGAAAATTTATTTTAGTGAACATAACGACTTGTAGAAGTATGACTTGTAGACTTGTAAATTGTAAAAATCACTTGTAGTCACAAACTTGTAATTGTATTTTTATGAAACATAATTATTTACAAGTTCACAATTTTACAGGCAAAATTGTAATTGTAATTGTGAACTTGTAGCTTACTGAAATAGGGCCCTGTTATACCCTAATGGTATAAAATCCAAAATATTATTATACGAATTTTGGATTCTAAAACTTGAATGGGATGAATCTATTCTCATGAAACTTAATACTTCATGGGATAGTATCGAAGAATTTAATAAAAATCTAATCAATCTAAGACTCGTTTACATAATTTCTTCATTGGATTATCGGATGCCTTAATGCCAACCAAATGAGTATTGTATCTGAGTATTCTGAATCTGGCTAAACTACTGCCGGACTACTTATCGCAGTCCCTAAAATCGCCCCAATCAAGACAAAATCTTCCAAAACTTGAGTTGTGTGCTGCGCACATATTAGCTAAATTGTGAAATCGAATTCGCTTTATGTTCGATTTTAAAATAGACTGAGTTTATTGCTGGATAGATTTCGAAATAATTCTACAATGGATTGGAATGGATGCATTCATCGTCACTTTCCACTTTCGTATCGAATAGAGTAGCTGAGATCCAAGAATGGTCAGGGAAAATTTCATGGCGAAATGTGCCAATTGATAATCCTGATAATTACATTATCAGGAAAAAATTATATTGATTAATTATAAAAAAAAGTGCAGCGAAGACTGAGAGCAGTGAAAAAGTCCTCATAGGTATGGATCGTTATATCACAATAACGAAACGTAAGTCCAGCCCTAGAGCAGCCTCCACGTTGGAACCGCATCCAAAACAGGCAAAAAATAACACTGACAACGCAAACCGTTTTGCAATTCTAGCAGAAAAAGAGAAGGAAGACAATACACCTGCAAAAAAGAACTTCAAACCCCCACCACTGTACCTACGGGAGCCCACTACCAATGCCTTGGTAACCAAGTTGACACAGCTTGTTGGCAAAGACAATTTCTACGTTGCTTCTCTACGAAAGGGTAATATTCAAGAAACCAAAATCCAAGCCAAAGATGAAAAGATTTTTAGAGCAATTGTGAACAAGTTCCAGTTGGGTATTTGATTTTCGCCAAACGTAAGATCTTCCATCCGAACCAAAAACGTCGAATTTAGATTCGTTTTCCTTCCGTCCGAACCAAAAACGTTGAATTTAGATTCGTTCCCAACTGAAATTAAAGAACATGTGTGCCACTGTTAAACATGGTGGAGGAAGTGTCATGGTTTGGGCTTGCATGGCCGCCACAGGTGTTGGTAATTTAGTTTCATCGAGGGAAATATGGATAAGGTGATGTACTTGAATATTCTAAAAGAAAATTTATTGCAAATTGCCGAAAAATTTGGTCTAAGCAGTAACTTTCGCTTTCATCAAGATGACGACCCAAAACACAAATCCAAAGTTTTTCAAAACTGGCTTAAGGAAAACTGTCCCTACTTGATGGAACCACCTGCACAGTCTCCGGACATTAATGTAATTGAAAATATATGGGCGTTATTGGAAAAAAATATAAGAAGTCACAACATTTCAAGCAAAGAAACATTGAAGCGTGCATTACTCGAAGAGTGGAACAAAATAACGCCAGAAATTACTAAAAAACTTGTACAATCAGTACCAAATCGCCTAAACGCTATTAGTAAGCAGAAAGGTTACCACTCCAAATACTAGGAACAAATTTTTGGGTCAAAGATTATGTACATTTTGAATACACAGATCCTTGCATCAAATAAGCTGACTTGTTTAAGAATGAGGTTTATTTTGCTTTTTTAATTTATTTTTAACATAAAATAATATACAATAAAAATGAATAATTTACCTTAAAGTTGTAATAAATTGCAATAAATTACCGTTTAAAAACTGGCCAAAAATTAATTTGTTTTAGAATTACAGTAATTTAATGATATAAATTTGTCTTGCATCAAATAAGCTGACAACCACTGTACATCCTCTACCCCTTTGGTAAGAAAACGAAAATTTCCCTGCTTTAATAACATAGAAGCAGAAGACCGTTCTCCAGGTATAAAGTCTCAACTTAATCAGTGCCAAAGACTTCTGCGTGACGCTTTGCAAAGGACAAAGAGTCGAACCTGCAAAAATACTTGCAAAATTTGGACGCAACGAAAGACTCGGACTACAGTTTATGGAAGGCAGTAAGGAAAATGAGGAGACATACTTTGCATGAATCCCCTTTACGACTACAGCACGGTGATTGGGCAAAAAGCGCAGAACAGAAAGTGGACGCTTTTGCCAACTACTTAGAAAATGTTTTACACCAAACAATTCTGTTTCTAGTATTGCCCCAGTTACAATCGACGATGTGGTTAGTAGGCCGATTAAGTTCCGGCTGTCTGCTGTGATTGCCGTCATCCAGAGCCTAAAGCCGAACAAATCACCTGCTTGTGACAAAATAACTGCGACAATGATTAAAAATTTGCCTACATCGGCCGTGCGTTTTATATTGTTCATCTTTAACTCTATGTTGCGAATAGGCTACTTTCCTGCATCTTGGAAATTATCTGATTTAGTGATGATACCTAAACCAGGCAAGGACATCACGCAAGTATCATCATATCGTCCAATAAGTTTACTCCCAATACTTTCTAAGATGTTCGAAAAAATGCTGCTTAATAGTTTAATACCGCATACTGAAGCCAACGCCATAGTTCCCGACCATCAGTTTGGTTTTAGGCGAAAACATAGCACGATTCAGCAAGTGCACAGAATTACCAATTTAATTAGACGTGCTTTTGAGAACATGCAGTATTGCTCTGCGCTATTTATTGATATATCTCAAGCCTTCGATAAGGTCTGGCACGAAGGACTTCTTTTTAAGATCACGCAGTTTTTACCAAAGAATGTGCATAAATTGCTAAAAAGTTGCTTATGGGATACATATTTCCAAATAAAATCAAAAGACGTCACCTCTTACCGCAGAAAGATATCTGCTGGCGTACCACAAGGAAGTATTCTAGGGCCGTTCCTTTACTTATTGTTCACTGCAGATATGCCTACAAGTATAGTGACTCACATGTCTACTTTTGCGGATGATACGGCGTTTTTAAGTATTCATAGAGATTCTACAGTTGCGTCACAAAGACTTCAATTTCATGTTAATGATTTGGAAAATTTGATGCTGAAATGGAAGATAAAAGTCAATGTTTCTAAATGCATGCACATCACGTTTACATTGAGAAGGGGAAATTGTCCGCCCATCAAGATTAATGGTGTGACAGTACATAGTACATACTACAACATAGTAGTGTAAAATATCTGGGCATCCATCTCGACCGTCGCCTTACCTCGGCTCACCATATAGCTGCCAATATTACCCACATCAAACTCAGAATAGCACAGCTTTACTGGCTTATTGGACCTAAGTCAACCCTTGATTTAGAACTAAAACTGCTTTTGTATAAGTTAGTATTGAAACCTATTTGGCTTTATGGTATCCAACTGTGGGGAAGAGCCCACCATCCAATGTAGAGAAGCTTCAAAGGCGGCAATCTAGACTTCTTAGAATAATAACAGGTGCTCCTTGGTATATGAGAAACAGTAACATCCACAAAGATCTGAAGGTGCCCTTAGTTCGAGAGGAAATAAAAATAGCAAGTGTCAATTACATCTCTAGGATTACAGAACATCCCAACTGTCTTGTAAGAGACTTACTTGTATTCGAGGGTCACAGACGTCTCAAAAGGGTTCAAACAAATGATTTGATCAGATAAATTTACTTTTGATGAGCACTTTTAGTTGTACGTTGCAGTGGCAATAACAACTTTTATTGTTGTATTATTTTAGGTTAAGATTTGAATACTTATTGTAAATTCCGAAAGGAAAGATTCAATAAATAATATATGAAAAAAAAAATTATTTTAAAATACTTAAAATACCGACGGAACAAGTTACTACAGTAAATAAGAACAATTTACGCGTGTTTGTATTTGCTTAGAGCGGCAACAAGAACTCTCTCTATATGTGGTTTTCAGTATAATACAATAATATAATAAATACATTGTTTTACGAAATAAATTTTGAGCTACTGTATAAATATGCATATCGAAACAGCAGTTACAAATAACAATTGCAGTTAGTCAATAAAATAGGATATTATAAAAAAACCAAATATTTTAGTGAAATAATACTGATGAAAAAATATGTTATAAATCAGGATAAAAAAACATAAAATATGAAGCAAATTCACAAGTCACTTTATGTAAAAAAAAATTTTATAAAAAAACTAAATATTTTTCGATTTATAAAACATATATCGTTGGTCTCATGTAAAAAGGCCCTAACTCATACTTTTTTTCGAAATTGATTTTTTTTGTGATTCCAATGCATTTAATACAAATACACATTGGAAACACAAAAAAAACAATTTCGAAAAAAGTGTGAGGTAGGGCTTTTCTACATGAGACCAACGATATGTATAATTAGTATAAATAAATACAAAATTAAAAACAAAATCATGAGTCGCTTAGTCGTTAAAATGAAGCCTGCATAAACTGATTAATAACAAACTAAATATTTTTCAATTTATAATAGATATGTTAATATAATATACGTTAGGTTAGGTAATGCAGCAGACCCCCCGTGAGGGAAGAGGTCTCATTTAGGTCAGCGTTCCCTAGAGGAAAACAAACCGAGTCCAAAATAAATCCTGCTATTGCAGCAATTTTTATATTTGAGAACTCAGGCAAGGGTATCAGAAAGAGAAATGGCGTGCTCTTTATCGGCCGGGGAGCTCAGCAATGCAGTTCCTACAATATACATATATATAGACATATACCTATGTCCCAGGAACCATACGAGAGCACTTCGTATGCAGCTGAGAAATCCTTGGTATTCGTGACAAGAATGGACATTGATACCATGTTAGTTAGGAACTTAAAGCAACATTGCTGTCCGAGTATATCAAGATATTTTTAGGGAAAGTCCTACAACGCAATGCGACACAAAAGAAAATATTAAAGAATTTACAAAAACAATGTTATTGTTGAAATCATCAAAAATAAAATTGGGGTGCTCACAGTTTAATTAAATAAAATTTAAATTAGAACAAATCAAAAATAAACAAATATATTAATAAATTAAACATCAGGTGTTGGCTGCGATCTTATCCAACACATTCAAAAAGTTATAACCAACCATGTAATCAACCCACATGTGCCTATTTCTGCCCAGAATGGCAGCACATGCATCAAAAATTGTTGACAACATAAATTTGTAAATTGATAAAGATGTCTTCAATGACGATGTGCGTTGAAAGCCATATAGGTAAGCGAAAACTGCTAGTGTAGTAAATTAACGATAAAAAGCGAAAACATTCAATCACCAATTACGGGGTCGTCAGCAGTGACGAATTTTGGGGCTTTTATGGCGCCCATTAACCAGTGTCATTGGGTTTTCCCTCCCTACCTTAATCCATCCTATAACCAATCGGTTAGACTGAATAGTTGTTGTATTATTTAACAACGAAGATCGTTAAACAAGAAAATTTGTTTTCTTTTTGTAGCATATATGATAGGGAACTTTTGAATTAATTTCTGCAATATACGTGGGTTGAGATTAAATTTCTTCGCTGTTTATACACATTTGTTTTAGCTTTATGTGAGATCCAGTTGTCTGGAAATCATACGCAATGAAGCTGTGTACCAATGCCAGCAACCACTAGGCATGTATGACGCAGATGTCTTTGGATTAAATTCAATATCAGGGAACTTCTTTCGCATTTCGGGTTTCTATACAGAAGTATAAAGGCGGAAAGAAAGGTTTCCATTTCTGGTTTTGGATTTCTTTCCGATTCCATATCTAGAACCTTTGAGGTTCCCGACAGTTAAGTTGCTGCTATGGTGATTTCAATGCTCACATCTCCAAAGGGACAACAAGTTGAGTTATTCGCCGCGTCTATCATCTTGCGCAAAATATCTTTCAAGATTAAAAAACAAGAAAAATAAATTGTATAAAAATTTTAAAAAGGATAGATCATTAATAAATTATTCCAAATACTGCTTAGTAAGATCTGAATACACCATCGCCAACCAAAGGGCTTATAACATCTACTTAATTAAGGTAAAAAACAAATTCAAGAGTGATCCTAAATCATTCTACAAATTTGTTAATTCTAAACGTCGAGCAGCGGATTATCCTTCTGTTATGAAGCTTGGTAGTCATGAATCCTCAGATACTAAGGTTATAAGTGACTTGTTTGCGCAATTTTTTGCTTCTACCTACTCATCATCTACATTTAACGCCAATAATCAAAATTATATTCCTGAAGCAAAGGCCTTTGATATATCTTTTATTGATCAACGTACTGTTTCCAAGTATATACAACAATTGAAATCTTCGCATGTAGTTGGTCCGGATGAGGTTCCTAGCAGTATTTTAAAACACCATTTTCAATTATTGAGTACTCCATTAACCTACTTATTCAATAAATCGCTTAAATTGGGCTATTTTCCACAATCATTTATCATTCCACTGTTTAAATCAGGATCTAAAGCTGATATTTCAAATTATAGAGGAATTGCTAAACTCAATATTATACCGAAATTGTTTGAAAAACTCCTATGTGATACACTGTCATTTCAAGCATCGTCTATTTTATCTGCTTCCCAGCATGGATTCTGTAAGTCTCGATCAACAATCACAAATCTTCTTGAATTTACAGCTTTGGTAAATGATGGATTTATTGTAGGCAAACAAACTGACGTCATTTATATCGATTTCAGTAAGGCATTTGATAAAGTAAATCATAACTTACTCGTTCATAAGCTTAATCAACTTGGTTTTAGTTCATCTTTATTGAATTGGATTAATTCGTATTTAGTAGACAGAAAACAGTGCGTTAAATTCAGGAATACGCAGTCTAACTTTATTGATGTACTGTCAGGCGTACCACAGGGCAGTCATCTTGGGCCGCTCCTATTTACTCTTTTTATAAATGATCTCCCTTCTGTTATCAAAAATTCAAACACATTAATGTATGCAGACGATGTTAAAATATTTTTATCATTTAATAACATTGAAGACCAAGTACTTTTACAAGAGGATATTACCTACTTAACCTCTTGGTGTAGTATTAATTTAATGGAGCTGAATGTTAAAAAATGTAAATATATGTGCTTCACTCGATCATCACCAACCAATGGATTTTACACAATGAATGGTGCCGCTCTTGAACTAGTTAATACCTTTAACGATTTAGGGATAGTTTTCGATTGTAAATTGGACTTCAGAAATCATATTACATCAACTGTTAGCAAAGCTACATGTACCCTGGGATTTATCAAACGATGGGCTAAAGAGTTTTCTGATCCTTATGTTACTAAGCAATTGTTTACCACACTGGTTCGCCCAATTCTTGAATATGGATCTGTAATATGGGACCCTCAATACGCTGTACACTCTGATAAAATTGAATCAGTTCAAAAACAGTTCTTATTATTTTGTCTTCGTGGTTTAGGGAATGGATGGGATCCTAATGAAAGGTTACCACCTTATGAAAAACGCCTAGCACTCATTAAATTACCAACTTTAAAAAGCCGTCGTAAAATGCTAAATGCTATCTTTCTTCTGAAGCTGTTTAATGGTGTTATCAACTCGCAATTTCTCCTAGAAAAACTTTCCATAAAAGTACCTGTTCGTCCCACCAGATACCATAATTTCTTAAATATAAAATATTACACAGTTAACTACGCGAACTTCGATCCATTTCGTAGAATCTGTAATGATTTTAATAGTCTGTATCATCATATAGATTTTAATAAAAGTATGGAATCCATTAAAAAGGATATAATTTTACAATTAAACACATTTAATTAATATTTTCAATGATGTCTCTTTTTTAACTTATTTTTTGAATTGAAATCATAATAATAATAATTCTGAATTGATATATAAAATGAATTGAAATATAAATGAATAAATAAATGTAATAGTCTGTAAGGATATTCCATAGACTTAAATAAATAAATAAATAAATAAATAAAAAAAAAAAAAAATTAGTGAACGAACCAACTCACAAATCGTGTATTGAAGGGCACCAAAACAACACCCTCGACCTCTTCCTCACTCTGAAAAGTATGAAGTGAAGGTACTTGCACTTCTCGGAAACTCGGATCATAGAATCATCTCTATCTCCTTTTCGTTCTCTAGACTTCGTGACGTTTCACCGCTACGGAATGATCCCTTTTTGTCTACGAAAATGCGCTATGGTCTGAGCTCAACGATTTCTTCATGCAATTTAACTGGAAACTATGTTTTCTCGAAGATGATGTTGATACCATGGAAAATATAGTTGAAAGAATAATATGACCTTGTAATGAAACTTTTATCCATACAAAATTTTTTGTCGTTTAAATAAAGTCATAAATCTTGGTTTACTAACAAATAAACTTCAAGAACTTCGTGTACCGCAGTTCTGACGTGCGAAATGACTTCTTTCTTAAGGAAAGTAAGAGCTTTTGGTCATTCGTTTAAAGAATGGAAATTAATTCACTAGCCCTTTTAGCTGAAATATTTGGAAATAATTCCAACCCTCCGAAAAGCAATCAACCATTCCCCGAACTTGAAAGGGTATGAGTAACTATGCCTAGTATTTTCTTTCGTGCTCGTGAAATTAAAATGGTTCTTACGGAACTCAATATAAAGTCTTCTAGGTTGGCTGGAATTCCAGAAATGGTCCCGAAGAAGTGGTCTTCGACGATTTCTCGTCCGTTACCTAATCTCGCTGGTATTTTTCCATCTTGCTGGAAAGTTGCTACTTGTGTCAGAAGCTCTTGATATTCAGGGTCTGAAAATTCAGTGTGCTGTTGGCTGGAATCAGCACATTTATCAAGGGTCGAAAGAAGCATTCTTGTGTCTCGTTTTCTTAAGACAAGAAAGACTTCACTTCATCTGATCTCATTACTATTTACACTATTTATATACGATCGAGAATGGAATACAACTCTCATGTTTGGGCCGGTGCCTCAACGTATATACTGAGGCTTCTCGCCCGCATAAAGAGGTTCAAGTCTAGTATCCGCAAAAACTACTCCCTCTTTCCTCCTTCCATAACATATTTTCCTAGTTACAATGCACTGTATGAGGAAGAGCCAATCTCTGAATGTTGGTCGTACAAAACAAAAACTGACGACATGCGGAGCAACATTTAAAAATATGTTACAGACTCTGATTATTGTCATAATCAGGGGTGTGATAGAATCCAAGTCGGTTTTGCATTTTATTAATTTTTTTGACAAAATATAAATTGTTTTTATTAAAAATTGTTGTTTTTATTAAAATATTAAAAATATTTTTCAATAAATAACTAGAAAATGAGTACTGTTGTTATCGCATTTTTGTTATTAGAGGAAAAGCGTTCAGAAAAGGCGAATATTGCGAGAATGCAGCAACCCACTTGAGTTGCCGATGGTATATATTTGCTGCTTTGCAGATTTATAGCATATTACCGGTTGAACAAAGACGCTTTTTGTATGGTCCTAGACACAGTAAAAGAACACATTTCCCGTTCTAAGATCCCGCCATTGCTGCAACTTGCAGCTACGTTGCGGTTTTTAGCTGAAAGGTCACACCAAAGATCTGTTCGAAATTACTCTAGCATATCTCTAGGTAGAAGCAGTTTCTACAATTTTAGACAATCTGCTCAAAGTTATGGAGCGGTTCATTTGCCGCCAATGGGTACAATAGAAATGAACTCCAACGATAAGCAAAGGTCAAGGGACTATTTTTTAATAAATTTAAAATCTCTTCAATAATTGGTTGCATAGACGGGACTCATATAAAGATAATAAAGCCCAGCTTTAACGAGCATTTATACTTTAATCGAAAAGGAATATGAATAGGAGTGTTGAAAAGTCGATTCCGTTGCTTAATGAGCACATTACACACCGGAAAAACCAGTAAGAATTATAAATTCCTGCTGTGCTCTGCACAACATTTGCAGGAGCTATAATATGCAAACCAGTGAGGATAAAAGAGAAACATGACAGTGAAGGCAATGTTATTTTGTCATCAAGCACGTCTCTGCAAAGTGAAGGTCAGAGAATCAGAGACGAAGTAGCCAACATCTTATAAAAAACTGGTAAAATAAAAGCTATTTATAAAGTAAAATTGAAGTTGTTTTGATTTCATATAACAAACAGACAGGTGTTAGCTGCTTGGTTTATTTTCAATAACAAAACCGATAATAAGACATTCTGTGACACCTAAAACCGACACTTATTCAAGTTCGAAAACAAAACCGATAATCCTTGATTGTATGACACCAAAATGATTTTTGTGTCGTTTTCAAATCTAATTCCGACATTATTGGATTCTGCGACATCCCTGAATAAGAACTGAAATCGTCAAAAAATTATTTTGGTTTCACAGAATCCAATATCATCGACTTCATGTTCGAATCAGAAATGCTAACAAAAATTGGTGTCATAGAATCTGTTCTTAGTCAATTTATGGCAGAAATAATATAATAAGCCGCCTACTGTCAGATTTGAGTTGTTTGTTTTGATTTTTCGTTTAAGCGGTTTATTATTGGCGCTAAATAACAAACGCACATGTAATTTAAACTAAAAGTAATTGCAAGTAGTACAATTAAGTTAGAGTAAAATAAACTCGTATAAGTAAATTTGGTTAAAATAAATTGTTCAACCTCTTTTGTTTTCGTTTTCCTTTTATTTTGATAGTTGCGTTGCTAAAAATGGTATTACAAATAGCAACTGACAACCAATATTTCACGTGCGAAAAATTTTTTTCGGACACTAAAAATTGTTAATTTTTCAACTGGCAACGTAATAATTGACCCAAAAATGTTTTGTATACATAAGTTAGAGTTTTATATGTTAATTTATCATAAAAAAACTCATTTCTTTTTTAAGTTTTAATTTTTTATTTTATATTTATGACTTAAGTAATGAGCCTTATGTGCGGCCTCTTTACCACTGTCCTGTTACAATTTTAAAGGGTGGCTTAAATACTAAATTTGTCACTACAATAATACAATAATAAGAATTGATAACCAAAAATTTAATAAACAATTATTTGGAATAAGAATTGGTAAGCAAAAATAAAAATTGGTAAACAATTATAAAGAAAATCGTCTGCATGTGGCGGAAGTCGATTTCCTTTGTCAATGCATTTATTTGGCATGTGCCAATGGTGTCATTCAGTTGTTAGTAAAAAATGATTACCTGGCACTTTAATTCTGTGGGAAAGTTTTTAGTTAACGGGTGAAAACTTTTGTGGTGTTAACTCATATATATATCTGTATGTATTGCAGTTTTTTATATATGTGATTTTATTTATACAAACGTAAAAAATTGTGGTGACACCACTGAAAAATGTGTTTTCTTTAAACTGCTTGTTATTGTTTTGGTTTTGTGTAAACTTTTTTCTGCTATGCTTTGAAAGTATTTAAGCCGCCGACAGTATTTTCTGAAGATCTTCTAACTGTCGTCTACGTGTTTAAATCAACTGCATGTATAAGAATCATAAGGGTACCAAATGTTTCTCAAAATAGCGGTATAGAGCATGCAAATCAGTTCATCGCACTATGTTGCACTGCTGTAGGATTCCTGAGTACTATGCTACAAAAACTCCTTAATTTAGAATTGTTTTTTCTCGATTATTAGGTGAAACTCTAAAAAGGATCTCCAGCTTTCTACTCACGAAATTTCTGAAATCGGTGAGATGTACAAAAAAAATCAAATCATTCTTTAATGGTACGCACTTCAATTATTTTGTTATAAACGATAAAATTTCAGCCCAGCGAATATATCCCAGTGAAAAATCATGAAAACTCGTTAGTATGAGGATGCCCTATTTCATAATACATACATACCTACACACATAATTGGTCATTTCAACCCTATGGTCAGGATTACGATCTCGCTTCTCACACCACTTATGTTGTGTGTGTTAATTTTGTACATGGGTGGCGGGACCTACAGTTTAAAGTTGTCTCCGAATGACGAATTCCTGAGAAACAATCGTCGAAGAAACAATTTTTCATATTTCGCTTTTTGGGAAATGTCTGACCCGGGGTTTGAAACGTGGCTACTAAATTACGTCGACTACATAATAGGCATTTTGTCCAATATATTGGACATTTGACTTTTTGTTTTTAGTGATGTAGTGCTAACAATAACAATTTTTTTATGTTTTTATGTAAACACATACTGTAAGTTTCTAATTTATCATTACTTTTTGTTAAATTAAATCGATTTTGTAAGTGCTTTTCCGTCGTCGGGTTCATTCATATTCTCCTTAAATGTGATAAATACATACTTTAACCTCTACAAAAACTTGTAAATATTAGGGTCATTATTACAACTTGCCGTTAAACTTGGCTTATTTATTTCGTTATTACAACTTACAGATAAAATAAAGGGAACTTTTTCAAAAATATGGCAGTGGCGGGGCAATGTAGATAACACTGCTCAAATTAAACAACTTTTATTTAAAAACAGTGGCAACGACAGTCTTTTTTGTTGTATTTGCTCACTTTGTTTATATTTGAAGTTGCCGTACTGAAAATAATATACAATATGGCAAGTTCAAACATAGACTTAACTTTAAAGGTTACATTTAGCTCAACGCTCACTTCTACTTTATCGTCCACTTATAATGAAAAACAATTTATCTGCCCGTTAAAATCCTCTCTGTAGTTAACGGCAAGTTGTAATAATTTCCCTTAATTTGATATTTTCTTAAATATTTTCTATTTCTAAACTACTTACAAATCATTATATAACATTAGTTATCAGATTTATTTGAGTGTACTCTATTAGGGTGGACCTTAAATTTAAAACTTAGATTTTTTCAAAAAATTATTCTGTCAATTTGCCGCAAGCCTGATCAAGTTTAGAGGAAACCATAAAATTTAACTTCAAACGTATTAATTTTTTGAAAAAATGTAAGTGGTAAAGTTTTAAACATTTTTTACCTTGACAGCTTTTTTCTAATTCTCAGCGTTAAGAGACTAAATTGGATGGAAAATTCTTATTCTGTATTACTTGTAACTTTTTCAGGCGTGACCTGGCACAATCATACCAGATTTGGCAGCCATACGTAAGAATTGGCCTGATACACATTTTGAATAGAAGTAATTTATTTTTAAAATTCAATTTTGACTTCCTATTCAGAAGAGGATATAAAGATCGCCCGCACATGATTGCTTTAAGACATGTATTCTCTAGGTGCTCTTTAAAATTTAGTTTTTGGTCCAATGTAATTCCTAGATATATTACGGATTTCGCGAACTATATTTCATTGCCTTGTATCCTAAGTTTCCTACAAGGAATTCTCTTAGGTGACTTGCTGTAAGGAAATAAAATGGCCTGAGATTTTTCTTCATCTGAATTTTATTCACAATAGAGTGGCATAAAGTGCCACATCATTGCCTCTGACAATTTTGAAGTCGGAAATGTAGAGGGAATACAGCAATGGTGATAAAATCGAACCCGGGGGAACACCAGCTGGAATGTCACGCATTGTGGATTGACTTCCGTCAACATCAACCACAAACTTCCTGTCCTCAAGGAAACTTTTCATTAATTTAATTAGGTATAGAGGAATATTCATTTTGTGAAGCTTGAAAATATTCCTTTATGCCAGATAGAGTCAAAAGCTTTCTCCACGTCAAGGAAAAGAATACCAGTAGTGTACCTTCGGTTTTTATTCGATCTAATCATGTTGACCACTCTCTTAATCTGGTGAATAGTGGAGTGTTCTGCTCTGAAACCAAACTGATAGGGATGAATTAGGTTGTTGCCTTCTACAAACGTTTTGAGTCGATGATGAACAATTTTCTCAAATAATTTGCTTAAGGAGCGTAATAGACTAATTGGGCGATAATTGGATGGAAGTCTTTCATCTTTTCCTTTCTTTGGGAGTCGGATAACTTTTGCTACTTTAAAAGCGATTGGGAAGTATGAATTAGTGATACAGAAGTTGTAAATTCTTAGTAAGTAATTTAAAACAGTATGAGGAAGATTCTTTAACAAGATATTGTTAATTTGATCTATACCAGGCGCTTTGGAGCACCTAAGGCAAGAAATGAAAAATCTTATTTCGACCAAAGACGTCAAAGAATGGACGTCGGTGAACGACGAAATGTCTCTTTCCAACAGATTGAAAATAAAGTTAGCTTTATTTTCCATTGAGCTGTGGGAACCCGCAGTAGTTAAATGGGCTTTTCCAAATTGCTCGGCAATGCTGTCTGCCTTTTCTTTATTAGAACAAATCTCTTTATCATTAACTACAAAATTTTTATAAGCTTATTCCTTCCTTTAATTTTCTTTGTGATGTTCCTGAATTTCCTGCTACCGCTAGGAATTGTGGACAAAAATTTTGACCACTGGGCGTTTCTTTCGTTGTTAATATTGAAGGAAATTAGTTTATTCAGCTCCCTTAGAATTGCACCTAAGGTTATTCTAGAATTTGGATCAGTACAACGTTGAAATTTTCGCTTGTACTTGTTTCTTTCTTGTTGATATTAAAAATTTACAGATTTCATTTAATTTATAGTTATTACATTTCTAGGTTTGATGGGAATTGAATCGAATTGATAGAGCATGAAGCTCTAACGAGATCAGTAAATTCTTTTATAGAATCCTCAATATTAAAAGAAGATATGTTTTCATTGACGATTACGGAGGAGGTAATTTTTAAGTTGAATGAGATTTTGAATCTATTCCAATTAGCATTATGGAAGTCTAGAAAAGATTTTTCTATATGATGAATATCTTCATTAATAAAAAATAATATTATAACATAATCCGAATATAAACTATGCGGACAGGTCACTAAATCGCTGAATTGTAGTGTGGAATTAGATAGCAGAAGGTCAATCGTCGATGCCTGTCTGAAGGTTAGATTTTGAGGAATTCTAGTGGGGTTAGGTGGATAATACATATAATAATTATTACTATTTTGATGATTAAATAGATTTCCAGCAGTATCGGATTTAGCGCAATTCTAACTGAGGAGATGTGCGTTTAGATCCCCTAGGATGAAGACGTCGCCATCTGTAGATGTCATCAAATCGAGATCGCGGATGAAGTCAGGAGTGTAACGAGGACAATAAGCTGATATGAATTTGACTTTAGAATTAAGAAACTCCACAGACACGCATAAGTTTTCTATCAGTTTCGCTGGAAATGACGAATCGACGTTGTGTTTCAATGTTGATTTAATAACTATTGCAACTCCTCCTCCATGAGAAATTCTATCTTTTCTATACACTTTGTACCCTGACATCTTAAAGCTGTGATTAGATTTTATAAATGTTTCGTTCAATAGAAGAATATCGATAGAGTTTTCTTTTATGAAATTATGAAGTTCCACAGATTTAGAGAATGTAGTAATGCCTTGACAATTCCAGTGCATTACTTTAAGACTACTTTGAACTTGATTAAATTGCATATTTTATTGAGTTGCTCCATTTTCGTTCTACAATTGCGTAGATCAGAGATGGCTCTTATAAAAAATTTGAATAATTCATCGATACTGTAAAGTTCAGCTGTAGAAGAAGATTTTTGAGCAGGAGTTTCAAGTATACAGGTACTCAGGTACTTTGTTAACCTGTCAGTTGGCTACGTCATGATCACCCCCGCAAGCAATGCACGCACTTTTGCGAAAACAATTTTTAGCTCCATGGCCGTACATGGCACACTTTGTACATTGCGTCGGCACTCTGTTTCTTTTTTGAGGATTTCTCCAATAGACTATAATATGGCACAAACGTCTAATTTTTAAGACCTGAGATTTTGAAATTACTGTGCGATCAAACTCAACCATATAAATAGCATCATTTACAGAGGAGCGAGCTGTAATTATTTCTTTAATATTGGCAACATTGATGTTGCATGAGCTTATTAATTCTTCTTTAATTTCATTAGGATTAAGTTGTGATAGACCGTAGAGGACCAACTTAAATATTTTAGTATTTTTGAGAATTTTGAGAGTAGAAGGTATAGCCTAAATCAATAAGCTTTTTCTTTGCTTATTCGAAGAGCGTTATTTATGGTGAGATAATTTTAGTACCGATGGACATTCTCTTAAATTCATATGATTATCCAATCAGCTTGTAAACACATTGGAACTTATGAACGGCATCCATTATAATTGGGGGAACAACAATTTTATACTCACGTACTTCACCCTCTTCTTCACCATACGTATCATCGTCATTAACAAGTGTTTGTAGAATGCTAAACCGGTTTTCATTTTCATTTCATGGTTTTTCTTTTGGTGCTCTGCCTGGCATCTTCTTTCGTTTCAATGAATGAATTGATCACTTAATAGTTGTTATTGTTATTGTTTATTGTTTCAATATGAAACAGAAATTTACAAAAATCGAAATAATAGCGGTTTTCACTCTTTGTTGTATATTTAATACTCTATTATATTTACTCGTACTTTCGACAACAAAGCGCGAGCATCTTTTTTTAATCTATTGTAAACTCACATGGTATAAGAAATATACCATGGTAAACTTATTTAAACAGCTGATTATTGATATTTTTTGTTATTATTTTCGCGTATAGCTGTTTAGTTTTATATTTACCAAGCTTATTTACTAGACCTTTTTTCATGGTAATTTTAACAGAGCGTTGTATATTTGAAATAAATGCATTTTGTTGTTGCGTTGATGTAAATGTAGTATTTATACTATACCTACCATACTTACCAAGCCTACAAGGGTACTTTACTACCAAGAGTGAAAACCGCTATTAATTTTTATTAATAGTGATTACACTGATTTTGTTGGTATGGTAGTTAGTACTACGCAACGGAGTAGAAAAAGAAGAAAGAACGTCTGCTTGCAATCAATGATAGCATAAGACTGAGGTAATTTTATAATCTTTAATTTTATGTAAAATAAGTTAACATATTTTATAAATATATGGAAACCACAAACTAAAGCAAAATTTCAATTTTAGATCAAAAGCAATTTTGGAACTTTAAATATTGGTATATCAAGCAAAAATACGTGGTGTATGAATTAGAAGTGGTTAGGGTAGTATATATACATGCGAATGATACAATGTTTAATTTAGTTTCTATTATATTGTATACCTTTTTCCCTAGTATTTTCAATAATTTGAAGTTGAAAGTTATTCAACCTCGAAAAGACTTAATGAGTTTAATGGCTTTAATTTAGTTTCTATATACTTACGTTTAAATAATCCAATTGATTTTCTAGTATATCAGGCACAATATACCTTGCTGGTACTGTTTGTTTCGTGGAAAAAGGGCCATAACTTGCTCTTATAGATACAGCTTGTGTTGTTTGTACTACAGTAAACCTATCCACAGATAACACAGAATCGTATGTTGTTCGAGATTTCGAAGATGGAAGTAGCGAGGAATGTGTTGTTGATATTTCAGAAGTTATAACAGGTTGCCGTGAATGTTTTAGAAAAAATCCGCTATCAGTTGCTTCAAAATGAACTTCTACGCCATTCGAGAAAGCTATAAAGATATTTAAAAATGAATAATATACATACATATATTATCTTTTCGAAGCAATAAAATTTTTAATTCCCATCTTCCTGACTTATGTAAATAATAATGAGTCTGGTAGACAATATAATTAAATAGAAAATCCCTTGAAGATAGACCAGCGTTTAACAGAAGTAAAGGGGCAGGCAGCAAGCTTACACTAGTGGTATTGATAGTGAAAAATATGACATGGAAAACAAGATGTGTGTGAAGATAGATTTTAAAGTATTTAACCCTGGAGGCAAACCAATTCAGTTAAAAGAGTTTTGTTAATAACATAGGAATTAATTAAAGAACTAATTTAAGGCTTGGAAAGAAAAATAGGAAAAGGGTTAAATACCTGGGTAAAATTAGGTAAAAAGCATAATTTAGTAAAATAAGTCAATCACTGTTACAAAATATTGCGTAATAAGAACTACAATTAACAGATAATCACACATTTCGGAAAGCTATTGTAATCCGATAAATAAATCAATATTGTGGGAATACAGGACAACATGGGCGGACAAAGTAAATTGTTTTCAAAGCATTGTACGTCCCTTTAACTAAATCAATCGCCAAAATCCTTAACAGTGCGCGTTTTCACAGCAAATTTTGAAATTTTTTGAGATTTCAGATTTGAAAATCCACTATGTTCTGTTGTGGGAAAACAGGACAACATGGGCGGACGATGAAAGTTGTTTTTGAAGCATTTTACGTCCCTTTAACTAAATCAATCGCCAAAATCCTTAACAGCACGCGTTTTCACAGCAGATTTTGAAATTTTCTGAGATTTCAGATTTTAAAATCCACTCCATGTTCTTTTGTGGGAAAACAGGACAACATGGGCGGACGATGAAAGTTGTTTTTAAAGCATTTTACGTCCCTTTAACTAAATCAATCGCCAGAACCCTTAACAGCGCGCGTTTTCATAGTAGATTTTGAAATTTTGTGAGATTTCAGATATTAGATTTTAACACAACAGATTTCAGATTTTAACAGAACAGATTTTAAATTTTAACAGAACAGATTTCAGATTTTAACAGAAGAGATTTCTGATTTAACAGAGAAACAGCATTGTTGTTTAGGGAGGCAACAGTAAAAGATTACGTTTGTGTTTAACAGATTATAATGAACAGTATAAAGCAGACTGGTTTGAAGTCGCCGTGGTCTAGTAGGTAGCGTGTTGGTTTATTACACGTAAGGTCGTGGTTCAAACCCCAGGTCGGGTGTCAAAAGAATTTTTTTCTTTTTTTAATTTTTTCTAATAAATGTCAAATACATATGTATATAAAATTTATCAGTATATATTTATGTCAGTATATTAATATTTATATATATGTATGTATTAGAAAAAAATTAAAAAAAGTAAAAAAAACAATCACACAAAAACCCCAACTAGGGATTGAACTCGGCCATGATTGAGAATAAGCAATTGAATTTTAAATTCAACTTTGAAAAATGTTCTCAAAAGTTTATTATTCACAACTCCTAATAATAATCTCAAACAGCTCGGTTCAATCCCTGGGCAGGCTTTTTTTCTTTTTTATAAAATATATATTTACATATATACTGTATTTTTCTTTTTTTGTTATTAAATGCCATATAAAAGGCCCGCCAAATAACTTTTTTTTTTGAAAATGCTTTAAAAAAACTACTGAATATTTTCTCAAATTTCTTTTTTACTTGAAAGTACAATCCTTCCGGTTAATAATGGAAAATAATTTCATTCAAATGGCTGCCTCGGCTGGCCATGCAGTAGCCTACACGATCGGTCCAATTTTTAAGCACATTATCGATTGTATGCAGCTGTATTTCACCAATGGCTTCACGAATATTGTCCTTTAAAGCGTCAATTGTCTCTGGCTTGTCGGCGTAACACTTATCTTTGACGGCGCCCCACAAATAATAGTCCAACGGTGTCAAATCGCAGCTCCGAGGTGGCCAAACGACATCAGCTCTGCGGCTGATAATGCGATCTTCAAAAACAGGGCGCAAAACATCGAGTGTAGCTTCGGCTGTGTAGCACGTAGCGCCGTCCTGTTGAAACCAAATGTTACCAATATCCTCCTCTTCAATTTTTGTGAACAAAAATTCGTTCAACATGGCCCGATAACGATCGCCATTGACTGTAACGGCCACTCCTTGCTCATTTTCGAAGAAAAATGGCCCAATTATGCCTCTGGACCAAAATCCGCACCAAACAGTGACTCGTTTTGGGTGCGTCGGCTTTTCAATGTATGCGTGTGGGTTTCCTGTGCCCCAAATGCGACAATTTTGCTTATTTGCATACCCGCCAAGATCAAAATGAGCTTCATCTGAAAAAATGATTTTTTTTTTGCCAAAATCGGCATCTTCTGGTGTAGGTTATTAATTATTTTCCATTATTAACAGGAAGGATTGTACTTTCAAATAAAAAAAGAAATTTGATAAAATATTCAGTAGTTTTTTTTAAAGCATTTTCAAAAAAAAAGTTTTTTGGCGGACCCTTTACATATCGACGCCTCCTCTATAACGTTCTAAGCGTACTTAGAACGTTTTTAATGTTCTTGCATTTTTAAATTCTACGTTCTCTAACTTAAATATTGTCAAAATTTGGTTAAGATGCGCCGATCCGTTCCGAAGTTATAGGGAAAAATCTTCTTAGAATACACATATAGTCGTATGTCGCGTGAAAACTTTGAGAGCTTATAACTCAAAACACACTTTTTCGACTTAGAATGTTATAGAACGGATGCCTCGATATACACTGACTCAAACAATTGCCCATACACTAAACTATTGAAAATATAATTTAATGTAGTTCGGAAAATATATATGCAATGAAAATGAGTTCTTGATTTTTAAAAAGTGCAACAGGCATATTACACAAATACAAACACATAAAGGTTAAAACAGAAATAAATTTTATTGAATTAACAAAATTAAAAAAATACTTCAGAAACCAAACTCAAAAAATTATCCGTACAGAATAATATTCGTATACCTTAAAACTAATTAATGTGGTTTTAATAACGGGTGGGATATCCTTTGGCTTTAATAACCTTTTTTATACGGTTCTTCATTGATAATAATAATTTACTAGTAATTTCTTGACCAATATTCAGCCATTAATCGGTAATAACGTTTTTGACCATTTCCTTGCCAGTGATTGTAGGCTGACGGATTTTTTTCTCCAAAACTCCCCATAGATGCTCTATGGGGTTAAGGTCTGGACTCTGAGGATGATCAGAAAGCACTTCTTTTACGTTTTCACATAACCATTCACTTACAATTTTGGCCTTATGGTTTCGTCATTATCGTGAACGAGTCGAAAATCCCCTAGCATTCCTAATTTCGTTGCACTAGCTTCCAAATTTTCTTTTAAAATATTCAAATAATGGTGTTTATCCATTGTAGTTTCAACAAAAACAAGATTTCCGACACCTCCTCCTTTAGATTTTCCAACTCAAGCCTGCCGTCTGATCTGGAGTATGCCAAAAACTATGTTAATAAATCAGAAGACTTCTGGAATACTGTGATATTTACGGACGAAAGTAAGTTTAATATTATTGGCTCAGACGGCAGGAGATTTGTGTGGCGTAGAGAAAATACAGCTCTTGCCAACTTTATAACATGGTGGTGGTAATGTGGTGGTTTGGGGTGCCATGTCAGCAGGAGGTGTCGCAAATCTCGTTTTTGTTTAAACTACAATGCACAACAACTTTGCTGAAGATCATAGCATGATCAAAAGCATAGTTGACGATTCTATTAATTACATACAAACAAACATTCATTTTTATATATATAGATAGATTTATCAAAAAATTATTATATGTATGTAATAAATGTAATTTAAATGATTATGAATATAAAAACTGTTTTTGTAACATAGGATTGAAACTAAATAATTTTTTCTTTTTTAATTCTCTGCGCCAACTAAAGTTAAATAATTTTATAATCACAAAATCTACTATGAAAACTTGCTCTATTAAATATATGTATAAAATATATGTATACTGATAAATTAAATTAATTGATTTAATATATTATACAATACATATTTATATACTATATAATTAATAAAAAAGAAAAAAATTCTGGCCAGGGATTAAGCCAAGCTGTTTGACATCATTGTTTAGAGTTGTGAATACACTAGAATTTTGAGGATATTTCAATTACTTATGTTTTCTCAATCATGCCCGGGTTCAATCCCTAGTTGGCGTTTTTTGTGATTTTTTTTATTTTTTATTTTTTATTTTATTATTTAATTAAATTATTTAATTTAACTATTCAATTTAATTATTAATATTTAATGTATTTATTTATATTAATAAAAATATAATTAATAAAATAAAAAATTTGTGAGAACATTTTTGAAAGTTGAATTTAAATTCAATTGCTTATTCTCAATCATGGCCGAGTTCAATCCCTAGTTGAGGTTTTTGTGTGATTGTTATTTTCTTTTTTAATTTTTTCTAAATATATAATAAATATTAATATACTGATATAAATTATACTGATAAATTTTATATATTTGACATTTATTTGAAAAAATTAAAAAATAAAAAAATCTTTTGACGCCCGACCTAGGGCTTGAACCATGACCTTACGTCTAATAAACCAACACACTACCTACTAGACCACGGCGACTTGAAACCAATTTGCTTTATACTGTTTATAATAATCTGTTTAACACAAACGTAATCTACTGTTGCCTCCCTAAAAAACAATCCTGTTTCTGTTAAATCATAAATCTCTTCCGTTAAAATCTGAAATCTGTTGTTAAAATTTAAAATCTGTTCGGTTAAAATCTGAGATCTGTTGTGTTAAAATCTAATATCTGAAATCTCAGAAAATTTCAAAATCTGCTATGAAAACTCGCGCTGTTAAGGGTTTTGGCGATTGATTTAGTTAAAGGGACGTACAATGCTTTAAAAACAACTTTCATTGTCCGCCCATGTTGTCCTGTTTTCCCACAAAAGGACTTACAGTGGATTTTAAAATCTGAAATCTCAGAAAATTTTAAAATCTGCTATGAAAACGCGCGCTGTTAAGGGTTCTGGCGATTGATTTAGTTAAAGAAACGTACAACGCTTAAAAAACAATTTTCATTGTCGGCCATGTTGTCCTGTTTTCCCACAAAAGGACATAGAGTGGATCTTAAAATCTGAAATCTCAGAACATTTCAAAATCTACTATGAAAATCTACTAAAATCTGAAATCTCAGAAAATTTCAAAATCTGCTATGAAAATGCGTGCTGTTAAGGATTTTGGCGATTGATTTAGTTAAAGGAACGTACAATGCTTTAAAAACAATTTACTTTGTCCGCCCATGTTGTCCTGTTTTCCCACAAAAGGACTGAAGGTGTATGCAAAAAGGTATTCCACAGTTCCAAGAAGTGCTCGGGGATTTACCAATACTCTATTGGCATATTGGATTCTGGCAATTATTTGCGTTTTATGTGTGATGATTGCCTTCAATATATCCATAATGTAGATATGGCAATTGAAGAGATTCAGAATAGTGTAAATAAAAATAAAGGAACTTAATGGAATATAAGGGAAAATTTGAAACGGCACTTAAGCAGAATGAGAACGAGATAAAACAATTGTTACAGGCGATCGAGAAAAGATATGAAGAGAGATTGAAGAAAATAGATGAAGCACAAAAATATTGTGATAAAAATGTTAAAGAAGTAAAAAAAACTGTATGGAGTGATAACGGAACATGATAACAAAAATAAAGAAATATGTAACACAATAAAAGTGAGCAACAAGGATATGTGCGAGAAAATTGAGACAACAAATACGAAAATGTGCAACGTCATATGCACAAGTTGCTGCCAGGAATGTAGTAATGCCAGATGTATCGAAGAATGTCCCACTAATAATCAAACCGAAGGAGAAACAGAGTATAGAGAAAACTAAAGCCGAATTAAATAAGAAGGTCGACCCAATTAATTTTAAGATCACTAATGTTGAGAATAGGATGAATGGTACGGTAGTTATAAGGAGTGAAAATAAATATTATATTTTAAGAAGCATTGGAGAATAAGTAAAATTCGGGAATCTATAAGGGAACATAAATTTTGGATAGGTGCATTTATGGCTAGGTTTGGGAAAATTTCGATAATTATAATAGCAGTATACAGATCGTCGAGTGGCCATAAGGCGGAATTTTGTGAGGCGTTAAATGAGTTTTTGGATGTAGTTTGTGAAGTGAATTATGGGATTGTAATAGCAGGGGACTTCACTAATGACTGGTATAGGGACTATTATAGAACTAGATTAGTCAGCATACTTAATGATAATGGCCTGAAACAGATAATGAATGAATTTACTAGGATTACACAGAGCTCTGAAAGGTTGATAGATTATATTATTACCAATTCGGGGAATATTAAGGCGAGGGCTAATGTGGATAATAAGATAGCAGATCATGAGTCAATTGATATATTAGCGGAAGTAGGAAATGAATGGCACGCGCCATTCCATGTTACGTTTTCAGATAGGACAAGGATAGATTTAGAGGCAAACTAGTATTGATGTAGGAATTTGAGGAAATGGATGATTTGAATGAGTATGTGGGCAAACTTGATGAGTGTTTGGATAATACGGTGGAATATTTTACTGTTAGATCGAGGATGAACAGAGAGAAGGGGAATGAATGGTTTAATAGGTAACTCAGGGCCTTAAGAAAGGATAAAATTATGAAATACGGAAGGGCCATTATGGAGAACAGCGATGGTGCATGGCGCGACTATAAGGCAGCGAGGAACTTATATAAGGTTAGAGTGGTAAATTCGAGATACCGGTATACAAATAGCAGGATTAACACGGCAAGGGATCAGAAGAAGATGAGGAATTGGATTAAGAATTTAGTATTAGGAAAGCCAGGGAATGTGATAAAGAATGTGATATTTGAGGGCATGGAATATACAGGGAATATGGAGATTGCCGAGAAATTCAATGAATATTTCATTAACAGCATTAGGGATATACGTATTGCAATTAAGAATGTAAATTATGAGAATAATGTACGGACCTCAAACTATAGATTTAATTTTCGTGCAGTATCTTTAATCGAATTGGGGAATAATATGTAGGAATATGAGGAAAAAGAGGGACTACAGGAGAATATCAACTGGCATTTTATTGGACAATTGGAACACAGTTGGTAAGATTTTGCTCAGAATTATAAGTAGATCGCTTGAAACTGGAATATTCCCAGAGGACTGGAAGGAATCGATGGTTACGCCTGTTGAGAAAATTAGAAATACTATTATTATACTATCGCCCGATAAATACCCTGAGAACATGTGAGAAGATTGAGAAGAGAGTTAAGAACCAATTTTAGGAATATTTCTATCTATCGAAGTATCAGTCAGGCTTTAGAAAGAGATATTCGTGCGAGACGGCAATTAGCTATGTGATAAATAGATGGAAATTTATAGGAAATGATCGCAAGGTTCTGGCAATTTTTTGGATTTCAAGAGAGCTTTCGAAACAATAGAAAGGGATATTTTGCTTAGGAAACTTTCATGTTATGGCATTAAGGATAAGGAATTGAAATGGTTTAGATCATATCTCACGAGACGTAGACAGATAACGAAGGTAAATGGTGTTGAATCGAGTAATATGGCGAATAATTTTGGTGTCCCACAGGCTTTGATATTGGGGGCTTTATTGTTCATAATATACATAAACGATATTGAGAATGTAATAGGGAAATGCGAGATAGTTTTATATGCGGATGATACTCTCATTTTTACTGAGTGTACAACGTGGGATGAATGTTATGAAAGGATGGGAAAGGATATGGATAATGTGAATAAATGGTTGAGGATAAACAAATTGAAATTGAATGAGAATAAAACAAAGTTGATGGAAATTAATATGCACACTAATAGGTCATTTGGAATAAATAATGTGGAAATTGAAAAGGTCGACAGTATTAAGTATCTAGGTTTCATAATTGATAGGGAATTGAAACTAAAGGAACATTTAGAGTATATATGTAGGAAAATAGGGAAAAAGATAGGATTCTTTAAACGGCTGAGAAATAAGGTCTCAATATTAACATCGATTAACATATATAATACAATGCTGAAGCCGCATTTTGAATATGGATCAACAATATTATATACATGCTATACTGAGCAACAATTAACAAGACTCCAGAAATTACAGAATAAGGCGATGCGTTCTATATTACAACTCAACAGATTTACACCAACTACTTTGATGTTAGATGCACTGAGATGGCTTAATGTGCGTAAAAGATTAGAATTGAACACGCTGAATTTTATTCAGAAAATGAAAATTGGAGAAGCACCAGAGTACCTAACTGAACAATTATAATATGTTGGAGAAGCGCAACCGTACAGACTGAGAAATGCGAACGATTTTAGGCTACAGCGAGCGGATACAAGTGCAATGCAGAAATCATTGTACTATAAGGGACTGAATTTGTACAATAAAATGCCAAACTAAAGAGTCCGCCAAATTACTTATTTTCGAAAATGCTTTAAAAAAAACTACTGAATATTTTCTCAAATTTCTTTTTTTATTTGAAAGTACAATCCTTCCGGTTAGTAATGGAAAATAATTTCATTACATAATAAAATGAACACAATTTCTTTTAAATATATTAATATTTCTTTCATTTTTTACGCTGCTATGTAGTAGATTAAATAATTGCAGTCCTTTATATAATAAGCACCTCTTCATCGCATTGTTCGTTGATCGATGTATCCTAAAATCATTTGCATTTATAAGACTATAAGGTGACATATCTTAATTGATTCGTTAGATATTCCGGTGTGTTGCCCATTTTCATTTTGTAAATAAATGTAAACGTATTTAACTGAAGTCTTTGTCTAATGCTGAGCCATTTTAGTGTATCTAGCATGTGTTGTATTGATGTAAACCGGTTGCATTTAATTATAGATCTCATCGTTGTTCTGCAACTTTTGTATTCTATCTATTTGTGTGTTTGTACAGCATATATATAATATTGTAGAACCAAATTCAAAATGTGGCTTAATGATGGTGTTATATATATTAATTGCAGTGATTGTTGATATTCTATTTCTAATTCTCTTGAAAAATCCAATTTTTTCCCCGATTTTTTTACATATATAATTTAAATGATCTTTAAAATTCAGGTTCTTGACTATTATAAATCCCAAATATTTTATATTTTCAACTTTGTCAATTATTTTGTTATTAACTAGCTGTACCCTGCGCGTGTTGCTGCGCCACCAACAAAAATAAATTTGAAGCAAAGACATTACACTGATGTCCAATTAATTTTGAATAATTTTATGGATTTTGTTTACCGTTGTCCAGATGATTCAGACGAACGGGCTTGAGTAGTACGCATTCGATCAGTTTCTAATCTCACTTGTTGTTGTTCAAGTGATTCATACGAACGGGTCTCAGCGGCTTGTTCCCGAAGATTTTCCAGTCTCAATGCTTCTTGAGGTGTAGGTCGACAAATGAGTTTAAATTTATTAGAATCTCACAATGTACCCAATCCAATTGAACCCAACAGCATTTTTATAAAATTTTTATGCACAACAACTTTGCTGAAGTTCATATCATGATCAAATGCACAGTTTACGATTTAATTCATTTTGAGTAATTTTAAGTGGCGCCACCTGTCCTAAATTGGTCATACCAACTTATAAAACTTCGTCGGCTCATGTGCAACTACTTTGCTAGAGATCATAACATGATCAAATGCACAGTTTACGATTTAATTCATTTTTAGTAATTTGGAGTGGCGCCACGTGTCGGAAATTGGTCATACCAACTTAGAAACCTTCGTAGGCTCATGCACAATAACTTTGCTAAAGATCATAACATGATTTAATGCACAGTTTACGATTTAAATCATTTTTAGTAATTTTCAGTGGCGCCACCTGCCGGAAATTGGGCATACCAACTTAGGAACCTTCCCCGGCTAATGCGCAAGAACTTTGCTAAAGATCATAACATCATCAAATGCATAGTTTACGATTCTATTAATTACATATAAACAAACATTAATTTATATATATATAGATAGATTTTAAACTCTGTTTCACTGTTCATGTTTATTTCCAATATTTTTTTTTATACGTTTATTTAAAATTACAATCTATCTAATTTAAAGATAATAAGCAATTTTGAGAGAAATTATAAATTTACATTAGTAGATGTACTCTATTAAGTACAAATATAAGTTTAGATACAATCTTCTTTTTAACAATAATTAATAACAAACAATATCATAACATTTAAAGCAAATACCTTAATATTCTAAACAATTTATACTATTACAATTATTTACATATTTACATTAGAGTTATGAATTATAAATAAATGAAGAATATTGTACAATATTGTCCTTATGATATCATAACTTTTTAACATAGTTATAACACAAATACAAAGTTAATAATTTAATTGTAGTCGTTATCTACGAAATGGTAAATCTAAGACGTGATGACTTTTAAGTCTTTTTATTTCTTCTGTGTCATCTAATAAACATATTGCTAATGTATTGACGTGGTTATCCAGTCTTTTTAAGTATCTTTCACTATGAGTTCTTATAACCTCCTTAATTGTGGGAATTCGGAGGTCTTTGTGAATAGATTCGTTGGTAATGTACCATGGTGCTTGAGTAATTAACCTGAGAATTTTCGATTGGTATCTTTGGAGTATTTCTAAATTTGAATTACTAGCAGTCCCCCAAAGTTCAATTCCATATGTCCAGATAGGTTTTAGAATTGCTTTATATAGTTTGAGTTTATTTTCAATGCTAAGTTTTGATTTCTGACATAGTAACCAATAAAGAGTTCTGTTTTAAATGTTTATTTGTTGTTGTTTCGATTTTATGTGATGTTTCCATGTAAGCCGGCGGTCTAGATGCATACCAAGATACTTAATGCAGTCTTTATTAGGAATTATAGTGTTATTTAGCATCACGTTTGGACAACTACCTCTTCTTAGGGTAAATAATATGTGGGCCGATTTTTCTGCGTTTACCGAAATTTTCCATTTTTGTGACCAAGTATTAATTACATTAAGCTTATTTTGCACTAAATTTGTAGCTGTAATTTGACATTCGTTTGACGCCATTATTGCGGTGTCATCAGCATACGTTGACACATGTATTTGATCGATTATAGGCATATCGGCTGTGTAAATTGAAGAAAGAACTGGACTTAGCACGCTACCTTGTGGAACTCCGGCTCTGATGTCATGAATATGTGATCTTTCGTCATTGATTTTTACGTAGAATGTTCGATCTTGCAGATATGATTTAATAAAAAGGTAAAAGTTAGATGGAAGGAGAGTTTTTATTTTATATAATAGTCCATTGTGCCAAACTCTGTCAAAAGCTTTTTCTATATCTAGAAAAACTGCAGAACAGTATTTTTTCTCTTCAAAAGATGTCCTAATTGTATTTACAACACGATGTATTTGTTCTATAGTTCCATGTTTTTTTCTGAAACCAAATTGGTAGTCCGCTATAAGTTTAGAATTCTCTAATATGAGTCCAAGACGAATTAAAATTAATTTTTCAAATATTTTTGAGAATATGCTAAGTAAGCTAGTAGGTCTATATGACGATATTTCATTTTCATTTTTATTTGTTTTTTTTTATCATTATAATCTCTGCGCATTTCCATAGTGATGGGAAGTAATTTATTCTTAATATTGTATTAAAAATATTAGTGAGATGAATAATAGCTTTTTTAGTGAGATTTTTTAGTACTTTCGCATCAATACCATCGTAACCGGGCGATTTTTTGATATTTAGGAGTTTAATTTCATCCTTTACTTCGGAGGGTGAAATAGGCCTAATGGGCAAGCTCATTTGACAGGCAACATCAAGATATTGTAACACATCATCGTCAATATTGTTGAACATTTGAGTTCAGAGGTATATTAAATATATTGTAGAGATGATTAGCAAAAGCTTCTGCTTTGCTTAAGTCTGATCTACACCATATACCATTTTGATCCTTGAACGGCGGATTTCTTTTTGTTGGACGTTTTAGGCATTTTATGGCTCTCCACAGTTTGTGATCATTGTCATTATTGGTATTAATAAAATCGAAAAATTCACTTATTGAGACATTTTTAAGTTCTCTTAAGTGTAGTTTTAGTGATTTAGTTGCTTGGTTAAGTAAACGTTTGTCATTCGGATTCCTTGTTCTTTGCCAATTTTTCCTTAATCGTCTTTTTTGTCTAATGAGTTCGCGTGTTTCAAAAGATATATCATAATTGTTTATATTACTTACATTATTTTCTCGCGTTGACCTAAAAGCGGCATCATGTATTAGGTTTGTGAATTTTTCGACAGCATTATCTAACTCAGAACCGTTTGTGATAGTGATGTTAAGGCTAATGTTTGCATCTAACCAATATGAAAAAGATTCCATATCAGTATTCTATGTGATTAATTTTCCAAATTTAGGTAATTTTTTAATGTAAGTGTTATATGAGATTATTATTGGTGAGTGGTCAGAACTTAATTCGTAGTTTTCCTTAATATCAAACATATTGCTTGGTATTCCAGAGTAAATAAAAAAATCTAAAAGGTCTGGTATTTTTCTAGGGTCAGTAGGCCAATAAGTTGGAGTTCCTGTGGACAACGTAGAAAGATTATTCTTCATTAAGCACTTATATAATTCTCTTCCTTTCGGGTTAATTAGGCGTGATCCCCACCAAGGGTGTTTTGCATTATAGTCGCCACTGGCTATGAACCGTAGACCAAGTTTATTGAAGAAATTTTCAAAATCCAAGCATTTTAAGTTGTGGCGGGGAGGAAAATAAACTGCACAAATTGAGACCAATGTATTGTTACTTATTATTTTAATAAAGGTAGCTTGTAAATATTCGGTGGATATGTGTTCCTCCGTTTGGTATTTAATGTTAGATTTTATAAGAATAGCTGAACCTCCGTGTGCTCTATCGTTGGGATGGTTGGCAGTAATTAAATCAATTTTTATTTTAAGAAATGATTTGTTTGTAAAATGTGTTTCTGAAATTAGTAGAATATCTATAAAGTTAGTTTTCAAAAATGTTTCTACTTCTAGAATGTGATTTAGCAGACCGTTAGCGTTCCATGTTGCAATTCTAAAATCTATTGGCATAGTTTACCACATATTAATGACATCATATTTAGTAAGGTGTTTGCCATCTCCATTTGTTTTGTAAGGAGGGTTTCAATTTTTTACAAAAGTGAGTTTTCGCTGGTATTGTTAGATATATTGTTGCCTCGTACTGCATCAGAATAAGAAATATTATGTGTCATTGGTGGGCTTACATTATTTACAAATTCCATATTTTGAGAATTTGGTATTGGTTTTCCATGGTGGTAATTAGATACCTTGTTTTGCATTTTTCTTTTTAATTCTTGATGGACTATGCATCCTCTATAACTAGCTGGTTGAGATTCTTGGCAGTTGGCACACTTGGGAGGTGAAGCTTGATTTTTTGTACACTCAGCAGTAATGGGGTTTGCTCCGCATTTGACGCATTTGTAGGGTTTGTGGCAATAGGATTTGGTGTGGCCGTACTGTTGGCAGCGATGACATTGCGGAATATTTTTGATCTTGCGTGGAGGTTCTATAGTAACAATCGCATTGTTTATGTGTGTTATATTATAAATTTCTTTATTGTTGTCTTTGGGTTCAAGATCAACAAAGAACATTGAGAGTGGTTTTTTGGTTAGGTTACTAGTTATGTTAGAAATATTCCGTACTTTATGATCATGTTTTTCGATAAAAGTCTTAATGTCGTCGGTATTAGTTGAGTAATGTAAATTTTTAATAACTACTCTGTAAGCCCTATCTTGTTTGATCTGGAAAGTGTGAAAACTAATATTTTTAATTTTAAGGTCAGAAACAAGAGTTCTATAAGAGGTAATAGTTTTAACCATAACTCTGATTTGACTGTCTCCTAGTGCCTTGTAGGTGTACTGAGTGGATGGTATAACGCTTGAAAAGGTTCGATTCATGTCTTTAACATTATATATTTATTTATATTTTATATTTATTTCTTTATTAGTATTAAAAAATACTTTTAAAAAGCAATTGTACTACAATTTCATCACATATAAAATTTACTAATATTACATATTTTACATGTTATTTTTAACAAAAAAACAATAGCGGTTTTCACTCTTTGTTGTATATTTAACACTCTAGTATATTTACTCGTACTTTCGACAACAAAGCGCGAGCATCTTTTTTTCATCTATTGTAAACTCACATGGTATAAGAAATATACCATGGTAAACTTATTTAAACAGCTGATTATTGATATTTTTTGTTATTATTTTGGCGGATAGACGATCAGCTGTTTAGTTTTATATTTACCAAGCTTATTTACTAGACCTTTTTTCATGGTAAATTTAACAGAGCGTTGTATATTTGAAATGAATGCATTTTGTTGTTGCGTTGATGTAAATGTAGTATTTATACTATATCTACCATACTTACCAAACCTACAAGGGTACTTTACTACCAAGAGTGAAAACCCCTAATATGTTTCTTATATATATTAAAATTAGGTTCCATTTTTACATTATTTGGTAGGGAGCTGTAAAGTTGAAAACACTTATAAAATAGTGACCGCTGCATTGCAGATGATGATGCTCTTTCAATTCTAAAATGTTCCGCATTTCTAAGTTGGTAAGGTTGAGAATTTCTCACGTACGATACTTGCTCGGTTAGATATTCTGGTGCTTCACCGTTTTTAATTCTGTGTATGAAATTTAGTATGTTCAATTTAAGCCGTTGTTCTACATTTAACCATTTAAGGGATTCAAGCATGAAGTGGATCGACGTATATCTGTTAACTTTAAGTATGATTCTCATTGCTCTATTTTGTAGTTTTTGCAATCTTTCGATTTGATGAGCTGTGCAACATGTGAATAATATTGTCGAACCGTATTCGAAATGAGGCTTTATCATTGTGTTGTATATATTAACCGCCGTTAAAATTGAGACTTGGTTTCTTATTCGTTTAAAAAAACTAATCTTTTTCCAGATCTTCTTACATATGTAATCAATATGATTTTTAAACTTTAAGTTTTTATCAATAATAAAGCCTAAATATTTTATTTGGTTCACTTTTTCTATTATTTGATTATTTATTCTAAAAATTATATTGCGGTCTAAATTTACCTCCATTATTTTCGTTTTACTTTCATTCAATTTAAGTTTATTCATTTTTAGCCATATATTAACATTATTCATATCCTCGTTGAGATTATTATAACATATTTGTTCAGATTCTCCTTCCGTAAAAATAAGCGTATCGTCAGCGTATAGAACTATTTCGCACTTGTTCAATACGTTTGGCATATAATTTATATATAGGACAAATAGTAGTGCTCCCAATATCGATCCTTGTGGCACACCGTATTCGTTGTAATGTATGTGCGACTTAATGTTATTTACTTTCGTTATTTGCTTCCTGTTTGTTAAATATGATTCAAACCATTTTAATTCTATGTCTTCGATGCCATATGCTTGTAATTATCGCAGAAGTATTTTTCTATCGATGGTTTTGAAAGCTCTTTTAAAATCCAGAAAAATACCCAATATTTTATTATTCTTGTCTGTCCTTTTCCATCTGTTAATTAAATAATTAATTGCTGTTTCACATGAGAATTTTTTCCTGAAACCGGACTGATATTTCGATAGTATTTTCTTAGATTCTAAGTACTGCTCCAACTGTTCCTTAACCACTTTTTCCATTATCTTTTCACACGTCTTAAGAGTATTTATTGGCCGATATTCATCACATCTTTTTGTTTTTGCAACCTTCTCAATTGGTGTTACCATCGCTGTTTTACAATTTTCTGGAAACTCTCCTGTTTGTAGTGAATTGTTCATTATCCCTAGCGTTATTCTGCCGACGATATGCCAACTATTTATTATCATGTCACTTGATATTTTATTATAGTCCGATTTTTTCGTTAGGCTTTTACAAATTGTTTTTAATTCTTCTAATGTTATTTCCCGAAATTTAAATTTGGAATTTATCACAGTTATTCCATTGACATATTGCACATTATCTGCTATATCAAAATTGTCTTTACATTCTACCTGATCAAATATTACAGTTTCTATTGCACACCGATTTTTTTTTTAAATAAGATTTTTCATCTCCTTCCACATTTCCTTTTGGTCAGTTGCGTTATTAATTTTGTTATTAATATAACTTTTATTTGCGTTTTCAATTTTAACTTTATATACATTTCGCATCGCTTTATATATAGCCCACGCTTCACTAGAGTTTTCTATTTTTGCAATATTGTATTTATTAATTTTCTCTCTTTTTAAACGTCTTACTTCCTCATTAAACCTATTTATATTACAATTTTCTTTAATTTTTCGCCTTCTTGTCATATTTTTAACTGCATTTTCTAGACAGCTATCAAACTCCATCACGACGTCATTTAAATCAATATTCATATTCATTTCTTGGATGCTCCATATTTCTCTGTTATATTGCTGTTTATTATATTTAAAAATATCGATTTCTTTATAATCAATGCTTTTAATCTTGTGTCTCATATTATCAACTACAATGTCTATTGCTTCATGATCCGAAATTTTATTTGAACTATTGGCCTTTGCCGATATATTGTTGTTATTTGTTATGACAAAATCAAATTAATTAATTAAAAAATTAAATAAAAATTCGAACTCTGTGTAATTCGTGTAAACTCTCCTATTACTTGTGTAAGGCCATTATCATCAAGCAAACATTGCATTTTATTTTTATAAAAACTGTCCTTACACCAATCTATATTAAAATCACCAGCTATTATTACATCGCAGTTTAATTCACTCATTTCTTCCAATACTTCTTCAAATACTCCCAAAAATTCCGTTTCAGCACTATTCGGTGATCTATATACAGATATAATTGCAATTGTGTAATTATTATGTTTCGCCATATAAGCAGCTATCCAAATTTTTGAGTCTATAATTTTTTCAAAGATTTTTTTCACATTCCAACTCTTTTTGAAATATGTTATTACTCCACCTGTTCTTGTTGAATTTGATACCGTTATAAATTGGTTGTAACCAATGAGCTGCGTTTCTTCCTCATTAATTTCTTTGGTTAAATGGGTTTCCGAAAGTATTATAAATTCAGGCTTTTTCATTTCTGCTAATATTTCTAATTGGTTATAGTTATTTAATATTCCTTGTATATTTGTGTATATGCCATGTATTTTCCGTGATTGTTATGCCACTAAACCACTTCTCCTCTTTTTTGCATTCAATTTATTTTGATATACGGGACAGTCTTTACTATTGGTCGAGTGATTCTCATCCAAACCTAGATTCAACCTGTTATTCACTCTCACACAATTAATACATTTATTTATTGTATCTTTATTGCATTCCTTCGATTTATGACTTCCATGACATTTAATGCATACCTCTTCATATTTACAATCAGATGCTTTATGGTTATATCCTTTACATTTAAAACACTGCATAATATGTGTACCATCGAAAACTCTGCATTTCTCCCAACCAATATTAACTTTTTGTGCCATCATTACTTTCATATATGACTCGTTATCTAATTTGAGTATAGCGTTGTATGTTGTATCACCCTTTCTTTTATACTCGAAAAACTTTATTACTTCCATTTGGCTATCATTAAGAAAATTGTTTTGCCTTCTCAATTTTTCGATAATTTCAGTTTCCGTTAGTTTGAACGACATACCAATTATTTTAATTTTCATATCAACTTGATTAGGAACTTTAATTTCATAGTCTTCACCCATTTTCTTTTGCATTGTTTCCTTTATTTTTTCCCTTTCTTCGTTACTTTCGCTCTGTATAACTACCGAACCATTTTTTCGCTGTTCTATATTAACTATTTTGAAGTTCATAGGATCAACTTTTTTATTTAAATCCTCCTTAGTTTTTACGACATCTTGTTTCCCCTTTGGTTTAATAATAAGCGGGTTTTGTTTATTTTTGTCTGGCATCCTTATATTACTTTTTAATGCATCGGCAAATGATAGCTTACTTGTTTTGACACTTGTTTCCTCTATTGTTTTTTTTAGTAACATTTGGAATGTATAAGGTATTTGGTTTTACCTGCTTGGGGTCGGCAGTGATACAGCATGTGGGTCTAAAATTAACGGTATACCGTAGCATACATATTTAAATGAAATGAGATTCCAAAGTACAAGTATTTGTCCATAATAACCAATAATAATACAAATAACGCATCTTCGCTCTCGGGAGTACCTAGCCACGTTTTTAGGGACATTGGCTCTATTTTTTCGGTTTCAGTACTAGTTGCGTATCTATTGTGAGAATATAAAATATTATAAAGCATGGCCTTTAATTTGATGTATGACACGGGCGAATAACTTTAGCCGTTCCAGAGATATGGCTCGCTGCAGTCGCAAAACTGCTCAAAAATTTGAGGCCTCAGTGGCACGGGTAAGCATCTTCTAATTGTGCTCAAACTTTGGCAATCCTAAAATCTGACAAAAATAAACATTATAGGGGGGTGCCCCAAAAAAATTTTTTTTTACCATATGAGATAAAACCACCCTAAACAACATATATAATATTTAATATTTGTAAAATTTTGTTGTTAAGAAAGTATTTTAAATACCACTAAATAAACTTGAATTGAATTGACTTACAGTGGATTTTAAAATCTGAAACCTCAGAAAATTTCAAAATCTACTATGAAAACGCGCGCTGTTAAGGATTTGGGTGATTGATTTAGTTAAAGGGACGTACAGTGCTTTACAAACAATTTACTTTGTCCGCCCATGTTGTCCTGTTCTCCCGCAAAAGGACATAGAGTGGATTTTAAAATCTGAAATCTCAGAAAATGTCAAAATCTGCTCTGAAAACTGTTAAGGATTTTGGCGATTGATTTAGTTAAAGGGACGTACAATGCTTGAAAAAAAACGTTCACTGTCCGCCCATGTTGTCCTGTTTTCCCAAAAAAGGACATAGAATGCATTTTAAAATCTGAAATCTCAGAAAGTTTCAAAATCTGCTATGAAAATGCGCGCTGTTAAGAATTTTGGCGATTGATTTAGTTAAAGGGACGTACAATGCTTTAAAAATAATTTACTTTGTCCGCCCATGTTGTCCTGTTTTCCCACAAAAGGACTTACAGTAGATTTAAAAATCTGAAATCTTAGAAAATGTCAAAATCTGCTATGAAAACGCGTCTGTTAAGGATATTGGCGATTGATTTAGTTAAAGGGACATACAATGCTTTAAAAACAACTTTCATTGTCCGCCCATGTTGTCCTGTATTCCCACAATATTGATTTATTTATCGGATTACAATAGCTTTCCGAAATGTGTGATTATCTGTTAATTGTAGTTCTTATTACGCAATATTTTGTAACAGTGATTAACTATAGGACTTATTTTTATCAACTTTTGCTTTTTCTTCTATTTTACCCGGGAATTTAATTAATTTTTCCTGTTTCTCTTTCCCAGTCTTAAATTAAATATTTAACGGAGTTCCGTTAATAACATAACAGAGCTCTGTTAATAACATTACAGATCTTTGTTAGCTAACATGAAGAGATAGATTTTAAAATCTATCTTCACACACATGTGGATTCACTAGCTTTATGATTTTACCATAAGCATTTAAAGCACATAATTATGTCCGTTCCATCAAAAACTCTATACTTTTTCCATCCAATGTTTAATTTTGTGCTGCTTTAATCTCTGTGTATGTGTCTTTGTTAACTATTATTTTAGCGTTATAAATTATTTTATTATATTATTTTATATTCATAAGACTTTACCATTTTAATTTCGTGTTCTGGCAATTGTTGATTTTGTCTCTTTATTTTTGAAATTTTTCATCATTGTATTTGAAAGACATATCCGTTATGATTATTGACATAGCTCTGTCATTTGACGTTTTAACATTAAATGTGTCACCCCTTTTACTCTTAATACCATTTTTATTTTATTTCTGTCTTCATCGTTGTTGCTTTGAATAATTATTGTTCCATTTTTTCTGTTTTCAATGTTTGTTTACTGGATCGACATTGTTATTTAAATCCTGCTTAGTTTTTTCAATTTTTTGTCTTTCCTTCGGTTTTATTATTAAAGGAACTTGTTTCTGTCCATCTGGCAGCATGCTTTTTTTTAACAGTTTCAGACAGTTTTGTTTATCGTTGTTTTCCTTTATTACTTTTTTTATTTCATTCCACATCTTTGCACTATTTTCTTCGAATTTGTTGTAAATATCTTCATTTTTATTTTCAAAATCATTCAACACATTGCATAATTTTTTAACTTCAGTTACATTGTTCTCACATATTTTCTGTGCCTTGTCTATTTTCATCATCCTTTCCTCATATCCCTTTTCAAGTGCCTGCAATAATTTTTTAATTTCATATTCATTTTGTTTCAATGATAACTCAAATTCTTTTTTGTATTCAGCCAAGCTTAACACCATCTTGAATTTCTCCTAATACCATATCTACGTTATGAATATATTGTATGCAATCGTCACACATACACTTACTCAATAAAGTCTGCGTTCACCTAATGCATTTTTAGAAAATATATAAAAATCCACTTTAAGTATTAAATTTAAATAAAAATTTCTTTATATATTCTTTTATTTACATCATTTTCTACAAATTACTTAAAAACTTAAACAAAAAAATTAATTCATTTTTAAACTAAAGTATCATAAGTGAAACAATAATAAAATATAGGCACCAAAAAGTCTGCGTTCACTGTTAAAATACATAAAAAAAATGAAATTAATATACTTAAATCTTAAATTTAATATTTCGTTGGATATCCACGTTGTTTTATTACTTCATTTAATCTATTTGGCATGGAATTCACCAACTTTTCAGTTTCCTCAGCACTTATTTTTTCCCACTCTTCCCGTATAATATTTCGCAAGGTATCTTTATTTTTAATTACATATTGGCGAATTTTTTTCTAATAAACCCCACAGATGCTCAATAGGAGCTGAGCTGTCTTGGGGCATTATCCAGGAGCCAAAGTTGAACGACCTTCGCAGTGTGCTTTGGGTCGTTATCTTGCTGGAACCAAAATGTAGATGGTAGGTTGAGTTTTGCCGCACTTTGTTTTAGATTATTTTTTAATATGTTTAGGTATCCATATTTATTCATGGTGGACTCAATAAATTCAATTTGACCTACCCCCGAAGCCGCCATGCATCCCCATACCATAACTCCACCACCACCGTGTTTTACTGTGCCAACCAAATTTTGTTTATCGAGCGCAGTTCCTGGTTTTCGCCACACCATTTGACGACCTTTTATTCCAAAAATGCAGAACTTACTTTCGTCTGAAAATAAAACCTGTCTCCAAAACTCTGGTTGCTTGTCTATGTAATTATGGGCAAATTCAATGCGCTTCCGTCTGTTAACTTGCAACTCTGCCATGATAGCCAGCTTTTCGTAGAATTTTTCTCGCAGTTTCAGCGCAAATACTCTTTTGGAATGACTGGCTTACATTTTCCACAATTTTCGAAGATGTAATTCGAGGATTTACCTTCACCATATTAATAATTTTGCGCTCTTCCCGTGCTGTTAAAAGTTTTGGACGACCCGACCGCGGCTTTGAGGTTAAAACTCGACGAATATGTTCTCCCAACAGTTTGGCCAATTTTTCGGAAGCTTTTTCCTTCTTTCCACAATTTAATAATTATTTTTCTCTCTGAAACACTAGTTTCTTTGCCTTTGTTATCCATTTTTAAAATTGCTTTCACTTTTAAATAATAATGTGCAAATCAGCTCATTAAAAGATCAATTGGAACACAAAAGGAGAGAAAATGAGCAAAAACAAGAAAAAAATCTTAAATAATTAACGGCAATGTTAAAACAAAACAAGTGAACGCAGACTTTTTGGTTGCTATACTCAAGTGTTGCCAGGCTCAAGTCTCGGTATCAATAAAGGGAAAAATCTGGGACTTAATTACCACTTTTTTAACATAAAGGTGTTAGCAATAAGTACGTTAAAAAATATTAATTATAATCTCATATTTATTGCATTATTTTGTGTCAATCAGAAATTTTTGTGTTGTGAACGCAGACTTTATTGAGTAAGTGTATATCTTATAAACGGATTAAATTCTAAAACCTTTGAAGAACACTGATCAAGACCCGAGCATTTATCGGTACAATGATATACTCTGCCGCACACTCCTGAACACACGCCACAGATTGCTCTCTTGTACTTATGGCATTCAGCCATTGCAGAGCCGACTTTAACTTTTTGTTTTTTTTTTTAAGTTTAAATTAAATGTTTTTATATTATTTTTATTTCTCCGTATTTGGAAAATATTTATCTATTGATGTAAATAATCCTTTTTCTATTCTTTAGTCAATAAATATTTTATTTTCGTAAATTCACGGAGAAATTAGGAAATCTTCGGATCCAACTGTAGTTATTATTCTAATCTGATTAAAATTCCCAAAATAGGCCTTAATTTCGCAAATAATATAATTTGGACTCTAAGTCTGTAATGAAGCGTCTAGCTAAAAATATAGATAGTGTCAAGTTGAATCAAAGGACGACACCAATATATATTATTACAAATTGAACTTTTAAAATCTGATTCCGAAATGCTCGACATGTAGTATTTTTCGCGGATGGAACAGAAAACAAACATGTTCCCTTATAATAACTTTCTTTTTCACAATGACAGCTTTAAACTTTAATTAATTAATTGTAAAACTATTTTTTTTTAAATAATAATGTTTATAGGAATTTAAACCCACAATACTTACAGGATAATATAATCAGGAATATAGTATGTATTAGAGAAATACTCATTTTTGATGATTTTTCCAGTTTTCATTAAATTTGAATTATTAGTTTTTTTAATATGTTTTGGCCTCACTTTATGTACCACATCAAAAATTGAAATTTTACGAACTTATCCTTTATCGATTCATTTAGTAGTGTAGAGATTTCAAATACTTATATGTAGGCGTAGTACTCATTTTTAATTTCGTATCCGAAAATCTTTATACACTCCGACACATTTTAAAAAAGCTTTTTAGGTTTTAGTGCACTGCTTTCTATTATTAACGAAATTATGTTAAATATTTATATTATCATAATAAATTTTATGTTTACATTATCTTATATTCACCCTAAAAATTTTCGATAGACAAATGTTTCATATAGAAGAAAACAATATTCGATAAGTTCATGGTTGCAATGTGCATGACATTAGAAGATATATGTAGCAGTTCTGCGTTGCAACTGTTAACATTCATGACAATAATTGAAGTGTTACAATAACAACGAATATTAGCAAACGAGCAGTACTAAAATAAAATTTTAGTACTTAGAAATGAGTTAAAACACATTTGTACGAGGTGGCCTGAAAATCGCCAACGAATTAGAAAATACACAAACATTTTGTTTTGCTATTAAAGTACAACAGGGTATACT